>OX422223.1:53042712-54242712 GCA_949130495.1 Sambucus nigra
CCCAATTGCTTCAATTCCAACTATTTTGCCATTACCCAGATAGATGAATCGTTCAGCATCATTTGGCGATCGGCTCCACAGGCAACCATGAATAGACATACTTACATGAGTAGTAGCACCCGAATCTACCCATCATGGCTAGGTACAAAAACCAAATTAACTTCTGAACAAACCAAAATGAGAAGTTTACCTTTCTTTACACGCTATGTGGCGTAATTAGAACAATCCTTATTCACATGCCCGGGTTTCTGTAAAAGAAACAAGCAAATTGTTAATCCTGAACTTATTTCTTTTGTTGAACTTTAGGTTTGGGCTATGATGTTACAACTACAGCACCCTTATCATTAGTCATTTTCCTCTTTATGTTCCTTAAGGTAGATGCAATATGAGCAATTTCAGTTGTCTTTTCTCGCTTCAACCTTTCCTCTTCTTGCACACAATGTGAAATGAGATCATTAAGAGTACATTTATCCTTTTGAGTATTATAACTCACTATAAACTGTCCATAGTGTGCAGGAAGTGATATCAATAACAGATGCACGAGCAAGTTACCATACATCTCTAACTTTAGTACTTTAAGTTTTGAAGTGATGTTAAACATCTCCATAATGTACTCCCATATGTTACCTTTGCCTTTTCATTATTTGCAAAATGTAATTCAATATCTTAAAGAAAACTTTTGGCAGTTACCTCATCAGACATACCGCCCCTGAAATCCTCTAGAACATTGCATTTTAGCATCATTAGAATTAAGCGATCAGAACGATCCCACTTCTCAAAGTTTACTTTATCCGTAAGAGGAGCGGGTTATTCCTTCCTTATCGCATAGTTTATATTTATGCAACTCAAAACTATAAGAATGTCCTCTTTCCAGTTCTTAAAGTTCGTACCATTAAGCACATGAATTGAGGTTATGTTGGCAGTAATATTAACAGAATAACCAATAACTTAATCCGAAAGAACTAATAAATTATAAAAGCTCCAATTTAAAATTTATGTCATGGCATATTATAATAAAATAAACTGATAAATGCAGGACATAAATTTTATATAACTATAATGGTGGAATGGTGGGCCCATCAATGACAGACGTAGCACAATATTAACATTTAGTCTTTAGACATAAATATTAAGTGGCAAGTGGTACTCTCAGTTCTGAAAAAAATATTGATAATTAATCCGATCAACACTACACCAAAATGGGCAAATTGGCACCCTTTCAGCGGCTAAAAAAACACCCATTTTTTGTCACGATCATTGACCGTAACAAGTCCGTGACAAAGGCTTGTCACGGTCATTGACTGTGACAAGTACAGTTGCCACGGACTTGTCACGGTCTATGACCGTGATAATCCTTATAATATTATCACGGTCAAGGACCGTGACATGTCCATGACAACTTTCGTAGCAAAAAACCCTTTCCCCTCTTTTTTTCCTCACCGCTTTATTCCCTCCAATTTATCTCTCTCTCTCTGCGCAGGCGTTGCTCTCTCTCTCTCTCTCTCTCTCTACTTTCAGGTTGGTTTCTATCTCTCTCTCTTCCAATTATATATATGTGTGTGTGTGTGTGTGTATATATACATGTGGGGGTGGGGGGGGGGGGGTTGTGTGTGAGTGTTGGGGGAAGGGGGTGGGGTAGGGTTTGTGTGCATGTGTGTGGTGGTGGGTGGGGCTGTTTGTGTGGTGGGGGGAGGGGGGGGGGGGGGGTTGCGTGTTTGTGTGTGTATGTGCGCGTGTGTGTATATGTGTGTGTAGTGTGCGTGTATGTGCGTGTTTGTGCGTATGTGAGGGAGGGGGAAATGATGCGGGGGTGGGGCTGCTTGCGTCTGTGTGTGCGTGTGTGTGTGCATGTGTGTGGGGAGGGGGGGGGGGGGGCAAGGGGAAATGGAGCGGGGTGGGGCTTGTTAATTTTTTTTATAAAATTTTAATTGGTTTATTAGATATTTTTCCTCATATGCAAGTAGTGTCCCTTGTAAACGAAATGATTGATTTTTAATTTTTTTAGTAAATTAATATATGATTGCCCCTCATTGTAAATTAGTAAATTAATATATGATTGATTATGAAAATAGGATTGCCTCTCATTGTAAATTAGTAAATTAATAATTATATACTTTAATTGATGAAAATAATTAATTGAGTATATGAATTAGAAGGAGTATGGGATACACATTTGTTGTTGACATTGCGGTTGGATTATAGTGGATCGATGTTGGGTTGGTTAATTTTAAAAGTGGCATGATCACTGGATTATTGTCCATATGGGGGTGGGATTTTTCAACTTTTTTTAAATTACTTTGTATAACGAACAATATATATATACTATGATAATTAAATGAAACATACTTGAAATTACATATAGTGCGCATAGATACTAGCCTTCTAGTTCTTATGCGTACGCATTCATTAACCCTTAGACCCGTTCGAGAGTCATTACCCCTGTAATGAGATCTCTCGAATTGTCCCGTTTGGACAGTTTGGGACTGCATAATTTTTGTATAATATTCTTAGTGGCTTAAAGTTGTTGCTTTTGGAGGAAGTTCGGCGGTCGTATCCTAATGTTCTCTGGGTACACACTAGATTGACAAGTGTGACTGTTATTTCAATGGATCAATTGAAATAACACTCAGACTTGCCAATCTAAGTTGTGTACTTGGAAAACTATGGGGATATGCTACCAAATTTTTCTCAAATCATAACAATGTGCATGAGCTGTTAAATATATTACAGAAAAGTGCAGTCTTGAATGGAATATGACCACTCACCCTTTAGAGGAGATGGAGGAAATAGACATTTCTATTATAAATTGAATTTTAATTTGAAATTTAAAAATCAAATAAAAATAAGACATAATTAAATGAAACATACCATAAATCTAAGTTTTGTTTATACTAATCCATGAATATACGCTTCTTACCTTTAATAGGTGATTAGTTGTGGTAGCTGTGATGGAATATCTTAAATACAAAGAGTGGTTGGGTAAGACAAATAGAATGGGGGATGTGTTTCGCAGAGGTGCTAATGAATTTGTAAAATACGCAAAGAGATGTCATAATGATGAAGAGTTTTCGTATTCTAGGTGTAAGAATGGTAAGGTTTTTGAGTGGAAAACAGTTGAACTACATTTGTTAAGATCTGGTATGCAAGATAGTTATCGATTTTGGAGTTTTCACGGTGAATTGAAAGTTTCTTTTATCCCCGACCAACCTTTACAACAACCTTCAACAAGTAGGATAGATGTAGAAGGAGACGACGTAGATCATAATATGTTAGAGGATTTAGTTGATGATGCGTACGGAGTTTATAAAGCAGAGGAGAAAGAGGTTACTAATGATGTACAAGGTTCAAGTGCTCATGAAGATATCACGATAAACCTTGACAATGACTACCAAAGTTTAAAATTTAAGGCAACCCAGCCGTTATACTCTGGCTATGAGAAAGATCAAACAACTTTACATGCCATGGTTGGTTTGCACAGTTTGAAGACAGAGTATAGTTTTTCTGGCAATAGCGTGACAAGAATTCTGAAATGGGTGAAGGGCTTACTTCCCAAGGAGAATACGCTTCCAAATAGCTATCCTGTTATGAAGAACAGTTTGAAAGGTTTAGAAATGAAGTATAAATCGATTCATGCTTGTATGTATGACTGCATACTATACCAAAAGGATTATGAAAATCTCGATCATTGTCCGGTATGCGATGAACCTAGATATGTCCAATCTACTAGTAAGGAAGGCACAAGCTCAAAAGTGCCTCAAAAAGTGTTGAAATATTTTCCCGTTAGGCCTAGATTAAAGCAATTTTTCACAGTACCATGGATAGCATAGACAATGACTTGGCATGCTAGGGCAGAAGTAGGTGGTAATATCATGAGTCATCCTATTGATTCTACAGCCCGGAGGAGGATGAATTATGAGTATCCCGATTTTGCTCAAGAATAGCGCAACATTCATTGGCTATATAAACAGATGGTTTCAATCCATTTGGAAATATAAGCACCAATCAGAGTGTTGCTCAAGAACAGCGCAACATTCATTTGGATATATAAACAAATGGTTTTAATCCAATTGGAAATATAAGCACCAATCAGAGAGTATGGCTAGTGATCCTAGCCCCACTCAACCTTCCTCCTTCACAGTGTATGAGACCTGAATTTTCGATGATGGATTTTTTGATACCTAGGCCAAAGGCACCAAGTGATGACATCGACGTCTACCTGGATCCTTTGGTAGAAGAATTAAATGAGTTATGGGAATATGGTTTGCAATCATTTGACTCTTTTAGAAAAGAAGAGTTTACGCTGAAAGCTATGTTGATGTGGGCAATTCATGATTTTCTAACTTACAGGACATTATCCAGTTGTGTAGTACATGGTTATTTGGGGTGTCCTATTTGTGGAGAAGAGACTGAATCTTTTTGTCTATCCTTTAGCTAAAAAAATGTACAGCATTGCCACAGGACGTCTTTAACCCCGGCTCATAGTTTAAGTTATGAGAAAGGTTCCAATTTTTTATTGGGTGGGGTTGAACATAGGTTATCACCGAGACAACTTTCGGGTTCAGAAATTGAAAGTAAATCTTATAAATGTGGCCCTAATATGCCAGGTAAGAATCCCAAATTTAAGAATGTCAAGTATAAGAAGACCCCAACTGGGAATGAAACTGAGACAAGAAATGCATGGTCTAGGAGGTCAATTTTATTTAACTTTCCTTATTAGAATAATAACTCGGTGCACCATGTATTGGATGTGATGCATGCAGAGAAGAACTTTGCTGAACATATTATGGGCACTTGCCTTGGGGGGGAGTCATTCAAATGATGGAGAAAATGCACGAAAAGACCTTAAATTGTTGAAACTTAAGCCACAACTATGGTTAAAAGAAGATAGTAGGGGAAGGACAATAGTTCCCCCTAGTGCGTTTACCTTGACGAGTGGCGAAAGGAAGGTGCTTTTAGACACAATATATAATTTGAAGGGCCCATATAATTTTTCGTCCAACTTGTAAAGGATTGTGAATTATGCTACTCATGATTTACATAAGTGTAAGTCCCATGATTGGCATGTGATCATGCAATTGGTTCCTCTATTGTTTAAGCATTGTTTCTACAAGCACAAGGATTTAAGGAGGGATATTATGCAAATTAGTATTACCTTCTCACTCTTGTATGAGAAGATAGTTAATCGAGAACACATAGTGGCAGTAAAATTAGCGGTGACCGAAGCAATTTGTGTGTTGGAGAAGTACTTTCCCCCAGAATTCTTTGACATAAGTGTTCACTTGTTGGTACACCTATGCGACGAGGCACTTATTTGTTGTCCAGTTAGATATCGGTGGATGTATTTATTTGAAAGATTGATGAAAGTTTTTAAAGAATACGTGATACATTACAGGATCAATTGCAAAGGAATACATCACCGTGGAGTCATCAATATATACTCGGGAATATATGCCCGACCAGCGTTGATGACACTGATGAGTTCGTCGATGATAGTGGTCATGTGATGGGAAAACGAGTGAAATTAACGAGTTTGCAACATGAACAAGTAGCTCGTTATCTATTTAACACACATGAAGATGTCGAAGAATGGAAAAATTAAGTTTCGATTATTATAATGTTTAACATTATTTAGATTATTTTATACATGATTAATTTTGTAATATATAGAAAATATAAGCTTGTGAGAACAATAAAAGACGAAAAATAATGGTACAATCAGACAACGAATTTAGGCTATGGTTGACACAAGAGGTAATTATAATGAAAATGGTCGTTATATAACGTTACATTACACTCAAATTTTACAACTAATATAATTAATTTATCTATATTCTCAGCTCTTAAAAACAGGTGATGTGACATCAAGGCTTGCTTGTCTAGCCACTGGACCCTTGTTCGTGGCACAAGAGTACAAAAAGTATCGATTGAACGGTTACGTTTTCGATGCTAAAGTGTCCCAGGAAAGTACAAATGTACAGAACTCGGGCATTTCATATAAGGCTCTTACTTTCTTTCTAGCGAGCGCAAAAGATAAAAACCTCGTTGAAGCTGAAATGACTTACTATGGTATAATCTGAAATATATTTGAATTGGATTATATAAGCTTCAGAGATGTTGTATTTTACTTTGACTGGGTAAGAGTTGAGGATAAAAATGCTTGTAAAGTTGATCCTATCACCAATTTGATCATGGTTGACTTGTCCAAGTTGAAGAGCAATGACCACGTGAGCGATGAGCCGTTTGTTTGTGCATTTCAAAAGGTTAACCAAGTGTTTTACTCGGAGTATATCAACAACGAGCTGTGGTCAATATTCCAACACGTGCCAAAGCGTCTAAATATTAGTGTGGGTGGCTTGGCTGCTCCTACTGAATATAAATCAATTTTTTATGATAACCCAAATTTTAAACAATTTTTCAATTTGTAATAAATATTCCAATTTGTACTGAAACATCCATTTTTAATGCTTTTAATTGATTTGCACTTTATCCTTTTCACTCTTGTGTAGTGTGCGTGTGTGTGGGCAGTAGGGGTGGGGTGGGGGTGTTTTGAATTTTTAGTAATTGTACATATTATGAGCTAGATGTTGTTATTTTGGAATTCAGAATTGAGGTGTTTAACAGTAACAATTCATTTTTATTTGTAGTAATTGTACATATTTGCATGTCTTCTTCTAATTCATTTTGATTTGTACTAATAATATTTTTTTACAGCAAATGTCTCTTTCAGGTATTAAGGCGAGGATGATGATGCTGGTTATGATGATGTCATCTGGGATCGGTGGTAACGGAGGTGACGAGGGATCCTCGACCCCTACGCTCCCCAAATATAGAAATTGGGGATGGCCATCGAGAATAAGTTGGGGATATTAGCGAGACCCTTCGAGTTGGTAAAGACGATCATCGGCCCGGGGTACATTAGTTGGAAGGAGGTGCCAGATGAGCTCAAGTTAGCTATTTGGGTGGCACTACAGGTAATGTGTTTATATTTATATTTATATGAATATTTCAATTTCAATTTCAATTTCAATTTCAATTTCAATTTCAATTTCAATTTCGATTTCGATTTCAATTTCATTTTATATTTATATATATTCGCAACTAACATTGTATTTATTGGCCAGGGACAATTCAGCCTGGATCCAAAGCTACGCGATTCCGTCTTGGAGCATTTGGGGGAGCAACATAAGACGTGGAAGAAAAATATACGAACCCGGTACTTTGGGAATACCCGAGAGTCCGTTATCCGAATGCGTGAATCCGTCCCACCGAAGGAGACGATCTCATTGGTAAAATGGTAACAGTTCATTGACAATGAGATCAGGGAGCGACAATTGGCATCTCGCTAATCGGGGAGGGAAAACCAGGAAAAAAAGGACGGAACTGCACTACTCCGGCCTGACGTCTTACGCCGAGGTGGAGCATAGGATGATGGTAAGATTTATTTTTTCTATAGCTACAGAAATATATTATTCTGCATTATTTTACTTTGCGGGGCCGATACTAATTTTACTTTATTTTATTTCAGGGGACTAGGAGTGGCCCTGGGGTTAGGCCACATAGGCTTGATACTTATGTGGCTCTTCGGACGATGAAGGGGAAGGACAAGGAGGTGTCCCCGAGCGTCGCGTCCACGATTGTAAGTAATCTGACAGTTTACTTTTTGTTAATTACGTTATAATTTTTTAATTTACTTATTTTACTAAGCATGTGCTTTTTGTCATTTCATGCAAAGCTTAAGGAGGTGCATGAGTCGCAGTCTGATGCCGACAAGGCATCTTTGTCCACAGACGCACTCAGCCAAGTGCTTGACGCTGATCGCAAGGGGAGGACAAGGGGGGTGAGCTTGCGGGTGGCCAAATCTAGGATAATCGGATTGGAGACGAGCGACACCGGGTTGGCTCAAACGGTGGACTCGCATGACGCGAAGCTATCCCGTTTAGAGGCGACGGTCCAAGATAAGTTATCATTCATGAAGCGTTCGTTGGGCAGAAATCGTAAGGGGAAAGGGAAGGAGAGGGTGGTGGAGGAGGAGGTGCAGGAGGATAAGTTGCAGGATGACGAGGATGTAGACCTCGCCGCTTCATCACCGACACGTGTAGACTTTGATAATCCACTTCCCTATTTGGCTCCCTTCGACAGACCGATGTTGACACTTGGTTAGTCGAGCGTGTATATAATGGACATATTTGATGGCCAGCGGATAGGGCGGGGGTTGAGGGACCTGAATATCATCTAGGGGACTAGTTCATGGACGTGAGCTTCAAGACATCGAGGCCAAGGCGCTCGTCACGCATGTGATACTCGGGAAGAAGAACTCCCCATTGTGGTTGCGCGAACAATGCGGCAGGTGTATATTAGTTGGTTTTTTTATTCGTATATCGTGTGGCCTACTCACCTCCTCAGAGTTAACCTTACCACAGACATTTAGTGACATTATTTAAATTGAATTATTTTAAGTTGTTACATTTGAATGATATCTTGATGCATATTGTCTCTATTTTGACTGTATATTTGCATTATCTCTACTTTATTTGGATATATGATGTTTGAACAGGTACAACGTTGCTATAACAGGTACAAATATACTGCTGGACAGTGACAGTGGCCATACTGCGCAACAATTGTTTTTCCAATTCTGCCCAGAATTATCAAGGTCATTGACCGTGACAATTTTTTATAAAATGTCACGGCCTTCTCACAGTCCTTAACCATGACAAAACTTGTCAAGGTCAGGGACTGTGACAATTCTAACGAACTTGTCACGATCATTCATCATGACATGTCCGTGATAAAAAAAATTGTCACCCCAGGAATTGTCACGGTTATTGACCTTGACAAGTTGAACTTGTCAAGGTCAATGACCGTGACAATTTGGCAGATTTGGTGTAGTGAAACTAACCCTCCTTTGGGCTGATTAATTGTACATTATAGAATTCGGTCAAACAACCAAACTTTCTTTGGGCCGATTACTTGTCCACGTGAAAATAAGGTGAACAACATCTAGAACGTTTTGCCAAATTCCTAGAGACAAAATAGAACGTTTAAGGACATGGTAAGAAGTATGATTCGTCATTCTTCTTTGCTAGAATTACTCTAGGAAAAGCAACTTAAGACTGCAGTATATGTTCTAAATAGAGTACTTTGTACAATGGTAGCTAAAACCACTTATGAACTATGGATAGGATGAAAACCTGTTATTAAAGAATTACACATTTGGGGGTGTCCAACTGAGGCAAGGCCTTATAGGTCAATTGAAAAGAAATCGGACTCAAGAACTATTAGCTGCTATTTTGTTGGGTATACTGAATGGTTGAGGGGTTGTAAGTTCTTTGATCCCTCAACTAAGTCCTTTTTCGAGACGAAAAATGTGAGATTTCTTGAGGATGTTGTGTTTGAGGGGGAAGATACGGTTAAAAATAAGAATGTTGTCTTTGAAGAGGAATCAATTCCTCTCCCAAACATTATTCAGCCTGCTAACAGTGTTGAAGGAGACAATAATAAGGAATTCCCTACTCAAAATATAATAATTATTCCAAAAGAGCAAACTCAACAATCTCATGAGAAGTTGTATATCATTTTGATTTAGAGCTGCATCATCAGATGGATGTTAAAATGACTTTTCTTAATGGTAATATTGAGGAAACCATATATATGGTGCAACCAGAAAACTTTGACTCAGTTGATCCAAAGTCCATGGTTTGCAAACTCGTGAAATCGATATTGGTCTCAAATAAGCTTCCCGTAAATGATATCACAAGTTTTATTAAGGCAATATCTCATATGATTTTGAGGTCAATGAAGTAGATGACTGTATATATCATAAGTTCAGGGGGAGTAAAACTATCTTTTTTGTGCTCTATGTCGATGACATACTATTGGCTAGCAGCGATATAGGCTTATTGCACGAACCTAAGAGATTTCTAACTAAGAATTTTGAAATGAAAGATCTTGGGGACACCCTTTTTGTTTTGGGAATTAAGATGCACCGAGATCATTCTCAGAGTATCCTTGGATTATCACAAAAGTGCTATGTCAAGAAAGTACTAGCTAGATTTGGAATGAAAGGTTGTGCACAAGGGGATACTCATGTTGTTATGATAAAAATGTTTAGTCTCTGTCAATGCCCCATGAATGAGACTGAAAATGTAGAAATGAAAAAGGTTCCTTATTCTTTAGTTATTGGGAGACTTTTGTATGGTCAAGTATGTACGCGTTCGGATTCAGTGTACATAATGGCTATGTTAGGCAGATATCTGAGTAACCCTGAAATGGATCTCTAGAAAGCAGCCAAAGGGGTTATGATGTATTTATTGGGAAAAAAAAATACATGCTCATCTATCAAACGTCTGATAATTTGGAGATCATTGGGTATTTTTATGCCGATCTTGCGGGTTGCCAAGACACTAAGAGATCCACTTCTGGATATGTATACATGTTGTCTGGAGGTGATATTTTCGGTGGAGTGCTAAGCATTCACTCATTGCAGCCTATTATGAGGCACCAAATCATGCGATATAGATTCGGAATTTTGTCACTGGGCTACATATTTTGGATAGCATTGAAGGATCACTATAGATATATTGTGACAATAATTCAGCAGTTCAATATTTGAATAACAACAAAAGCTTATTGAAGTCTAAGCACGTATACATTAAGTTTTTGTTGTTAAGGAAAGAGTTCAGAGTAAGATAGTGTCTATTGAACAGATAAGAACAAACTCCGTGCTTGCGGATCCGCTTACTAAAGGCTTACCACCTAAGGTCTTTCATTAGCAGACTGCTCATATGGGTGTTGTTCAGTTTGATGATATTCAGCTTTAGTGTGAGTTTGTATTCGGTTTAATGTTCGGTCATTTAACACTACTCATATACTTTATGTATGTTTCAGTTTTCTACGAATAAAGTTGATGGTTGATTCATTTTGTTGTTTACTCTGAATGTATTATCTTTTAATTGCGGTATAACATAAGGTTTAAAAGACTAAGGTTTGATCTCACTAAGGAATAAAGTTAGAACCAATTGGAAATAGGCATGTCTAAGATCACATTGCATGTAATTTCCAGCCACACATCCATACTTGATCTACATCATTGAATATATTTAGCGTGGTGTCATTGATGGATCGAGTTACCACATAAATGTAACAAAGGTCGCTTTGGTCTCATACTGGTATAGGAGATGGACGAGATATATTCGGGGGATGTCTTAAGAATATAAAGTAATTTGGTGCGGACATAAGGTTATTGAATATAATTACATTCGGAATTATTATCACTACAAGAAAATGACTTTTAGCTGCAAAACAAAATTGTGACTAATCATTAAAAATTTTCCACTAAATCATTTAGTGGCAAAAAATTTTTTGTCACAACTTTGCCACTAAAAGCCCGCTGCTAATACCTTTAATGGCAATTTTTTTGCGTTTGCTACTAAATGTTACAAATTTAGTGGCAAAGAGATTTTGCTACTAAACGGTGTACGTTTAGTTGCAATTTTTTTGCTACAAAAAACCATCCAAATTGTCTCTAAAAATATGTTATTTGCCAGTAAAAGATTCTTTTTGTAGCAAATATATGATTTGGTACAAAAACTAAGTTTGTGCTTAAAGATCAAGATAATCCCGTGGAAATTCAGATTTGCCACTAAAAGGTTCTTTTTATAGCAAATTTAAGATTTGCTACCAAAACTAAATTTTTTCTTAAGATCAAGATAGTTATGTGGCAATTAAGATTTGCCACTAAAAATATTTTCTGCAGCAAATTATTCCCTCCACTAATAGTTTTGCATATGATTTTCATTAATTTATGCATAAATTAATTAACCAATAATACTAAATTCATTCAATTTTCATATTTAATATTTAGGATAATAAAAACAATGTAGTAAGGACTTTTATGCTTCATTGCTTCACAAAATATATTTATGATATTGTATACTCAATGTGACAATTAATATTTGAACTATTGCACATCAAATTAAGTCAAGTACATCAATTATAGAAATCATTGCATCGTTAAAAAAAAATAAGTACACTCATGTATTATTACGCGTTATGCGATTAAATAACTCCTCAAATCTTCCAAAAAGGTCATCCATTCGTTCTTTCCTTGCAGCGTTCTCCCTTCGAGATTCATTTACTTCTCTCCTTGCTTCGTGAGCTTCCCTTCTCGCCTCATTAGCTTCTCTCCTTGCCTCAGCAACTTGTATATCCCTCTCAATATCTTTCTCCCTTTGCATAGCTCCAAGTTGATTGGTCTTAGAACTAACCCCTCGCCCCCGTACATAGCCAAAGCGATACCCTAAAAAATTTTGAAATGCTTCTGCATTATCCATCTTCACACCATCTTCAGATTGTGATGCAAGTACTTCTTTTACCTTATCCTGTTAACAGTTGTAAATAATGAATAATTTAACATAATGTTATTATAAAAAAAATGTAGTTAAAAAAAACTTAAAAACATCTTAAATATACACTTCCAGCCTTTGGAGTAACCCAATTGTCCTTTCTTTTGCTCCAATGAGTCGTATACCACACATTTGTCGTAGGCGCGGGATCTCCAGTTTCTTTGTCACACTAAAGAAATTTGAGATAAATAAAGTATCATAACCAATAACAAAAAAATTAATAATTACCAAACATAACTTTTTTAAGAAATATATGTTACCATCTCATACTCCACTTGACGAAATCCTTTAGTTCCACTACAATGCAGAATTTGCTGCTTAGATCTATTGATCGAGTTAATTTCACTTCTTTTCTGAAAATAACATAAGACATTTATTTCCAATAAAACATTAAAAGAATTCGCATGAAAAAAGAATTACATAAAATTTAATATTACCTTGTACTTTGCATCAATAAATGTCCCACAAAGATCAATCCATTTATCATCTGACGATAATTCAGGCGGACGACACTCAAGAGCTCGTTCTAAAGAGCCATGTGGTTTGAAGCGTTTACATTGTATTTTTGACCGGAAGTTACGGAATTGCGTATGGAGTTGATCCATCACTACACCATTTATATTATCTTCATTTGCCAATTTAAACTTATCCTATTTAAAAGGAAAAAAAACATTAAAACGAACTTTACATGGGGATACGTTCTATATACGAGCATAAGTAGAAGCTTACCCGCATAATTGTCCACATGTGATCTTTGCTCTCTTCCGGGATGTCACCCCATAATCAAATTTAAATGGAGCGTGATCTCGAATAACAATGCCTATTTCAAGTTTGAAATTAGATGAAAATTACCCACTATACGGCCCTCCGAGATGATAATTTTGATATTCTCCCCCCTTTCAAGTTTCTTTTGAAACCCAATTCCTCGTGTTGGTCCTCTGACTCGTTTCTTTGAAGATGAACCTAGTAAAACATACATACAATGAAAATTTAGCTTTAATGCTTACACATTTTCATACAATGAAAAGCTTAGATTAAAGGTCATCAACAAACAACAACATATTTAGTTATAAAACAACGCCAATCCATCAATATAGAATTTGCCAAAATTGTATGTTTCTAATCTCTACTGCTACTGTCTTAATTTACGTTTACTCCCATTACATTTCCATCCGCACTAGTAAGTTTAAACACCAAGTAAAATTCATGAATGGGAACAAATCTACTAATCAGTTATGTTCAAGTCAAACTTTTCAAGAGTTTCAGTTACCAAATCACACATCAGTTGTAGGCATATAGTCCATTCTGCATATGGAATGGCAACACATCAGTTGTAGACATACAGTTCATGACTTCTTTATTTTGGGTATTGAAAATGCAATATGCTGATTGCAAACCAATCTGAGGAGATGTGATTTATTTCTTCATATAAGTTTTTTTTAAATGACTTTGAATGGGTGGATTCTAGAAGGAATTGACTACAAAATTGTTTATCTTGTATTAACGATTGATATAATTAGGAAACCAAAATTAGTTATTTGAGAAAATCAAACGATCTGAATAAATAAAATAGAAGAATTCAGGATTGGTTTTAGAGCTCAAAGCTAAGCTGGCATCAATGACTGCAATAATAGCAGCCTCGGCATCTGTTGCAAAGGCTGTAGCAGCGGCTACTAAGATTGTTGTGAATGATGCAGTACAAGCAAAACTGATGGCCGATGAAGAACACAAGGGCCGGGGAGAATGAGGTTAGTGCACTTAGAACAATGAGAAGTGATCAAACCAAAGAAGGCTTATGTGTTATTTTTGGTGTTCCTAAGCCTGGAAAGAAAACGGAAACATCAGGACGACTAGCGGTTAAGTAGAGTAAACTACCGATCATACTTCTAAAAGAAGTGTAATCGACATCCTTTCCTTTGGTATCTTTGCTAAGAATAAAGGATGAACTCATGGGTGTATGATCAAGTTTAGTAGAGTTTATATTAAATTTTTTCATTAAATCTTTTGCATACATAAATTGAGGCAAAAATATCCCACTATCAAGTTGATGCACTTGAAGACCTAGGAAGAAAGTAAGCTCGCCTACCATACTCATCTCAAACTCACTTTGCGTCTCTTTTGCGAAGTGGTGAGAAAGTTTATCATATATAAAACCAAAAACTATATCATCGACATATACTTAAGAAACCAAAATAGCACTCTTATCCCGACGAACAAACAACGTCATGTCTACTACCCCTGTCATAAAGCCATGATCCAGGAGATAAAAAGTAAGCCTCTCAAAACAAGCACGCGGAGATTGTTTCATGCCGTACAGGGATTTTTTTCAAGTAAAAGACATGGTTTGAGTGTTTAGGGTCTTCAAATCCTTTCGGTTGTTCCACATAGACTTTCTCCTGAAGAATTCCCCTAAAAAGGCACTGAACATCCATTTGATAGAGCTTAAATTTTAGATGACATATAATGGCTAGTAAAAGGTGAACGGACTCTAGCCTTACAACAGGAGCATACATCTCATCAAAATCGACACCTTCAATTTGGGTGTACCCTTAAGAAACTAACCTATCTTCAATTCAAACAATAACACCAATTGCAACCATTTTATTTTTAAAAATCCATTTGGTTCCAATAACGTTAGAATCACTAGGTCATGGAACTAATTCCCAAACATCATTCTTTTGAAATTAAAAAACTCTTCTTGCATATCATTTATCCAATGTTAATCTTGGAGTGCTTCTATGAAATTTTTGGGTTAAATTTTAGAGGTATAACATAGGTAGGTAACCTCATTTTCAAGTTGAGCTCTATTCTAAACACCTACGTCAAGATACCTAATAATATGTGAGGGGTCGTAAATTTTACAAACCCAAGATGAAGGATTCCTTTAATCAAGTGTGGGTTCCATCGAATCAATGTGATCGACACTGAGGGGTGCATTTATCTCACAAGAAGAATCGTTATGACATCAATAAATGTAGTTGTAGCATCATATTTTATAGTAACATTTATTGATTCCATGACTTTACAGCTAGCAAAGTTATAAACTATATATAGCTCTACTTTTTGGTGAATAACCTAGAAATATATGAATAACCTATAAATATACCTACATTACTCCTCGAGACAAATTTTACTCGTATCTCTTTATCCCTTAAGATGTAGCAAGGACTTCCAAATACTTGAAAATATGCTAGGATAGGTTTTTTCTTGTCCACAATTCATATGGAGTTTTATAAGTATATGGATAAGAATTCTTCCTAATCTCATAACAAAAATCTCTTCGGTGACCCCTTCTTTTGTAAAAATTACAAATATAAGGTTGATTTGTAGTCATTTTAAAAAATTTCTTATGAGGATTTTTCATAGGTCTGATTGGTTTAGGAGGGGAAGCCTTGGTTACAAACTTAGCTAAAGGTTTGGGTTTAGTGTTTGATAATTCATCTTCTTCATATCCTATATCTTTTATCTCTTGATAACCTTCTCCTTATTACCTAAAACTGGTCCAAGAAATAACTTTCCCTTTCTTCCAGAGTTATCCTCAAGAGCGACTTTGACTTCTTAAGAGGCCTCGAGATCTCTCTCAAGTTTAATAATATTTGACTCATGTGTTTTGTGAACCTCTAATGATTCATTAGGATTTTCAAAAACACGAGCCAGATAATTTGTCAAGTCAATCTTTTCTTTACCCATTAAAATAAGTTCCTCTGGAAGGGTAATCTAATCGCCTTAAGTTGACTAACTAAACTTCCTTGTCCTTTAACAATTTCAATTATTTTTCTAAAGTTAAAACCTTAAAGGTCAACTTCTTATTATTCTTTTGAATACGTAGAAACTCGGTGTATATTTTAGAATAAGCGAATCTAAAATCACATTCTTTAATCTCACTTTCAACAAAAGTACTACCTTGTGAGTGATTAGATCCAACTTCAAGGTTTTTCATTTCAGAAATGTTAACAATATGATGTGACACCTTAGATAAGCTAGAAACACTAGCCATAAAAACAACGAAGTCGTTTTTGGATGGACTAGAGTCGCATTATAAATGGCTTTCTCCTTACCCACTCTCTTTAGCTTAGTGATGCATTCACACGCTCTATGATCTCATCCCTCACACTCA
The DNA here is from genome assembly GCA_949130495.1 of Sambucus nigra. Lineage (NCBI taxonomy): Eukaryota > Viridiplantae > Streptophyta > Magnoliopsida > Dipsacales > Adoxaceae > Sambucus > Sambucus nigra. Next base: position 53,059,234 of record OX422223.1, read on the forward strand.
AAATAAGTTTTTGAATCATCCTTTTTATAATTATCTCTTTTAGGAGTTTCACTTTTAAATTTCTTTAGATTTCAGTCATTAGAACTTCCATTTGCCTTATTTTTATTTTTCTCAAATATTAATATATCAAACTTCGAATTTTGGTTCCTAAATTTGAGAAATTTCTTAAATTTCTTTACAAATAAGGCCATATTATCATAATCTAAATCGGACTCATTGGGCTCACATACATCTTCCTTCACAATTTTTAAAGAAACTCCCTTATCTTTCTTTCTTTTTATCCTTAGGGAACACGTATAACTCATAAGTTTGGAGATCACCTATAAGTTCTTCGATTTTTAAGGAATTAAACACACCTAAAAAAAATAAGTACAGTGACTTTAGCATTAAAATGACTAGGAAGAGATCTGAGACTCTTCCTAACTACACGATCTTCAAATATTCTATCACCTAAGTTAAAACATGAGTTAACTATATCGAAAAGATGGGCATAAAACTCATCAGATGTTTCACTTTCTTTCCTGGTGATAGTTTCAAATTGAGTGGTTAAATTTTGTAGTTTAGAAGCCTTAATAGTACAAGTTCCTTCATGAGTTAATTGTAGTGTGTTCCATGCCTCCTTCGATGTTTCACAAGTCATGATATGACGAAATTATTCTGGGGACACATTACTAAATAAAGTATTTAAACCTTTAGAATTAAAAATACATAATTTCAACTCATCTTCACTTCATTCCTCAACAGGTTTTAAAACTCTAGCATCACCAACAATAAATGTTGGAGGGGACCACCCTTTTTCAGCAGCAAGACAAACACATTCATCAATAGATTTTAAAGAAGATCGCATATGTTCTTTCCAATGGGTATGATTTGTTACATCAAACATAGGGGGTCTATTTGATGAATAGCCTTCCATATAACCTCCAGGATTCATCTAAGTAATTTTTAGAAATAAGCTCTGATACCAGTTTGAGAAGGAGGGTTATATAACAAAGACCCAAATTCGTGAAATACACTCCGAGAAACACACATGCAATACAGGGGCAAAATTATGACTTGGCCAATATAATTAATGTGTTCCCAATTTCAGTCTTGACTAATTAATCTTACATGGACATGCAGGATTTTTTCATAAGCAAGTACTAGTGTGATTTTAGTCCAACTTATCCAAATGTTGTGGTTAAGCCAATTTTAATGTTTTTAATCGAAGAACGTATATAGGTAAATATAACAATCATAAAGCACCTCTCGTGTCTCGGTATCCACCGATAGAAAATACACCATCTCTAACCCGTGCAGAAGTCCACCGTACACAATGGTGAAGAAAGAAGGAAGTAGGAATTTTGGTTTTGTTTTCTTTCAAAATGATCCAAGGCGATCATAAAAAAGTTAGAGAGTATTTGGATAAAAAGATTTCGCCTTTTGGAAAAGTTTGGAATGGAGTATCATCAGTTATTCCCGAGTCCCTTTAGTTTTCTAAGTGTAAGTAGTAGGAAAGTTGGGATCATGGGGAAAAACTTTTGAAAAAAATTATTATTTTCAATAATGCTCTATTCGTTCGAACGACATATCAAAATCTCGTTAGAATGATATTTTCAATGACTTTTCAGTAGAGACCTCAAGGATGTCATTGGACATCTCGTTCGAATTAGTATAATCTCTTCTGAACAAGCTTTCCAAGGAAATCTCAGTTGATTGAAAAAATGGACAAGTTTAGCAAATTTAATTTTGGAAAATCAATAAAGCCCATATAAATTTCTCCAATAGATTTTAAGACAAAGGGTCTTATACCTTTGGTAATAATGAGCATTCCAAATGATGATGTGAACTTCGTTGATGCGTTTAAATTCCGAATGTTCAGATTCTTCAATTGTAGGACATGATATAACACCTATACAATCTACATGCTTTGTCCTAATGGAAATAGCTAATACTATAAATTGACTCGGTGTAGAAATTTGACCTTACAATTTCCCAAAGGCGAAGTATACAAAAGATAGAATATATGATGCATGTTCTAAAAGGTGTAAGGACATAAGTTTATAAATGTCCGGGGTAGAATCTAGGAATTTTCTGTTTTCTCCTAGATCACAGTTTGTACGTCTGATACCGCTGCATTCGGCACGTCAACACGATCATCCTCGACGGCCTTTATCCGAATTCAATGCATCCAGTATCTTCGCGTGAATCATGCTACATGCGACGTGCTGCTCAGCTCATTCCCACTACTCCACTACACTTTATCAGTAAAAAGTTTTATTGGAGCTTTAAATATTTGCATAAATATTTGGGAAATTTTTTGAAAATTATTTTTGAAGTCTTGATTAATTTTTTATCAAAAGCAGAATTTTTTCAAAGTGTAGAAGCGAAGTGCCTTGAATGACGAGCTCGCTCAAACGACTTTGAATGTCGTTCGCGCGAGATAGGCATGTAGCGCGATCTCGTTTGAACGACTTTTGTCCTTCGTTCGAGCGACATGGCTATCTCGTTCGAACGAGCCACCGCCTCGATTTTCGTATAAATATATAATCTCATTCTACACGTTTTTCTGTAATCTCAAAATTCTGCGAAAACTGTTCAGAATAAGACTTCATCTTTTTAAGGTTTTCTAAACCTTTCTTATTCACAAAACCGTTCCCATATATGTGTGTGAATCTTTAAACCTTCAAGAGGATCATTTACTCATCTGGAGTAATTTGTGAGGAAGCCGCTCTCTTCTTCATTGCTACCCTACTGAAAAGGGATAGTTTCAGCCGCCGACAACAGAACCAACACCCGAGGGTATTTCTGTGTCACATATTTCATTGTAATCCGTGTGAGCCATTTTTCTTACAAAATTATAGTGAAATAAAAGGTTTTGCCCCTGTGGGGGATTTTTCCTCATTTGTGTGTGTTTGATTGTTCTTGCTTGATTTTATCATCATCAATCACACCTAGATGCATGTTTAGGAATTAATTGATAAAAACTGAATTTAATTAAATAACTTCCTTAATTTAACGCAAGCGCACTCTTCTCAAATTGGTATCAGAGCCAGTTACACAACTTTACCGTGTAATTTTTCGCAGAATTTTCTAAGATATCAATTTTCTGAAAAATTGATTTTTGAAAACGAGTGTGTTCATAATGGAGAAGTTATATAATAAAAAGCCAGTTTTTGACGGGACAAACTATGCATATTGGAAAGCCCGCATGAGATCTGCATTAAAATCCATTGATGAACGTGTCTGGATTTTGGTTGAAAGAGGGTGGACACCTCCCCCTGTCACTCTTGAAAACGTGACCAATTTAAAACATGTCACTACATGGACTGAAGAAGAGTTTAAATGGTCGTCTTTTAATTCTAAGGGTATAAGTGCTATTTCTGGGTCTGTCACACCTGATGAGTTCAAACGCATAATGACGTGCACCACGTCAAAAGAGGCATGGAATGTTTTGCAACTTACCCATGAAGGTACTAATGCTGTGAAATAATCTAAACTACAAAAATTAACAACTCAATTTGAAACAATCACCATGCTTGAATCTGAGTGTTTTAATGAATTTTATGCTAGATTGTCTGATATTATTAACACTAGCTTTAATCTTGGTGAACATATTCCTAATGCTAAAGTTTTTAAGAAGATTCTTAGATCACTGCCTAAGCATTTTATCCCTAAAGTCACTGTGTTAAATTCTATGGGTAATTTAAATACGCTTAAATTGGAAGAACTTGTAGGAGACTTGCAAACGTATGAAATTGATATGTTTCCTAAATCTGTCAAGTCTAAGGATAAGGTAATTGCACTTAATGCCCAGGAAAGAAAGAGTGAGGGGTCGACAAGAAAGAGGGGAGAGTCATCTAGAAAAAAAAGAGACAGATACGTCAGATTCTAAGTGTGATTTTGACTTAGATGATTTGGCCCTTTTTGCTAAAAATTTCAAAAGAATTCTCAAATTCAAGAAAAATGGCAATTTTAAAGATAAAAAGAAGTTTGAGAAAAACAAGTTTGAAAACAAAAATGAAAAAGATTTTAAAGATCCTCCTAAGAAGGAAAGTGAGAGATGATTTGAGTGCGACGGTAGGGGTCATAGAGCTTTTGAGTGTGCTACTAGGCTGAACAGAGAAAAGGGCAAAGCTATCCTTAATGCTACCCTTAGTGATGACAGTGAGGTCGAGTCGGTGGATTCTGGAGATGAATCACCGCATGAGTGTAACTTCACCGCATTCATGGCTAGTCATGTGAGTACTTCTAGTACTCCTCACGACGATGAGGATGCTGCTTCACAGGGACACCTCGACAGTGAGATCGATGTGAGTGAGGGGGAGGATTACACAAGTGAGAGCGAGAGTGATCTTCAATGCGCATACGCCGAGCTTTATTCTGAGTCTTTTAAAACTAAAAAGTGTAACAAAGCATTAGTTCTTAGGATCACCGCTTTAGAGGAAGACTTAGGAAAAGCGAGAGAGAGAGTCCTCCACCTGCACTACCTTGAGAGAGAGGGAGTCTGCCTGTGTTAAGAAAGAAAGTTTATTTAGAGAGAGAGAGTTGTTTTGATAAAGAGAGAGGGGACTTGACTAAACAAGTGGCTAGTCTTACTAGTGAGCTCCATTCCTCCATGGAGACTCGAAAGAAACTTGAAGCCCTTATAGCCCAGCTTACTCATGATCTTGAGAAAGCACGGGAAGTCAAGGTTCAAATCGAGGACAGATCTAGAAAGATGGGAAAGATGCTCCTCGGCCCCGCTTTAGGTTTTGGTGATAGGCAGGGAATAGGTTATGATGGTTCCTCCACGTCCCAAATTGCACCTGGACCAGTTCCTGAGTTTACTACGACTCTTTATGGCCATCGTCAAAAACCTCGAAGGAGAGTTCGACCAAGAAAAGCAAACCAAGGTCCACCTTTGATTGTGTTCTTTTGTATATATTGCAAAAAAAGGCCACCTCATGGAGTTTTGCTACAGTATGGGTCAGACACAACGTACTACTGCTCCACCTCATCATATTGATGATTTTACCAGTCTGAGAGAGCGAGTTTAGTTTTTAGCTGCCACTTCTCAGAGTTTGATGGAGGAATTCTGACGGATGTCTTTACCGTTAGTGAATGCATCTCACATTCCGGCTAAAACCAACAACAACAAAGGTAAACAAAGGTTACCACTTCTTGGGTACCTAAGAAAGATCAAAAGGCCTTTGTTGTTCATATCGCTCTCAAAGCACATAATACCTCACAGTGGTATTTTGATAGTGGGTGCTCCAAACATATGATAGGAGATGACTTATTTTTTACATCTATCGAGGATTATCGGGAGGGCAAAGTCACCTTTGGAGATGGGAGAAAGTCTAGCATTGTAGGACGTGGTACTGTAGAGTTACCAGGATTTCCTAATCTAGAGAATGTTTTGTACGTCAAAGGTTTCAAAAGCAAACCTTCTCAGCATTAGCCAGCTGTGTGACGTTGACTTTGCCGTAAAGTTTGATCGGGATGCTTGTAAGGTCTATAATCAAGCCGGTAAACTTTTAGTGCGAGGGGTGAGGACAAAGGATAATTGCTATGGGACTGAGCCCACATCCTCACTTGTCTGCAATAGCGCCACGATCACTCGTATGAATCTATGGCACCAACGTCTAGGTCACGTGAATGTTAAAGATCTAACTCGTTTAGCTAAAAAGGACCTAGTACGTGGCTTACCATCTTTTGGAAGGCCAACTTCGACAGTTTGTGGACCCTGTCAGTTGGGAAAACAAATTTGTAGCCCCCATAGGAAGTTGCATTCCATTACCACCTCTCGTGTACTTGAGCTTATTCACATGGATCTTATGGGTCCTACTCATACTGAGAGTCTGGGTGGTAAGAGGTATATCCTCATGATGGTGGATGATTTCTCCAGATACTCGATTCTCGGTTTTCTGAGGGAGAAATTCGGTGCTGTAGAGTTTTTAACGACCAAGTGTCGTGTCCTGCAAAATCAATATGGAGTCACTATTAACAGGATACGTAGTGACAACGGCACTGAATTTAAGGAAGCAAAGGTAGATCTTTATTGTGAAAGCCTTGGGATCAAACATGCTGTGAAGACTCCTCAGCAAAATGGGATTGTTGAGAGAAAGAATAGAACGACCCAGGAAATGGCAAAATCTATGCTTCTAGGTCGTAAGGTTTCTAGGAGATTTTGGGCAGAGGCAGTGACTACTGCATGCCACACGGTGAATAGGGTTTACCTGCGTCCACACACTCTTAAGATGCCTTATGAATTATGGACTGGCAAGAAACCCAACCTTGCATATTTCCGTATTTTTGGGAGTAAATGCTACATCTTACGGGATAGAGAGCAATTAAGAAAGTTTGACTCCCGAAGCGACGAGGGAGTAATGTTAGGATATTCATCGAATAGTAGAGCGTACTGGATTTTTAACCTGAAGATCTCTAAGGTTATGGAGTCAATAAACGTCACCGTGCAAGATGACGAACCTTCGGCGTTTATTGATTCTAGCCTTCAGTATGAGGACGAGGATGTTTCTGTCAGTGATTTACTTGTACCTCACCCACACTCTGTGGACCCTACTCCCGTGTTAGGCGACACACCTGCTTGGGTTCGCAAGATTCATGACCCTTCTGCCATTATTGGTGATCCCACTCTAGGGGTCAAGACTCGTGCTCAACTAGAGAACGTTGTCAGCCATTTTTTCTACACGTCCAAAGTCGAGCCCAAGAATCATAATAAAGCACTCAAGGATGAACACTGGATATCTGCTATGCAGGATGACTTGCTTCAGTTTAAAAAGAATAATGTCTGGGAACTTGTCCCCCGACCTAGTGAGACTAATGTGATAGGTACCAGATGGATTTTTAAGAATAAAATGGATGAAAATGGTACCATAGTCAGAAACAAGGCTAGGTTGGTCGCTCAAGGCTACACACAGATAGAAGGTGTAGACTTTGGGAAGAAATTTCCTCCTGTTGCGAGGCTTGAGTCCGTCCATCTACTACTCGCCATCGCATGTCATCTGCGCTTCAAGTTATATCAGATGGATGTCAAGAGTGCCTTTCTGAATGGCATTCTACAGGAGGAGGTTTACCTAGAACAACCGAAAGGGTTTGAAGACCCTAAGCACCTAGAGCACGTCAACTATCTGAGAAAAGCCGTGTATGGTTTGAAGCAAGCACCACATTCTTGGTACAAGAGGCTTACTTCCTATCTCTTAGCCCGTGGCTTCAAGAGAGGGGGAGTTGATATGACGCTGTTCATCAGGAAAGATGACGGTGCTATTTTGGTTGCCCAGGTTTATGTGGACGACATAGTCTTTGGATCCACGTGCTCTCAACATGCTCATCATTTTGAGGAGGAGATGAAAAGTGAGTTTGAGATGAGCATGGTTGGTGAGATTACTTTCTTCCTTGTTCACCAGGTTCGTCAGCTAGAGGATGGGATGTTCATCTCCTAATCCAAGTATGCTAGAGACCTAGTGAAGAAATTTGGGTTAGACTCCTCTAAGCATACATGCACACCTATGAGTACCACTACCAAGCTTAGTAAGGACACTTCAGGCAAGGACGTAGAGCAAACCTTGTATCGGAGTATGATAGGTAGTCTTCTCTACTTGACTGCCATTCGTCCCGACATAGCCTTTAGTGTTGGAGTCTGTGCACGATATCAGACGTCCCCGAAAGAGTCACATTTACTTGCTCTAAAATGTATTATTGAATACGTGAGTGGGACTCTCTCATACGGTATTTGGTATTCCTTTTATACCGATGACCGTTTGTCCGCCTATTCCGATGCCGATTGGGCCGAGGATGTAGATGGTTGTAGGATCACTTCTGATGGGTGTTTCTATTTTGGTTCTGCTCTTGTCTCCTAGCTGAGAAAGAAGCAAAATTCTATTTCTTTGTCCACTGCGGAGGCTGAGTACATCGCCGCCTCGAGTTGTTGCACGTAACTCTAGTGGATGAAGCAGATGCTGGAGGATTATGGGATTTCATAGGACTCCATGACCATTTCCTGTGATAATACAAGCATGATACACATATCCCGCAATCTAGTCCAGCATTCACGCACAAAGCATATCAGGATACGCGAGCACTTTATACGTCAGTTAGTTGAGGAGAAAGTCGTATCCCTGAGTTTTATTCCCATCGACCGTCAGTTAGCCGATATTTTCACGAAACCTTTAGATGCCCTTAGATTTGAGAGTCTTAAGAAGTCTTTGAGGATTTGCACAGTTGACTGAGGGGTTGGTCTGTGTCTAGGATAGGATGCTTTTTCCTGTTCATATCATATGCTTCCTATTGCTAGTGTGTTTTATATGTATTATTGCTTTATTGTACATATATTTATTTATTCTTTTAAAAAAAAAAGATTTTCGTTTTATAAAATTTTTTTGAAAAAATCCAAAAAGATTTTCATTTTATAAATTTTTTTTTTTTTGAAAAATCCAAAAAGATTTTTGTATTTTATTTGCGCCTTTTATGGATGAGCATTTAAGATAGCCAATTAAAATTTCATTCCATTTATCCATGTGACTGTTTGATAGAGATTTGAGACACTACATCATTTCATCTATGTGCTTTACATTGTTTGGAGTCTTTGGGATGTGATTAGTGATATCTTTCTACATGTTTGACTCCTATCTCCTTTCTTGCACACATGCACGACTTTATTTATTTATTGTACTTTTTTATCACATATTGGCTTGTGTGTTTCCATCTCAATTATGTCTATACAACTAACAATATGCGATAAAACTTGACAAGATTGGAATGCATGTAAAAACTATTTTGGTGAGACTGAGTGTTTATTTGAAAACGGGGAAGGGCTGCGAAAGGTTCATTTAGCCTTTGTGATTTTAAGCCACCATTAAAAAGGACCTAAAAATGGAGGAATTTTATTATCCGGGGTCCAAAGAGGTTAAAAGAGCCCGAAAAATTTTAAGGCAATAAAAAGAAATGTATGTCAAATATGGGCCATTAGGTTTCACCATCAATTCTCCAACGTTTGAGAATTTAGATCGCCTCTATTCAAAATATAATTCTGAGGGAGTTTGGTTGGAGAATCTAATCGGGTTTGCACTTCCTTGAAAGTCCTGAAAAAGCATAAAATAGTTTTGGACGTTATTAGTGTGGAAATCACTTTGAGCTTTGATTTGTTGATTTGATTGTGTCAATGTCTAATATTACCACCTTTTTACACCAAAGGAAGATTTTGAGTTCATTCGTTAGGAGTATCCGATATTCATCATGCACATATGTCATGTTTGTATGCATTGATTTTTCTATCGAATTTGTTCACACCCCTACATTTACGCTATCATCGACTTGGTTATTTTTGTGTTCTTTCATGGTGTGATTCTTTGTTGTATATTATGTGTGAAAAATTTTGGAAAATACAAAAATAGCAGTTTATTCCCATGTGTCATTCTCCATGTGCATTCATTTATGCTTCTCATATCTGTCTATTTGGGGACATCATAAAAAGGGGGAGAAGAATTATGGGGGAGAATTGATTTCTTTGGTGTTTGGTTGAGTTATGAATGATTTGCTTAAGCATAATTGATCATTAATTTTTGCATATCATTATATTTCAAACTGTTTCTTGTCACGGGTATTTGATTTATCTCATGTGTGTAGGTACAAACATTGTTCATTATTGGATTACACACCCTGATGAGAAAAGCTTTGAAGTTTCTGAGGAGCTGAAGATTTGAAAGACATGTCGTTTAGTATTCTCGGTTTGAGGGTTTAATGGGGATATTATCTTGTATGTCATTTGATTGCATAATTCAGAGTTTTTATGTATGTACCGGCATAGACATAGGGGGAGATTTGTAAGGACATCAGTTTATAAATGTCCGGGGTAGAAACTAGGAATTTTCTGTTTTCTCCTAGATCAAAGTTTGTATGTCTGATACCGCTACATTCGACACGTCAACACGATTATCCTCGACGGCCTTTATCTGAATTCAATGCATCCAGTATCTTCACATGCATCATGCTACATGCGAAGTGCTGCTCAGCTCATTCCCACTACTCCACTACGCTTTATCGGTAAAAAGTTTTATTGGAGCTTTAATTATTTGCATAAATATTTGGGAAATTTTTTGAAAATTATTTTTAAAGTCTGGATTAATTTTTTATCAAAAGCAGAATTTTTTCTACGTGTAGAAGTGAAGTTCCTTGAACGACGAGCTCGCTCAAACGACTTTGAATGTTGTTCGCGCGAGATAGGCATGTCGCGCGATCTCGTTCAAACAACTTTTGTCCTTCGTTCAAGCGACATGGCTATCTCGTTCGAACGAGCCACCGCCTCGATTTTTGTTTAAATATCTGATCTCCTTCTATACGTTTTTCAAGTCTTTCTGCAATCTCAAAATTTTATGAAAACTGTCCAGAATAAGACTTCATCTTTTTAAGGTTTTCTAAACCTTTTTTATTCACAAAACCGTTCCCATATATGTGTGTGAATCTTTAAACCTTTAAGAGGATCATTTACTCATCTGGAGTAATTTGTGAGGAAACCGCTCTCTTCTTCATTGCTGCCCTACTGAAAAGGGATAGTTTCAGCCGCCGACAACAGAACCGACATCCGAGGGTATTTATGTGTCACATATTTCATTGTAATCCGTGTAAGCTGTTTTTCTTACAAAATTATAGTGAAATAAAAGGTTTTGCCCCTGTGGGGGATTTTTCCTCATTTGTGTGTGTTTGATTGTTCTTGCATGATTTTATCATCATCAATCACACCTAGATGCATGTTTAGGACTTAATTGATAAAAATTGAGTTTAATTAAATAACTTCCTTAATTGAACGCAAGCGTCCTCTTCTCAAAAGGAAAAAGTATATAACCTCCACCAGACCTTTTGACCATACCAATTTGTGTAACAACCCCCATTTTCCACGTAAAAGTTTGCCAGACACAATACACTGAAGATAGGGCTTAACTAACAATTTATATCATTCTCAACATAATAATAATAATAATAATAATAATAGTAATAATAATAATAATAATAATAATAATAATAATAATAATAATAATAACAACAACATATTTGAAATTTAAATCTACCAGCACAATAACCCATTTAAATAATAATTAATAATAAATAAGTCCAACACCCAACTAGAAAGGAAAACCTCCACCATAAGTATAGAAGATCACAGAATGACTAAATAATAAACTTAGGGCTTATACCCATACTATATCTGAAATATTAAAAATAACTAGAAAGGAAATAATAACCCAAACTGGAGTTAAACGATCTGAAATATCTGATGAGCAAATATGACTGCAAGTCTAATCTCCTGTACGCCCTGCTATTCTGGACATCACAAAACACACACAAGTGGGACGATCCCTACACAGTACACCATTGTACGATCCATACACCCAAAGGTAACAATGGATCACAATATCTACATATACCTCGTCGTAAGTGGAGCTACCACGTAGTACCTAAAATAATGACCTATACAACGCCCAGCCCACCTGCGTTGACGCGTGCTACGGTCCCGAGACGTATGCATCCCCAACCGACAGGTCATCCACCAACATGGTATGTTCACACAAATAAAATATATACACATTTTTCACCTAATATGTATAGGTAATTCACTCTATAATTACCCCAAAGAAGTCCTAAAAATCTCCCATTTAATACTCCTACTTTAAAATTAACCATCTTGTTAAGTGTCAAATTCCCCAATTAATAGAATAGTGAGACAAATCCATTTTTAATAAATTAATCACTCACTTGGATAACCTCCTACATACTCGCCTAAGGTCATAAAAATCCCCCGAACCATTCCTTAATCCTAACCTGACTCAGGCCCAGCGGGTAGAATCGATTCGCCTTCAGGCCGAATCGGTTCACCCCCAAACTGAACTAGTTCACCTTGGAGGCCGAATCGATTCACAAAGGGGTGGTAGCCCGAATAGTTACAATTTTATATATGGGATTCATTCATCCAAGCCAAATTTCCATCTCAATGACTTACACATTAACATAGAAATGAACCTATATTATTCATGATCTAATAATCATATTCAGATTGTTAATTAACCAAATTAATATAAGATTATGCATCCGATATCACAAAAATTAAACCCCAACAATAGAGTCCTTCTCATCTAACTTTTAATCATATTTTCTGTCTAATCGTTCTAAGATTTAAAAGATCATATACATGAATTATAATCAATCCTACGACATGAATTCTAAGGCATGATCCCAATAGACATGATATCCAATTTTCGGGTATGTCACCACATAGTTTAACCTTTAAACCTCATAGTTCCAGATTTATTCTTCAAAATATATTAAAGTTTATTCCAACTATATAATCATTCTTTTGTCTAATTTCCCAAAAAATGTTATAGAAATGCATATATGAAGGAAGAAACAAATTGGAAATTGATTAAACAAGAGAATTATTCCCTTATACTGCTAACTGGGTACTCCTCCTCTTGGATTCTTGACGTTTCCTTCATTCTCTATCCTTGGCAACCTCTCCAATGGGTGTGGGGATGCTAGGGTTGAGTTGTGGTGGATGGGAATGACTCCATACTCATTCAATTACCTAATTATACTCACTAACACCTAGTTGTCCATAAACCCTCACCTTTGAGCCCCCAAACAAGCCTGAAACCATACCCTGATTGGCAGAATATCTCCCTTAATGGTGTACCTATTCCTTGGGCCTAATTTTAAATTATTAAAACACCTAAACGAGTCCCCAAATTATCCCGAAACATGCCCAAAATGTGTCTACACAATTTACACATTTTTTTATTATGTTAAAACACCACATAACAATAATTTGAATAACATGCAATTTATTTTGTACGAGTAAGCGTAACATGCATAAATGAATCATATAAACATGCAATTACAACAAAGCAATTTATTCTCAAATTAATTTCTACCAATTTAATTTATTGACGAATTTATTTAATTAAATTCCTCCAATTTAATTTATTACGAAAAAACAGGGTATTAATTTCTACCCCCTAATATCAGAATTCCTTCCTCGAAATTCGCCAAAGCATAACGTCAAAACTTAACCCGCACAAATATCATAGGTATTAATTTGTACTCATATCTCACAAGATAAAAGAAAAAGGCTCATCTATGCCTACAATAGTGTGACCGGGATGCCCATACGCCACATGTCACATATACACACACATAAAAATCATATATGGATGACACATATACATCCAAAATGAACCATACATACCATGCATATCTATAAGGCAAAAGTATACTCGAATATCCTGCTGACCGTGACTTAGTTCTTTGAGATTGTCCCACTCATTCCATTAGTGGTGTAAAAATTACTAAGTGCTCTCATCACTACACTCCTTAGCACCGCTAGCCTTAACTCATATAATATAACATCGCCCGATGCATTATATCTCTACACATGTATAATTTATTAACCAAACATCCTAGAACCCAACGTTCCTCAACTCTTGACACTTGCTAAATTTCATGTGTGGGACGTCTCGAGAGAAAACTAAAAATAGGGAACCCCCTAAATACACTACTACATAGCGTAGTCGATTATTGAGATCCATTGATCTAAGAATAAACACAAAACAATACGCTATCATACAATTTTCAACAAAAGGCGCATCACTTCTAAGAGTAACATCAAACCCCATTAAATTAACCGTTACAATAATGCCAAGAACATCATGTTCCTTTTAACACATACAATAGAACACCCCTTGTCCATCCTTAAATCTAGTAGAGCGCTTAATCTCTTCTAATCCCTTGAAGATCTACCCATCCCAATAAAATATACTATTGCCCATTTTTAATGACACATCACTATTATAACACTATTCGCGACAATACACATCTACATGTAACTGAGGCAATCACTAGTCGTAAAGCTCTCAAAGTACCCCAAAACTTTTTCAATATAATTTCTTCTCCTTATGCATATCCTTGCCTACTAAAATAAATCCATTCCCGGATAACCATCACATTTATTCAGCCTCTAAAGTATTACCTCATTAGCATATGGTCTATGTCCATACCCTGAGTAAAAAATTCATTGTATCCCTAATTCAAGAAATATGTCAATAATCAATTCTAAAATCTTCACATTTTTGTGCCTACTCTCAATAAGGAAACATTTTTCAATTCATGCAAAAACCCACGGCTATAATCACAATGCCTGTATAAATCTCATTATATAGGGTTTATAAAACTCCATCGAACCATCATTTATCCTGCGCACCTATCTCAAAAATTTATAATTGGACACGAGCTTGTCCATAAACCTTATCAATCATTGGTAAAAAAATAAAAAAACACGTCTTTGATGCACAAGTCACATGATCCCCATACAAACTCTTGCACATCATTCTCACCGAAATCACGAACAGTTTAACAACACAAAAATCTTGCCCAATCTGCGCGCAACACCAATTCAACACTCTTTAATCAGAATCTATCCGTATTCAAATCTTTCCTCAAATCCTCTTAATTACTAGGACATCTTAATACGATGCTCTCTCTTTAAGTGCACCAAGTAATATAAGGTCATCGTACTAACCCAAGTGTAGATCGCAATCCATTTTACTATAACTAAACCCTAAACATGATCATTTCCATAATGGTTCTCACAGTTATAATGAACATCATTATCCAACCGGTTATTCTACACTTAGCCGTTAACTTTTAACGATCCCATAAAAATCAATACAAGCCCTGTAAGTGACTTGTCTATCCATTCCTAGGATAATGCCATGCTCTGACACATCTAATATGAATAGGTCTACCATAATCTAAGTCTCCCTATGTCAATCCCTATACATATACACACGAAACATATAGGTGCCCTTCTAGTCATGGGTGATCAATGTAAAGCGCTATGCCAAATGCTAAGTTTATCATCCTCGATGCACTAATAAAGTAGTATTAACAATTGAGTACTATGCACTAATATCAAAATAAATAGGCCCTGTGACACCCCGCCTAATTAAATACCGGGCGATCACTCCTTTATTAAATTAAAATCAAGGTGAACAGTTGGTTCATTCTTAGCATCACTGTCGTAAAAATAACTTTTCCAAATTTAACACCCTATTTAATTAAGCTAAGTGTCAAAACCATTTTTTTAACATTACATTCCAAATTTTATTTTGAAAATAAAGATTTAATTATCTACAACAATTCAATATTTAAAGAATCACATCACAATAATACTGGAACATATAATCCAATTAATTTAAACATTCAACAACTAAACCCCAGCATTTAAAACTTAAAGTAAAACATACATGCTGAATAAATCCCAAAGTAATAGTACTGGAAATAACTGAAATACAAATGTCCCAATAAAACAGATAAATAGTGGAAAGGGTGACACATGCCCAATAAGGAGAATGATAGAAGTGGAATCAAGTAAATGAAATCGTCTAAGCAAGTGGCCTACAACTCCCACCTAAGCTGCAGCACGTTCCTTCCAAGGGATCCAAAACAAGACGCCCCTGTGGCTGGGCACCTGTAATATATACATATATATACAAGAGAGAAAGAGGAATAGAAACGGGTCAGAGCCCGATAGTGTTTATGATTTAAAAATTCGTTTAGCAAGTATTTAAATTGATACAGGCCAATGCAACAACATATTAGTGCGACACTCTCTTGAGAAATTCTCGCCTCTCTTCTAATGTGCACTCCTATCGCACTAACCTTCCCAATGGTTTATCTCATCATATATCACACTATCCTTCCCCAAGGATTTAACTTATCTTAGGTGACTCTCAAAATTTAAGATTTAACAACATCATGGTTTAAAAAGGATAATTTCATTTAGTACAAAACGCTCATTTTAACTTTATTGATTCATAAAGTTTTTCAATATCATATTATACTTTTCAAAACAAGTATTTCCAATTTGAGTCATTATACATGTCTTACTTACCATAACACAGTAGGCAGTTTCCCATATTTCAGAAGTTCATATATATATTAAATACTCGTATAATATATATATTCTAACAACACCCCACATAAAATTTTATGGTGCGGGCATACTCTGCTATCCAATCCCCGTATCAATCGTACTAAAGGGAATACAAGTTCGGAATCACTCTCGAACTGTATAAATACATACACAAACAATATTAAGGCGAAACATAGTTTCCAAGTCCAAGAGGTCAGTACATACCCTCACGTCTCTTAGGACTGTGACTACCGATTCGATAGCCTGTACCTAGGATTTCTATCTTCTAGGGTACGAGTCAATATCCCCCATAAGGCACACGAGATAAGATCGTCCCAACGCGGAAACCTCAGGGATAGCAAGTAGCGCGGGCATGATTTTCACAAGTATATAATATATGCATACACAATCATATAAATATACCACTTTTATTATATCAATTTAGGTTTATCCAATAACCCACATTCACAACATTTATCCTTATTTTCCCATTATTATTTATCAAGTATAATGGTTTGTTTCTAACTTTAATTCGAAGGGTTTTTCCAACTTACTACGTAACCCTAATGGACTCTATTCTTCCAAATGTACAATTCAGAAGATCTCCATTTATGTTCCAATGTAACTCTCTCTTACGTGTCTCTCCCCTTTAATATATACTTACATTATCCCTTATGCAAAATATCCCAAAAATATAGATTTCGCCTTACATTAAAGGATTTTGAATTTTATTTTTAAAGATGAGAATTTCAAACGGTTTCGAAATCGGAATTAAAATGGAGTTTTAATTGAATTTTTATTATCTCTAAGAGTCCTCAAAACATAAAACTGTCTAGAAAAAAAAATATTAAAAAATATTGAACGGTTCGATCGAGCTGAATTTTTTTCTGTAGCTTCCTCTCGTCTTCAGCTAAATCTCTATAAAATTTCATCTAATTCCAACGGTCCGATCGTCCGGAATAAATTTTGTTTTTTAGTGTTTGTATCTGATTAGAACTCTTTTCTTAATCAAACTCTTAATCCTTTACATGACAAAGGGTTTCCAGAATATCATATTAATCATCACTACATGAAAATTTCCCATCTCAAATTGGGTTTTTCTTCCATAAATCTCATCCTAATAACTCCTAAACTAATATGGATGATGCATCAACGAAATAAGCAAGATAAACACTTGCCTGGGATTTTTCAGAAATCTGGTTTGGTGTTGAATTTTGTGTGGTTACGTTTCCCGTCTCGCGATCTACGCGTTGGCGGTGGCGGCGGTGCAAACGGGTGAGTTTTGAGCCTTGGAATGCCTTGAGAGCTCTCTCCTCTCCTCTCCAATGGCCGTTCTAGTGTTTTGAGTTATCTAACCCTAGGAGATAACCTAAACATCTGATATAACCCCTTTAATTTTCGTGGGTTTAATTACCCAAAAATACAAAATGACTAAAATGCCCTCCCGGGGTACTAATTAGGCCTAAAAATGCCCCGAGACCCAAATCAAACTTCCGGGTATACTTTTCTGACTATCTCGACCCTTCCAGACGTGTTGGCGCACTCAAAATGACCATACGAACAACTTATAAAATATTTACTTTTATTTATCAATATTTAGTCCCGACGCGACACGGGCGCGTCCCGACTCAAATTTCTAAAATTGTCATTTTATTCACTCGTGACATTTAATATGGCCACTATTATATATTACTTTGCTCATTAGTAAATTTCAACAAATTTTCCCATAATTACTAACTCTCATCACGTTAATAATTATAACATAATTAATTTCTGAATTTTTATTAAATAATTAATTCACATTAATATTAATAAATCCCCAAATTAATATAGCATAAAAATACGGGGTATTACAGGCCCTACAAGTCCAAGAATAGGTAACATGCCTTCCACTACCAATGATGGCGTTGGTCCTTCTCTAGAGGCGACGTGATACACACGCCCATACTATAATTGTGACTATTATTCCTGAGGTGGGGCAGGTAGCATTGGTAGTGCTGGCACTGTCGCCACTGACTAGGCTAGCAATGGCTGATGCTTCCCCTGGGGGTTCCTCGTACCCTCGCTGCCCCCAACTCCTGTGCTGCCTAATTGCCGTAGGGCACCTCCTCTCTAAGTGTACTTTCTCTCCACAAATGTAATAATGTCCTAGAAATTGATGCCTATCTTGTTGTTGCCCCTATTGGATCTGCTGGCCTGGTCCCTGCTGCCACTGGCCCTGATGGCCTCTCTGCTGCTCACCCTAGCTCGGTTGGACCTGCTCATTCCGATCATCAGAACCCCTGTGAATCTTATGTTGATCACTTGCTTGTGATACCTTAAACTTTTGGGTCCCTTGACTACTATTTTCATTCGTCTCACCCTGTTAATTTAGACATCTGTGAGTTAGGTCTCTTCTCCCCCTTCCTTTTCTAAAATGCCCTGTGATTCTGGAAATGCAGTAAAGCGGCATTTATCATCTGAGTGTAGGTGGTAAAAGTCGAATTCCCCAACAAAGACTTTCTGATGTGCTAATATATCTTCGACACAAACTTCTCCATCTTTTTCTCTTTGGTGTTTACCTTGTCCCTAGTAAAATAATACAATGCAGTAAACTCCTCCTCATATTCTGGTACCGTGAGAACTTCTTGCTTAAGGTCCATATATTTCCTCCTCATCTCTAGTTTTATAGCTGGTGGAAAATACTTGCACTTAAAGTTGACCCAAAACTCATCAATAATCAACATGTCCCGCTCCTCTAGTGTGATGACGGACTCCTACCACTGTAAGGCTACCCCTATTAATCAAAACAAGGCTAACAACTTCTTGTGAACTAGAGTGCACTCAACCATCCTCAAGTGTCACTGAATATTATTCTTCCACTGACTGAACACCAATATATCGGGACTCCCAGCAAACTCTGGCGGATGGAACTTAGTGAAGACCTCTTTATCTCTATCCCATACTGAGTCATGTACCTGAACGGGTAGAACCACTTGTTGTGGGAGTGGTGGTGGTGGTGCTATAGCATGACTGAAAATACTGGAGCATAGCGGTCATTGAAGAAGAGTCTACATGTGTTATAATTATGGTAATATTCGCATGATCAACCACGGGTGGAGCTGGTGGTGGCTTTAGGTCTAGATGCGGCACCTACTAAGACCTTTCCTCTGCAGTCCGTGTGGTAACATGTTGTGGTCAACCTCGCCTCCTATTTTCCATCTGAAAACAAACAAGGTTTGTATTATTAACAAATCACAAAGAGTACAATGGTGCCTAATCATAGGCTCTGCGTATTAAAGAACGTAATGAATGCAAAACAGATCGCAAGGATGCTAGAACCTGGATGCTCTGAAACCAACTATAACAATTCTCATTTTCCACGGAAAGGTTGGCCAGACACAATACACCGAAAGTGGGGCTTGTCTAACAATCTATATCATTCTCAGCATAATAATAATAATAATAATAATAATAATAATAATAATAATAATAATAATAATAATAATAATAATAATAATAATAATAATAATAATAATAATAATAATAATAATAATAATAATAATAATAATAATAATAATAATAATAATAATAACAACACATTAGAATTTCAAATCGACATGCACGATAAACCATTTAAATAATAACTAGTGATAAATAAGTCTAACACCCAACTTGAAATAAAAGCCTCCAACATAAGTATAGCTGATCACAGAAAGACTGAATAACAAACTTCTGGCTTATATCCATACAATCTCTGAAATAATAAAAATAACTGGAAAGGAAATAACAACCTAAACTAGAGTTAAACGATCTAAAATATTTTATGAGCAAATGTGACCGCAAGTCTGATCTCCTGTCAGCCATGTTGTCCATGTCTAGGCAAACCTAGAAAGGGAAATATTTTATAATTTTGATCAACACCCTATAGTTGCAAGAATTATCTTACTAAATCAAAGTGAAATTATGCAGTTAATTCACAATATGTATCGCCCATCGGTACTCACATGCAATAAATATCTAACCCCTCATCTAATTGTAATACGATACCAATAATAACTCAAGTCTCAATTATGAAATTCCGTAATTACCACAATAAAATAATCATCAAAGGGTTTAACACCATTCATACACTGAAGCTAATCATCTTCATATGTGTATCTAATCCCAAGAGTAA
Organism: Sambucus nigra; assembly: GCA_949130495.1. Classification (NCBI taxonomy): domain Eukaryota; kingdom Viridiplantae; phylum Streptophyta; class Magnoliopsida; order Dipsacales; family Adoxaceae; genus Sambucus; species Sambucus nigra. The sequence continues at coordinate 53,079,330 of OX422223.1, forward strand.
CCCCTACGATACTACCAAAAAGAAATAACATCTCATCCATTATGCATTTTATGTAGTATTTGGTTACTTATTAATTGTCTATATTATTAGACTATGGGAATTCAATCTCAATTAATTAATGTAATTATATATATCCTTACATATATATGACACATAAAGGCATCTACCTTCGGTGTGCCATTCGTGCTCTATCAGTAAGTCCGGAGGAGTCCCTCATCCCATATAGACATTACAAAATACACACATGTGGGATTGTTCCTATGCAGTACACTATTACACGGTCCATACCCCCGATGATAACAATGGTTCCCATCATCTACACTTACCTTCTCGAAAGAATCATTGCCACGTAGTACCTAAAATAATTACCTACACAACACCTAGCTCACCTGAGCCGACTCATGCTATGGTCCCCAGACATACGCAAACCTAACCGATAGGTCGTCCATTAATATAGGTACGTTCACACAAATAAAATAAATACATATTTTTATTACCTAGTTTGTCTATCTAATTAAATTTATGATTACCCCAAAGATGTCCCAACAATCTCCCATTTAAGATTCATACTTTAAAATTAGCCATCTAGTTAAGTGTCAAATTCCCCAATAAATAGAATAGTGACACAAATTCATTTTTAATAAATTAACTACTAACTTGGATGACCTCCCAAATATTTTCCTAACGTCATAAAAATCCCTCGAACCATTCCTTAGTCCCATCCTGACCAAGGCCTAGAGGATGAATCGATTTTCCTCCACAGCTGAATCGATTTGCCCCCTGACCAAATTGATTCGCTTTGGCGGCCGAATCGATTTGTAAACGGGTAGTATCCTGAACATTTACAATTTTATATATGTGATCCATTCTTCCTAGCCCAATTTCCTTCTCAGTGACTTACACATTTACATAGAAATGAACCTCTATTATTCATGATATAATAACCCTATTCATATTTTTAACTACCAAATAAACATAAGATTATGCATCCAAAATCAAAGAAATTAAACCTCAACATTAGAGTCCTCTTCTAACTTTTAATTATATTTTCTGTCTAACCATTCCGAGATGTAAGAGATCAAATACATGAATCATAATCAATCCTACAACATGAATTCTAAGGCATGATTCTCAATAGACATGATATCCAATTTTCGGGTTTGTCACCACATGGTTTTACCTTTAAACCTTAAAGTTCCCGATTTATTCTTCAAAATCTATTAAAGTTCATTCCAATTATTCAATCATCCATTTGTCTAATTTCCCAATAATTGTTATGAGAAATATATATATATATATATATATATATATATATATATATATACAGAGAGAGAGAGAGAGAGAGAGAGAGAGAGAGAGAGAGAGAGAGAGAGACAATTCTACCCTTAGACTGTCGGTTGGGATCTCCTCCTCTTAGATCCTTAACCTTTACTCCCTTTTCTATCTTTGGTAACCACTACGATGGGTGTGGGGATGTTAGGTTTGAGTTGTGGTGGATGGTAATTACTCCATACTTAGTTAATTACCTTTTTATACTCACTGGTCCCAAGTTACTCATAAACCCTCACCTTTAGGCCCCAAACAAACACGAAACCAAACCCAAATTAGCCCAATAACTCCCTTAATGGTGTAACTATGCCCGGGCCTAATTTTAGATGTCTAAAATACATAAACGAACCCCCAAATTATTCCAAAATGTGCCCAAACTGTGTCTACCCAATTTACACATTTATTATTATGTTAAAACACCACATAACAATAATTCAATTAACATGCAATTTATTTTCTACGAGTAAAGATAACACGCCTAAATGAATCATATAAACCTACAATTACAACAACAAAATTTATTCTTCGTTTAATTTCTACCAATTTAATTTAAATTCTATCAATCTAATTTATTACGAAAACGCGGGGGATTACATCATGAATATTTGGTCCAAATCAGGTTACTATTGAAAAACTTGTTTACAAGATTAATAACAAAAAGTTATAAGTTTAGTAAACTTCGAAATAAACTCGTTGAACGAAAATCTTTTCAAAATAAACACTAGATGTGTTAAAACAATTTTTCTGAATATGTTTTCTAGATTCGTTAGTTTGATTACCTTAGGTTTTAGAATTAAAACGTTCAATTTAAGTCTCAACTACGATATTGTTCGCCAAATTAATTTAGAACATTCAAGCAAATTAACACGCGATTTTGAACGTGGTAAAACCCTAAAATTAGGGAAACATCCACGGCTCCCTCTACGGAGAAAAATGAAAAAGTACACTAAAATCACAACCAAGTTACAACCCTAAAGCATGCAACTAAGAACCAAAATACAAGAACAGAAAACGTACCTACCCGAGTTTACTCCACTCTCAAAGGCATTCCAGAAAACATACCTACCCGAGTTTACTCCACTCTCAAAGGCATTCTTTCCTGATTTTTTCTTCTCCACGCAGCTTCCTTGTTGTCCTTGAATCCCGAATTTCAGCAGCCCCAACAAACAAAATACCTCACCAAGAACCACAACTCCTAGTGTTCGTGTGAGAGTGATAGTGTTTGTGAATAAACTAAATGTGTAAAATGCTTCTCACCCTCTCAATGAACAATACAAGAAATTACCTACAAATTACAAGCCATTTCTATATGCAATGCAGGTAATTTCAAATATTCTTTGAACAATATGACTTCAAGAAATTTTCAGATATGTCACAAAAATATTTCAAATTTTTGTTTCAAACAAAATTTATTTCTATTCAAATTGATTTCACAAAATGTGAAACAATATTTTTGAAACAAATATTATTTCAAATCTGAGAATATACACAAAACAAATAATAGAAGTCAAATTTCTCAAAATAAATTTGAGATTACTTATCTTGGATCAAACATCAACAATAACCACAAATTAAAATGATCCAAGAAAAAGAATTCAAGAACCCTAAAAAATCTTACAAGTGATCTAAATAGGTTCTTAGAGAGATATAATGTTGAAGAAGGTCTTCAATAGAAGCACACCACCAATACCCCAATATCAAACAAATCCCCAAAGTATTTAACTCTCAAGTGAATGGGTTTACTGTTTGGATTGTTTGGTCAATACAAGACTTGTGGTGTATTTGGGTTTGAAAAGGATAAAGAAGGTTTCTCTCTCTCTCTCGAGTTTTTCAATTTGAAAAATCGATCTTCTCTCTCTCTTCTCGATTTTCTCTCTTGGAGCTCTCTAATGGAGATGAGACTCTATCTCTCGTTCTCTGTTTTTTTCTCACATCCCTCTCTCTCTCTTCTTCTCGGTTTCTCGCTCTCTCTCTACAGATGTACTACCTCTACTCTATCTCTAATTTCTCTCACAGCGCAGCTACTCTCTCTCTCTCTCTGAAATCTCTAACCTCAAAACACAAACCCTAGAGACGTTTTTATATTCAGATCCAAGATCGGTTATAAGCGGACAGCTGGGATTTCTCTTGACGAACGATTATAATCCAAGGGTCTGAGATTGGTTTGAAAGATCGAAATGGATTTCGTGTTTACCAAGAGTAAATCTAATGGTATAGGGATTTAGCTGAAATTGGTATCTTACGATTTTGGGGTAGTTTCCATTGATTGGCTGAAAGAGATACCACACGGATCAAGTAAGAGCGGATAATGTCTGTTGATTAAACTGATCAAGGGACACGATTTTTCGTAGCTTCTCAGATTGAGAACATGCGTAAAAATGCATGTGGCACATCTCATAATCAGTTACAAGATTTGAAAGGTTTTGAAAAATGTAATTTTCAACCCCAAAGCTTTTCACCATAAAAAATTATATAGATCCTTACTCCAAACATTTTAAAAGCAATTTTTTATTAATAAAAAATATTGAGATGATTAAAAAAAAATTGTTTTAAATGAATTTAAAAAATGTGTTTGAAAAAACAAATTCACACACAAAAAAATATGCACACATAAAATATGGAGTGTGTGGTGTGTGTGTCCTAATGTGGTTCAAGAAAAAAATACTTCCCTTTGTCGTTTATCTCTTGGCGCTTGGACTGGGATATTTTAATGAAGCTTGATGCCTTTTTCGAGATAGAGTAACTCGGAAAAATCTAAAATGATTTTGTCGCTATATCCAAACTAGTTGGAACTCCTATATGACACAGACCCAAGTAGGTCAACCGTATAGTGTGTTCTCAATCTCCCCCTTTGGATATTGGAGACAAAATTCCCTTGAGTATCCTGAACTCGTGGGTGAAAATGAAAAATCCTAGATTTCCTATACAAAAGTTTCTAACTACCCATTCCCATCCTATAATCGAAAATAAGGAAAAAAATGCATTACTCAACTACAGTACAGACCAATACCCTAATAAATAGGACAAGCTTTATGATCGGGTATGAAAAATGCCTGAAAAGGATAAACACTCAATGGCATATTAGTTGAGTTAGTATAAGATAAGATATATATCGCAGCATAGGTACTCAAGTTTTTCTCCCCCAATTTTGCTCAAATATACAATGGGGTAAAAAGATATAAATCAGGAGAATATGATATAATGCAACAACACAAACAATAACATATGCAAGGGCAGAAACAAGGGTCTCCTACATTAAACAGATATTAGGAGGCGTCTTTTGTCATTTGAGAAATGACCATGCCCTAACTCCTCAGAAACCAATTATTAGCATGCAACTACCGAGGATATGTATGAAGTGTTGAAATAAGTAAGAACTATCATACCAGTAGCATTACGAACATATGCATATCGAATATCATCAACAGATTTGAAATTCTTCCTAAGGTATACATGATCACTGATATGACTAGCCGTTTGAACAACTTTGGCCCAAAAATACTTAGGTAGAAATTTCACATGTAGCTTAACCTTAGCCATCTCTTGTAAGGTTCTATCTTTCCTTTTAGTAAGGTCGTTCTGCCGAGTTGTCTTAGGCGCACTAAATTCATTTTTATATCCATTGCCTTTACAACATTTTGTAACACCCAAATTTTTAACTTTCTTATTAGAGGGGTTACTTATTTTCCCTTCCTGACGAAGACCACAGACAGGTTTAAAAGAATTTTTTATTCTAGGCAATCCTCTAACAATCTCATGGGAACTTTTCTTACGAAGATTATCAAAATTTATATGTTCCAATCTATTACAGGATTCAGACTTAGGAAGGACTATGTAACAGTTATCCTCATTTATGTTTCCTATTAAAATACACTTTCCCTTTTCATTAAAAATTTTACAATCAGTTTTAGAAAAGGAAACGGTATGACTGGAATCACAAAATTGAGATATACTAAGCAAGTTAGCCTTGAGACCTTTAACTAGGAGGACATCATTTATCATGTGGAGACCTTCCTCGCACAATGTTCCCTTACCTATGATCTTAGATGAAACTCCATCACCAAACACAACACCTCCAAGGAAGTTTGTTTTGTTTGTTAACTTAGTTTCATCTACGGTCATATATTTAGAACATCCGGAGTCAAGATACCATCCAGACGAAGTGCTTTGTGCCTTAATAGAAGATATGACAATGTTGCACTTGAGCTGGGGTAGCAAGTCTTCTTTTCTAATCCAAATAGGCCTAGTTTTAAGAGTTTGATTGGCCTTTGATTTAGAAAAGTTTTGATTGGTATTTTTAAATGATTTCTTCTGAGTTTTAGGTCCTCCCTTCTGTTTATAGTTAGAGTTGTGAGTGGCTTGTCTAGGGAGAACATAAGTATTCCTACTCTTTTTAGAATAGCTGAAGTTTGAATAAGTAGGTGTATACAATCTCTTTTGAAAACATTCGGCAATAGAGTGACCGTAGACATCACAGTATGAACAATACTGACGTCTGGAGGACTTGACTTTATTACTAAAGTCTTTGAAGATAGGTTTATCTCTAATAGGAATGGTCATCCAACTGTCATTGGCTTTGGGTTTTTGATATTGGTTTCTAACAGGTGGACAGACGTACTTAGCTGGACCATTAGATTTTGACTTTTGAGAATCATCACTTTGTTTTACCTTAGAGACATTTTTAAAAAAAATTTCTTTCTGAGGGTTTTGAGAATTCTGGCCTTGTTTTACAAAAACAACATTTTCAGGAGAAACATTTTTGCTAGTATAAACTTTTTCTCCAAATCCAAAACCAGATTTATCTTCAGAATCAAACTTGCTTCCTACAACAATTTCATTGTAGGACTTAGCTTGAGTTTCAAAGTTTAAGCATTTTTTAAACACATTTTAAACTTTTTGCTTAGATTCTTCAAGTTCTACCAAGGTAGACTTGTATTTTTATTCCAAAATATTATTTTTCTCAGAAAGATTTTCTATTTTTGCAGAAAATTCTTCAATTTCAGTCTGATGGGCAACACATTGTGCTGTAAATTCTTCAGCATTCTTCCTAATAGTCTTGTTAAGTAAGTCAATACGCTCATTCAGTTCTTTAACCGTTTTATCAAGACGGGCACTTTTCTTAACCGTTTTATTATATAGCTTATGAAGATCTGGAAGATCATCATCGGAATCACTAAATGTATCGTGTGAAGTGTCTCCTATTTCACTCATTTCATATGTGGAACTCACACACACTTCAGGTTTAACGATAATGCTTTCAGTTTGACCCACCCTTAAGTTCTCACTAGCAATGTCATTTTCATCATCAAAAGTCAAAATATTTTCAATAGCAAATGCAATAGTAGGAGAAATAGAATCATGAGTAGACTCAATTTCATCATCATCGCGGTATATGATCCTAGCATAGAAAGCCATATAGGACTCATAATTATGGGTTGACTCATTTTCATCTTCATCAGAATCACTAGAGTCGTCCCATGTCTTACAGAAATTAGCCCTAGTATTGTTGGTACGCTTATTTGGACATTTATTAGCTATATGTCCCATTTTACCACATCCATAACATTTGACATCTTTCATGTCTATGTTAGGTCTACTATTGTCATAAGTCCTTTTATTGTCATATCTTTCATGAGGTCTGTGATTTTGATTACCTTGATAATTTTGTTTGCCTTTTTTATAGGCTAAAGCATTTCTGAATTTGATAATCTTTTTGAAATGCTTGCTCATAAGAGCTATTTGATTGTCAATGTGATCTAAGTCACAGTCATCATTCAAGTCGAGGTCAAAGTCTAAGGGGCTGACTTTAGGTGAAGTCAATTTTGATGAAAATGCAACATTAGGTCCAGTGAGTCTCTTGTTACGGGCAGTCAATTACTTTTTGAACTCTAACTCCATCTCAACGGTTCTTAATTTGCTACTTAGCAATTCCGGAGTTATATTTGGGTCATTCATTTCCTCTATGGCATATCTCTTATTGTCAAACTTAGCAGGTAATGACATAAGAATCTTTTGAACGATTTCTTTTCTAGTATAGGTTACAACATTTGCATGTAATTTTGTAAAAATGTCGGTTAACCTAATATAGAAATCATCAAATGACTCATTGTCATCCATAATCAAAGTATTGTACTGTTGGACAAGCATTTGTGTTTTTCCAGCCTTAACTCCCTCATCATCCTCACGTGCGGTGACTAGAGTATCCCAGGCCTCCTAAAAAGTAGAGCAAATAGATATACGTTTAAACTCATGCTCGTTAATAGACATAAAGATAGCATTCTTACACCTATTATTATCGAGAGATTTATTTTTCTCTACAATAGTAAATTCGCTAAGAAGTTTCTTAACTCTTGTGGGATCAATATCAGACAAAGACTTAGTTGGATGTTCATAACCATTTTCAATCATATCCCAAACATCATCACCAAGTGTTCCTTGAATGAAAGCAACCATTCGTACTTTCCAATACGAAAAGTTGTTTGTATCAAAGAGTGGTGGTCGGGAAAGGTTTCCAAACTTCTCAAATCTTTCATCCATATTCAGAATAGGATTTCGAAAATAATTTCTGGAGTTTCAGGATCAAAATATCTTTTGATAAACCCACTCTGATACCACTTGAAACACTTGTTTTCAAGATTAATAACAAAAAGTTATAAGTTTAGTAAACTCCGAAATAAACTCGTTGAACGAAACTCTTTTCAAAATAAATACTAGATGTGTTAAAATAATTTTTCTGAATATGTTTTCTAGATTCGTTAGTTTGATTACCTTAGGTTTTAGAATTAAAACGTTCAATTTAAGTCTCAACTACGATATTGTTTGCCAAAGTAATCAAGGCATTCTTTCTTGATTTGTTCTTCTCCACGCAACTTCCTTGTTGTCCTTGAATCCCGGATTTCAGCAGCCCCAACAAACAAAATACCTCACCAAGAACCACAACTCCTAGTGTTCGTGTGAGAGTGATAGTCTTTGTGAATAAACTAAATGTGTAAAATGTTTCTCACACTCTCAATAAATAATACAAGCAATTACCTACATATTACAAGCCATTTATATATGCAATGAAGGTAATTTCAACTATTCTTTGAACAATATGACTTCAAGAAATTTTCAGATCTCTCACAAAAATATTTCAAGTTTTTGTTTCAAACAAAATTTCTTTATGTTCAAATTGATTTCACAAAATGTGAAACAATATTTTTGAAATAAAAATTATTTCAAATCTGAGAATATACACAAAACAAATAATAGAAGTCGAATTTCTCAAAATAAATTTGAGATTACTTGTCTTGGATCAAACAGCAACAATAACCACAAATTAAAATGATCCAAGAAAAATAATTCAAGAACCCTAAAAAATCTTACAAGTGATCTAAATAGGTTCTTAGAGAGATATAATGTTGAAGAAGGTCTTCAATATAAGCACACCACCAATACCCCAATATCAAACAAATCCCCAAAGTGTTTAACGCTCAAGTGAATGAGTTTACTGTTTGGATTGTTTAGTCAATACAAGAATTGTGGTGTATTTGGGTTTGAAAAGGATAAAGAAGGTTTCTCTCTCTCTCTCTCGGGTTTTTCAATTTGAAAAACCGATCTTCTCTCTCTCTTCTCGATTTTCTCTCTTGGAGCTCTCTAATGGAGATGAGACTCTCTCTCTCGTTCTCTGTTTTTTCTCACAGCCCTCTCTCTCTCTTCTTCTCGGTTTCTCTCTCTCTCTCTACAGATGTACTGCCTCTACTCTCTCTCTAATTTCTCACACAGCGCCGCTTCTCTCTCTCTCTCTCTCTGAAATCTCTAACCTCAAAACACAAGCCCTAGAGATTTTTTTATATTCAGTTCCAAGATCGGTTATAAGCGGACGGCTGGGATTTCTCTTGACGAACGATTATAATCCAAAAGTATGAGATTGGTTTGAAAGATCGAAATGGGTTTCGTGTTTACCAAGAGTAAATCTAATGGTATAGGGATTTAGCTGAAATGGGTATCTTACGATTTTGGGGTAGTTTCCATTGATTGGCTGAAAGAGATACCACACGGATCAAGTAAGAGCGGATAATGTCTGTTGATTAAACTGATCAAGGGACACGATTTTTCCTAGCTTCTCAGATTGAGAACATGCGTAAAAACGCATGTGGCACATCTCATAATCAGTTACAAGATTTGAAAGGTTTTGAAAAATATAATTTTCAACCCCAAAGCTTTTCACCATAAAAAATTATATAGATTCTTACTCCAAACATTTTAAAAGCAAATTTTTATTAATAAAAAATATTTAGATGATTAAAAAATTTGTTTTAAATGAATTTAAAAAATGTGTTTGAATAGACAAATTCACACACAAAAAAATATGCAGACATAAAATATGGAGTGTGTGGTGTGTGTGTCCTAATGTGTTTCAAGGAAAAAAATACTTCCCTTTGTCGTTTATCTCTTGGCGCTTGGACTGGGATATTTTATTGAAGCTTGATGCCTTTTTCGAGATAGAGTAACTCGGAAAAATCTAAAACGATTTTGTTGTTATATCCAAACTAGTTGGAACTCCTATATGACACAGACCCAAGTAGGTCAACCGTATAGTGTTTTCTCAATCTCTCCCTTTGGATATTAGAGACAAAATTCCCTTGAGTATCCTGAACTCGTGGGTGAAAATGAAAAATCCTAGATTTCCTATACAAAAGTTTCTAACTACCCATTCCCATCCTAGAATCGAAAATAAGGAAAAAAATGCATTACTCAACTACAGTACAGACCAATACCCTAATAAATAGGACAAGTTTTATGATCGGGTATGAAAAATGGCTGAAAAGGATAAACACTCAATGGCATATTAGTTGAGTTAGTATAAGATAAGATATATATCGCAGCATAGGTATTCAAGTTTTTCTCCCCCAATTTTGCTCAAATATACAATGGGGTAAAAAGATATAAATCAGGAGAATATGATATAATGCAACAACACAAACAATAACATATGCAAGGGCAGAAACAAGGTTCTCCTACATTAAACAGATATTAGGAGGCGTCTTTTGTCATTTGAGAAACGACCATGCCCTAACTCCTCAGAAACCAATTATTAGCATGCAACTACCGAGGATATGTATGAAGTGTTGAAATAAGTAAGAACTATCATACCAGTAGCATTACGAACATATGCATATCGAATATCATCAACAGATTTGAAATTCTTCCTAAGGTATACATGATCACTGATATGACTAGCCGTTTGAACAACTTTGGCCCAAAAATACTTAGGTAGAAATTTCACATGCAGCTTAACCTTAGCCATCTCTTGTAAGGTTCTATCTTTCCTTTTAGTAAGGTCGTTCTGCCGAGTTGTCTTATGCGCACTAAATTCATTTTTATATCCATTGCCTTTACAACATTTTGTAACACCCAAATTTTTAACTTTCTTATGAGAGGGGTTACTTATTTTCCCTTCCTGGCGAAGACCACAGACAGGTTTAAAAGAATTTTTTATTCTAGGCAATCCTCTAACAATCTCATGGGAACTTTTCTTACGAAGATTATCAAAATTTATATGTTCCAATCTATTACAGGATTCAGACTTAGGAAGGACTATGTAACAGTTATCCTCATTTATGTTTCCTATTAAAATACACTTTCCCTTTTCATTAAAAATTTTACAATCAGTTTTAGAAAAGGAAACGGTATGACTGGAATCACAAAATTGAGATATACTAAGCAAGTTAGCCTTGAGACCTTTAACTAGGAGGACATCATTTATCATGTGGAGACCTTCCTCTCACAATGTTCCCTTACCTATGATCTTAGATGAAACTCCATCACCAAACACAACACCTCCAAGGAAGTTTGTTTTGTTTGTTAATTTAGTTTCATCTCCGGTCATATGTTTAGAACATCCGGAGTCAAGATACCATCCTGACGAAGTGCTTTGTGCCTTAATAGAAGATATGACAATGTTGCACTTGAGCTGGGGTAGCAAGTCTTCTTTTCTAATCCAAATAGGCCTAGTTTTAAGAGTTTGATTGGCCTTTGATTTAGAAAAGTTTTGATTGGTATTTTTAAATGATTTCTTCTGAGTTTTAGGTCCTCCCTTATTTTTATAGTTAGAGTTGTGAGTGTCTTGTCTAGGGAGAACATAAGTATTCCTACTCTTTCTAGAATAGTTGAAGTTTGAATAAGTAGGTGTATACAATCTCTTTTGAAAACATTCGGCAATAGAGTCGCTGTAGACATCACAGTATGAACAATACTGACGTGTGGAGGACTTGACTTTATTACTAAAGTCTTTGAAGATAGGTTTATCTCTAATAGGAATGGTCATCCAACTGTCATTGGCTTTGGGTTTTTGATATTGGTTTCTAACAGGTGGACAGACGTACTTAGCTGGACCATTAGATTTTGGCTTTTGAGACTCATCACTTTGTTTTACCTTAGAGACATTTTTAAAACAAATTTCTTTCTGAGGGTTTTGAGAATTCTGGCCTTGTTTTACAAAAACAACATTTTCAGGAGAAACATTTTTGCTAGTATAAACTTTTTCTCCAAATCCAAAACCAGATTTATCTTCAGAATCAAACTTGCTTCCTACAACAATTTCATTGTAGGACTTAGCTTGAGTTTCAAAGTTTAAGCATTTTTTAAACACATTTTAAACTTTTTGCTTAGATTCTTCAAGTTCTACCAAGGTAGACTTGTATTTTTGTTCCAAAATATTATTTTTCTCAGAAAGATTTTCTATTTTTGCAGAAAATTCTTCAATTTCAGTCTGATGGGTAACACATTGTGCTGTAAATTCTTCAGCGTTCTTCCTAATAGTCTTGTTAAGTAAGTCAATACGCTCATTCAATTCTTTAACCGTTTTATCAAGACGGGCACTTTTTTTAACCGTTTTATTATATAGCTTATGAAGATCTGGAAGATCATCATCGGAATCACTAAATGTATCGTGTGAAGTGTCTCCTATTTCACTCATTTCATATGTAGAACTCACACACACTTCAGGTTTAACGATAATGCTTTCAGTTTGACCCACCCTTAAGTTCTCACTAGCAATGTCATTTTCATCATCAAAAGTCATAATATTTTCAATAGCAAATGCAATAGTAGGAGAAATAGAATCATGAGTAGACTCAATTTCATCATCATCGCGGTATATGATCCTATCATAGAAAGCCATATAGGACTCATAATTATGGGTTGACTCATTTTCATCTTCATCAGAATCACTAGAGTCGTCCCATGTCTTACACAAATTAGCCTTAGTATTATTGGTACGCTTATTTGGACATTTATTAGCTATATGTCCCATTTTGCCACATCCATAACATTTCACATCTTTCATGTCTATGTTAGGTATACTATTGTCATAGGTCCTTTTTATTGTCATATCTTTCATGAGGTCTATGATTTTGATTACCTTGATAATTTTGTTTGTCTTTTTTATAGGCTAAAGCATTTCTGAATTTGATAATCTTTTTGAAATGCTTGCTCATAAGAGCTATTTGATTGTCAAGGTGATCTAAGTCACAGTCATCATTCAAGTCGAGGTCAAAGTCTAAGGGACTGACTTTAGGTGAAGTCAATTGTGATGAAAACGCAACATTAGGTCCAGTGAGTCTCTTGTTACGGGCAGTCAATTGCTTTTTGAACTCTAACTCCATCTCAACGGTTCTTAATTTGCTACTTAGCAATTCCGGAGTTAGATTTGGGTCATTCATTTCCTCTATGGCATATCTCTTATTGTCAAACTTGGCAGGTAATGACATAAGAATCTTTTGAACGATTTCTTTTCTAGTATAGGTTACACCATTTGCATGTAATTTTGTAAAAATGTCGGTTAACCTAATATAGAAATCATCAAATGACTCATTGTCATCCATAATCAAAGTATTGTACTGTTGGACAAGCATTTGTGTTTTTCCAGCCTTAACTCCCTCATCATCCTCATGTGCGGTGACTAGAGTGTCCCAGGCCTCCTTAGAAGTAGAGCAAATAGATATACGTTTAAACTCATGCTCGTTAATAGACATAAAGATTGCATTCTTACCGCTATTATTATCGGGAGATTTCTTTTTCTCTACAATAGTAAATTTGCTAAGAAGTTTCTTAACTCTTGTGGGATCAATATCAGACAAAGACTTAGTTGGATGTTCATAACCATTTTCAATCATATCCCAAACATCATCACCAAGTGTTCCTTGAATGAAAGCAACCATTCGTACTTTCCAATACGAAAACTTGTTTCCATCAAAGAGTGGTGGTCGGGAAAGGTTTCCAAACTTCTCAAATCTGTCATCCATATTCAGAATAGGATTTCGAAAATAATTTCTGGAGTTTCAGGATCAAAATATCTTTTGATAAACCCGCTCTGATACCACTTGAAACACTTGTTTTCAAGATTAATAACAAAAAGTTATAAGTTTAGTAAACTCCGAAATAAACTCGTTGAACGAAACTCTTTTCAAAATAAATACTAGATGTGTTAAAATAATTTTTCTGAATATGTTTTCTAGATTTGTTAGTTTGATTACCTTAGGTTTTAGAATTAAAACGTTCAATTTAAGTCTCAACTACGATATTGTTCGCCAAAGTAATCAAGGCATTCTTTCTTGATTTGTTCTTCTCCACGCAGCTTCCTTGTTGTCCTTGAATCTCGGATTTCAGCAGCCCTAACAAACAAAATACCTCACCAAGAACCACAACTCCTAGTGTTCGTGTGAGAGTGATAGTCTTTGTGAATAAACTAAATGTGTAAAATGGTTCTCACACTCTCAATAAATAATACAAGCAATTACCTACATATTACAAGTTATTTCTATATGCAATGCAGGTAATTTCAACTATTCTTTGAACAATATGACTTCAATAAATTTTCAGATCTGTCACAAAAATATTTTAAGTTTTTGTTTCAAACAAAATTTATTTATGTTCAAATTGATTTCACAAAATGTGAAACAATATTTTTGAAATAAAAGTTATTTCAAATCTGAGAATATACACAAAACAAATAATAGAAGCCGAATTTCTCAAAATAAATTTGAGATTACTTGTCTTGGATCAAACAGCAACAATGACCACAAATTAAAATGATCCAAGAAAAAGAATTCAAGAACCCTAAAAAATCTTACAAGTGATCTAAATATGTTCTTAGAGAGATATAATGTTGAAGAAGGTCTTCAATATAAGCACACCACCAATACCCCAATATCAAACAAATCCCCAAAGTGTTTAACTCTCAAATGAATGAGTTTACTGTTTGGATTGTTTGGTCAATACAAGACTTGTGGTGTATTTGGGTTTGAAAAGGATAAAGAAGGTTTCTCTCTCTCTCTCTCGGGTTTTTCAATTTGAAAAACCGATCTTCTCTCTCTCTTCTCGATTTTCTCTCTTGGAGCTCTCTAATGGAGATGAGACTCTCTCTCTCGTTCTCTATTTTTTTTCTCACAGCCCTCTCTCTCTCTTCTTCTTCTCAGTTTCTCACTCTCTCTCTACAGATGTACCGCCTCTACTCTCTCTCTAATTTCTTTCACAGCACCGCTTCTCTCTCTCTCTCTCTGAAATCTCTAACCTCAAAACACAAACCCTAGAGACGTTTCTATATTCAGATCCAAGATCGCTTATAAGCGGACGACTGTAATTGCTCTTGACGAACAATTATAATCCAAGGGTCTGAGATTGGTTTTAAAGATCGAAATGGGTTTCGTGTTTACCAAGAGTAAATCCAATGGTATAGGGATTGAGCTGAAATTGGTGTCTTAAGGTTTTGGGGTAGCTGCCATTGATTGGCTGAAAGAGATACCACACGGATCAAGTAAGAGCGGATAATGTCCGTTGATTAAACTGATCAAGGGACACAATTTTTCCTAGCTTCTCAGATTGAGAAGATGCGTAAAAACGCATATGGCACATCTCAGAATCAGTTACAAGATTTGAAATGTTTTGAAAAATGTAATTTTCAACCCCAAAGCTTTTCACCATAAAAAATTATATAGATTCTTACTCCAAACATTTTAAAAGCAAATTTTTATTAATAAAAAATATTTAGATGATTAAAAAATTTATTTTAAATGAATTTAAAAAATATGTTTGAATAAACAACTTCACACACAAAAAAATATGCACACATAAAATATGGAGTGTGTGGTGTGTGTGTCCTAATGTGGTTCAAGAAAAAATACTTTCCTTTGTCGTTTATCTCTTGGCGCTTGGAGTGAGATATTTTAATGAAGCTTGATGCCTTTTTCGAGATAGAGTAACTCGAAAAAATCTAAAACGATTTTGTCTCTATATCCAAACTAGTTGGAACTCCTATATGACACCGACCCAAGTAGTTCAACCCTATAGTGTGTTCTCAATCTCCCCCTTTGGATATTGGAGATAAAATTTATTAAAATTTGTACGAATCTTTGAATTGCATACACAGAATTAATATTTAAATTTAAGAATAATACTTATCTCTAAGTGAAATTAAAAAATCAAATATGAATTTTTACCATTAATTTATTAACTCTCGTTACATAAATTAACGTGTGAGTTTTTCCAATTTAATTAGCCTAGAACACATCAACGAACCATTATTCAAATAAAAAAATTCTACATACGCATTTCATTCCACTCCTTGAATGGGGTGTTTAGCCAGACATAATTAAAATTTCAGCACAAGCACAATTAACAAACAAGAAAGTAAAGAGAAAGAGAAAGAAATACGATACGCAATAATTTCTTGTGTCAACTGTGTGCATGAACACGCGTCCCAAACTCGTCACAAAATCTGACTGGATTACAAAACTGAAAATAAAAAAGTGAACCTACAAATTTTTCAAAACCTGAAGCTATATTTTTTTCTGACAATTTTTGTACCCTCTTTTTTTTCTTTTCTGTCTCTCACGTTCTCTCTCTGTGTCTTCGTTTTTTTTTATGATGTGAGAGTCTCCTTTATATATGAGATGCTCCTTCTCTTTATTTACCCACGATTTTTTTTTTGGTTTTGTTAGGAGATTTTCTTGGGATCTCATTTGGATGTGTCAAAGACTTCTTGGGTTTTTGTTTTGTGATTTGCAGGTAAATGGAGAGATAAGGGAGGTTGCTCCGCTTTTATTGGGATTGAAGGAGTCGGGTAATTTTGGTAGGTACAATCGTGGGTCAGCGAGGTTCGCGATCGGGTTGGGTTTTTTTCAGCTTCAAGTGGGTTTGGTAGGAGATCCATCTGAGTCGAGTTCCAAGTTTTGGGCTGTGGTTGCGGGTCCGGCCATGGATGGCGGGTGGAGGATTGAGATCCAAGTTTGGTGGGTCTCCTGTTTGGGAATGATTTGGGCCGCTGGCTTCGAGTTTGTGGCGGCTTGGATCGAATGGAAAAAATGGTAAGGGGAGTAGGTGGTCGAGGGTGATGGTGAGAGAATGAGGAGAGAGAGAGAGAGAGAGAGAGAGAGAGAGGTGATTTGTTGGTTATGGTAGGAGGTGAGAGGTAGAAGGTGACGAATAGTAGTGTAAGGGTGTGTTTGGGTGTAGGTTAGGTGTTAGGTGAGTTAGGGTGTAAGGTATTTGGGTATATGAGTGTGTATGGAATAGTTAGTGTGTGTTTAATTTGTACCCCTAAAAAAATTGACACTAAAAAAATAAAACTAGAACTAAAAAAAAAATCTAAAAATAAAACTCTAATTTATTACTAAGAGACTAAAAAATAAAAAAGAAATAATAATAATTAATAAATAAAACTCTAAAAAAAAGCTAAAAATCCTAACAAAACAAATTAAAACTAAAAACTAAAGAAAATAAAATAAATTCCAAAAAACTAATCCTAAGAAAAATAAAATAAAAATTAAAAATTAAAAACTAATCAAAATCAAAATAAAAATAAAAAAATGGAAAATAAATCCTAAAAATAAAATGACTAAAAATAAAAATTTAGAAAAATAATAAAGGTACAAACTCAACACACACGGGGCTCGGGGAATGGTCTGGCCTTGGTGTAGGCTTAGGTTTGAGTTATGGGACTGGTTTGGGGTATTCAGAACACATCTCGGCATCCTCAAATTGGACTCCAGACTTCGCGATCTTCTTTGATTTCTTCGATGCATGCTTTTGACTGTTTCTGCGTCGCAATTGACTGGATTTAGCATTATTTAACACTATGACTGCGTATTGACCTGCAAAATGATAAAATACGAACATAAGGCCAATTTTAATTCAAATAAGTGACTAAAATGTATATATTCGGGGTATAAAATATATAATTTTGGGTGCTTATCACACCACCCCCAAATAGAACATTGCTAGTTCTCGAGCTAAAATTAGAGAGAAAATAGAGATAAGTACCCAAAACTGTGTCACTTTCGCATGCACTGATGATTGCACTTAGCATGTACAACAAGCCATTAAACCTATAGGTTGCCCTACAGGACAAGTGGTGTCTCGTGAGGGTTTGCAGTGAATATACTCACAAAATTCGAAAACATTTTTTATTTGCAGTATCTGAGTAGATGATGAAATGCTATACAACCCAATTTTAAAAGGACATCAAGGAACACCGTATTCAACTATCAAAATAAGATATGAAATTTCTTAATACCAAAAGCGTAATCCTTCCTAAAACTCAGCATGTGTAGTGTGAAACAATCTTAAATATCATTAGAGTAATTCCTAGATTGCCGTTATAGAATCGACGTTTTGACTTCAATTCTCACTGGATATATCTCTCTGAATCGAACTCTCTGAGAATTGGGCAAGTGTATCTCTCTAGTGTGCGAGGATGTGAGTAAATGTAAACAAGTTCAAACGTCTCACACACTTTATAAGAAAGGACGGATACATGAAAAAAAATTCTGATCTCATGAAGTAATGTTAACCACTATGTTGAGAATGTCGAATTATTCACCATATAATCTTTTCGTTTGTCCGAACACTTTACCAAGTGTGAAAATGGGATTTATGTAAGGTATGTAGGGATAATGAATTGATGAAGATGAATGATGGGGTGTTTTGAGAAGAGTGAAACACACTTTGACTAACTATTGTCTTCATTATTTGAACTTATGGTCGCATATTTCTTTTTCTTCTTTTATATTTTTTTTATAACACAAATGAAGACAATTTACATTGATAATATCAAACACTCTTTTTCTCAAAAATGATGGTAGTGATGGATGTTATTTGGGACATATGGATAAGGGTAATATGGAAAATGATAATGGGTGAATGATAATGTGATAGGGAAAATGGTAAGTGTATGGAAAAATCGATTTAGTACTCGGGACAAACTATAAGACATGTGTTTCTTACAACTCGAAAGTAATGTCATTCTCAGTGATTAAGTCAAATTTGAAAAAATAATGAGATCATTCAACGACTAAATGTGGTATCCAAATAAAGTTGAGTCATCTTGTGACTCGGAGATACGTAAAAATCCTCAAAAAGGTGAAAAGCTCAAATCTCACGGGTTTTAAGTCACCACTAGTGATCTTTTAAGGTTCTCTTGAGAATATCGTTACTCTTCAACTTTTGATTGTAAACGTGATAGTGTAAAATTTTCAAGTTTAGGAATTCATGGTGCAAGTACGCTTTAAGAGGTATTAATTAATTTAAGGTTTAAAAGCGTAATTTTTGTGTTCAAACATGGGTATTCCGAGATTTCTAAAAGAGGGATGATAGACAATTCAAGTCATAAAGGTTTATTTTTAACTGCACAAAAAGTTTGAAATCACTTGTTTCTGAAAATTTTCAAAATAGGTACAATTTTGATGAATTTTCGACCCCCAAACAAAAGAGAACATCGTCCTCGATGTTTAAAACTGCATATAAAAATGAAAAGCACAAGGGAGGAAAGATAGTACCATAATGAACCACTAGTGAAATGTACCGCACTCTGTAGCATAAATGAAACCTGAAGAACAGATGTGATACAAAAAGACATACAAGTCTATAAAGTATGTAAAAATCATTGGGTGGTGTGAAACACCACCCCCAACCAGGATAAGACTCATACTCAGAAACAATGAACGACGGGCTGCCTCCCGGTAGCGCTAAGTTTAATGTCTTTAGCCAGACCGAACCAAAATCACCCTAAAGAGAAGATTTATGAAAGAGCACAGGGCGGCAGAAAAATAGGGTGATAAGTATCACCCCAAATAAGACTGAACAGTCAGTCTTGATAAATGGGGTCAACAAGGTCAATTTCTTCAATGGGAGAGGGGCCTAGCTTTAAGAAAGGCTTCAATCGTTGACCGTTGACCTGAAATAGGCTACCATCCTTAGGATTTTAAACTATGATGGCACCATCAGGAGTAATAGATTCAATAATAAAGGGTCCAAACCACTGGGTTATTAACTTCCCGGGAAAGAGATGAAGACGGGAGTTATATAACAACACTTTCCGACCAGGGTGGAATTCTTTGCGGAGGATGCTTTGGTCATGGATCCACTTCATTTTGTCCTTGTACTTCTTGGACAAATCATAGGCATCATTCCGTATCTCTTCTAATTCATTAAGTTAGAGCTTTCGATGAATGTCAGCCTCGTCGATATCAAAATTAAGGGTTTTGAAAACCCAATAAGCATGATGTTCAAGCTCGAAGGTAAGTGGCATGGTTTAATAAAGACCAAACGATAAGGAGACATGCCAATCGGAGTCTTAAAAGCAGTGCGGTATGCCCACAAAGCATCATTCAAGCGTAAGGACCAGCCTTTCCTATTAGGATTAACTATTTTTTCTAAGATTTGCTTGATTTCGAGGTTGGAAACTTCAACTTGACCACTAGTCTGAGGGTGGTAAGAGAGACCAACTTTGTGGGTAACACCATACTTTTTAATGAGATGTTCAAAGACTCGATTACAGAAATTTTTACCCCCATCACTAATGATAGCTTTGGGAGTTCCAAAACGTGTGAAGACAAACTCCTTAAGAAACGTGACCACAATGGGATGGTCATTGGTGCGGCAAGCTATGGCTTCAATCCATTTGGAAACATAATAAACTGCAACTAGTATATATTTGAAGCCATGAGATGAGGGAAAGGGACCTATGAAATCAATGCCCCATACATCGAAGATTTTGACTATGAGAATGGGTGTAAGGGGCATCATGTGACGACGAGAGATACGTCCAGATTGTTGGCATTTGGCACAAGCCTGGCAGTAGTTGTGGGCATCTCGAAAAAGAGTGGACCAATAGAAACCACTTTGCAAAATTTTGGTGGCGATTTTCTTGGAGCTAAAATGTCCACCACAGGCACCATCGTGACAAAAGGAGAGTATACTTGACTGTTCATGGTCAGGAACACAATGGAGAATGACTTGATCAGAGCAATACTTAAAAAGAAAGGGATCATCCCAAGAGTAAAATTTCACCTGGGATATGAACTTAGAACGCTCTTGTTTTGACCAATAATTGGGCAATTGGTCGGTAACAAGGAAATTAACAATACCAGCATACCAAGAAGCGGTGGAGATAGTAAAAAGTTGCTCATCGAGAAATGTTTCATAAATAGGGACAGGATTAGATGTAGACGTAACAGTGAGGCGGGAGAGATGGTCTGCAACCAAATTCTCGCATCCTTTCTTATCGCAAATTTCGAGGTCAAACTCTTGAAGCAAGAGAATCCACCGTATCAAACGTGGATTAGAATCCTTCTTTTGAAGAAGGTTCCTCAGGGAGGCGTGGTTAGTATAAACGATGATAGGGGAATCGATGAAATAAGATCGAAACTTATCGAGTGCGAATACAATAGCTAGTAACTCCTTTTCGGTGGTTGTGTAATGAAGTTGAGCGTGATGGAGGATTCTACTAGCATAATAAATGGCATGCTGGCGATTGTCAACCCTCGGACCAAGTACAACACCTAGAGAAAAATAAGATGCGTCACACATGAGTTCAAATGGGAAACACCAATTAGGAGGATGAATGACAGGAGAAGAAGTGAGCTTGGCTTTAAGGCGCTCAAAAGAAATAACACGCGCGTCATCAATGACAAAGGGAACATCTTTAGATAAAAGGGCGGTTAAAGGTCGAGCAATTTTAGAAAAGTCCTTGATGAAACGACGGTAGAAGCCCTCATGTCCTAAGAAGGAGAGAATGTCCTTAACAGACTTAGGAATGGGAAGCGAGGAAATGATGTCAACTTTAGCTTTATCTACTTCAATACCGTCGCGAGAGAATACATGACCTAAAACAATCCCCTTTTTTACCATGAAATGACATTTTTCCCAATTGAAGACCAATTTCTTTTCTTGACGACGTTTAAGGACCATAGTGAGGTGAGAAAGGCATTTCTCGAAGGAAGAACCAAATATAGAAAAATCATCCATAAAGATTTCGAGAAAATGTTCGACCATGCCACTAAAAATGCTAATCATACACCGTTGAAAAGTCGCAGGTGCATTGCAAAGGCCAAAAGGCATGCGAGAGTAGGTAAAAGTGCTAAAGGGATAGGTGAAGGTAGTTTTATATTAGTCTTCAGGGGTAATTGGAATTTGGTTGTATCCTAAATATCCGTCAAGGAAGAAGTAATACGCATGACCAGCTAAATGTTCGAGCATTTGGTTGATATAAGTAAGAGGAAAATGGTCCTTACGAGTGACAGAATTTAGCTTTCGACAGTCAATGCAAATACGCCGGGTGGGAACAAGCTCATTGTCACTATTTTTTATGACGGTGACACCAGACTTTTTCGGTACCACATGAATAGGACTGACCCACTGACTGTCTAAGATAGGGTAGATAATACCAGCATCGAGTAATTTTAAAATCTCAGTGCGCACGACTTCTTTCATAGCAGGGTTGAGTCGATGTTGGGGTTCACGAGAAGTCTTGGCGTGCTCCTATAAATGAATGCGATGACTACAAACATTGGGGTTCACACCGTGAATGTCTAAAATGGTCCATCCTATAGCAGTGCTATGCTGAGTAAGAGTATGGACTAATTGCTCCTCTTGATCAGCGATTAAGTCGGAAGCAATAATAACAGGGTGATGGTGGTTGGGGACTAAGAAAGTATATTTTAACTCGGGAGTTTAGGGATTAAGCTCCCAATTAGTAGGTGGCGCAGGAGTGACCTCGGACCCAGACACAGAAATAGAGTTCGGAGAGTTCTCGGTGCATAAAGTGGAGGAAGATGATGTGGCCAGGAGTTCAGAAGGTGGAACAGGGTGATACAGAGAGTAAATAGTATCAGCATAAAGGGGCTCGAAGGGAGGATCCCAAGAGGAAGTGTCCATCAGTGGAGTGGAATCTAGCAGGGCATTGAGTTCAGAGATGGAGGAATCAATGTCAAAATCGGATCCAAAATGACCGAAACATTGTTGGAGAGGATCGGTAGGGTAAGTTTGGTCCAACATTTCATTCACTAAGAAGTCAATCACACACACCTCATCAATAGAATCGACATCAGTCGGTTTTTGAATAAGGTGGAATATATTGACTTCTACAGTCATGTTGCCACAAGAGAGATTCAAGAATCCATACCGATAATTAATGATGGCATTGGCAGTGGCTAGAAAGGGGTGACCCAATATGATTGGAGTGTTGGTTGGGTCGGGTGCAGGAGTGTCTAAGATGATGAAATCCACAGGATAGTAAAAGTCAGAAACTTTCACCAAAACATCTTCAATGATACCTTTACGTACTTTCACGGAACGATCAACAAGTTGAAGAGTAACTCGTGTAGGTTTCATGTTCTGTAAACCTAACTCAAGGTAGAGGGAGTAAGGTAACAAATTAGGACTAGCCCCAAGATCAAGTAAAGCACTAGTAGTGAACTTATTGCCTTACATGTAAGAGATAGTTGGACGACCAGGATCTTTATACTTCACAACACCATTATTATGGAGAAAGGACATAGCTTGATCAGTGAGGAAAGCATTACGTGGAACATTGGTCCGACGCTTAACAGTGCACAATTCCTTCAAAAATTTGGCATATGAAGGGACTTGTTGAATCGCAGTGAGCAAGGGAATGTTAATGTGAACATTCTGAAAGAATTTCTTGGTCTCATCAAATTATTGGGCTTTCTTAGTGGGAGCCAACTGATGAGGGAATGGTGCTTTGGCCACATAAGCAGAGGTGGGCTCAGGAGGATTGGACTCACTGTGAGATGGGGATTTAGATAGTGGGGCAACCTGAGGGATAGGCTCTAAAGGTGGGATGGTTGGGTGTGGGGCATCAGTGGGAGCATGAACACCATTATTGACTTGTTTTCCTGAGCGAAGAGTAGACACCGCTTTCACATCCGCTTGGTAATTGGGTGGATTGGAAGTGTAACCAACCTCGTAGGCTGAGTCTTTTCCATTACCCTTAGGTTTAGCAATGGGTTGACTGGGAAAATGACCTTTCTCTCGCTGAGATTAGAATTGGTTGAAATGTTGCTCAAGCCATTTGAGGTCTTGAGTGTGAGTTATCATAAACTGAGTGAGGATATTCTCGATAGAAGAGGTGGAGGAATTGGGCGGAGGGGCATAAGATGGTTAGGGAACCAACTCGCACTGAGAATTAAGAGGTTGTGAATACTCAAATGAAGGAGAGGGAACAAGAATAATCTGATTATTGTTGTTTGAATGTCCGCCGTGGGGGACAAAGGAAAATGGAAAGTGCGATTGATGGTAAGGAGTAGACAGATGCGGGACAGGAGGACGAGGTTTCCTTTGTGGGTTGTGTGGAAACCCAGGGGGACCACCAACATGTTGTTGTGGTTGGGAATGAGCGGAGTTGTGGTCTTTCTTATAAGAAAAATATGGATGATTCCTATGGTTAGGATTGTAAGTAAACGACGGGGGAACGGGTTTCCTAGTGGCATCAAAGGCACATGCTTGGACCATGGTGGGTTCGGGATCATCTTGCAGGAGGGGGCACAAATGAGCTAAATGATCTT
Source organism: Sambucus nigra (assembly GCA_949130495.1). Lineage (NCBI taxonomy): Eukaryota > Viridiplantae > Streptophyta > Magnoliopsida > Dipsacales > Adoxaceae > Sambucus > Sambucus nigra. The sequence continues at coordinate 53,103,503 of OX422223.1, forward strand.
GACTTAAGAAGACACTACAAGAGTAAGGAATAGAATCGTTGACAGTCATTGCTTGTTTAGAAAGTGTAAAATTTTGTTGCATAGTATAACTGAGAGCGTCAACGATTTTAGTCAATGAGTGTAAGCTGTGGAGCAAAGTTTTAAAATCAGGATCATTTTTTATCTCAGAAGTGTTCCCTACACATGGAGGGTTGGATCTCGAAAATGCATTGGGGCCCTCCCAATCTTGGGAATCATCGCCTAATTCAAGGAGAAAATTATAGGCGGCAGTGGGAGTTAAATGCATGAACTTCCTTTTATGGATGGATTCAATCATGGTGCGAGAAGAAGGGATAAGACCATTGTAAAAACTATGGACTAGGCGACTTTTCTCAAGACTGTGATGTGGGAAACTATTAATATAGTCTTAAAAATGGCCCCATGCTTCACAAAACTGTTCGGTAGGCTTTTGTCTAAAATCCTGAATTGCTTAGACCATTTCATTTATTTTGCTCATGGGATAGAATTTATACATGAACTTCTTGACAAGTTGTTCCCAAGTTAGGATAGAATCCGGGGTCATGGAATGGAGCCACATGGATGCATTATCGTGAAGAGAAAAGGGAAACAACCGAAGACGAAAATTCTCTTCGTCTAAGTTTTGATTTTTAAAAGTAGCGCACATAGTGAGAAATTTCCGTAAGTGAGTATAATGAGACTCGCGTTCAAGGCCATGAAAACTGGGCAACATAGAAATAGTCGTGCGGCGAATTTCAAATTGCAGGGCCGGAGTGGGCGGAAGGACGATACATGAAGGCGGAGTGGCCGTAATCGGGGCAAAGTAGTCCCTTAAAGCGCGTTCGTCGTCCATGATGGGTGGGGTAACAAAAACAGGGGAAGTGGGAGAACTAGGCATCTCCGATGAAGAAGAACACGGATAAGGAAAATGAGGAGGAAAGGCAACGATAGGGACACGATCACCTAAGAGGGAATTTAGAGATGGAGCACTAGGGGAACGTGTTAATCGATGATCAATGCGTTGCCAATTTGGCATAAAAGCAAGGAAAAAAATTATTTTGGGGATTTTTTTTTGACTATTTTTCTACCCTCTTTTTTTTTTCTTTTCTGTCTCTCACGTTCTCTCTCTGTGTCTTCGTTTTTTTTATCCTGTGAGAGTCTCCTTTATATATGAGAGTCTCACGGGGCCATTTGATAATTCTTTATTTGTGTCTTCATTCGGATATGGATTTGGAATGTCGCTGCAGTCAAACTTCGAGTATCAAAATTCCTGGAATTACCTACAAAACTTGTTAAAAATTCAGTATCGTGGCAAGTTCGGGTATCAATCCAATTTCTAGCGCTGAAACTGTTATCGTGAAAACTTGCAATTCCAATTTTTATTAAAAATCTTTTTATGTTTTTAAAATTTTGACTTTTTTTTTATATTTTAAAAACAATTTTCAAGGGAGGAAACGACAATTTATGCAATTAAAATGACTATGAAAATTCAGAAAGTAATCTAGTTTAGAATTTATGAGAAGAAATAAGAGGTGGGATTACACCGCGTAGTCAAAGCAATTTGATGTCCTAATTATTCAATTGAATAGTTCGAAATAATATTGAATTTAAAATTTAACTCTCGTCACAATCCTAAATTCAATTTTCTCTTTTTCAACAATTAAATCCGGAATAATCACAGCATAAAAAAATAAGATTCACACACATTTCAACAAAATATCCGCTAAGATTAATTTATTAAAATTTGTACGAATCTTTGAATTGCATACACAAAATTAATATTTCAATTTAAGAATAATATTTATCTCTAAGGGAAATTAAAAAATCAAATATGAATTTTTACCATTAATTTATTAACTCTCGTTACATAAATTAACGTGTGAGTTTTTTCAATTTAATTAGCCTAGAACACATCAACGACCCATTATTCAAATAAAAAAATTCAACATACGCGTTTCATCCCACCCCTTGAATGGGGTGTTTAGCCAGACATGATTAAAATTTCAGCACAAGCACAATTAACAAACAAGAAACTAAAGGGAAAGAGAAAGAAATACGATACGCAATAACTTCTTGTGTCAACTGTGTGCATGAACACGGGTCCCAAACTCGTCACAAAATCTGACTGGATTACAAAACTGAAAATATAAAGTGAACGTACAAATTTTTCTAAACCTAAATTATATTTTTTTTTTCTGACTATTTTTCTACCCTCTTTTTTTTCTTTTCTGTCTCTCACGTTCTCTCTCTCTATCTTCGTTTTTTTTTTTGGATGCTGTGAGATTCTCCTTTATATATGAGATGCTCCTTCTCTTTATTTACCCACGATTTTTTTTTTTGGTTTTGTTAGGAGATTTTCTTGGGATCTCATTTGGATGAGTCAAAGACTTCGTGGGTTTTTTTTTGTGATTCGCAGGTAAAGGGATAGATAAGGGAGGTTGCTCCGCTTTTATTGGGATTGAAGGAGTCGGGTAATTTTGGTAGGTACAATCGCGGGTCAGCGAGGTTCGCGATCGGGTTGGTTTTTTTCGGGTTCAAGTGGGTTTGGTGGGAGATCCATCCGAGTCGAGTTATGAGTTTTGTGTTGTGGTTGCGGGTCCGGCCATGGATGGCGAGTGGAGGAGTGAGATCCGGGTTTGGTGGGTCTCCGTTTTGGGAACAATTTGGGCCACGGGTTTCGAGTTTGTGGCGGCTTGGATCGAATGGAAAAAAGGGTAAGGGGGAGTAGGTCGACGAGGGTGATGGTGAGAGAATGAGGATAGAGAGAGAGAGAGAGAGAGAGAGAGAGAGAGAGAGAGAGGTGATTTATTGGTTATGGTAGGAGGTGAGAGGTAGAAGTTGATGAATAGTAATGTAAGGGTGTGTTTGGGTGTAAGCTAGGTGTTAGGTGAGTTAGGGTGTAAGGTATTGGGGTATATGAGTGTGTATGGAATAGTTAGTGTGTGTGTTTAATTTGTACCTCTAAAAAAATTGACACTAAAAAAATAAAACTAGAACAAAACAAATTCTAGTAAAAAAACACCAATTTATTACTAAGAGACTAAAAAATAAAAAAGAAATAATAATAATTAATAAATAAAACTCTAAAAAAAACTAAAAATCCTAACAAAACAAATTAAAACTAAAAACTAAAGAAAATAAAATAAATTCCGAAAAACTAATCCTAAGAAAAATAAAATAAAGATTAAAAATTAAAAACTAATAAAAACCAAAATCAAAATAAAGAAATAAAGAATTGGAAAATAAATCCTAAAAAATTCTAAATAAATCCTAAAAATAAAATGACTAAAAATAAAAATCTAGAAAAATAATAAATGGACAAACTCAAAACACACGGGGCTCGGGGAATGGTATGGGCTCGGTGTAGGCTTAGATTTGGGTTACGGGACTGGTTCAGGGTATTCGGAACACATCTCGGCATGCTCAAATTGGACTCCATACTTCGCGATCTCCTTTGATTTCTTCGATTAACGCTTTTGATCGTTTTTGCGTCGCAATTGACTGGGTTTAGCATTATTTAGCACTGCGACTGCGTATTGACCTGCAAAATGATAAAATACGAACATAAGGCCAATTTTAATTCAAATAAGTGACTAAAATGTATCTATTCGGGGTATAAAATATACACTTTTGGGTGCTTATCAAAATCTTTTCACGATACTCCACCAACAGTAAAGCCTATAGGATATTTAACAAACAAACCTCGGTTATTTAAGAATCCATTCATGTCACACTTGATGAAATTAATTCTTTTATTACTCAACAAATAAATGATGATGAAGATGGTTACAACCATCTTAGAAAATAAATATAATCAATTTCCTTAAAACCATCAAAATCTCCCCTAAAATAATCCTCAGATTAAAACAGTGAAACTTATCAAAAACTACCAAAAACTTGGAAGTTCATAATCGACTAACCAAAAGACCAAATTATTAGAGAACATTTCAAAATTAAAAAATGCTTGCAATAACATTGCGGTTGTATCTCAAATAGTGAGAAAATGGGACAGGGGTTTTTCATGAATTTATTTGTATCTTGGGCTATGCATATGGAAATTAAACTTTTAATCAAAATTTATCTTGATTAGTAATTAGATGTATATGCAATGATGAGTCCAAATTAAATACTAATCAATCACACAATCAAACCAAACATGAGAAGAAGTAAGGAAAAATCTCTTTCGGGCAAAACCTAGTATTCAGCGTTGTAAGAGTTCAATAAACATGATCGACTTACAGACTTCTTAGCTTAACTAAGTACAACGCACAGAGTCTTCAAATCTTCTACAAAATATAACACAGTCTAGTATCATCCACAAGAATCGGCCTTCCCTCGGTATCCATCGATCAGCCTTCTTCATTAATCGTAGAGTCATAACTCCATAATTGTCAGCCTTAAAACAAATCTCTATAAGGGTTTGATGTACATATATAAACTAGGGTTTTATAAACTCAACAAATCATATATAGAGACGTATGATTTAGAAAAAAAAGGTGTTTGGAAAAAAATAAATACTTTTGGAGCAGGTATTGTAAAATCATATTCGACATGAAATTTTAAACAAAACGAGTATTTATAACAAAAATATAAATTTCGAGGCGACAGGTCGTTCGAATGAAAATATAATCACGTTCGAATGAAAATAATATTTTTGTTCTAACGAGATTTGGTCTCATTCTAAGGACACTTTATTTTTGTTTGAACAACCTTCTACCAACCTTAGAACGAGAGTATTCTATCAAACATTGGACTCTCGTTAGATGTTCGTTAGACGCTCGTTCTAACAAGAATAGACTTTCATTCGAACATCCTTCAGACGACCTTCTAACGAGAGTTTCCTGTTTAAATAGTGTACTCTCGTTTGATGTTCGTTCAAAGTTCATTCAAACGACTACTTGATCACGTTTTAACGAGATCCTAATCTCGTTCGAACGATATTTAAAAAACTTTTCTTTTAACATCCTTTTTTATAAAAGCCTGTTTTTTAAAAACAAACATCTGAGAATATAATTTATATAGGACATGAAAACCACAAGTTGTATACCTCCATATAATTTTGGTGACCAATCCAGAATCGGTGCTCGAACACTAACACATCTTTGAATGAGCTTGGAGGTAAAGAGGATGGATTTTTCGATTTGAGATATCACTGTGTAATGGGATACGCCAAAAATATTAGAAAACCTAACCTCTTAGAAATTATAAAACCTCGCTCTTACAAATAGAACCTAAAACAATAATCAAAGAAGAAGCAAATGAATAAAGGAGGCTAACTATGAAATAAGAATCAATTCAATCCGAAAGAAACCAAATTAGGTTACTTCCACTTCCCCAGCTAATAACCATACCATCATAGGCACACAATGGATTTTCAAAAAATAAAGGATGAACTAAGTTGTATCATTCATAATAAATAACATCTTGTTTCTCAGGGATTCAAACAAGAAGAAGGTATTGACTATGAAGAAATATTTTTCCCCTTCGTAGAATTAGAAACCATACGTATGTTACTCGCATTTGCATGTTTTAATGACTTTAAACCTTTACAAATGGATGTAAAAGTATTTTGTAAATGGTTACATTAGCGAAGAAGTGTATGTAAAATAACCTCTCGATTTTAAAAATCATAAACTCTGTAATCATGTTTTCAAACTTACAAACACCCTTTATGGCCTAAAACAAGCTCATTGAGAATCGTATAAAATATTAAGTAACTTCCTCACCTCACATGGTTTTATGGAAGAATTAGTTTATATTAATATTTTTATTAAAACTTAGAATCAATATACCCTCCTTATTCAAATCTATAAAGATTATATTACAATTGGATCCACAGACAACAAAATGTGTAAAGACTTTGCATCGTATATGCAAAAAATTGAGATTATCCTAATAGTGGAACTAACTTTTTCTTAGGTTTCGAAGTAAAACAACCCAAAAAGGGAATTTTCATAAATCAATCCAAATACATCAAAGACCTAATACATAAATTTGGTGCCAGTTTCACCAAACCCCATAGCACGCCCATGAGTACTTCTAAAAAATTTAATATTGATGAATTGAAAAATATGTTAATAAGAAACTATTTTGTGGCATGAATGGAAGTATAGTTTATTTAACTAGATAGTCGACCTGACATCATGTTTAGCATTTTTTTATATGCTAGATTAAATTCCAACTAAAAGAATCACATTTAATTATTGTTAAAAGAATATTCTGGTACCTACTAGGAACAACAGATTTAGAAATTTGTTATCCTAAACTTACTTCTTTTTATTTTACAAGCTACTCGGATGCCGACTGGGTTGGATGTAAAGTAAGTCTGAAAAGTACAAATGAGTCATGTCATTTTTCAGCCACTAACTTTTGTCGTGGGCAAGTAAGAAACAACAATCAGTTGCCTTATATTCAACAAAAGCATAATACATTGCCCCCAATATTTTCGTGCTAAAAGCCTATATATTAAGCCACAATTAAGGTCTTTTTAATAATTTTTTCAAAAATACCTATTTTTTTACAACACAAGTGCAATTTCAATAACCATAAACCTGGTCCAACATTCAAGGACAAAATATATTGATATCAAACACCATTTTATACGGGAGCATGTCCAAAGAGGGGATGTGGAACTTTAATTTTTCCACCGAAAAACAACATGGCGATATTTTTACCAAACCACTCCCCGAAGATAGATTTTTCTCCATTCATTATGACCTTGGGATCACAAGGCTTCACAGTATAAGCTAAATATATTTTCCAGACACCTCTAGTGAAGTTTGGTCTTTCCACTATTCCTCTATATATATGATTGCTAACCCATCCTCTTGGTAATTTTATATATTATTCAAGACATGTTGGTTTTTAACACACATTCAATTTTTCTTCCCTCCTTTTTACTAATGACAAAGGAGGAGACATGATATGAAAAAAATCAAGGGTACAACAAAAGGGGAGAAAAATTATTCTAAAAAAATAAGTCTCGGAGGAAGAGGTAACTTTCAAATATCTTCTCAAACTATATCAATTTAATTTTCATCGTAAAAAAGGGGGAGATTATGAAATCAAAAGTATTTTCAGGCATAAAGATTTTTTATGATGACAAATACAAATGTCATGACTTCACTATATTATCTCTAATGTTCTTGAGATGAAAAGATGCACTCAAAACATGATGAGACCTATCTCTCGGATTATAGAAGTAAGGTAATCAAGAACCTCAATGGAATCATCCCACGAAGATGAATATGCTCAATGTGCTAAATCAAGACCATCATATACCATTCATAACCTAAGAAGAATCAAGCATGCATCGTGAACTAAAGAATAATAAGTTCAAATCTTGATTATCATCCACACCCAAGCAATGAGCTCATTACCATATTATCATAATCCTAGGAACCAGATGAAGATCTATGAACTTTATAATCACCATAAGTTCAACCATAAAGAAACATACTCAATTTATTTCAAAGATCAACCTAGTACAATTCAAATAAGCATTAGGAAGTGTTCACTTCATCTAATAAAAAAGCCAAGATATTGATCATCATATTCAAACCATAAGAGACATCATATGTTTCATTCATATCAGAGAAATAATCAAACTCTATAAAACCTTACAAAAGATTTTAAGAACTTTAGTAATGATTGTAATAATATAAATGAACGTGTATAATCTTGTATATGCTCAACCCAACCTACCTAATCCTTCCAAAAATCCATAATAATCTCAAAATAACCTAAACAACACTTTAAGGAGTTTATTCGACTTAGAGTTGACTACCTAGAGACGAATCAAATTTTTTATTTGGGACTGACTCAACTTATGAAAATATAATTTGGGGTGAGTACTTTGAGTCGACTCAGAGTATCTAAATGGACAAATTTTCAACAACTAGTTTTCATATTTTGAATTCCAAAAAATCCAAAAATTACCATACTATCCTCTAACGTCTAATTTTCAAAATAGTCAATAAAAGAAAACCTAGGGTTCTTTCTTCAAACACACAACATATACATTGAGCAGAGTTACATTTCCAAGCTTGTGTCACTTTAGTTGATCTTTACAGAGAAATAAATCATGTCCAAAAACTATTCCAAAATGAGAGTTTCAAACACAAAACTCATTGACGCAGAGATTCACCCTAAACCCTTTTGATCTTAGAGCTTCTTCCTCGATCCCTCTTTAACCAAGGATATTGTAATACCCCTTATTTATGAGTAATTATTTTTATATTAAATTGCCTTATTTATGAGTAAAATAAAGGAAGTTGAAGTAAATATTACTTTAAGTTAATTAAGAGATAATATTTACTGAGTTTTGCATATTTACTATTAAGCGAATGTAAATAGTGTAACATTATGTTTTGTTGCGCCGTTGTGCTTTAAGTGAAGGTTATGACTTATATTCCAATCGGGTTGCTATTAATGAGTTAATATCACGTTGGAACATGAAATAATTTACGATATCCCGGATGCCAGTTTAGAGGGCACGGTTAGTCTGAAAATGGTTGAGATAGTCAAAATAAGTACCAATTGTGTTTTAGGGTCCCGGGGGTACTTTTGACTAGTTATAACTTAATTATAATGATACGAGTCATTTTAATTGTGTAGTAGCATTTAATGTCAGACTTAGTGTATTTGGGTATTTTAGTCTTGTAAGAGCATTTATTTATCATATGTTTTTAAACCTAAAGATATAGTTAGAGAGAGAGAGAGAGAGAGAGAGAGAGAGAGAGAGAGAGAGCTTAGGAAAACAAGAGAGAAATAGGAGATTTATTATTTTGGGCTTAGAATCATCGCAACGAGGAAGAATCCAAGGCTACAATCTTGAGGCAAGTTTCTAACTTGCATAAATGTATGGTTGAGTGTGAATAAACTGTATATATAGTGTGTTCTTGAGATTTAAACCATTTATGGGTTTTGATGATTTTGGTGTTTAAACCCCTAAAGATTTGATTTAGACATGATTAGAGTTGGTTATATTAGTGGGTTATTATGTAGGAATGATTTGGTGAAATTATTAGTTAATGATGTTGGTTAGATGGAAGAGAAATGGGATTTGGGGATTTAGGGATTATATTAACCCGTAGCCATTACTGGGCATCTCGACCAGGGCGAATCCATTCGCCCTCCTCAGCGAATCAATTCGTTACAAATGGTGGCTACAGTTCTGAGGAATCGAATCAATTCGGGTTAAGGCCATATCGATACAGGCTGAGACAAAAGGTTAGTTTTCTCAGCCAAATCGATTCGCTTTTTGAGCGAATCGATTAGCTATTAGGGGAGAATCGATTCGGACCTAGGCGAATCAATTCAAAATCTTGCAGTTTTACAGAATTTTTCCAACTTAGTTTTTATCCCTTTTCTTTTAGGTTTGAGGCTTAGGAACCTTCTTATATGAAGTAATAAAGAGTATTAGGGTCTTATATTAAGGGGATTAATATCTTAGGTTAGAAAGGGAGTATTTGGGTTTATTGCGGGGGTTAATTAATAAGAATTAATGTCTTAGTTCATTTAGTAAGTGAGTCTAAGACTAAGGGAGAGTTGGATAGTATCTGGAGACTAGTATATGGGTAATTATACTTTGTAGCATAATATCGTTACGCACATATGGTTTCGTGAATAAGAAATGTACTTTTTAATTGGAACATCTTGTGAGTATGGCATGCGTATACATCCCTCTCTAAATACTATCAAAAGGGAAGTTACGTGAATAAGGTAAATCCCCTGGCTAGTGAATGCAGGGAGAATATAGTCCTCGGCTATTGGACCGGTGGTTGCATTGTATGGTTGTTTTTATTCGAAGTGAGGTAATTATGGTTATGGTTATGACTCACTGTCGAAAGTATATATGCGCTTCCCATGCGGTGCGATTTAGGGTGCCCAGATGGTCTTGGTTATAGGCCTTGGAAGATGATAGCATTTAGGGGTGCATCCAGTGGGGTGACTCCCGGAAGGAAGGTCTTAGAACTGTTATGTTGTGATTGTAAATTGATCTCATGATCATGGCATTTCATGTGAACGAGTTAAAGAACCTATAAATCAACTATGACACCCCGCTAATTAAAATAAGAGGTGCCCATGCTAATACTCCAATAAATACAGGAATCATAGATAGTCCATTCTTAGCATCACTGATGTGGAAATAATATTACGAGATAACCACCAATTATTTTAGAAAACGGATGTCAAATAAATTTGTAAGTTTAAATAAAACCATTTAGACAATTTAATTTATAAAAGAAGGTGGTTATAAAGAAGTCATACAATAGTTTAATTATCTTAAAACAAACTAATAACCGAATAAGCAGTCGGTTAACAGACCAATACAACGGTTACACCAAGTAGTACAAATAAATATCACAATATATAAGCAAGTACAAAACTTAGGAAACACGCCCGAATGTTTGATTGGCCATAATCTAGAATATACAAAAGATAGATGCGTCTATAACAAGAATCCTACAACATTCGCAAAAATGTTGTAGCTCTCTGACACTGAGAAGGAAGGATGATATCGGGCGCCCTTGCGACGGAGCACCTGAGCATAAAAAGAGAACCACACAAGAAAAAAAATATGAACGCGTCAGGGACCAATATGATATGATATACGTGTGAATAAAATGCATGATAGTTATGAGCACTAGACATGGCAAACAGGTTGGATTCGCTCATCAATAATAATCATCCTCACCTCTCATCTAAATATACATCCTAGCGTCCAACCAGATCATTATGAACTAAAATTCCTGTTTAATTAAGAGAAATAACTCAATTCCGTATTCATGCTTAACTTACACTTATTAGTACACATTAATGCAAGAGAATATAACTTAGTTTACTTGCTAAGATTTCCTTTTCGGTTTTACACAATATGATTTCAATGTTCCATTCCTCATTAGGAAACTCATTCTAAAACAATTGATTTATAAAATGCTTCACCATTTATAAATTACCACTTTCATAAGAATAGTTATAATCACAATAAAACGATTCTAAGACCATCCTTCCGGGAGTAACCCCACTAGATGCGCCCCTAAATAGCTACCATCTTCCAGGGCCTAACAACAAGACAACCTGGGCATCCTAGATCGCGTGACGTGGGAAGCGACCATATACCTTTCGACAGTGAGTCATAACCATACCCGAAATTACCTCACTTCATAAAAATAACATCACAATGTATAACAACCGGTCCTATGGCCGAGGACTATATTCTCCCTGCATTCACTAGCCAGGGGACATCACCTCATGGGCGTAACTTCCCTTATGATAGCATTTAGAGAGGTATGTATATGCATTTCAATATCTCAAGATATGTTAATTTAAAACATCCACTTTTTATATTTACAAAATCACTTGTGCTTAGCAATATGTGCCAATTTTAAAAATATGCATTTCTTATTCACGAAGTCATGTGTTATTAACGACATAGGCTACCAAGTATAATTATTCTCATATTGGTCTTCAAGGGTTCAAAGCAATACCATAAGCTCCCAAGGGTAATTTTCCTCAATAATAGTCTCCGAAAGTCCTAAACAATATCACCCAACTCTCCCTTAATCCTAAGCTAGCTCACTAGAGGAAAACGACAATAAATTCTATTGAATAACCCTTGTACTAAGCCCAAATTACCTCCATACTAATATAGGGTATTAATTTCCCTAATATAGACCCCTAATACTCTTTATTACATCCCAAGAGAAGGTTCCTAGGTCTTAAACCTAAAAGAAAAAAACAAGAAACTAAACTGGAAAAACCCTATAAATCAGCAGGGTTTCCGAATTGATTCACCTAGGGCCAAATCGATTCTCCCCTGGTGGCGAATCGATTCGCCCAAAAATAAAATCGATTCGGATGAAAAAACCATCCTTCTATCTTAGCCCAATCGATTCGGCCTTAATTCGAATCGATTCGGTTCCCCAGACCTGTAGCCCCCATCTTTAGCGAATCGATTCGCTGGGGAGGGTGAATCGATTCGCCCTGGATGAAATTCCCAGTTAGGGCTACGGGTTGTATGAACCCTAAGATCCCCCAAATTGAATTCTTCCCTCTAATCTTAACATTAACAACTAAAAATTTAACCAAATCATTCCTACATAATAACTAACTAATATTTCCAACTCACATCAAATTTGAATCAAAGATTAAGGGTTTAAACACCAAAAATCATCAAAACCCATAAATGGTTTAAATCTAAAAAAACACAACTATATATACAAATTATCCACACTAAATCATACATTTACAAGTTAGAAACTTGTCTCAAGTTTGTAATCTCGGATTCTCTTCTCGTAGCAACGATTCCAAGCTCCAAATCTCCAATTCTCTCTTTTCTCTCCATTTTCTCTCAAGCTCTCTCTTCTCTCTAACTCTCTCTAAGTTTAAAACATAAAATGAGCTCAAATGCTCTATCAAGACTAAAATACCCAATTTCGTTAAGTCTACTCATTTAAATGTTACTACACAAATTAAAAATGGCTCGTAACAACATAATTAAATCATAACCGGTTAAAAGTCCCCGGAATTTAAAAATACAACTTGGCACGTATTTTGACTATCTCAACCATTTTCGGACTTATCGTACCCTCTAAATTGGCATCCGAAATATCATACAATATTTCATGTTCCATCGTCATATTAATTCCTTAATAATTATCCAATTGGAATATAAGTCATAACCGTCGCTTAAAGCACAACGACACAATAAAACACAATATGATGCTATTTGCATTCACATAACAGTAAATATGCAAAGCTCAGTAAATATTATCTCTTAAATCACTTAAAATAATATTCACTTCAACTTTCTTTATTTTATACAATTAACCCACAAGGCAAATTAATATAAAAAATAATTACTCAAAAGTAAGGTGTATTACACACTCCCCCCCCCCCCCTTATAAGGGAATTTTACCCTCAAAATTCAGGCATACCTTATAAAAAGACTAGGGGGTACTCCTCTCAAATATCGTTCTCTCCTCTCACGTAAATTCCTCGACATTGTCGTGTCCCCACTGGACTCGGACCAAGGGTACCACTTTCGATCTTAGTCTACACTCTTCGTGATTTAAAATAGCAACCGGTTGTTCCTCATATGAAATATTAGGTTGTAACTCGATATCATCTGATGGAATTATGCCAATGAGCTCCTTCGCACCTCATATACATCCTCAAGGATGACACATGAAACACATCATGAATTTATAGTAGGCGTTCCGTTAAAGCAAGCTGATATGAAATGGGGCCTACCTTTGCAACAACGGGAAAAAGTCCTACATAACGCGGCGCAAGTTTGCCTCACTTCCCAAATCGCATTATACCCTTCATCGGGGATACCCGCACAAAAAATTGGTCCCCTACCTCCATTTCTACATGAATTCTATTCGCGTCGGCATAGCCCTCCTGGAAAACTGGTGCAATTCGTATGCGGCTTCGAATGAACTCACTTTTTGAAGATATATCTTGGATCATTTCAGGTCCAAGGAGCTTATTATCCCCTAATTCTAACCAATAAGCAGGTGAGCTACGCGGCAGGATATACAATGCCACATACGGTGCCATACCTATCGTGAATTGGTATAAATTATTGTATGCAAATTCAACCAATGAAAGGCACTTCCCCCATCCTTCTTTAAAGTCAAGTACCCACATCCGAAGCATATCCTCCAACATTTGGTTGACTCTCTTAGTTTTCCCATATGTTCATGGGTGGTAGGATGTACTTAACTTCAGTTCGGTTCTCATCACTTCCAGGAAAGTTCACTAGAAATGGGATACGAAAATCTTGTCTCGGTCCTACACTGTATTGATAGACACCCCATAAAACTTCACAAACTCCGTAATAAAGGGCCGGGCATAAGGTACCATATTCAACCGTCCGCACTGGTAGGAAGTGTGGCGATTTGGTCAAATGAGCGACGATTACCCAAATAAATTCCAAACCACTTTTCATTGTCGGTAATCCAGTGATAAAACCCATGGATATACTCTCCTATTTCCACACCGGTATTTCTAATGGTATCAACGATCCCATTGATCATTGGTGATCTACATTCACCAATTGACAAGTGGCGCATTGGGAGACAAGCTCAGAAATGTCCCTTCCCTGCGCCCCACTACTCTCATTACACTAGTAGGTGAAATATTCAACACTGACATAAATTATCTTGTTATAGCATCCTCCTGGTTAAGCTCTTCCCACTTAGCTTTCCATGCCTTCGCTAGCTCCCACAAGGGTTTTCTGCTCAGCGTATCTGCTACCCCATTTTCCTTTCTTGGGTGATAATGAATATCGAATTGATAGTCTTTTATGAACTCCAACCACCGGCTTTGCCGCCTACTTCTACCTTCTGCGAGAAAAAAATATTGCAACGACTTGTGGTCCGTGAAAAGATAAATTTCTTGCCCAGCAGGTGGTGCCTCCATATCTTTAAGGCGAACACTACCGCGACGAGCTCTAAATCATGCTTGGGATAATACTTCTCACGGGGCTTAAGCTTGCGAGATGCATACACAATGGCCCATGTTCTAATATTAACACACCTCCCAATCCTTATAGAGACGTGTCCGCAAAGACCAAATAATCCACTCCCGATCTTGGCAACGCGAGTACGGGAGTAGAGGTCAACTTGTCTTTTAGCTCATCAAAAGCTAGGTCACAGATGTAACAGTCTCTCTAAGGATGGGTCTCACATTCTTTTCATCCTGGTGTCACGAGTTACTCGAGATTCCATTCTTCTTATTTCTAGATACCCAATCCTTCTTAAAGTTAACCCACATATCTTCTCATCGTTAACTCCCTACAGCCTTCCTAAAATAGCGCCACATGTCCCTCTAGCCTTACTTCCTTATATTCCTTAGGTCAATGTATTTCCTATGCATGAATAATGAGTACTATACCAACTATATCCCTAGTGCCAAAGACCTTTCTCAATTTTTGACATTTGCTCGGTTTCATGCGTGGGACGTCTCGTAAAGTGAAATCCAAATAAGGAACCCTCCCGTTACACCACTACCTCGCATTGTCGGTCACCAACATATAATAGCCTAAGGCACATAATCGGGACAGCTAAAAATTATATTTCGTCACCGTACTAACGCGCTTCTACCTCTATGTCCTCCCGCTACGATGGAAAGGAAATTCTAACTAATTAGGGCGCTTACCTTCTGCAAACTGTTACGAACCTCCTACTAAAAACATTTCCTGTGATTTTGCACTGCACATCTACTTTTAGCCCTTAATCAATCACGTGACTCTCGACTAATTTCACCAAAACCAACATCCTAACATAAAGTAACATCTCTCCACTCCCAACGTCATTAAGGTTTATGCGTGGAGTGTCTCGCAAGCAAAATCCAAACAAGGAACCCCTCCTATGCACTACTACTTAACTTTGTTGGTCGTGGAGATAAGTCAATAAACAACATGTAAAAATAACAATTCATAGATACCTTAGACCCTCTCTATAAGGTCTTAACCCGTATCCGGGTGAGATATTACAGAACAACTAGTTCCACCCTGGAACCGTAGGTACGGTAGCCTTGCAATCTTTAGCCTGCTATCTCTCCGATCAATCAAAAATTATTTTATACTCGTATAGTGCATACTAAACGAGTAGTACAAATCAGATATAGTATTAAAATATCAACACCCGCTTTTACAGCGAATGAAAGAAGATATAACCTCGCTACCGCAAACAACATATAGGTATACCCTCTATAATATTACCGATACTGCCCCAAAGTTCAAATTACACACTCGAATCTAGGGTTAATAAGATACTAGGACTCAGTCTTACCACACAGAATGCACCTCCTTCATCCGAGGTGGAACTCACAATAATATTATTGCCAATTACCTTGACTGCTTCAAAAAGTTCTCAGATATAGTACCCTTGTCATATCTGTACCCAAAAACTATTTTAATCGATGCCCAATCTAGGCACCCTATTTTTGTCCTTCCACTCCTACCGAATAAAATCAAAGCGCATGGTTATACGTTCCTCATCACAATCATTCCCCATCTCTGGCCATTATGACCATGTTAAAATTCTCAGTATCTCAGGCTCTCTAACCTCAATCCTAACAATCACCCTCGTAATTCCCTTAACTCCCCCAGCAACAGAAAACATGCTACCGGCCTTAACTGCCTCATTTCAATGAATTTCCTGGGTGGAAGTCCACCAGTGGGGTTTCATGAACACGACTCCTCCATAAGTGTTAACAACACTTACTAGTGAGCCTATCATACCACTGAAGGGATCTTTCTTCCTCGTACCCACCTTACTTCGATGCAAGGTTTTCTTAACCATAAAAATCTTTATTCGCTGTCGGCCTCTGATCGATCCTCCGATGAATACTTGAGAGTCTACATTCTCATCATTTCTGATACCTCGAAGGAACTCATTATTAAAACCATCTACAAGTTTTATCTATGAGCAAACTTCCTGCTCCACCAAATATGCTGACTATCGTTCCCAACATTTCGTCATTACTCCAATGGGTGAAAAAAATTCCTTAAATTTTACAGCTGGGTATTCCTATACCCCACTCTAAGCCAATACTTCCACTGAATGAAGCTACACTGCCTCCGCATAACTTAACTTCAACGTGTGGTCCTTACCAAGGACCTCTCAAACTTTTTCCCCAATTTAACTTCTCTGGGTAATTCAAGTTTAGTACCACTCTCTACTTGTAGCGGTACTCAGGACATTAGAGCTACTGTACTTTTGTAGTCGTTGTAGCAATCCAAGAAGATGCCATGAAGGGAGTGACCTCTAATTCGTTCCTCATCACCGACTTCAGTTTATACTTCTAACTAAGCCCTGACTCCTGCTGCCCTCACAACGCCCTTCCCTGGTCGCCCTTCATTATTTAGCATACGAATATCGGACGAACGAGCAAAATATTTTATAAAATCTTATAATATGACAGGAGAATGAATTTTCACAAGAGGAATCAACAATCCTAATCCTAAGGCTCTATGTCAAATCAAAAGCAACGCTAAAAGCGTAGCACGTCCGCGCAGATTCCTAAGGATACTAGAACCTGAGACTCTGATACCATCTGTGACACCCCACTGATTAAAATAAGAGGTGGCCAGCCTGATAATCCAAGAAATACAGGAATCATAGATGGCCCATTCTTAGCATCACTGACGTGGAAATAATAATACGAGATAACCACCAATTATTTTATAAAACGGATGTCAAATAAATTTGTAAGTTTAAATAAAACCATTTAGACAATTTAATTTATAAAAGAAGGTGGTTATAAAAGAAGTCATACAATAGTTTAATTATCTTAAAACAAACTAATAACCGAATAAGCAGTCGGTTAACAGACCAATACAACGGTTACACCAAGTAGTACAAATAAATATCACAATATATAAGCAAGTACAAAAATTAGGCAACACGCCCGAATGTTTGACTGGCCATAATCTAGAATATACAAAAGATAGATGCGTCTATAACAATAATCCTACAACATTCGCAAAAATGTTGTAGCTCTCTGACACTGAGAAGGAAGGATAATATCGGGCGTCCTTGCGGCGGAGCACCTGAGCATAAAAAGAGAACCACACAAGAAAAAGAAATAGGAACGCGTCAGGGCCCAATATGATATGATATACGTGTGAATAAAATGCATGATAGTTATGAGCACTAGACATGGCAAACAGGTTGGATTCGGTCATCAATAATAATCATCCTCACCTCTCATCTAAATACACATCCTAGCGTCCAACCAGATCATTATGAACTAAAATTCCTGTTTAATTAAGAGAAATAACTCAATTCCGTATTCATGCTTAACTTACACTTATTATTACACATTAATGCAAGAGAATATAACTTAGTTTACTTGCTAAGATTTCCTTTTCGATTTTACACAATATGATTTCACTGTTCCATTCCTCATTAGGAAACTCATTCTAAAATAATTGATTTATAAAATGCTTCACCATTTATAAATTACCACTTTCATAAGAATAGTTATAATGTCAATATAACGATTCTAAGACCATCCTTCCGGGAGTCACCCCACTAGATGCGCCCCTAAATAGCTATCATCTTCCAGCGCCTAACACCAAGACAACCTGGGCATCCTAGATCGCGTGATGTGGGAAGCGACCATATACCTTCGACAGTGAGTCATAACCATACCCGGAATTACCTCACTTTGAAAAATAACATCACAATATATAAAAACTGGTCCTATGGCCGAGGACTATATTCTCCCTACATTCACTAGCCAGGGGACATCACCTCATGGGCGTAACTTCCCTTATGATAGCATTTAGAGAGGTATGTATATGCATTTCAATATCTCAAGATATGCTAATTTAAAACATCCACTTTTCATATTTACAAAATCACTTGTGCTTAGCAATATGTGCCAATTTTAAAAATATGCATTTCTTATTCACGAAGTCATGTTTTATTAATGACATAGGCTACCAAGTATAATTATTCCCATATTGGTCTTCAAGGGTTCAAAGCAATACCATAATCCCCAAGGATAATTTTCCTCAATACTGGCCTCCAAAATTCCTAAACAATATCACCCCACTCTCCCTTAATACTAAGCTAGCTCACTAGAGGCAAACGACACTAACTACTATTAAATAACCCCTGTACCAAGCCCAAATTACATCCATACTAATATAGGGTATTAATTTCCCTAATATAGACCCCTAAAACTCTTTATTACTTCCCAAGAGAAGGTTCCTAGGTCTTAAACCTAAAAGAAAAGGACTAGAAACTAAACTGGAAAAACCCTATAAAATAGCAGGGTTTCCGAATTGATACGCCTAGGGCCGAATCGATTCGCCCCTGGTAGCGAATC
Organism: Sambucus nigra; assembly: GCA_949130495.1. Lineage (NCBI taxonomy): Eukaryota > Viridiplantae > Streptophyta > Magnoliopsida > Dipsacales > Adoxaceae > Sambucus > Sambucus nigra. The sequence goes on from OX422223.1 coordinate 53,122,355, forward strand.
GATTAGCCCAAAAAGCGAATTGATTCGGGTGAGAAAGCCAACCTTATGTCTCAGCCCGGATCGATTCGGCCTTAATCTGAATCGATTTGGTTCCCCAGACCTGTAGACCCCATTTTTAGCGAATCGATTCGCTGGGGAGGGTGAATCGATTCGCCCTCGGCGAAATGCCCAGTTAGGGCTAAGGGTTGTATGAACCCTAAGATACCCCAAATTTAATTCTTCCCTCTAATATCAACGTTAACAACTAAAAATTTAACCAAATCATTCCTACACAATAACTAACTAATATCTCCAACTCACATCAAATTTGAATCAAAGATTAAGGGTTTAAACACCAAAAATCATCAAAACCCATAAATGGTTTAAATCTCAAAAACACAATTATATATAGAAATTATCCACACTAAATCATACATTTGCAAGTTAGAAACTTGCCTCAAGTTTGTAGTCTCGGATTCTCTTCTCGTAGCAACGATTCCAAGCTCCAAATCTCCAATTCTCTCTTTTCTCTCCATTTTCTCCCAAGCTCTCTCTTCTCTCTAACTCTCTCTAAGTTTAAAACATAAAATGAGCTCAAATGCTCTAGAAAGACTAAAATACCCAATTGCATTAAGTCTACTCATTTAAATGTTACTACACAATTAAAAATAGCTCGTAATAACATAATTAAATCATAACTCATCAAAAGTCCCCGGAACTCAAAAATACAACTTGGCACTTATTTTGACTATCTCTACCATTTTCGGACTTTCCATACTCTCTAAATTGGCATCCGAAATATCGTACAATATTCCATGTTCCATCGTCATATTAATTTCTTAATGATTATCCAATTGGAATATAAGTCATAACCGTCGCTTGCAGCACAACGACGCAATAAAACACAATATGTCGCTATTTACGTTCACATAATAGTAAATATGCAAAGCTCAGTAAATATTATCTCTTAAATCACTTAAAATAAAATTTACTTTAACTTTCTTTATTTTATATAATTAACCCACAAGGCAAATTAATATAAAAAATAGTTACTCAAAATTAAGGGGTATTACATCAACTTTATGGGGTATGATCCCCAAATGAGAAATTGATTAGTGAAGATATTTTTTATGAATTTGCAAGTTAAGCATGTTAAAGAGAATTTGAATAATTCCCCTTTATTGCATGGGTAGTTTAACTTAATGAAATGGTATGGCGCTAGGATGTGCACTTAGATGAGAGGTGAGGATGATCCTTATATTGAAGAGCGAACGTAACCTGTTTATGATGTTAACATTCATAACTGTTATGCATTGTATTCACACGTATATCATATCAAATCGGGCCCTGATCCGTTTATATTTCTCTGTTTTGTGTGCTTCTTATATATGCCAGGTGCTCCACCACAAGGACACCCTCTTTGATCCTTCCTTCCCTGTGTCAAGGAGCTACAACATTTTGCGGATGTTGTAGGACTTTTGTTTTATACGCATCCTTTTCTTTTGATACTCTAGCTATTATCCGTCTGTATATTCGGGCGTGTTGCCCCAGTTATTATTTTATATTTACTGTAATACTTGGTGTAACCTTATGTAATTGTTTGTTAACTGACAGCTTATTCGGTTATGTTTCGTAGAATTGTTATTAAACTTTTAGATGTCTATATACTTGTATCCACCTTCTGTTATAAATTGAATTGTAAAAATTACTTTTATCTAACTTACAAATTATTTGACATCCATTTTTAAAAATATTTGGTGGTCGTCTCGTACTATTACTTATGCGATAGTGGCTAAGAATGGACCATTTATGATTCATGTATTTATTGGAGTAACGGGCTGGCCACCTCTTATTTTAATAAGCGGGGTGTCACAGATATAAACTCAATAATCTTATGGAATAAAGATTGAATCCAATATCCACTTGAGAAACATATTTTTGATTACTTATTTGTTGACAGTTCGGGAGAAAAAAAGTAAACCTATTACATACTTGTTTTTAGTGATGAAACTTTACTTTATGTTTTGATTACAAATCTTGTTATTGTTACTTACAGTTGAACCTTATTTTATCTTCACGATCAGTAATGTTATTGTTGCAGGGAGTTAAGGTGTAATAAGACCTTAGGCTTATGTGTGTACCATTTTGGCAAGGATGGGTATAGCTCCCTTGTTGGTTACGGTTTACAAGGTATTATAATTGCGTATGTGATTTTTTGTTATACCTTAGTGAATTAGAGATAGTGAAGTTTCTAAAATATTATCTAGAGCATCGATGTAGGCAAAGGTCAGACCGCGTTAAAATCCTATTTGCTAAGTTTCTTTAAACCATATCGCTTAACTACTTAAGTTAGTTGATTAATTTCTTTTACTTGAATTGGTATATCATATTATAATTAATATTTAAATAAAGTTAAGAATGTTTATACTTGCCATTAATTTTATAAATACCCAATCCCCCATGGGTATACTTTTTGTTCAACACCTATCCAACATAATATTTTAAACTTAATGGTATTTAAATTTTTTTATTGTAAATCTATGAATCAAATCACCATGAATTTTCCAATTTCTTAATAAATCCTTCGGTCTCACTATTTTAATCTTCCAAAAAAAAAGATATTTTTAATTAAAATAAAACCTGAAAACCAAAATTTAATTAATACCTTGAGTTTATCATATGATTTTATTTAAAATTTGAAAAGAACAAACAAATTTTATTTTTTCGACAAAATCGTGATATAGGCGAGTCACTTATAAAAATCCACGTTTTACATAATAACGTGGGTTCTTAATTAATCAATCAATTAGCATAGAACAAGAATATATATTCAAAACAATGCATTTTATTTATTAGTTAAGTGTTGGTTGGTGTTTTATCGGGTGTAAGCGATGACTATGGTGTTTCACCTTTTTTTTTTATTACCGACGAGGTTGGGTTTGTAAAGAAATAATTTGTCTTCTCTTCAGTTTCAAAAACACAACTAGCATACCAGACATCCAACAAAGTCCTCAAAGCCCGATCCATGTCAAGTATAAGCTCAAGTAAAATTTATGTTTTCTTTCAAACTAATTATAAAGAATTATTCTCTTTATATTAAATTGAAAACATTATTTCTTTGCAAAATAAGTTAAAATTAAATTTTATTACGCTTAATATTTTGCTAGTTTAATAAATGGAAAATAAGTATATTCTTAGAATGGCTTTGGCTAAAAAGGATATTAAGATTACATGATTTTATATATATATAAAAAAATCTTAAGCTATAAATCCTAGTCACGGTTTGGGCCTCATGCGCTATAGTGGCCTGGAACAAGCACTATAATCAATAAAAAAAAAAATACACCTAGTGAGGGCTATGGTGAACTCCAAAGCTTGTTAAGATCAAAGAGATCATTCGACACTGGGGGGAGAGTGTTGTATTGAAGATATAATTTGCGGACAAGTTCATAACCAAGATTTGATCATTTTGGAGTGTGTCACTAAGTGTTCTAAATATTGTGAACATCTGATTACAGTGCTGATGTATAAGTATTCGCTTTATGGTTTTTTCGAAATGAGTCCTCAATTAGAATCTCTATCTTACATGATTGATTTTATTTTCAGAACTGAATATTAGTCATATTATGAAAATGTATAAATGCGTGATTGACTCTACATTAATTTAATATATGTTACTAATATTCAAATATATAATCTCATATCTTGCTAGATTACATTGTTGCATATTGAATAAATTTCATAAATCGAATGGTATGAAATAAAAAATTTAATTTATTAATTTATCTCGAATTAATTAAACAAATTAAATTGAAAATTTTAATTCTTAAATTAGAAATTACTTCGTTAGTTTATTTTAAAATCAGATTGTGCATTGAAATCAACTTTGAATTTAAAAATCATCTTTTATAGACTAAAAACAATTTAAGGAATGGATGTTGATAGATACTATAGTGATGGATTATGGGACTCTCAAGGTATACGTTTTGTATTTACATTCAAATTTAAGAGCTTGGTCCGTTTGGTTGACGTTGGACAAAAGAGTTGGCATGGCAGATTTTGCCCTGGCAAATAGGGGGGGGAAATGAGGTGAGGCGAGCCGAGCTTAAGGAAGGTTGCTCATGCTTGGTTTGTAAATGTAAACGATCCCAAAAGTATGTTCCAGCTTGGTTTATTTATCTTACGATTCACGCTCGAACGAGCTTCTAAAATACGAGCCGAGCTCGAGTAGCTTTGGTTATTTTATCCAAGTTTAGTATGAATATTAGTGATCTAGCCGAATCCGAGTCGAGCTCAATAAGACAACGAGCTTAAACTTTTGTTCAAGCTTGGCTCATTTATTTTACGAGCTAGTCTCGAACGAGTTTTTTTTTAACGAACATGGTCCGAACTCGAGTAGTTTGGTTCATTTTACAACCCTACTGGCAAATTTTGCCTAGGCAAACTTTACCAAGAAAATAATTATTTTTCTCACATTAGGCTATCAAACAACCAAATGCGGTAAAACACGTTTTTAGGGAAAATATTTTAATAACACATTTTTAAAATGTGACACCCCGCCTAATTAAATACCGGGTGATCAGTCCTTTATTAAATTAACTCAAAGTGTCCGGTTGGTTCATTCTTAGCATCACTATCGAAAGACAATTTTCTTTATTAATCACCTAATAAATAATTAAGTTAAGTGTCAAAACATTTAATCTTATACATTAAGTTCGATTGTTATTATTAATTACGAAACCATTTTCATGAATACAATTGATAGTACTAAAACCAAACCATCCAAATGAAAGAACATGCTAGATAAATCAATCCAAATAAAATATCCCAAATCGCAGGATAAAGTGATAATCACAAGTAATCCCAACTACAACAGAATACTGAAATAAATCAAAAGCACAAATCTCTCTGAGCTAGATAAAACTGGAAATGGACGACACATGCCCGATCTAAGGAGAACTAAATGAAAGACTGAGGAGACAAGGATGAAGTCGTCTACTGCAAAGACCTGCAACTCCCACACTAGCTGCAGCACGTCAACAATCCAAAGATCCAAGCCTAACACCCCTTTGACTGGGCACCTGTAATACATGTGTATATATATATATATATATATATATACAAGAAAGAGGAAAGATGACAGGAAACGGGTCAAAGCCCGAGTGTAAAATAGCTTTAAAATAGTTTAACAAGTATTTAAAATGTTTACCAGTTGATATTACATACATGTTAGTACTCGACACTCTCTTGATAGTTTTCTCACCTCTCATCTAGTGTGCACACCTATCGTACAAATAAAATGACTCATAAGTCTAACCTAATTAACCTCCCATAGATTCTGATTCGCGAGACCGTATGTCTATGATTTAATAAAATAACATATTATTAAGGATTAGTTAAGTCAATTTTGTATATCTCAACACTGCTATGAAATCTCAAGCATTTACTATGATTGGAGCGTTTATTCAATATATATCTATTTACACACACATTAGAAGAAATTTCAAGTATATGTATATATATTAATCACTCATACAATATATATAGTAATTGGCACCCCACATAAAATCTATGGTGCGGGCATACTCTGCTATCAAGTCTGCGCTTCTCTCGTACTAAGGAAAATACTAGTTCGGAATCACTCTCGAACTATATTAATACAATACACACAAAATGGAGGCGAAGCATAGTTCCAAGTCAGTAAGAGGTCAGCACATACCTGTCACGTCTCTTAAGACCGCCTGACTATCATTCTCAGATAGTCTGTACTAAGGAATCCTCTGTTCTTGGGTACAAGTCAATATACCCCATAAAGGTGCCATCGAGATAAGACTGTCCCGATGCGGCAACCTCCATGATAGCGAGTAGTGCGGGTATGATTATACACAAATATAGGACAGATATATACACATGCACTCGGTCATATATAAATATTCTCATTTTTCAATTAGGTTCGCCCATGATCCATAATAATATTTTAACCGTACGTAATGCAATTTTACCCAATCTTTACATATAAAGAACTCATCTCTTTTTATTCTCAATTATAATCATTTCATAATTACTTCTCGTCCCATGAAGCATTCTCTCTTTCTAAAGGTAAATTCAGTAGGTAAACCCTCTCTAACATACTGGTCAAAGACATTCACGAATCCCTCAATTCCTTAGTTAACGTACGCACGATTTCCAATATGTGTCAAACCACGGTTAGCCCAAGGTTACATCCCATATAAAATTATATTCAAGGGAATCCACTTAGAGCCTACTGGTCCTCTTCATGACCTGTTATGTTCTTTAAATCATATTCAAGGGTTCCTATGCATTTTATCCGAATTAAACAAAAAGTGGGGAAAACATACAATTTTCAGGAGGGTTCGATCGATCAATGAAAGAGGTAGATCGATTAATCAAACGATCGATCGACATTCTTGAGTCGATCGATCGATCGATCGAGCAGGTACAACCCAGATTCTGCCATTGTTAGCTACGGGTTTCCTTTTTAAAACTCAACCAAAACTCAATAAACGAGTCCCAAACTCCCAACCAATTAAACCAATGATTATATATACCTATCTACGTAATTTTCTACATAAAGCATGTACAAATTTCATCAAAGACATAGGATTAAAGGGCCAATTCACCATATTTGTCAATAACCCTAGTTTCATCATGATTTCCAACATTCTAACTCTTTTTCTAGAATTCTTTCTTCTAAACCATTGTAATTTCATGGGTAATCCTTTACATATGACAAGGCTTCTAGAATACATGTATTACTCCTAAAGCGTGTGATTCAAATCTCCTAATTCATGAAATTCTTCAATAAGACATAATTATAAATCCTATTCTAACATGGGTGAATTATCAACTAGAAATCAACAAGATAGATAATTGCCTTAAGATTGTAGGTCTGCTTCCACAAAGTTGACATGTATAGACTTAATCCCCTCGTTCCGATCTGCGTTTTGGTGGTGGTGGTGGTACAATCCGGTTAGTTCTTGGCCTTGAATTCTTAGAAAACTTTTCTCCTTTCTTCCTCTCACTGTCGTTCTAGATTTTTGAGAATGTTAACCCTATAAGACTCTCCTAATATCTGATATTAATTCTCCATTTTCGTCATTTAACTAAGGCCTAATTTGGAAATGACTAAATCGCCCTCCTGGGGTGCCGGTTAGGCCGCCCCGAGACCCAAACTAAACCCTCGGGTACACTTTTCTGACTATGTCAACCCTTCTGGACATGTTGACGCACTCAAAATGACCATACGAGTGACTTATAATTTATTCACTTTTTATAATAATAATAATTTAGTCCCGATACGATACAGGCGGGTCCCGACTTAATTTCCATAATTGTCATATTATTCACTCGTGACAATTTTTAATAAATTCAATCTCATATATTACTTTTAATCATCTAGTAATGTTCAACATTATTCTTACCAATAATTACTAACTCTCGTCATGCTAGTAAATATTCAATTTAAAATCTGAATTAATATTAAATTAATTTATCCCAATTAAATTTAATTAATCTCGTAATTAAAGGCCATCAAAATACGGGGTATTACATACTTCCCCCATTATAATGGAATTTCATCCCGAAATTCGAAAAAGAAGGCCTACCTGGTAAAATAATTCTATATACTTTGTCAATACTCAAAACTAACTTCAGGGTAAGGCATTCAATCACTATAGCCCCCCCCCCCCCCCCCCCCTTCTCAGAGTAAGATTATTTAACAGTCTCAACACTACCAGTTATAGATTCACACCTTAATAACGCCACTTCACATTGTGCTCCAATCCATCGCTATTCGAATAAGACGAACCTATACATCATTGACTCCCATTATTTCAATATCATTGGAAGGCTGCACCTCACTACACGTCAACTACTCGTATTTATCTAAACGCAAAACTCTCATTCTGATAGAAACCATACAAACATTTGACCATTTTGTCAGTTCTTCGAATCTCGATTTTTGGCGATGTAACTCTTACGGCAGTCAAAAGTCACCTAAAACAGTCTGTGGTAATTCCACCTTAGCCATCGGATTATTCTCGACCAATCCAAAATTCTGATTATCCGCTCACCTCTCAACATCCAGAGTGAGAAAAGTTATGGTTTTTCCACACCAAAACCTCAATAAGCACCGTGTTCACAATAAACAGGTACGAGTGCTTCCACGGAACCCTACCATTAGGTAATCTCCTCTCCCAATTACTGTAATATACTTCACTTGCTAGCTATGTCAGTTGTGGAAATGAAATGATCACAATGAATCCAAAATTACTTTCACACGGCTCCATTAATTGTTAATCACCGTTCGCCTACTCCCCGGGCTATGGGTGATAAAACCTGCTCAAAATGAAGCGTTATCCCCGCTGCTTCCCAAAATTCCATATTGAAGGTGGAATTCAAAAATCTTATCCTACGTCAGAACAATACCGTGTAGGACCACGTACCGGCTCGATTTTTCTTTTCAAAGGAATACTGGGGCACACTAGATAATATTGTAGATCACCGCAAAGGAATATCAATCACTTCCTTCTTGGGAAACTTGTTCTACACGTTCAAAAGAACCATGGATATTACCTTAAGGTTAGAAACCCATCAAAGAAATTTTACCGACTTGACTGCCCTCTTCAATTACCGGAATCATCGGCTTGATACAAAGTTTTTTGGATGAACCTCTTGCTCCAAATGATTTTTATCTATAAGCGGTGCACGTGAAGACCACTCACTATCTCCCTCTCAACGTCGACTTCCACTGTAATGTCTCACATTAAGTGACACTTAATATTTCCCTTCTTTCCTCTGCGCATATCGAAAGTTCCGACCCGTGCACTTTCTCCATGATGTGCACTTCTGCACCTTTTATACCTTACTAACATCATCACTCAACCTACACGCAAGTTGTTCTCAACATTTGACTAGGTAAAACTCCGCTCCGAGTGTTTTCCATAATAGTTAAATTTTACCTTTTTCAAGGAATACCCCTTTTTAATGGCTTCCCACAGCCTTCCAACCAAATTTGGGTGTGCTACTCTGATCGCACACGTATATATGGATTATCGTCCTTCACACGACGCTTAATCCACTTTACCCCTTCAACTTCGTTATGTTAGTCCCACAAACTTATATTCCACACGTCTATTCCCACGTCCCTTCAACTCGGACGATTCTAACATCAACTAACTAGGATGCCCACACACCCTATAAACCGTGCATACTTGTGTAAGAATTACATATGCTTCACACATAACACCCAATTCTTTATTTCCCTTATGCTCACAATGTGGTTACAACACTTGGGTACTCTTAATCACCCTAGAAATTGAAATTTTAAATCCTCCTTATCATCGTTCCACCCTTCAACTCGTGGTGATAAAACAAAACTTTCAATGCTTCTTTACCACACAACCGGATCCACTGGCCTTAAATCATAATTTAACTTCCAACTTACAGTTACAATTACCTAACCCTATAACGACCAAGGTACCGAACTCATGGACTAATGACCAAACATCTCCCTACTTCCAACCTTATGCTAATTTTCATGCGTGGGATGTCTCACAAAGCGAAATCCAAATAGGGACCCCCCCGATACACTACTACCTAGCATTGTCGGTTATCACAATTCGTTAGGCCCTCCGCTCATAACATGTACCCCTCTATCCCGTCTCTTGATAGAAATGCTACATCTCCTACCGCAATTATACTAAAGTATAGAACTTTTCACCAATTGCACTATCGCTCAGCATTGGTGGTAATCACATTCCATAAACCTCGTAAGCATACAATCGGGACTCTCAAAATCCTGTTCCCAAACATATGAATATAAGTCTTAGCTTCCATGTTTCTAAAGGATAAATATAACAATGCGCTCCCCCTATCACTATGTCCTGAGCGCTAAACATAATAACGAGTTAAATCTCTCCGCTTAACGGTAAACCCAATACACAATGAATCATAACAACAAAGTCCCTAAACACACCCGAATCGAATATCTCGAGACCACTATACCCTCCAAAGTCTCTATAATATATAATATAAGTGCAAGCCCGACCCTCTCGCAGTGAGGTCTCTCCAGAACAAAACATGATGCACTAGGGAAACCACCCTGATAGCCTTGTAATAACTGCCCACTATCGTTTTAACCATTACTAAAAAATCGTAACCAGGATAATATCATACTCGTACATCACATCACTAAAATGAGTAATTTCAATAAAGTATATAACTCTAACAATGCACCCATTTATCCTCCGCAGATAACACTAAAGATAACCCCGCTATACTAGGTAAAAATAAAGATATAATAATAACATTGTCGATATACGCACTAAACTCGTCTCACCTGTGAATCTAATAATAAACAAAACGTAGTGACTCACTCGTGTCACATAAAACACGCCTCATTCTCCAAGGATAAAACTCATACTTCTACCTTGCCAATCGCTATGGCTGCTCAAATGGTCTTCGGATGTAACACGCATGTTCGAACCAAAACAAAACTACTTTAATCGTTGCCCTTTACTAGGCACCATATTCTTTTCCCCTTTACTTGCTTCGGGAAAAATTAACGCATGTGGTTTCACTCTCCACAAAATACTTCTATGCATAATCCACTTACCACTGGTCATACTGACCATTTTAGGGTTATTCTTCGCTTGGACTTGGGTACGCTCAATTCCTGATGCCAACCCCTGTTGTTCCCTTAGCTTTGTTGGCCTAAAGGAATATGCTACTGGCTTCAAAAGCCCTTACTGAGTTCACCATCGCTTGGTAAGAATTCAGTTATCCGAATCATTTAAATAGATACGTTGATGGGTCTCCCCCTTATGGTGCTTCACTACCATAGTTTGAGCCGGTCTTATTCTCCAGTAAATTATTTAATTCTTTTAGCTTCGCACATAAAGAAGTATTATCATCTCCATTGACAAATCACGACATTGTCACCCTCTGAATTGGACGTCCAGAAGCATTCCCTTTAAGTGTTATTAACTATTATTTTGAGTCAGTCTCCCACTTGAAATCCTCTCCTCCATTTGTATCTACATCCTTCTATACAAGATTCACTAACAGTTTAGATTCATATTCACAAATGGACCTCTATCTGGCCCTCCTGTGATGAGTTCAGAACAACGTTCACATGTTATCCTGAACATCTGATGAAGGAACCTGCGGTCAAACTGTACCTAAGATCCTTCTATAGACATAGCATTCCACTATAAATTCATTCCGACGGGCCAAGAAAATTTTACCCCAAATTTTCGCTTTGAGTTAGCCACACTCCGTCATATGCCCAAGACTTTGGATATTTTCCCTCCTCTGGCTAACACACACAATCCCCGCGTTTCTAGAATTTCCACGTACGGTTCTCCTAAATGCTTCGTCTGACTCTTTCCCAGTCATACCACGTTGGGTGAGTCTGTTTTTGTATCACTTTCAACTATAGCAGTACTTGGAAATCATAGGCTGTGCCCTAGCCATCTTTACAGTCCTAGATTCTAGTGCCATAATAGGGGTGACCTTAACTATGATTATCATTCTTGATTATGTCCTCCAACCTCAATTGAGTTTTGCCTCCAGCTGTCTGCCCAACGGCCCTCGTTCGTCAAACTTCATCATTCGGCACATGCACACATCCAAACACAAATAAGATTCACTAATATACATACGTTATAGCAGGAGAACGGAATCTCACCATAAGAAATCAACAATCCTAAACATAGGGCTCTACGTCAAATGAAGCAACGCTGGAAGCATAATAAGCCGCACAGATCCTAAGGACACTAGAACTTGATGCTCTGATACCACCTGTGACACCCTGCCTAATTAAATACCGGGTGATCAGTCCTTTATTGAATTAACTCAAAGTGTACGATTGGTTCATTCTTAGCATCACTGTCGAAAGAAAATTTTCTTAATTAATCACCTAATAAATAATTAAGCAAAGTGTCAAACCATTTAATCTTATAAATTAAGTCTGATTATTATTATTAATTACGAAACCATTTTCACGAATACAATTGATAGTATTAAAACCAAACCATCCAAATGAAAGCACATGCTAGATAAATCAATCCAAATAAAATACCAAATCACAGGACAAAGTGATATAATCCCAACTACAACACAATACTGAAATAAATCAAAAGCACAAATCTCTCTGAGCTAGATAAAACTGGAAATGGGCGACACATGCCCGATCTAAGGAGAACTAAATGAAAGACTGAGGAGACAATGATGAAGTCGTCCACTGCAAAGACCTGCAACTCCCACACTAGCTGCAGCACGTCAACAATCCAAAGATCCAAGCCTAACACCCCTTTGGCTGGGCACCTGTAATACAGACATATATATATACAAGAAAGAGGAAAGATGACAGGAAACGGGTCAGAGCCGGAGTGTAAAACATCTTTAAAATAGTTTAGCAAGTATTTAAAATGCTTACCAGTTGATATTACATACATGTTAGTACTCGGCACTCTCTTGATAGTTTTCTCACCTCACATCTAGTGTGCACACCTATCGTACTAATAAAATGACTCATAAGTCTAACCCAATTCACCTCCCATAGATTCTGATTCGCGAGATCATATGTCTATAATTTAAAAAAATAACATCTCATTAAGGATCAGTTCAGTCAATTTTTTATATCTCAATACTGGTATGAAATCTCAAGCATTTACTATGATTAGGAGCGTTAATTCAATATATATCTACTTACACACACAGTAGAAGAAATTTTAGGTACATGTATATATATTAATCACTCATATAATATATATACTAATCGGCACCCCACATAAAATCTATAGTGCTGGCATACTCTGCTATCAAGTCCCCGTATCTCTCGTACTAAGGGAAATACTAGTTCGGAATCACTCTCGAACTGTATTAACACAATACATACAAAATGGAGGCGAAGCATAGTTACAAGTCACAAAGAGGTCAGCACATACCCGTCAGGTCTCTTAGGACCGTCTGACTATCATTCTCAGATAGCCTGTACCAAGGAATCCTATGTTCTAGAGTACAATTCAATATCCCCCATAAAGGTCCCATCGAGATAAGACTGTCCCGACGTGGTAACCTCCGTGATAGCAAGTAGCGCGGGTATGATTATACACAAATATAGGATAGATATATACACATGCACTCGATCATATATAAATATTCTCATTTTTCAATTAGGTTCGCCCACGACCCATAATAATATTTTAACCGTACGTAATGCAATTTTACCCAATCTTTACTCTTAAAGAACTCATCTCTTTTTATTTTCAATTATAATCATTTCATAATTACTTCTCGTCCCCCGAAGCATTATCTCTCCCTAAAGGTAAATTCCGTAGGTACACCCTCTCTAACATACTGGTCTAAGTCATTCACGAATCTCTCAATTCCTTAGTTAACGTACGCACAATTTCCAATATGTGTCAAACCCCCGTTAGCCCAAGGTTACATCCCATATAAAATTATATTCAACGGAATCCACTTAGACCCTCCTGGTCCTCTTCATGACCCATTATGTTCTTTGAATCATATTCAAGGGTTCCTACGCATTTTATCCGAATTAAACGAAAAAGGGGAAAACATGTAGTTTTCAGGAGGGGTCGATCGATCGATGAAAGATGAAAAAGGCATAAGCCCCCGATTTTTAAAATTCTTTTTACTTCACAAAAAGTAATTATTTTCTTTTTATATATGCGGAAGCGAAGATGATGGTTCAATTAAAAAAAATTAACAAATTTTAATTTCTTTTCAAATTAAAATTAAACCAAGTTAAACAATTAATACATTTTTCACTTAAACCAATTTAACCCAAGTCCTAGAAATTTGCCAAAGTCATATTTCCCAATATTACCAAATTAGGTCAAACTAATTTTATCAAATTAAATTGATTACTTGAATTAACTACACATTACCCAATAATTATTTAGCGCCAAAATAAATTAAGTAGTGATATAAACCAAATTTTATCTTTTTACCTAAGCAAGTGTTCTAGGTGATATAGCAAGATAAAATTAAACAATGAATCACTATGCCGCGATGTACGAGGAAAACCCCACAACAAGAAAAAACCTCGGATGGGCTAGCCTTAAGTCCACTAAGTATTGATTTACAAATTACAAGACAGATGACTTACTTCCTCGACTCTGCCCTTTTGAATCCTTGGCGCGTCTTCTTGTAAACACCTCTGCCTAGAAGACAACCCCGGAGCTCCACCGGAATCTTGAAATCCACCAATGAGACAATAGGTACACCGTTTACCACACATGGTGCCTTTCACCATGTGAGAAAGCCGCAGCAAAACAAACTTCTTCTTCTTTGAGGGATTTAGAAGTAAACCCAAACAATCTCTTTCGATGCGGTAGAGAAAACCCGGTGCCAAATACTCCAAGCAAGATGTATATATATAGAAACTTGGATAAACAAACTTTGGGTGAAAACAAAAGTGTTTTCTGATTTTTTCTTGGAAAAATATACACTTAAACAATGAAGTTTTCTTTGGAAAGATGAACACTCAAAACCTCTCTCTAGGATTTGGAATAGTATGAAAACTTGGTTGGAAAAAGTTGGTCCCCGTACATATTAAGTTTGCCCAAAAAGTTAGTGGGAAAAGAAGTGGAAAAGTGGGAAAAACTGCTCAAAACTGTCAAATTATTGTTCCCACCAAAACTCGTTCGAACGAGATTTTCATTCGAACGAAGTCTCGTTCAAACGAGCCTTCTAACGAAGTTCTTGTGTGAACTCGTTAGAAATCTCATTGGAAATCTCGTTCGAACATCATTCTCGTTCGAACGACATTCCAGTGGCCTTTTGGGAAATCGTTGGCAAAACATCGTTCGAACGACAACTTTGAACGAACTTCCAGAAAGCTAAAAAATTGAGTTTTATCCCAGAAATTTTATATACTTTATTTTAAAGTTTTAATAAAAACTTTTTGAAAAATAGACAGCAGTTTAAAATAAAATTCACCCAATGAAAAATGTTCCAAGCTCCTATATATATATTCAAAATGCATTCATACCTTGGGAGCAATGGAACCAAAGTTGTTGACGTAGAAACGAGGCACATTAAACTCGGCATTTGATGAAGCTATAATATCTTGGCCGCTATGTCTTCAACAAACACGTCATAGGTTTGAATGGATACAATTGAACTCTATCCTATGACTCAAATATTTTTGCCGGAATTATGCCAAAACTACAAAGGACTCAATTGGAAATTTGTGTCCTTACAAATCTCCCCCTTTGGCTATTCCGGGACAAAAACTAAATAAAAATCCTAAAGGGCCGTCAAGCTCTACTAGACTCAAACATCCCACCCAAACTTGACTCAAGACCCAAGGATCAAAATCTTTGCCGGTGAAAGTTGCCATATATAGAAGAATTCCTGCACACTTAAGCAAACTATCAAACGCATAGGGAATATCAAGGATATTAAATGCATAAAATAAATACTCCCCCTAAATTAATTCTCCCCTTTATCAAACAAATGACCTACTTAGAAAGACGTCTCCCCCTAAGATAAATCTCCCCCAAACTAAGATACGAGTATAATAGGAATAGATACCATTTCTCCCCCTATCATTCTCTCCCTTTTTTTTCAGGAATAGACAAAGGCTAAAGAATCAAAGCTTAACTTATCTCCCCCAATTAACGCATATACACCCCTTAAACTAAACAAGGGATAAATAGAATGGGATAACAAGCTAAACATGCAAATGTGCATAAAGTGATGAGAACATGAAAGCACATAGGCAACAAAATCATAACTAATCCAACAAATAATAACGGATACCAACTAAGATGCAAGAAAATGACACCAATATGATACATAAAGTATTAAGCATGTGATATCAACAAAGAATGCAACTAGATAGATACCAATTATGAATTAAAGCATAGATGGACTAGAAAGCAAGGCAAAGACCTAATAAAAAATATCATATATATACATACTCTAGATATACCAAAGATGTACACGCACATAGATATAGATATAAACACGCAAATGACACAAAATAAGATAAGCTTTACACACTCGTATGGCAAAAATGTGTCATATGAAAATGGAAGTGTTGGGGTGTGAACTAGTAACAATTAAATTTAGACCCAATCACTTAAAACATGTTCATGGAGTTCTCAATTGATTGCAAACTTCATCACATTTGAATATAACCTCATGTGACAATATAAATTGAACTCAATGAACAAACATACATAATGCATACAAGCCTAGCATGTTGATGATTCTACAAACCAATAGAGTCATGACATTGAAAGTACAACTAGGATAAACGGACATTGTGCAAACTGTTGATATACCATCCAATATCCCTCAATAAGCATATATATTTGAATGAATATATCAATAAAACAAGCCTTGGCAATTATTTTTTCTTTTTTAATGCCATGTTTTCTTTTAGGCCTTTGGACCACTTATTTCTTTTAGGTCCAAACAAACGGTGGCTTACTATTCGCAAAGGATAATAAATCCTTTCGGATCCCTTCCCCGTGCACATTTATATATTATTTTTATTTCTCACAAATCTCACGTGCAACGGATTTTGACATGCACTAGTCCTCCTAGGTCACAAATATGTAGATGACAATATTGGTAGGAGAACACCCCACAAAGCTCAAATATAGATATGAAGTTAAAATTTTAAAAGAGCTCGTGCTTGTGTGAATTGAGGCATATAAAAATTGAATCCATCTAATCAACACAAAATCCAACTACTCTATGTAAGCATGGTAAAGAACATAATAAGGATTGACAATCTAAACCAAAAGTTCTAGCCACATGGGAGCATAAAAGATGGTATTCAAACACAAGTATATGCCACGTAAAGTGTGTCAAACTAAAATACACACCAAAAAAAATCGTTTCCAGTTTTTGAAATTTTTAACCAAAAATAAAAATATTTACTCAAAAGACACACAAAAATCATTTTAATTTTTCATTAAGTTTAAGTTACCAAGAGATAAAACCCAAATGATAAACAAAAATCTTTTTGTATTTTTCATTTAATGCAAAGTAAAATGAAAGAATAAAATACAAAAGATAAACAAGTCATGATTTTTAGCATGAGATATGAAATAAAGCAATGACTAGAAAAAGACTAAACAAGCATACAATTAGCATGATGATATAGCATGAGACACAAAATGCTAAAGTATGAAAATAAAACTAACAGATTCAACCTTTAGATTTTGCGAGGGAGGAAGCATGTGAATGTAAATGAGAATCAAATACCCTATCTTGTAAAGCTACCAAGTCGGATCTCCTAACCCAAACTAATTACAAATGACAATCTCGGGGCGTAGGAATCTTGGCTACTTTGGTTGCCTTACGTTGGGATTATCTAGGATCTCGGGTAAGATCAAAACAAAATTTCCTAAGATGACATTTTCGACCACAATGTGCACAAGTAAAAACACGTCGAAAATCCCAACCTAAGGATTGATCTCTAAAGGCTTTCCTAGGTGATTCTCCTAAAACATGGGTTTTGGCTTTATAAGTAGATTCATTACATGTATCGAAGCCTAAACCACAAGTGTCATTTTTTATTTGCATCGTGCCTAAGATTTTATTAAGTTTTTCGGACCTACACTCCAAATCAAATTTGACTTTACTAGATTCTTTTAATTTATTTTGTAATTCTAAAATGTTAGACTATAATAAAATATTGCGCTCTTCAAATGCGAGAAGTTCCGTTTTCAAGGATTACATTAAACCCTTAAGGCTATATCTCTCGCCTTCTAAATATTCAATTTTCTCACGAATAGCTCTCTCACGTGTCCAAAGGTCTTCAACCAACACACTATCATCAACGACCTTGACACGTTCTCTTAAACTCGCTTCTAACTTCAAATTAGCTCTTTTTAATTTAATAGATTCATCATAAAGTTCTTGAAAAGCATTTTGAAGTTCACTCACATCAACCTCATTATTTTCACCATTCTCTCTCTCTTGTTCACTCTCGCTACCATTAAAAACAAGAAAATCATAAACTTTGACCTTGGAAGTGTCATGTGTTAAAATTTCATCAATAGATGAGTGCTCACTATCACTCACATAACTAGCCATAAAAGCCACAAAGTTGGCCTCAGTGGGGGAATCGGGTCCCTCTTCCATATCACTATCACTAAGGGGTGCATTAAAAGAAATTGGTCGCTTACCCTCTCTCCTTAGTTTAGTGGGGCACTCAGAAGCCCTATGGCCATACCCTTCACAATCAAAACACCTATTTGACTCGTCCCTATTTAAATTTTCTTTAGAAGTGTTAGGGATCCTCTCGGCTTTGTCATGCTTTGAAGTTTCAAATTTCTTAAAGTCATTTTTAAATTTATCTTTGTTAATTTTAAGAAACTTTTAAAATTTCCTAACAAACAAGGCCATATCTTCTCAGTCACTATCACTCTCACTCTCTACTACTTATTTTTCCTCTTTCCGGACTTTTAAAGCAATGCCCTTTTCAATTTTCTTTTCGGTTTTAGAGGGAAACATGTCTAGTTCATAGTTTGTAAATCACCTACAAGCTCTTCTAATTTCATAGAGGCTAAAGTTGGTAAAGAATTTAAAACGATCACTTTTGGAATAAATCTATCGGGAAGGGACCTTAAAATTTTCTTTATTACTCGGTTGTCGGGTATTTTCTCTCCTAAATTAAAAGATAAATTAACAATATCGGAAAATCTAGCATAAAATTCATCAAAAGTTTCTTTATCGTTCATTTTTATGGTTTCAAATTTGGTGTTGTGGTTTTGGAGTTTTGAAGCTTTTACGACACTTGTACCTTCATGAGTGAGTTGTAAAATATCCCACGCTTCTTTAGCGGTCTCACACGTCATAATGCGTCGGAATTTATCCTGTGTGACAGCACTAAACAAGGCATTTAAACCACGGGAATTAAAATTTGAAAGTTTCAATTCATTCTCACTCCACCTATCAGCCGGTTTGGGAACACGTTCATTATCTACTAAATGTCTTGGTGGAGACCATCCATTAAATACGGACAACCAAACCCTCCCGTCAATAGATTTAAGTGCCGATTTCATTCGTGCTTTCCAATACGCGTAATTAGAACCATCGATAATAGGAAATTTTGAGAATGGGGAAAATTCCATTTTAGCCAAAACTATTTAAAGGATTTTTAGCGAAATAATTTATCGTTTTGGCTCTGATGCCAATTTGAAAAAGGTGTAGGCCCCCGATTTTTGAAATTCTTTTTACTTCACAAAAAGTAATTATTTCCTTTTTATAGAGGCGGAAGCGAAGATGATGGTTCAATTAAAAACAAATTAACAAATTTTAACTTCTTTTCAAATTAAAATTAAACCAAGTGAAATTCAAGTTAAACAATTAATATATTTTTCACTTAAACCAATTTAACCCAAGTCCTAGAAATTTGCCTAAGACATATTTCTCAATTTTACCAAATTAGGTCAAACAATTTTATCATATTAAATTGATGACTTGAATTAACTACACATTACCCAATAATTATTTAGAACCAAAATAAATTAAGTAGTGATATAAACCAAATTTTATCTTTTTACCTAAGCATGCGTTCTAAGTGATATAGCAAGATAAAATTAAACAATGAATCACTACGCCGCGATGTACGAGGAAAAATCCACAAGGGGAAAAAATCTCGGACGGCCCTAGCCTTAAGTCCACTAAGTATGAATTTACAAATTACTAGACAGATGACTTACTTCCTTGACTCGACCCCTTTCAAGCCTTGACGCGTCTTCTTGTAAATACTTTCGCCTAGTAGACAACCCCGAAGCTCCACCGAAATTTTGGAATCCACCAATGAGATAATAGGTACACCGGCAACCACACATAGTGCCTTTCACCATGTGAGAATGCCGCAGTAAAACAAACTTCTTCTTCTTTGAGGGATTTAGAAGTAAACCCAAACAATCTCTTTCGATGCAGTAGAGAAAACCCGGTGCCAAACACTCCAAGCAAGATGTATATATATAAAAACTTGGATAAACAAACGTTGGGTGAAAACAAAAGTGTTTTATGAATTTTTCTTGAAAAAATATACACTTAAACAATGAACTTTTCTTTGGAAAGATGAACACTCAAAACCTCTCTCTAGGAGTTGGAATAGTATGAAAACTTGGTTGGAAAAAGTTGGTCCCCGCACATATTAAGTTTGCCCAAAAAGTTAGTCGGAAAAGAAGTGGGAAAAACTGCCAATTAACTGTTCCCACCAAAACTCGTTCGAACGAGATTTTCGTTCGATCGAAGTCTCGTTCGATCGAGCCTTCTATTGAATTTCGAGTGTGAACTCGTTAGAAATCTCGTTGGAAATCTCGTTCGAACATCATTCTCGTTCGAGCGACATTCCAGTGGCCTTTTGGGAACTCATTGGCAAAACCTCGTTCGAACGACATTCTCGTTCGAACGACAACTTCGAACGAACTTCCAGAAAGCTGAAAATTGAGTTTTATCCCAGAAACTTTATATACTTTATTTTAAAGTTTTAATAAAAACTTTCTGAAAAATAAACAACAGTTTAAAATAAATTTCAACCAATTAAAAATGTTCCAAGCTCCTATATATATATATATATATATATATATATTCAAAATGTATTCATACCTTGGGAGCAATGGAATAAAAGTTGTTGACGTAGAAACGAGGCACATTAAACTCGGCATTTGATGAAGCTTTAATATCTTAGTCGCTACGTCTTCAACAAACACGTCATAGGTTTGAATGGATACAATTGAACTCTATACTATGACTCAAATGTTTTTGTCCGGAATTGAGTCAAAACTACAAATGACTCAATTGGAAATTTTTTTCCTTACAAAAGAGGTCGATGGATCGATCAATCGATCGATCGACATTCTTGAGTCAATCGATCGATCGAGCAGGTATAGAACAGATTCTGCCATCGTTAACTACGAGTTTCCTAATTAAAACTCAAACAAAACTCCATAAATGAGTCCCAAACTCCCAAACAATTAAACCAATGATTATATATACCTATCTACATAATTTTCTACGTAAAACATGTACAAATTTCATCAAAGACGTAGGATTAAAGGGTCAATTCACCATATTTGTCAAGAACTCTAGTTTCATCATAATTTCTAACATTCTAACTCTTTTTCCATAATTCTTTCTTCTAAACCATTATAACTTCGAGGGTAATCCTTTACATATGACAAGGCTTCGAGAATACATGTATTACTCCTAAAACATGTGATTCAAATCTCCTAATACATGAAATTCTTCAATAAGATATATAATTATAAATCCTATTTAACATGGGTTAATTATCAACTAGGAATCGGCAAGATAGATGGTTTTCTTCCACGAAGTTGACAAGTATAGACTTGATCCCCTCATTTCGATCTGCGTTTTGGTGGTGGTGGTGGTGGTGCAATCCGGTTAGTTCTTGGCCTTGAATTCTTTGAAGACTTTTCTCCTTTCTTCCTCTCACTGTCGTTCTAGACTTTTGATAATGTTAACCCTAGAAGAATCTCCTAATATCAGATATTAATTCCCAATTTTCATCATTTAACTAAGGCCTAATTTGGAAATGACTAAATCGCCCTTTCGGGGTGCCGGTTAGGCCTAAAAATGCCCCGAGACCCAAACTAAATCCCCGGGTACACTTTTTTGACTATCTCGACCCTCTGGACACGTTGGCGCCCTCGAAATGACCATATGGGTGACTTATAATTTATTCACTTTTTATAATAATAATTTTGTCCCGACACGACAAAGGGCGTCCCGACTTAATTTTCATAATTGTCGTATTATTCACTCGTGACAATTTTTGATAAATTCAATCCCATATATTACTTTTACTCATCTAGTAATGTTCAACTAATTCTTACCAATAATTACTAACCCTCGTCACGCTAGTAAATATTCAATTTAAAATCTGGATTAATATTAAATTAATTTATCCCATTTAATTTAATGAATCCCATAATTAAAGTCCATAAAAATATGGGGTATTACATAAAAAGTATTTTTTACGACCGTTTTTAAAATTGTTATTAAAACAGTTTAAAACAGTTTTTATAATATATTCAAAACAAATTTTAAAAATGTTAAAAATAATTTTTACTATATTTTTATAAAACGGGTTTTAAAAAATATGTAAAACATTTTCTTAACAATTTGATATAATATTTTTTAAAACATTACAAAACAGTTTTTAAATATTCATAACAGTTTTGTAACTATTTAAAACAGTTTTTATAATATATTCAAAACAGTTTTTAAAAATGTTAAAAATAGTTTTTACAATATTTTTATAATACGATTTTTTTAAAAAAATTGTAAAACATTTTCTAAGCAATTTTTTATAATATTAAAAACTGTTTCTAAAACATTACAAAACGGTTTTTAAAACATTACAAAGCAGTTTTTTTAACTATTTAAAATAGTTTTTAAAATTATTTTTTAAAACTTTAAAGCAATTTTTATAATATGTTCAAAACAGTTTTAAAAAATATTAAAAATAGTTTTTACAATATTTCTATAATACAGTTTTTTTTTAAATTGTAAAATATTTTATTAACAATTTTTTATAATATTAAAATGAGTTTTTAAAACATTACAAAACAGTTTTTTTATAATATATTCAAAACTGTTTTTAAAAATATTAAAAATTGTTTTTACAATATTTTAATAATACAATTTTTTAAAAAAAATTAAAACATTTTCTTAAAAAAATTGTGATATAAAAAAACAGTTTTTAAAACATTACTAAACGGTTTTTAAATATTCATAACAGTTTTTTAATTATTTAAAATAGTTTTTAAAATATTAAAACCGTTTAAGAAGTTAGAAAACTTGTTGGCAAATATTTATGCCTCAAACAGGTAAGCAAAATTTGTCAACACCTATACATAATGGGTATTATACACTGGCGAATAATGCCACGACAAATTGTACAACCAAACAACAAAAAAAGTTGATAAATTTTCATATTTGTCAACTTTTTGACGTTTGTCATGGCAAATAATGTCAACCAAACGGACCCTTTGATATTTTTTGAGTGAAGAAGAATATGAGTGTTTAGTTACGTAGTGCCATTGATAAATGTATAATTTAGTCCATAGTTTTTTAAGAAGACAAGTCAAAATACCAAATATGTATGTATATATATATATATATATATATATATATATATATATATATATATATATATATATATATTAACAGAACTGCACCGCGTTAAAATAGTAAAGATAAAGTCAAATAGATTAATAAATTGAGAGTAAGTCAAATAAATAACTAAAAAATAAGAGTTGAGTTAATAAAAGTGCAAATAACAACTTTTAAAAATAATAAGTACATTTCTATTTTCACGACACATCTCATATATTGTAAAATTTTAAAGTACACCCTTACAAACAACAAATGTATAACATCCTAAAAAATTTAGAAATGACGATTTTTAAAAGGACACGAAATTGACACAAAATTAACACGACGTGTCATATTCGAATCATGGTATTTTGGCTCAATGGCGGGTTAGATCATGTTTGAACCATAGTTTTGATATGATATTAACTCAAAATTAATCGATTTAGATTCAATTACAACAAAATTAACCATCCTTATTAATAATTCTCAAGTCTAGCACATACTAATAGTTTGTGTGAGAATAACAACTACCATCCACCCGCTTAAAAAAATGAGAGTTCTAGAGAGCAAATATAACGTGCTCAATTTCAGGTAGATTCAGATCCCCTCCACTTATTGCCACCCATTCATTAACAGCTTTTTATCATAATTTCGAAACATGAGTACATGAGTACATGAGTTCAAATTTTGTGGAACTTTTTCAAAAGTAAAAGTGAGTGATTGTATTGTCACATTTGCTCGTCTGGAAAGGAGTACATTATTAGCATACAAACTACATACAGCTATAAAATCTATTGTTATGACAGTGAATTAAAATTTACTATTTATGGACAAATAATACAAGATGGATATTTATGATATAGTACTGTATCAATTAAATTGCATCTAAAAAATTACTTAACTAAAATTACTCATTAAAAATTTATAAAAGGTAAGACATGTAATTATTTATTAGTTCAAGAAAAATGATACATGAATTAAAATATGGTGCTGTTGAAAATTTCACATAATTGTATTATGAAAACTATGTTTGTATTATGGAGTATGGTACCACCAAGTGAACCCGCGTAATAAGGGTGGCAAATCTTGTCATGTTAGCAACACGACGTGAAGTTCTCGATAGTATCGATGATATAAGTGTGTGACACAAATTCGGCTTTTCATGACACAAGTTTGTTAAATTGATGACACGTACACTTTGTTTGGAAAAAAGAACTTTTAACTAATCTTATTTATTAAATATTTACGCACTTATGTCATACATTGTTTTTTTCCAATAGGTTCCATGAAATAACATATTTGCTCCAATAGATCTTATCTGGAAAAAATTTCGTACTTGTGATTACTTATTTGTTTATAAATATCTAGAGAGAAAGTAAACCTATTTCATGTTGTTTATTAGTGAAGCAACTTTGCTTTACGTTTCGATTAACAATCTTGTTGTTACTTGCGATTGAACTTAATTTTATCTTTACGATCAGTATTGTCATTACTACGAGGAGTCAAGACGTATAAAACCTTGGGCTCTTGCGTGTACCACTTGGGAATGGACAAAATATAGTTCCCTTTTTTGTTGCAGTTTGCAAGATGTTATAATTTTTTGTGAGGTTTTTGGTTCCGCCCTAGTGAATCTGAGATAATAAAGTTTCTTGAGTAACGTCTCGCTCGTGGATTTAGGCAAAAGGTTAACTACGGTAAAATCTCGATTTTCTAAGTTTCTCTAAACCTCCTCTCTTAATACTTATGCTTGTTGATTAACTCCATTTGCTTTGAATTGATTGATTCATGTTGCAATAAATAGTTAAAGAAAGTTAAGAAAGCTTGTATGTAACCCCGTATTTTCAGAATAAAATATTACAACATAAATAAATTTAATAATTTCGGATTAATTTTGAAAATAAATTAAATCGGGTGGATTTAAATTTAAATGCGTAAGTTTTAAATTGAAAATAAATATTTATTCATGATTATAGAAATACAAGACACAATTTGGCGTAATGAATTCACTAGAGAAAAATAAATCATACGTTAATAAATTTATGGGTGTGTGTCGTTTAAACACAATAAAAATGTCTAAGTGAAATGAAAATAATTAGGACGCATTTTGGGAGGCATTATGAGCTCGTTTAGGTGTTTTAATCCTTTAGAAATGGTCCAGGGGTATAGGTATATAAGTTGGGAGGTTATTGACCAAGTTTAGATATGGGTTCGGGCCCATTTGGTGGTTCAAAAATGGGATATAAGGCTTAACTCGGGATTTGGAAATAATGTAAGTTTAAGAGTAGGGTTAATAACTCCCCACAGATAATCAAAACCTAAACCTAGCAGGTAGAAGAGAACAAAGGCCAAAAAGGAGAAGAGATAAAGAGATTCAAAAGCAAGTCATCACACCATTATAATCAGGCCAGAATTCTTTTGCTTAAATTTAAATGTCCAAATTACTTCTTAAATCATCGAAGTTTTTTTCCATGTAGATTCTGAATTTCATAGGGAATTGATGGCAAAAAGATATAATTAAATCGCATGTATGTAGACAATACAAATATGAGATGAGTTAGTTGAACCCAGAAATTAGGATGAGGCTAGGTTTATATTAAATAATAAATCCATGCATTAGAAACTTGCTGGAATTTGGAGAGATTGATTCATATGTAGAGGATAGCTATTCATGTTTAGAAATCTGGAAACTTTGATTGGGACCTTTGTATAGGATAGAATATGGTGGGATTAAACAAATAAAACCTGATCTGCGTAGGTATGTAAAGGGGTTAAATACTAGTATTTTTTGGACTGAAATCCATGTCAATTTATGAAAATAATTAGCCTAAGAGATAAACTAAGCCCTAAATACCTGCTTTAATGTTTATATAAAGGTATAAACCATTAGGATGGGAGATGAAGAAGAAATAAGAAATTGCGTCTTAAGAAAACGTAGCAAATCTGGGCTTCTGCCCAGATCCGAATCGATTCGTCCTTCTTGGCAGCGAATCGATTCGACCCCTAGGGCAAGTTGAGTTAGGACCGAGGTTTAATTCAGAATATTTTTAGGAAACCATACAAGTGGATTGGACGGTGTTTGGGTAAATGAGGATTTTATAAAAAAATATGATTATGGCACAAATATTAATGGGGAGCTATTATAAGTGGTTAGATACTTTTAAGGAGGAAGAATTTAATAAATAATTTGATGGTTAATTATAAAGGGGTAATTATTTATGAAAAACTATTTGGGATATTTTGGAGGATTATAGGGTGATTACCTATATATAGTACATGAGCATGATATGTACTTATATTTTTGTATGAACATACCTATGCTCGTGGACGTTCTATCGGTTGGGGTTGAACACACGTTCAGAACCGGAGCACACATCGACATAGGTGGGCTAGGCAGAGTGTTAGGTCATATTATAGGTACTACGTAGCAACACCACTTATGAGAGGTAAGTGTTGATGCTGGGATCCTTTGTCAGCGTTGGGTATGGGCAGTGAACTGGTGTACTGCGTAGGGACCGTCCCACTTATTTGTGTTTTGTGTTGTCTGATTGGATAAGAATTACTTCAGACTTATCGATAGAGAACAAACTAGACACTATTGGTAGATGCCTTTAAGTGTCACATATATGAAAGAACATATATATATATATATATATATATATATATATATATATATATATATATATATATATATATATCTTATTATATATACGTATGTAGTGTGACTTTCAAAAGCCTCAAAAACTCCAATCCTAAATTCTCAGATTTTTGACTTTTTAAAAAAAAAATTACACGTGGCTTCATCTATAGATATATCGGGTATAATACGTTGAAATTTTGAAGCAGTTACATCATGAGCCACTTCTCCCACTCACCATGGACGTTCGGTTACCACACCACTTTTGATATCAAATCCTATCCTTTTTATCTCTCAACCAACTACCGATTTGCAACCCATCATCTCTCTCTCTCTCTCTCTCCCCCCCCCCCCCCCTTCGTCCTTTCTAAACACAACAGCCAATCAACTCCAAGGGCGTTTTATTATTGCTTTAACCGTGTTTACATTCAGTCCACTTCCACATTATTTTATAATGTCAACAGCGTGAAACGAATATAACCAGGTATACACAACATCATTTTCTTATAGCTCCAACCGGGTTTACATTCAATCCACTTCCATGTTATTTTATATTGTTAACAGCGTGAGATAACACTACCCTTTTGTAGTGTCAACTGACTTTAAAGTCCGTTCAGTTTTATGTTTTTTTATACTGTATGCATATTGCACTTACTCTCGAATCCAACATTACTTCTTATTCGCATTATGCAGAGTACTCAAAATACCAATTGATTCGTCCAACAAATACCACTTTCGAAGATACCAACGAATATAACCAGGTATGTGCAACAACGATTTATCATAGCTTCAACCGGGTTTACATTCAGTCCACTTCCAAGTTATTTTATATTGTCAACAATGTGAGATAACATTACCATTTTGTAGTGTCAACTGACAAAAGTTAGTTCAGTTTTATGTTTTTTATACTGTATGCATATTGCACTTACTCTAGATACCAACATTACTTCTTAATCGTCTTACACAGAGTACTCAAAATACCAATTGATTCGTCCAAAAAATACCCATTTCGAAGATACCATTACACTTAGACCCAGTAACTATGCAGGCGGTTTCTTTATCTTGGGTTGAGACCTGCGATAAAGAACGAAGCAGCTTTCTCTCATAGTACATTTGTCAGTATGTTTTTTGTGTTCAGCGCATTATGCATGCATTAGTTTTTTATCTTGGGTTGAGACACAAGATAAACAACAATCACTTTATAGCTTATCTTAGTTAAAAATAGATAACAAAAAAGGGAAATGCCCATGTGGGATCAATTGCTAGGAAACAAAGACCTGACCAAGTATCTCATACTATATTTGTTGGTGTGTTTTTTTATTCTTATTTTTTAGTGTGCTTTTATGTACTTTCGTAGAGATTTTTCAATTTAGTTATGCATGCATGTGTTTTTGTGATCTTGGGTTGAGATCCAAGATAAAGAATGAAACAACTTATATTGGTCTCTTATTTTTTTTAACTTCATACCTACAAAAACAGAAACTATACATACACCTGTTCCTTTTTTTTTAACTTTAATTTGATTCAAAGTTTTGTATTTGTATATGCGTTTTTCTGCTTCAAAACATACCCACTTGACAAACCCAACACTTTTCATATATATTTCAACACGTTCCATAATTGAAGGACAACTTTTGTAAGTTATTTTTCGGATCAGATGTTGAGAAAACGTAGTTTCTAAAATATAAAATAGACGACACCACACGAATTCGTTTTTTTTTAGTTGACACGAACACAACTCGAATAAAAAACAACACGACACGACCCAACACGAATACCAAATTTTTTTAAATGTCACGCATAAAAAATCCGATAACACGACACGACTCATAATTTATACACGAAAATGACACAACATGACTTCGTGTAAAAAAAATACGATACGCACACGACATATCGTGTCAATTTCGACAAAAAAATTAGTACTGAAATAGACAAAAAAAAAACAAATTATTAGATCGTTTTTTTTCACTTACGGGTCTGTTAACCTCCGCCATCTCATATACTACTTCTTCGTTAATCTCCACTGATTCTGGACCTGACCGACAGGTGTCATCTTCTTTCTCATTGCATTCTACATCCCATATTTCGTACAATCTCTCACGACGCGGTATGTTACTTACTCCTCGAATATATATAGATATAGAAAGTATAATTTATAATATTTTCCGAAATATATAAACACATTTTATACACATATACAGGTTGTCTGCCTACGTTGGAATGGTTTCTTTTGAAAAAAATTGTGTTGATTTATTATGTTTTTATTTCCACAACACCTGTTCTGTTTTCATTGCTTAATTTGTTTCTTTTACTTCTAGATATAATTCTTACTATTGGAAAAAAATTATTACCGTTGAAAAACGTTTCGCCATCACAAATACTATTTCTTCGTTAATCACCATTGATTTTGCACATGAACGTGAAATATATCATCTCCTACGATGCTCCAAACTTGAAATCATAATTTATTAGAATTTTTATTCCGAAAAATCAATTACTTATTCTTATAAATAATTAATGTCTTACTAATTTTTTTATCTATATTATTTTCATATCTTCTTTTTTTAATACGCAGGTGTCATCTTCTTTTCCATTGCATTCTACATCCCATATTACGTACATTCTCCCCCGACACGGTATGTTACTTACTCCTCGAATATATATATATATATATATATATATATATATATATATATATATATATATATATATATATATATATATATATATATATATATATATAAAGTATAATTTATAAAGTTTTTCGAAAATAGATAAACACATATAGGTCATCTGCCTACATTGTAACGCTTAACACATGACCGTGCACATAATAACCTTCCTGATCAATTACTTACATTGCCTCATGCTATTAAATTTTAATCACATAATAAATTTCGTCAATGACATAAATAAATTACCATATTGTAATTTTTTTATATTCCTAAAAAAAAATTCCTCGAAATAATTAAATACTTTAGAAAATCATTTTATGTTCGCCTGAAATCATTTGTCAGTAATTATTTGTTACTGATGAATCCATTTCATATTTGATGCAATACATTTTTATACGCTGCAAACAATCTTATATAGCTGCAAATCTTTTTTAAACTCCTCAAAATAATTACTATTTGCTTGAAAAAAATTACTATTGTTAAAAATCATTTTTTAGTTGACTGAAATTATATTTATAATCTGAAACTAATTTCTTACTGCTAAAATTCAATTTTCTGTTTGCTACAAATCATTTCTATAACCTGGAAATATTTTAATACTGCTGTTAAATCATCTCTTTGTTCCTAGAAATATTTTTTATTTGCTATAAAGAATATATTATTATCGAAATGATTTTACAATTGCTTAAACCATATTTTATTATATCACAATAAAAATAATAATGATGACATATATATTAAGAACATAAATATTAAACGGTAATATTGATTAATTAGTTACACTACCTCATGCCATTAACTTTTAAACAAATAATAAAGTGCTTCAATCGCATAAATAATATACCACATTCTATTTTTTTTTAACCTTCACTATTAACAAATTAAGAATTATACCTATTCTCAAAAATAAATTTCAATCAGGATGGAGACTTTTACAAGCATACGCTCAATCGAACAACGACATGCCCGCTTATCTACGCGGCGACGCCTTCTCATTTCACGCAATTCAAATCGTACTGATCAAGTCTTCGTAAGCCGTCTTCGATCCATTGAGAGAGAGATGCGATATGTTACATTGTCACTATTGCGCCTTAGACGACTACAAGGTGTTCAATTACCACATGCACCAAACATCAACGCTACTAATGCACATTCGACTAGCGGTTTACTTCCACCAAACGGTAGACCTATACACACAACTTCATTTCCTTAACTCTAAGGATTTTACAATTTCGCATCATGGCATTCCTATTTATTAATCCTTTGCGAAATTGCAGTTAATTGTGATAATCAAACAAACATTCGCGCATCCACAGATGTAAACGTCGCAACAAATAGCATGCGTCGTACGGATAGGTCGACTTCCACCGGTAATCGCGTTACGATAGTTATATAAATATAAGATAAATTTAAGCATACAAAATTTATACATAAAACTCGATATCTGAACTAATATTATATCTTCTTTACAGCAAACAAATATCAATTACGTTCAAGGCGTCGTAATATTATTGCACGATCGACTTTCGGTCAACCCACAACAAATTGCTCCAACTGTAATGCAGTTATGTGGGTTGAAGAAAAAACACGAGACAGCCCCAAATCACGACCTAAATTTTCATTATGCTGCAAGGCCGGTCAAGTGATGCTACCTGCCCTTCCCAACACACCGGAGTATCTAGAGGCTCAATTCTGTAATGCTAGATTCAAAGAGCATGTAAGAACGTATAACTCAATGCTGTCATTCACGTCAATGGGAGGAAAAATAGATCACACCGTACTTGATGGAAGGGGTCCTTATGTTTTTCGAATTAGTGGAGCAAATTACCATCGAATTGGTTCTTTGCTCCCTGATCCTGGAAATGCGCCAAAGTTTGCACAACTATACATCTACGACACCGAGCATGAAATATCCAACAGATTGAGGTGTATCAATTCGAATGGGGCTAATCAAATTAACCATGATACATTAGCACGATTGCAATTTATCTTAGATTCAACGAATCCTTACGTTGGAGTGTTTCGAAAAGCACGTGATACGTTAAATGAGAACGATATGAATAACCTCCACGTTAGAATTTTACATTCAAGAGATGGACGACAATATAACAGACCTACCACAAACGAAGTGGCGGCACTTATCATTGGTGATGGATCTGAGGATACAAATAACCGTGACATTATTGTCAAGAAAGTTGATGGAACACTTAAAAGGATAGATGAGACCCACCCATCCTACATGCCTCTCCAATATCCATTACTTTTTCCTTACGGGACCGATGGGTGGCGCAGAAATATACAATTCACTCTCGGTTCCATCAACAAGAATACTGGTGTGTCAATGAGAGAATTTTATGCATACAGAATACAATTCCGCCCCAACGAAGGAAAAACGATACTACAAGGTGGTCGTCTGTTCCAACAGTATGTTGTCGATTGCTATGCAGCTATTGAACAACAAAGACTATGTTATGTACGTGCCAAACAGAACAAGTTCCGTTCAGATCTGTTTAAAGGACTTATGGATGCAGTTAATTCCGGTGATACCAACGCTGCAACGATTGGTAGAAGATATGTTCTTCCCTCATCTTTTACTGGTGGTCCACGTAATATGATCCAACACTATCAAGACGCAATGGCAATTTGTCGATCAGTAGGATTTCCAGATTTCTTCATAACATTCACGTGTAATCCAAATTGGCCAGAGATCCAGCACGGGGTATCCATGTTGCCAGATCAACGCACTGAAGATAGGCCCGACATAGTTGCTGGATTATTTCAATTGAAGGTTAAGAAACTGATGGACGATTTCAAGAAACGCAATTTCTTTGGCAAAACCATTGCAGGTACGATCGTCGAATGATGTTAACAAATTTTATCTCAGTACTCTTCTGTATGCACTCTTTTACATTAATCATAAATGTATTTCTTGCATTAACAATTCAATAACTACTTACTGCGAATAGATATTCATGTCATCGAGTTCCAGAAGCGCGGCCTGCCACACTCCCACATTATTCTCACCTTAGCTGAAGATGATAAACCACGTTCTCCCGATGAAATAGATACCATTATCTCCGCCGAACTTCCGGATGAGGCCACAGACCCTCTAGCTTTTGAAACTGTGTCGCGGTGTATGATACATGGTCCATGTGGCGCTATGAACCCCAGAGCTCCCTGTATGGTCAACGAAAAATGCTCAAAAGGCTACCAAAAGAAATTTGTTAATGAAACTGTTGTTGAAGAAACTGGATTTGTTCTTTATAGGCGCCGTAATACTAACAAGACATACACAGTTAATGGCTTCGATGTGGATAATCGTTGGGTTGTTCCGTATAACCGGGATCTAATTGTAAAGTATAATGCCCATATAAATATCGAATGTTGTGCACAAGATAAACTTATTAAGTACCTATACAAGTACATTAATAAGGGACCCGACCGTGCAACAATCGTTATTGAGGATAACGAGACTCACCATAACAACGGTGGAGAACGTCGCGTCCAAGCTGTCGATGAAGTCAAATAATACCTCGACTGTCGATACGTATCTTCAATTGAGGCATGTTGGCGAATCTTCAAATTTGATTTGCAATCCCAGTATCCAGCGGTTGAACGATTATAATATCATTTACCGGGTGAACAATTCATCGTCTTTCAAGAAACATCTGATGCCGGATCCTTAGTCAATCGAGATGGAATCCACGACACAATGTTGACCAAATGGTTCGAAGCTAATAGGGATCATGAAGATGCAAACAACTTGACGTATGTTGCGTTCCCTAAAGAATGGTTGTGGGAAAGTGCTGTAAGAAAATGGAGGAGAAGACGTCAACGTGGCAGTATAGGGAGACTACCATATGCGCCCCCGAGCTCTGGTGAAAGGTATTATATAAGAATGCTTCTTCATAAAGTCCGAGGATCTAAGTCTTTTGATGATGTCAAAACATTCAATGGTATTGTGTATCCAACCTTCAAAGCGGCATGCATTGCGCGAGGATTAGTTGACAATGATAACGAATGGGACGAAGCACTTGATGAAGCTTCAATATGGGCTACGGGTTCCCAACTACGGAACATATTCTGTTCCATCCTCATGTTTTCTGAGATTTCAGATCCGACATTACTATGGGAGAAACATTGGTGTAACCTCACCGATGACTTACAAAATCGAACAAAAAGGGAAGTTGTTGACCTTGATATGCATCTCAATAATGACGACTTGAAAAACTTGGGCCTACTAGAGATCAAACACATATTGAACAAAAATGGAAGATCCCCTTCTGAATTCCCTCCCATGCCGCTACCATCTTCACGTGCAGCTGAGTTTGTTACCAACAGGGTTCTAAGAGAAGAGCTTGATTACGACAGTTCTAATGAGTTACAACTGTTCCAGTCATTGCATGCCGGCTTAAACGATGATCAACTTGCAGTTTTTACCACAATTATGGAATCATCCTTATGTCAACGTGGTGGACTTTACTTCGTTTACGGTAGTGGTGGAACAGGGAAAACTTATTTGTATCGAAATTCAGATCTGACAAGAAAATAGTTCTTACCGTTGCATCATCGGGCATAGCTTCTTTACTCATGCCAGGAGGACGAACCGCCCATTCCCGTTTCAAAATACCTCTTAATCCAGATGAATCATCAAGTTGTTCCATTAGTTTAAGGACGGATTTAGCATTTTTGATACAAGAAATGTCATTAATCATCTGGGATGAGGCGCCAATGATAAGTCGTTACGCTATCGAGGCAGTCGACCGTACATTTAAAGATATTTTAAAAAATACAGTTAACTTTTCTGCAGATCGACCGTTTGGTGGTAAATTATTTGTGCTAGGTGGTGATTTCAGGCAAATATTGCCTGTTATACCCAGATCTGGACGTGAACAGATTGTTGGGTCTTCGTTGCCGAGGTCATCGATTTGGAAGCATTGCAAAGTTCTGCACCTCAAGAAAAATATGCGTGTCTCATCGGACTTTGTCGATGGCATAACACGACAAAAACTCCTCGATTTCACAGAATGGATTACACTGGTTGGCGAAGGAAAGGTACCTTCAAAATCATTCGGTACAGACATTGAGCCAAATTGGATACAAATCCCCGAACAATTTCTCATAAAAAATGGTGAAACGGGACTAAGAGAATTAATTTCAAAAACATATCCTAATCTTCATACAAAGTTTAACGATCTAACATACCTGAATGAGCGTGGAATTCTGGCCCCAAAAAATACCGATGTGGATGAGTTGAACTTCATTATGCTTTCGATGCTTCCAGGACCACTTAAGGTATATAATAGCGCTGACAAATTATGTCCTTCCGAAGAGGATGGCACTGACCCCGCCATGTATCCTCCTGAGTTTCTTAATTCATTACAATTCCCCGGGCTTCCAAATCATATATTGCAACTCAAAGTTGGTGCTCCTATAATTCTCCTACGAAACCTTAACCAATCTTTAGGGTTGTGCAACGGAACTCGATTAGTGATCACCAAGATGGGGGAAAAGGTCATAGAAGCTAAAGTAATTACGGGGTCCAGGATCGGTGATGTTGTGTTCATCAACCGTGTCGACTTATCACCTATAGTTGGTAGTTCTCCCTTCATGATGAAACGACGACAATTTCCAATCAAGTTGGCTTTTGCTATGACTATCAACAAAAGTCAAGGTCAAACTCTCCGTCATGTTGGCCTTTATTTACCAAACCCAGTGTTTTCTCACGGGCAGTTGTACGTAGCCTTATCCAGAGTTAGTTCTCCAACAGGATTGAAGGTTTCGATAAAGAATCCACAAGGAGTTCCTGCAGATTTCACAAAAAACATTGTGTATAAAGAAGTTTTCAATAGCATTGCTACATAAAAAAGTTTGTTGCTGAACGATTGCGAATGTATTGCTATGGCAAATCTATGAAAATTACTACTGCATTTCCTATACTTCTTTACTTGCCAGTTGTTTTTTCTTTTCAAAACATATGTTGAATCATTGTCAAGTTAAATTTCTTTATCCTTTAAATACTTTGAACTGCAACATTACAATGACTCATTACTATATCAACTCTTCAAATTATAAAAACTTATCCTATACTCTTCACAGGTTATTATGGAACGACCACCAATTAATCGGTACCCAATGCGGTTTTACGATATTCTAATTGCTAAACACGAATTCTATAACTGTAACGTATTAGTCGAGGGAACTTCTGTTCACAAGCACGCAACAAAAATTGTTGAATTCGGTCACAAAATACAGGCTTCCGGACGATCCATGTCCGAACAACTAATTAAGGATAAAATAATAGAGACACTACCACCTCCATGGAAGACTGCAACAGACATTATTCTTCAACAAAACAAGCCAAGCAATTCACGTGTATTGACTACACTACTAGAGGAGGCTGAGAGAGATATCAACCCGTTATGGATACAGTTCGAACGAGAAGAAATGGATCCAAATATTTGCGTTCGTCACCATATTTCTAAAAAAAAAAAATACAAGGCGAACTGTACAAAAATGGTTTCTTCCCACGAACAGATATTCTAATATATGCTATAGTAAACACTCTTCCACCGACATGGCCACTACAAACTATCCAAGACAAGGTTACAAAAGAGA
Organism: Sambucus nigra; assembly: GCA_949130495.1. Classification (NCBI taxonomy): domain Eukaryota; kingdom Viridiplantae; phylum Streptophyta; class Magnoliopsida; order Dipsacales; family Adoxaceae; genus Sambucus; species Sambucus nigra. The sequence continues at coordinate 53,158,418 of OX422223.1, forward strand.
CATTATCTATTGACGATTTATCCGACTATTTAACGGACATAGAAGATGACGTCATATGCATGGAAGCATTCAAGATTTGGGAGGATCAACAAATAATACAACATACAAATAACGTATCCTTCAGTGATTCTCAGGTAATAACACGATATGGTTATACGTAACGAGTACTATTTTTTAGATTACACACAAATAAGCAATGATTATAAATGATTATTATATAACCATAATCATTTCTGCTTATATCTGTATTTTCAAAGATTAACTTTGGTAGAGAAGTTTTCTTCCGTAGGAAATTAATCAATAATAATGTTCTTATAACTTATGAACATATTTTAACAACAATTACTGCAACTAATTTCATTATTTATTTTTTTCCTTTTCGCAAGGTTTCGTGATGAAGAACGTTAGGCAAAAATACATAACAGTTTATGGCCAGGTATTCAACCATTACATGTATTCACATATTGCTATTTATTACTAACATGCCTTCTGTCTAACAACTTTTATATATTATGCAGATCGACTTGGACCTTGCAAACACTGTAAGTATTAAACAACATATTTATTACTACTTAACACAAATTATTTCACATTTATCATCTAAAAAAATGACTACAAATTTGGTTGTAGATTCATTTCCTACAAAATCAAGGGGTGAAGGTTGATCTACGATCCGCTAAGGTGTGTGGTGAAATAATATTGAACCAATATTTAATTTACCATTAGATTTCATTCATGTGAAAAATCTAACTTATTTTCTTCATTCCCAAATCTACAAAATAGACTGATAAACTCCCCGTCATGAAAAATGAGGTATGAATTGCACACATCTTACAACATTTGTAATCCCATATGGTGCAGTAATATTTACTTCTCATTAAAATATACTAATGTCTGCTCCAATAACGACGACATAACAGATTGCAGTTTTCATTCCGCAACTCAAGAGATGCATTCACATCAATACATGGGAATTTCGAAAGGCTATGTTCAGGAAATATGGATTTACCCACTACGAGTATGCAGATAATCCATATTTGGAGTGGCTCAAAGAAAATGAATATCGCTTTCACTTCTACAAAAATTAGTTCTCGACAGTTTTAACTATTACTTCATTTTAAAATTCACTTCGTAATGTATTTTTTTTTCTAACTTGGATTCTCCGACTACGGTTTGATCTACGATATTATGGTTCTTACCATTTATTTCCTCTTACTCATTTCAAGTCGTACTCTTTACTCACCACATTACTTATATTTACATGATCATGGCTATGGTTACGATCTTCTTTTGAAATAACGATACTAATTATATATTAATTTACATATTTAAACAAAATAATTCAGAACGCGTTACACCCGCCGTGCATCGCACGGGTCACCACTTGTATATATATATATATATAATGAGATTAATTCATGTGTCTAAGAACATAGACAATAAATCACAGACCCAATACTATGTAATGTGCATATTAGATGTTTTGTTACTTTTATGGGCAAACGGACTGGGTTACTTTGGAAAAATAATAATATGAAGATATATAATTATATTTCAATATGTTGGTTATTACTTAAAGCATCTTATATTATAGTGGCACAGTTAGTACTTATTATTTGAGACTTGTTCGGTTATACGGAATATATCACACTTAGATGAGGGGTGAGATATTTGATACAGACGAGTGACGATGGAGGTTACTTACTTTGAATTAACTGTATTTTTTCACTTTAAATTTGGTAAGTTAATTCTTGAAACTCTAAGGCGTTGACTAAAAAAATTTATTTTTTTCCCTAGGTTTGCTTAGACGGGGATAGTAGGACTGAATGAATATCAGATTTGCTGTCAAGAGCTGCTTCTCGAAGATTCATTTATTGATTATAGATTAGTTTGCTAATTCTTCTTGTCTTCACTTATTTTGGATTATTGTAAGGGCATAAGCCCGGAGTCATTTTATTTATTAGATGAGACAGTATTTGTTCTTGTTGGTCTCTATTTTTGTTGGATGTGGATACACTACACCAAAAATAGGAAACTGGCACGGTTTAAAACCGTGCCAGACGCAATCTGGCACGGTTCAAAACCGTGCCAGAATCAGGCGTGCCAGATTTTCTGGCGCGGTTTAAAACCGTGCCAGATTTTCCAATCTGGCACGCTTTTAAACTGTGCCAGTTTTTTAATCTGGCACACTTTTGGCACACTTTTAAACAGTGCCAGATGTTAAATCTGGCACGCTTTTGGCACACGCGAAAACCGTGCCAAATGATCTATTTTCTGGAACGCTTTTGGCACGGTTATAAAGCATGCCAGATTGTTTTATAAGCGTTCTCATTTTTATGCATTGGCACGGTTTTGGCACGGTTTAAAACCGTGCCAGATTTTTCAGTTGATTAAAAAAATAATAATAGGAACCAAATCTGGAAAATCTGCAAATTCCAAATTCGGTAGGAAAAATATTTATTATTTGCAAAAACAAAATCAAGAAAATTCACAAATTATGTATATCGCAGGTTGTTGATAAACTAATGTGCATACAAACTTCAAAAAATTACAAGAGATAATACCAATATAAACCAACACATGACCATAAAAGTCGACAATAACTTCAAAAAGTTACAAGAGTTAATAGTTCTCATATCAAACAAAAATTGGGCAGAGTTTCCTCTATTTTTTGAGCATTCCAAAACCTGCTAACATAAAATCTGCCCATATAAAGCCCGCACGGCCATAAAAGTCAACAATAAAACTACTATAGCCAGCACGACCATAAAAATAAACCATAAAACTACGGAAGCCTGCTCGGCCATAACACAAAAAATAGAATCCTGAATAGTAACGACACTAAATACACAATCCCTCTGTTGTAAAGCATTGACTTCTTCGTGAGTTCCAAGTGGATAAAAGCTAACGATTGAATGTCTTCCTACAAAAAAAATAAGGCACAAAAAAGATACAATATAAGTAACCAAGTCATTTCTAAAAAAATATTCAAGCAAAAAAATTGCATATACAAGAAGAAAAAGTGCATATACGACTACGCGGTCAGTTCCTACAAGTTACATTGGTCCCGTACGAGGTGTTCGTGCCTCCTACGGGGTCGTTTGGGGGCTGGTTCGGGTTTTCACCCCTTAACGGCCTGTTTTCAAGTCTAAGTGTGATTTTGGCAAATTATCGTCATACTATCATACCGGGCGTCCCGAGACTACGCGGTCAGTTCCTACAAGTTACATTGGTCCCCTACGAGGTGTTCGTGCCTCCTACGGGGTCGTTTGGGGGTTGGTTCGGGTTTTCACCCCTTAACGGCCTCTATTCAACTCTAAGTGTGATTTTTACAAATTCGGATCATACTCTCAAACCGAGAGTCCCGGGACTACGCGATCAGTTGCAACAAGTTACATTGGTCCCGTGTGAGGTGTTCGTGCCTCCTACGGGGTCGTTTGGGGGCTGGTTCGGGTTTTCACCCCTTAACGGCCTGTTTTCATGTCTAAGTGTGATTTTTGCAAATTTGGGTCATACTCTCAAACCGAGAGACCCGGGACAACGCGGTCAGTTGCTACAAGTTACATTGGTCCCGTGCGAGGTGTTCGTGCCTCCCACGGGGTCGTTTGGGGGCTGGTTCGGGTTTTCACCCCTTAACGGCCTGTTTTCAAGTCTAAGTGTGATTTTTGCAAATTATCGTCATACTCTCATATCGGGAGTCTCGAGACTACACGGTCAGTTCCTACAAGTTACATTGGTCCCCGACGAGGTGTTCGTGCCTCCTACGGGGTCGTTTGGGGGTTGGTTCGGGTTTTCACCCCTTAACGGCCTGTATTCAACTCTAAGTGTGATTTTTGTAAATTCGGGTCATACTCTCAAACCGAGAGTCCCGGGACTACGCGGTCAGTTGCTACAAGTTACATTGGTCCCGTGTGAGGTGTTCGTGCCTCCTACGGGGTCGTTTGGGGGTTGGTTCAGGTTTTCACCCCTTAACGGCCTGTTTTCATGTCTAAGTGTGATTTTTGCAAATTCGGGTCATACTCTCAAATCGGGAGACCTGGGACTACGCGGTCAATTGCTACAAGTTACATTGGTCCCGTGCGAGGTGTTCGTGCCTCCTACGGGGTCGTTTGGGGGCTGGTTTTGGTTTTCACCCCTTAACGGCCTGTTTTCAAGTCTAAGTGTGATTTTTGCAAATTATCGTCACACTCTCAAACCGGAAGTCTCGGGACTACGCGGTCAGTTCCAACGAGATACATTGACACCGTGCGAGGTGTTCGTGACCCCTATGGGGTCGTTTGGAGGCTGGTTCGGGTTTTCACCCCTTAACGGCCTGTTTTCAAGTCTAAGTGTGATTTTTGCAAATTATCGTCATACTCTCAAACCGGGAGTCCCGGGACTACGTGGTCAGTTCCTACGAGTTACATTTGTCCCGTGCGAGGTGTTCGTGCCTCCTACGGGGTCAGTTGGGGGCTGGTTCGGGTTTTCACCCCTTAACGGCCTGTTTTCAAGTCTAAGTGTGATTTTTGCAAATTATCGTCATACTCTCATACCGGGAGTCCCGGGACTACGCGGTCAGTTCCTACAAGTTACATTGGTCCCCTACGAGGTGTTCGTGCCTTCTACGGGGTCGTTTGGGGGTTGGTTCGGGTTTTCACCCCTTAACGGCCTGTTTTCAACTCTAAGTGTGATTTTTGCAAATTCGGGTCATACTCTCAAACCGAGAGTCCCGGGACTACGCGGACAGTTGCTACAAGTTACATTGGTCCCGTGTGAGGTGTTCGTGCCTCCTACGGGGTCGTTTGGGGCTGGTTCGGGTTTTCACCCCTTAACAGCCTGTTTTCATGTCTAAGTGTGATTTTTGCAAATTCGGGTCATACTATCAAACCGGGAGACCCGAGACTACGCGGTCAGTTGCTACAAGTTACATTGGTCCCGTGCGAGGTGTTCGTGCCTCCTATGGGGTTATTTCGGGGCTGGTTTTGGTTTTCACCCCTTAACGGCCTGTTTTCAAGTCCAAGTGTGATTTTTGCAAATTATCGTCATACTCTCAAACCGGAAGTCTCGGGACTACGCGGTGAGTTCCTACGAGTTACATTGGTCCCGTGCGAGGAGTTCGTGCCCCCTACGGGGTCGTTTGGGGGCTGGTTCGGGTTTTCACCCCTTAACGGCCTGATTTCAAGTCTAAGTGTGATTTTTGCAAATTATCGTCACACTCTCATACCGGGAGTCCCGGGACTACGCGGTCAGTTCCTACAAGTTACATTGGTCTCCTACAAGGTGTTCGTGCCTCCTACGGGGTCGTTTGGGGGCTGGTTCGGGTTTTCACCCCTTAACGGCCTGTTTTCAACTCTAAGTGTGATTTTTCAAATTCGGGTCATACTCTCAAACCGAGAGTCCCGGGACTACGCGGTCAGTTGCTACAAGTTACATTGGTCCAGTGTGAGGTGTTCGTGCCTCCTACGGGGTCGTTTGGGGGCTCGTTCAGGTTTTCACCCCTTAACGGCCTGTTTTCATGTCTAAGTGTGATTTTTGAAAATTCGGGTCATACTCTCATACCAGGAGTCCCGGGACAACGCGGTCAGTTGCTAAAAGTTACATTGGTCCCGTGCGAGGTGTTCGTGCCTCCTACGGGGTCGTTTGGGGGCTGGTTTTGGTTTTCACCCCTTAACGGCCTGTTTTCAAGTCTAAGTGCAATTTTTGCAAATTATCGTCATACTCTCAAACCGAAAGACCCGAAACTACGCGGTCAGTTCGTACGAGTTACATTGGTCCCGTGCGAGGTGTTCGTGCTTCCTACGGGGTTGTTTGGGGGCTGGTTCGGATTTTCACCCCTTAACGGTCTGTTTTCAAGTCAAACTGTGATTTTTGCAAATTCGGGTAATACTCTCGAACCGGGAGTCCCGGGACTACGCGGTCAGTTCCTACAAGTTACACTGGTCCCGTGCGAGGTGTTCGTGCCTCCTACGGGGTCGTTTGGGTGCTGGTTCGGGTTTTCACCCCTTAACAGTCTGTTTTCAAGTCTAAGTGTGATTTTTGCAAATTATCGTCATACTCTCAAACTGGGAGTCCCGGGCTACGCGGTCAGTTCGTACGAGTTACATTGGTCCCGTGCGAGGTGTTCGTGCCTCTTACGGTGTCGTTTGGTGGCTGGTTCGGGTTTTCACCCCTTAACGGCCTGTTTTCAAATCTATGTGTGATTTTTGCAAATTATCGTCATACTCTCATACCGGTAGACCCGGGACTACGCGGTCAGTTCCTACAAGTTACATTGGTCCCCTACGAGGTGTTCGTGCCTCCTACGGGGTCGTTTGTGGGCTGGTTCGGGTTTTCACCCCTTAACGGCCTGTTTTGAACTCTAAGTGTGATTTTGCAAATTCGGGTCATACTCTCAAACCGAGAGTCCCGGGACTACGCGGTCAGTTGCTACAAGTTACATTGGTCCCGTGTGAGGTATTCGTGCCTCCTACGGGGTCGTTTGGGGGCTGGTTCGGGTTTTCACCACTTAACGGCCTGTTTTCATGTATAAGTGTGATTTTTGCAAATTTTGGTCATACTCTCAAACCGGGAGACCCGGGACAACGCGATCAGTTGCTATAAGTTACATTGGTCCCGTGCGAGGTGTTCGTGCCTCCCACGGGGTCGTTTGGGGGCTGGTTCGGGTTTTCACCCCTTAACGGCCTGTTTTCAAGTCTAAGTGTGATTTTTGCAAATTATCGTCATACTCTCAAACCGGGAGTCCCAGGCTACGCGGTCAGTTCATACGTGTTACATTGGTCCCCTGCGGGGGTTCGTTCCTCTTACGGGGTCGTTTGGGGGCTGGTTCAGATTTTCACACCTTAACAGCCTATTTTCAAGTCTAAGTGTGATTTTTGCAAATTATCGTCATACTCTCATACCGGGAGCCCCGGGACTACGCGGTCAGTTCCTACAAGTTATATTGGTCCCCTACGAGGTGTTCGTGCCTCCTACGGGGTCGTTTGGGGGCTGGTTCGGGTTTTCACCCCTTAACGGCCTGTTTTCAAGTCTAAGTGTGATTTTTGCAAATTATCGTCATACTCTCAAACCGGAAGTCTCGGGACTACGCGGTCAGTTCCTACGAGATACATTGACACCGTGCGAGGTGTTCGTGCCTCCTACGGGGTCGTTTGGGGGCTGGTTCGGGTTTTCACCCCTTAACGGCCAGTTTTCAAGTCTAAGTGTGATTTTTGCAAATTATCGTCATACTCTTATACCGGGAGTCCCGGGACTACGCGGTCAGTTCCTACAAGTTACATTGGTCCCTTACGAGGTGTTCGTGCCTCCTACGGGGTCGTTTGGGAGTTGGTTCGGGTTTTCACCCCATAACGGCCTGTATTCAACTATAAGTGTGATTTTTACAAATTCGGGTCATACTCTCAAACCGAGAGTCCCGGGACTACGCGATCAGTTGCTACAAGTTACATTGGTCCCGTGTGAGGTGTTCGTGCCTCCTACGGGGTAATTTGGGGGCTGGTTCGGGTTTTCACCCCTTAACGACCTGTTTTCAAGTCTAAGTGTGATTTTTGCAAATTATCGTCATACTCTCATACCGGGAGTCCCGAGACTACGCGGTCAGTTCCTACAAGTTACATTGGTCCCCGACGAGGTGTTCGTGCCTCCTACGGGGTCGTTTGGGGGTTGGTTCGGGTTTTCACCCCTTAACGGCCTGTATTCAACTCTAAGTGTGATTTTTGCAAATTCGGGTCATACTCTCAAACCGAGAGTCCCGGGACTACGCGGTCAGTTGCTACAAGTTACACTGGTCCCGTGTGAGGTGTTCGTGCCTCCTACGGGGTCGTTTGGGGGCTGGTTCGGGTTTTCACCCCTTAACGGCCTGTTTTCATGTCTAAGTGTGATTTTTGCAAATTCGGGTCATACTCTCAAATCGGGAGTCCCGGGACTACGCGGTCAGTTGCTACAAGTTACATTGGTCTCCTACAAGGTGTTCGTGCCTCCTACGGGGTCGTTTGGGGGTTGGTTCGGGTTTTCACCCCTTAACGGCCTGTATTCAACTCTAAGTGTGATTTTTGCAAATTCGGGTCATACTCTCAAACCGAGAGTCCCGGGACTACGCGGTCAGTTGCTACAAGTTACATTGGTCCCGTGTGAGGTGTTCGTGCCTCCTACGGGGTCGTTTGGGGGCTGGTTCAGGTTTTCACCCCTTAACGGCCTGTTTTCATGTCTAAGTGTGATTTTTGCAAATTCGGGTCATACTCTCATACCAGGAGTCCCGGGACTACGCGGTCAGTTGCTACAAGTTACATTGGTCCCGTGCGATGTGTTCGAGCCTCCTACGGGGTCTTTTGGGTGCTGGTTCGGATTTTCACCCCTTAACGGTCTGTTTTCAAGTCTAAGTGTGATTTTTGCAAATTCGGGTCATACTCTCAAACTGGGAGTCCCGGGACTACGCGATCAGTTCCTACAAGTTACACTGGTCCCGTGCGAGGTGTTCGTGCCTCCTACGGGGTCTTTTGGGGGCTGGTTCGGATTTTCACCCCTTAACGGTCTGTTTTCAAGTCTAAGTGTGATTTTTGGAAATTCGGGTCATACTCTCAAACCGGGAGTCCCGGGACTACGCGGTCAGTTCCTACAAGTTACACTGGTCCCGTGCGAGGTGTTCGTGCCTCCTACGGGGTCTTTTGGGGCTGCTTCGGGTTTTCACCCCTTAACGGCCTGTTTTCATGTCTAAGTGTGATTTTTGCAAATTTGGGTCATACTCTCATACCAGGAGTCCCGGGACTACGCAGTCAGTTGCTACAAGTTACATTGGTCCCGTGCGAGGTGTTCGAGCCTCTTACGGGGTCGTTTGGGGGCTGGTTTTGGTTTTCACCCCTTAACGACCTGTTTTCAAGTCTAATTGTGATTTTTGCAAATTATCGTCATTCTCTCAAACCGAAAGACCCGGGACTACGTGGTCAGTTCCTACGAGTTACATTGGTCCCATGCGAGGTGTTCGTGCCTCCTACGGGGTTGTTTGGGGGCTGGTTCGGGTTTTCACCCCTTAACGGCCTGTTTTCAAGGCTAAGTGTGATTTTTGCAAATTATCGTCATATTCTAAAACCGGGAGTCCCAGGACTACGCGGTCAGTTCCTACAAGTTACATTGGTCCCGTGCGAGGTGTTTGTGCCTCCTACGGGGTCGTTTGGGGGGTGGTTTGGGTTTTCACCCTTTGACGGCTTGTTTTTTACTAAGTTTGATTTTTGCAAATTATCGTCATATTCACAAACCGGGAGACCCGGGACTACGCGGTCAGTTCCTACAAGTTACATTGGTCCCGTGCGAGGTGTTCGTGCCCCCTACGGGATCGTTTGAAGGGTGGTTTGGGTTTTCACCCTTTAACGGCTTGTTTTTAATTTTAAGTGCTGATTTTTGTAAATTATCGTCATACTCACAAACCGAGAGACCCGGGACTACGCGGTCAGTTCTTACAAGTTACATTGGTCCCGTGCGAGGTGTTCGTGACTACGCGTGTCTCATTCTGGTATGTTTATTAGTTGTTTTACGTTTTCATTCACCAATGTTCAATTTTCAAATGTTGTATGCTAGCCTTAATCAATTTAGAACACTTACTTATTTCATAAAATTTCGACAGAGTTTCCTTTGTTTATTCATGAAATCCAACTTATTTTAATATTAACATAAGCCCAACAACAACAACAAGCACAAAAGCAGTAGCTAAACCACCAATAAATCCCTTCCACCGATTTAACATCTAAAAATAGTATATAAATCCATATAGCCCCTTCCTCCATGTCAACCACTTATTAAGGCCTTAACACACACATCTTACACAACATACACACGCGCACATAATTAAATGAAGAATTTACTTTGGTAAAGGTGCACTACATTATAAAATCTTCTATCATCAATATAAAATACTTACCAAATTTATTCTCAACTTGAAATCCTCCGAATAAGCTCCCTCATTCTTGATCCTTGCGTATTTGTGCAAACAACTTGAGATTTTCCCTTTTCCAATCACTTCTTCGAGTTCCACTTTAGCTTTCACCAGTGTGCTGATGTTGTATCAGTCCCGACACAAAGAGGTCCTGCAATACCAAAATTATATTTTAAAAAGATATATTAACCATTATGTAGGGAAAGTAGTCATTTTACAACATGTGACTTAATTTTCTAACTTGTGAAATGTTCTTGGTTTTTTGTTTTATTTACCAGTTTTTCAATTTTGGCATACATGAAGAATTAGTGAAAATGAGTAAGTAATTGAGAAAGGCCACAAACCAAGCACATGTGTTCGATGTGGGTCCTATCGATTTGTCGATTTATTCCGAGTCCTATTGTGAAATATTGAGTATTATCCTCACCATGGGTCCTATTCATTATACTAAATAATTACGAGTGTACAAAATAAATAAGACGGTCATAAAGTCTATAAACATGAACTATAATGTTACCATAGAAGTAGGATCTTACTTAAATTGGTATAGCATCTAAATAAAGTAACTATGATTTAAACATGCTTAAAACATCAAAAACACAATATTAATTCAAGATTTAATGATAAAACCCAATTTTGTATCAAGAACCCTAAAAATTCAATCTTAATCAATTTGATCCCATTCTCTAAATATTTACGCATATATTCAAGGGGTTTATGAATGATTCATAGTAGAAGTCAATTCATATACATAATCTATCAATTTCAACTCATATTGAAATACAAATAAACCAAACCAAAGATGAGGTAAGTTTGGTAATGGCTAGGCTATAGGGGACAATATAAACTTGATGTAACAACAGAGATGAGGTAAGTTTGGTAATGGCCAGGCTAGTGTTAAAACCAAGCACTAAAAGCTTAGGATTCACTCCATTAAAGATGAAGAGGGTAATACTTGGGAGAATAATCAATACGTTATTAATCATATTGTGGGATTATTTGAGAAACAACTTACAGAAGACCAAACTACCATCTTTAGTAGTGTAACTACAAACCTCATTCCTTCTCTCATTTCCACTCCAGAGCTAAGAATCTGAAAAATTTAGGGGCACATTATGATATACAATTGCAGTTACGATGATTTCAAGCGATGAGATGAAAAATAGATTAAAAAACTAACACAAAATTGAACTTTTAAAAAATGTACTAAATTGAAAACATAACATTCTGAATAACATCCTTAAACTTACCGAAGGCGTTCAACAAAAGGTTTTAGGGACATTATCTTTTTCTCCCTGATCCGAGGAAACACATTGCAATGTAGAACTGTGATGGAGCATACTTGGGAATGTTTTTTACTGTCCGTCTAGTATGCATAACACAATATTGTCCCAACAAAATACATGTTAAATTACAGAACATCTTGTAGGTTAATAACAAGTGAAAGAATAAAATACATGTCAAATTAGTTAGAAATTACTTATCATGGGGCAAAAACTAAAAGATAAAATGGAATATTAGTAGCTCTAGAACCCCGGGCACCATTGTTAGGCTTTTGAAGTGCAAAAAAGGGTGCATAAGATTGGTAACTGCAAATAAAGCAAATAAATGTCAAAATAACCTATATAGGTACACTAACTCAGATCCGTGAATATCGATCTTTCAACACAAATAATAAATCAGATATTAGTGTTTCGTAATACCTGATTAAGGTATTACGAAATGGTGAAGGTAGAACTGGAGAACGTGCTCGCTAATTCCTTTGTGATGCTTGTGTGTTTGAAGGATTTTATGTTACAAGTGGATCTAATTACCATGGTGAAACTCTCAATGGATGCAAAATTAATGATGGTTCATCCCAATGAACCTGAACATCCCATTGAACCTGAACATGGATGACAACAGAGGCACAACTTCAGATGTGAAATAACTTATAAAAAAGTAAGAATAAATGATCACAAAACTATGTAGTTTATGCCAAAAACCAGGTGGATATTATATTAAGCCTGTTACAAGAAATTCAAGATCATGTGATAAATACGCTTATAAAATGAGCATAAAATGCCTTGAATATGTGGGATTATGTTAATTTCGACATAAGAAAATGAAAGCCGAGATGGACGATCCCACTGCAAAGCTGTCAATATATCCATTCAGAATCAAGTCATCTTGATGGTGTATTATTATCTCCAACCACAATTGTTCCACTAAACCTGTATAAATATGTAAAATATTGTAATATGTATTCTGAAAATAGGACAATAAATATTTTATTTATAGTTTTAGTCCCTATTTTTTAATAAAGTCGCTGGTGCGAACCTATATTTAATCACAACATGCCACGTGTCCCTTTCATTTGAAAATAGGGACTAAAAATGAAAACAAAATGTTTGTTGTCCTGTATCCATAATCAATATTATTTTAAGTCCTAAAATTACATAATCTATTTTTTTAACCATCATGCTTATTTTGGGCTTCATTCCATATATTTTATTATTGGTATTATGTTTTTAATATTTGTTGTGCAATCATTCATCACTGCTCAAATTCTTTTTGTTTTCTCTGTATATTGTTTTTCTAATAAATGGAATATATATATATATATATATATATATATATATATATATATATATATATATCTGTGTGTGTGTGTGTGTTGACTACTCGTTGGTTCAATATCAGCAATGTGTACATATATATATTAATAAAAAAAATGGGAGGATTTACCTGGGCTGGCTAGGGCTCGTTGGTTCAATATCAGCAATCTGTATTTTTTCGCTCAGGTGGGTGGATGGTGGAGGATGTGGAGGATGGAGATGGAGATGTGTGGATGGTGGAGGATGGAGAGGATGTCGACGGATCGGGACTGAGCGATGGTCGAGGATGGTGGATGGCGAGGACGGCGACGGTAGAGGACGGTGGATGGCAAGAATGGCGAAGGTCGGCGATGGTGGAGGATGGCGAAGGTCGACGACGATGGTGGATGGCGAAGGTCGGCGACGATTGTTGAGCGTGTGAGAGGGAGAGAGAGATAGAGAGAGCGGGGGCTGAGCGATCGAGAGAGGGAGAGAGCGGGAGGCTAAAAAATTAAGGGGGATAAAAATTTTTTTGGTTATTTATATTTTAGTGAAGTGTACTCAATTTTGGCACACTTTAAAGCAGTGCCAAATTTTGGCACTCTTTTAAAGTGTGCCAGATTATCATTAAACCGTGCCAGAATCTGGCACAGCTTAAAACCGTGCCAGAATCTCCATGCCACAGCGTGCCAGATTAGCATTTTTGGTGTAGTGATATTCGTTTCATTATTATTCACTCTTATTGAATTCAGTTTTAATTCAAGTGCAATTCATTATATGAATGTTTATTATGGTCGATGCTAAGAATGATATAGATTGTATAACAAGTCCCCATCTTCGGCATATTAGTTCTGGCTACTCTTTACGTGAGAAAATGAGGGTTATTACATTATAATTGCCATTAATTCTATAAAAACACAATTCAATCCCCCCCCCCTCTCTTGGGTATATGTTCGGTAGGGGTGGCAATTCGGGTTAGTCGTGCCATTTTCGGGTCGCTTTGATTTTTGTTTGAGTATAAGTTTTAGGTACTTTTAAATCTATACAAGCTAATCGTGTCAAGTTCGGGTCATTTCGGGTTATTACCATAAACGGGTTATCGTGTCAAAAATTGCCAGCTCTAATGTTCGGGCCAACACCTATCCCATATTATATTTTGAATTTGATGGTATTTAAAAAATTATTTATTTATTCAATTCTAAATCTCTAAATCAAATCACCGATAATTTTCTAGTTTCTTGTTAAATTCTTCGGTCTCGCTGTTTTAATTTTCCAAAATAAAAATATTTATAATTAAAAGAAAAGCTGGAAACCAAAATTGAATTTATATCTTAAATATATCACATGATTTTATTTAAATTTAGAAGAACAAATAAATTTTGATTTTAAAAAAAAATCGTGATCTAGGTTGGTCACATAAATAAATCAACGTTGTACATAATAATATGGATTCCTAATTAATCAATCAATTAGCACATAATAAGGATATCTATTCAAAACAATGTGTTTTATTTACTAGCGAAGTGTAGTTGGTATTTTATCGGGGGTAGGCGATTACTGTGGTGTTTCATTGATGGGTTATCAGCGAGGTTGGGGTTTGTAAAGACACAATTTGTCTTCTCCCGAGTTCTAAGAACATAACTAGCATACGAAAGATTAAACAAAGCCCGATCCATATCAGGTATAAGTCTAAGTAAAAATAATGTTTTCTTTGAAACTAATTATGAAAAAATATTCTCTTTTTATCAAATTGAAAACATTTTTTTTTGCAAACTAAGTTAAAATAAAATTTTATTGCCTTAATGTTTTGCTAGTATATTAAATTGAAAATAAGTCTTTTTTTTAGAATGGCTTTGGAGAAAAAAGGATATTAATATTATAAGATTTTATGTATTAAAAAAAATCTTAAGCAACAGACCCTAGTAGCAGTTTGGCCTTACGCGCTAGCGGCTACCCCAAATGCGTCATATTTTGATTTTTGGGTTTCATTTCCTTTATATTCTTGGTTGGTATATAAGTATGAATAATGATATGAGTACAAAAATCTCCCCCAAATCTGATGTGGATTCCACTTACTCTCTAATCTGCCTATTAAGTATTGGCTTGTGTTATGGGGTCCCGTCAGGGCACCATATTAATTACTTTTTGGGGAAGTTTTGGAGGAGTTATTTGGGACTCATAGCACTACTCTATAAATATATGGGGTTGCACTCATTTGAAGGGAACGAACTAGTGGCATAACTTCAATTATTTTTTTTTAAACTGTTGCATCATTTATTAACTCCATTCATTTTTCATTTGTGATTGGTGTTTTTCCCCGGATTAAGAAAACTTTTACCAAACATTTGCATCATAACAAGTTTTCTTAATTTATCGAAAATGCACCTTAAACATCCGAACAATGATGAATATTTTGGTCGACTCCAATACTTGCTGAGATCTAAGAGATCGGTGGATATTGAGACAAGAGCATTGTGTTGAAAATATAATTTACGGACAAGTTTATAACCAAGATTTGAGAATATTTTAGTGTGTCAAAACATATTAGTAAATGTTTCTAAATATTGTAAACCTTGTGAATTTCTAATTATAGTGTTAAATTTTTGTGATTTTTCAAAAACGGTTCCATGTTAAAAATTTCTGTCTTGCATGATTGATTTTATTTTCTGCACTATGATTGAATATTGTCATCTTTTGAAAATAGTATAAATGATTAATTGATTCTAAATTAATTTAATATGTGTTACTAATATTCAAATATAAAAATCTCCTCTCCTGATAGATTATAGTATTGCATATTGAATGAATCTCATAAATTGAATGGTATAATATAGTAAAAATAATTTATTAATTATGTTGAATTAATTAAATAAATTAAATTCAAAATTTGAGACTTTTTAAATTAAAAATTACTTCCTTAGTTTATTGAAAACAAGATTGTGCATTAAATCATCTCTGAATTTAAAAATCATCTTTCATATACTAAAAGCAACTTAAGCGGTGGACGGTGGTAACTGCTATAGTGGTGGATTATAGTGTTTGTCGGGTAACAATTTTGTGTTTACATTCAAATTTTTTTTTTTGATTTTTTTGACTGAAAAAGAATATGAGTGTTAAGGCCATCTCCAAAGGGCAATGCAAATGTATACATTTGCATTGTATCCTTTCACACTGGGTAAGGTATTGTGCACATTTAGGAGAGAGAAAGGCTAACCGATGTGTAAACTTACACGGCCGGAAGACATTGTGTTAGAGGGGGGGCCCACATCTGGGCGGGTAAAAGACATCCGCCCAGAATGTCGGCGGCTAAAAGACAACCGAAAAAAGCCTCGCGCGGTAACCTTTCATCCGCCCAGAATTTTACCAGGAATAAAAAAAAAAAAAAATTAATTAGGAAAATCTTGGGCGGACAAGGGTCCCCCGCCCAGCCCTTGGGCGGCCAAAAGCCTCCCGCCCAAATTGGTTTTACACATTCCCCACTGTGACAACCACACTCCACAATCAACCCAAAAAATCTAAATTTGCATTGTTTGTGTATCTCCCATTGGAGATGGCCTAAGTAACACCTTGCATTTTTGTGTTTACATTCAAATTTAGAGTTTAGATTATTTTTTTTTACTGAAAAAGAATATGAGTGTTAAGTTACACCTTGCATTTGATAAATGTATAATTTAGTCTAAAGTTTTTTTCGAAAGACATGTCTAAATACCAAATATAATATAACAAAAGTGGACGGCGTTATAATAGTAGACATAGTGTCAAATAGATTAATAAATTGAGAGTAAGCCAAATAAATAACTAAAAAAAAACACGTAAGTTAATAAAAGTGTAGAAAACGATAATTTAGGGCATCTCCAGTGGAAGAAGCTAAAACAATAGAAATTTAAATTTTTCGTTGGATCTCACAATGGAAAAAGCTAAATAAGACATTGGACGGGAGAGTTTTATCCGTCCAGGGGCGGGGCCCACCCTCGACGGCAACATGTTAACCGCCAATTGCATTTCCCAATTTTCAACACAATTTGTTTTTAATTCCTAAGACCCTTGGATGGGTACAAGTTTAACGCCCTGCTGATAACCCACCCCCACCCACCGGTCCCTCCACTACACAATATGTAGGAGGTGTCTAAATTTACACCTCCGTTACACTTTCTCTCACCTAATTGTGCATTTTTTGGTATTCATTGTGGGTTGAAAAAATATAAATGTAGACTTTTACATCTCCTACTAGAGATGCCTTATAAAATAATAAAGAATTAAGGGCAAGGTCATGTTCCTTCCGATATTTGAATTTATAGGGCTGTGGTTTTCAAGTTTATAAATCTACTTCATGTGGTACAATAATATTTATTTGTGTAGTCCATTTAGAGTTAGGAATACACAAAACAGATAATTTTATTTCTTTTAGTTAAGTAGGTATTTAAATTTATACCTTTACTCATACTCATTTAAAAATCATTCTAAAAATAACACAACCTCCACCCCATTCCACCCACCGGAATCCTCGTCGGAACACCGAAATCTTCACCGGAGACCTCCAGAATTCTCGTCGGATTTTTTCGCTCTCCTCGCTTCTCTCTCTCTCTCTCTCTCTCTTCGCCTATTTCTTTTTGTCCGCGCCAACGGCACCATTGACATCGCTGAAGAAGAAGGTTTTTTGCCGGAAAAAATGGAGTTTTCGCAAGAAAAAAAATTGGGGTTTTAGTAAAATAGTAAATTTATCGGTTTTGATTTTTTTTGGCAAAAAAATATCAAATATGGGTGTTGTTGGATAGATCTCGACGAGTAGATTTCAAATATATAATTTTTTTAAATTTTGGATTTGTAGATTTGAAGTTATGGACTTTTAAAAATTTGATGGGTTTTTTTGTATGAGTTGTCAACTGATATATTTGTCATTTTTCATTATCTTTTTAGTACAATGACTAAATTTATAAAATTATATGATGTATCCTATTTTTGTACGCTTTGAATTAGATTGAACATTTTCCTAAAACCCCCTAAAAATAATAAGTATACTTCTATTTTAATGACACTATCGCATATACTTTAAATTTTGAAAGGAGACCCTTACAAACAAGTTGTTTGAAACGATAAATGTAAATCACCTTAGGGATGATAATTTTCGACTTGACGTGAAAACACGACATGATTTAATATGAAATTGACATGAAATTAGCACGGTGTGTCATGTTAGTGTCAGGCCATAATATTTTGCTCGATAGTGAATCGTGTCGTGTTCGGATCATAATTTTAATAGAAAATTATTTCAAATTATTTCATTTTGACTAAATTACAACACCATTAATCATCCTTATTTATAATTTTGAAGTTTAGCACATTGGACAAGGTGTGGTAATAACATTTTTCATCCACCCGCTTAAAAAAAATGAGAGTTCTAGAGAGGAAATATAACGTGCCCAATTTGAGGTACATTTAGATCCCCCTTTTATGATAATTTCAAAAGTGAGTAGATGAGTTCAAATTTTTATGGAACTTTTTCAAAACTGAGTGATTGTATTCTCACATTTGATTGACTGGAAGGGGGTACATTATTAGCATACAAATTCCATACAGTGATAAAATCTATTTTTATGACAGTGAATCAAAATATACTATTTATGGGCAAATAATACAAAGATGGATGTTTGTATCTAAAAAATTACTCATTTAAAATTTATAAATTGTAAGACATGTAATTATATATTAATTTAAGAAAGATCATGTTATATAAGTATACGGGAAAACTAAAAAGATAATAATAAATTGGAACGACTTATCTGGATGCTGAGGTGTGTGTTAGATACACAGTCCTAAAACAGAAATATCGTCTGCACATTAATCAGTGATGCTTCGAGGCTCGGATAACTGTCCTCAGGATTCAACAACACAATTCATCTGATTGAAGCACTCAATGGATGACTTTAAAACCACAAGAGATTATGCCCAGAATTGGAGTATGAAGAATGATGTTTTTTAGAGAGATATAGATTGAAAAAAGTTATTAGAAAGTGATTTGTATATCTCTTATATAAAGAGATGCAGAAACCACCCACTCCCCCAAAACGTGGATGACCACTTATCCCATTAAACCACTCCCAACGGCTAATTAAGAAAAACGTGTTTTAATTTTAATCATAAAATAATTTTTAATTAATTAAATAAAATGATTTTTAATATTAATTAAAATTGAATTAAATAAAATTATTTAATGACGAAATTAAAATTAATTGATTATTAGGACCAAATACCTAAGCCAAAGTCCCAAGTCTTGATATATAATATAATAATTATATATCTATTTAGGTATAAATAATCCAAATCCTCTTAAATCCCCTTAGTGCGACTTGAACTCATGACCTCCCCTAAAGGGGACATACAACTTAACACTAGGTTTTAAGGTCTTATTGTGAGTATATCATTCACACGAATAATTATACACACACGCACAACATATCATACATTAATTAAAATATGGTGCGTTTGGAAGTTTCATACAATTGTATTATGGAATTTATGTTTGTATTTTGGATTATGGTACCACCACATGAACCCACATAATAAGGGTAGGAAATCTTGTCATGCTAACAATACGACATGAAGTTCTCGATAGTAACTGTGTGACTTATTAGGCAAGATGACATAATTGTGTGACACGAATCCGCCTTTACATGACACGGATTTGTTAAATTGATGACACAAGTAGTATGTTTAAAAAAAATAATTTTTAATAACTAGTCTCATTTATTAAATATGTAGTCAATGAGGTCATGCAAGTTTTTCTTTCCAATAGGTTCAATGAATAAGCATTTTGTTCCAATAGATTATATTTGAAAATATTTTCGTTCATTTTTTCTATATACAACTTTTTTTTTACATTCAATTTTTTTATTATATTTTTTAAGTGTTGTGTTACATTTTTAAGCACTGCGTGGTTCTAGAGAAAAAAAATGTGATGTCTTTAGCACATGACTTTTTTATATCATTAAATAACATACTTAAACATTACTATTAACAATGTATAAATCGACGTTTGAAAAATGAAGTCCAATTGAATCATTTTTGCCCTCTATCTCTTTTCCTCTTTGTGCTTTTTATCCATGCGTCATCCCATGTTTCACTCTTTCTCAAGTGAACTCTTTTATGTAGATTTGTCAACGGGTCATATCGAGTCGTCTTTGTATAATGTGATACCTGGCTCGTGTCAAAATACCCCCAACTCGTACACTGCTCGTTAACGTTAATGGACACAAAGACCAAACCCAAACCACTAGTGTTAACTGGTGCCCCTGCCCAAACCAGTAACACCCGTTAATTAATGGACCGTGGTTGGATGACCGGTTACAAGAACCGTTAATACCCAATAATAAGTCTTGCATATAGTTTAGATGTGTCTGTGATTAAAATTCAAGCTGCAATATGCAATATGATGTATAGACCACCCAATAAAGATTAAATAAACAGCAATACCTATTTAAAGTAGTTAATTCGGCTAAAAGAAGTCTTATTCACATAGTTCACCTTGAAATTCATCATCATGGGTAATATAATATGGGTATTTTTAGGGGTGTAAGCGATACGGTTTGATTGGTAAATAGTAGATACCAATACCAAAACCAAACTCTGGATGGTATAATCAAACCGTACCAGTTTACCACCCGGTACACCAAAATAAATACCAAAACCAAATCGACCGGTATTTCAATTTTTTCGGTAATTTCAGTTTTTCCTGGTTTCGATAAATTATGGTTTTTTCTGGTCTCTTCTGTTTTTTTCTGGTTTCGATAAATTCTAATTTTTCGAGTTTCTGGTTTCGGTAAACAGCACTAAAAGCCTCAAAAAACCAAAAACAAAACCATCCAACTTTTTTAAATATTAAAACCAAAACCAAAACCAACTTTTTTCTGGTTTCGGTAAATTTGGTAGGGTAATTTTTGTAAATTTGGTACGGTACGGTAATTTCGGTACGGTTTTTTCTAGTTTCGGTAAATTCGGTACAGTACGATAATTTCGCTACGATTTTTTCTGGTTTCGATAAATTCGGTACGATAATTTCGATAAATCGGTTTGTTAAATATTAAAACCAAAACCAACCAACTTTTTTTCGGTAAGACCGGTTTCTAGTATTTTAATATATGAAACCAACCATCTTTTTCGGACCAAAACGGTACGGTATGGTAAAAACCCGTACCGCTTCCACCCCTAGGTATTTTCAAAGAAAAGTATCTATTAAAATAACACTTTTATTCCATAGAACATATATTTAAAAGGGGTAATTATTGACCCACAATATTACTAAGTTATTGTGACACCTGGCCTATTAAAATAACGGGTGGCCAGCCCTCTATCAAAATAAAACGTTGATCTCAAATAGTTCATTCTTAGCATCACTGTTAAAACATGATAAATTACTAACCACCTAATTATTTGTCACACCCCTCTAAATTCTGGCGTCGACCGCCACCAAAACTAAGTCGGGCGTGAGTAAATAAAATATCATTCTTATAGCATGAGACTGATATGAGACATAAATAAATCAATCCAATAGACAAATAATTGAATCAATCCCAATTGATAATAACAATTGAACGATAAAAGATCTATCACAAGCTAAAACTTCGAATAAATCCAATCTCCCACTACACCAAATCTGTCTAATTATCACGGTCATTGACCTTGACAATTCGGGGCGAGACAACTTTTTTTGTCACGGACGTGTCACCGTCATTGACCGTGACAAGTTTGTTAGAATTGTCACGGACGTATCACAGACCATGATCGTGACACATTTAGTCACGGTTACTAACCGTGACAAAAACTTGACCCTTTTTAAAAAAATTATCACGGTCATTGATTGTGACAATTCTGGGCAGAATTTAAAAAAAAATCTGATGGGCAGTATGGCCGATGCCACTGCCCTGCAGTATATTTATACATGTTATAGCAACATCGTATATCCAAATAAACTAAAGATAATGCAAATATATATTCAAAATAGAAACAATATACATGATGATATAATCCATAATATAATTCAAATGTATCAACTTAAGAATAATGTCACTACATGTCTGGGGTAAATGTGAGGAGGTGAGTAGGCCACACGATATACGAATTGACAAACCCACTAATATACATCGTGCCACATTGTTCGCGCAACCACAATAGGGAGTTCTCCTTCCCGGGTATCACATGCGTGACGAGCACTTTGGACTCGATCTCTTAAAGCTCACGTCCATGAACTATGCCACCCTGGACGATATTCGGGTCCCTCAACCCCCGCCCTATCCGCTGGCCATCAAATACGTCCAATATGAACATGATCGGCCAACCAAGTGTCGACATCGGTCTGTTAAATGGCGCCAAATAAGGAAGTGGATCATCGAAGTACGCACGTGTCGGTGATGAAGCAGCGAGGTCCACATCCTCGTCATCCTGCGCCTCGTCCTCCCGCACCTCCTTCTCCACCGCCTTCTCCTTCCCTTTCCCCTTACGGTCTCCTCCCAACGTACGCTTCATGAATGAGTACATATCTTAGACCGTCGCCTCCAAACGGGACAGCTTCGCGTCATGTGAATCCACCGTTTGAGCCAACCCGGTGTCACTCGTCTCCAATCCAATGATCCTAGATTTGGCCACCCGCGAGCTCACCCCCCTTGTCCTCCCCTTGCGATCAGAGCCAAGCACTTGGCTGAGTGCATCTGTGGACAAAGATGCCTTGTCGGCATCAGACTGCGACTCATGCACTTCCTTAAGCTTTGCCTGAAATGACAAAAAGCACATGATTAGTAAAATAAGTAAACTAAAAAATTATAATGTAATTAACAAAAAGTAAACTGTCGGATTACTTACAATCGTGGCCGCGACGCTCGGGGACACCTCCTTGTCCTTCCCCTTCTTCGTCTGAAGAGACACATAAGTATCGAGCCTATGTGGCTTACCCCCAGGGCCACTCCCTACCCCCTGAAATAAAATAAAGTAAAATTAGTATCGGCCCCGCAAAGTAAAATAATGCAGAATAATATATTTATGTAGTTATAGACAAATTAAATCTTACCTTCATCCTATGCTCCACCTCGGCGTAAGACGTCCGGCCGGAGTAGTGCACGTCCATCTTTTTTGCCCGATTTTCCCTCCCCGATTGGCGTGATGCCAATTGTCACTCCCCGATCTCATTGTCAATGAAATTTTGCCATTGTGCCAATGAGATCGGCTCCTTCGGCGGGACGGATTCACGCCATTGGATAATGGACTCTCGTATTTTCCCAAAGTATCGTGTCTGCATATTTTTCTTCCACGTCTTGTGTTTCTCCCTCAACTGCTCCAAGTCGGAATCGCGTAGCTTTGGATCCAAGTTAAATTGTTCCTGTCCAACAAATACAATGTTAGTTGCGAATAAATATAAATATGAATATAAATATAAATATAAAATGAAATTGAAATCGAAATTGAAATTGAAATTGAAATATTCATATAAATATATTACCTGTAGTGCCGCCCAAATAGCTAACTTGAGCTCATATGGCACCTCCTTCCAGCTCATAAACCACAAGCCGATGACTGTCTTTAGCAGCTCGAGGGATCTCGCTAATAGCTCCGACTTGTTCTCGATGGTAATCCCAAATTTGCCATATTTGGGGAGCCTATGGGTCGAGGAGCCCTCGTCGCCTCCGCTACCACCGAGCCCAGACGCCATCATCATAACCAGAATCATCATCCTCGTCTTAATACCTAAAGGAGACATTTGCTGTAAAAAAATGTTATTAGTACAGATAAAAAAAATTAGAAAAAGACATGCAAATATGTACAATTACTACAAATGTGTATCCCGTACTCCTTCTAATTCATCTACTCAATTAATTCATTTCATCAATTAAACTAATAATTAAAATATATAATTATTAATTTAATAATTTACAATTAGGGGCAATCCTACTTTCATATGAAATGGGCACTAATTATTAATTTACTTTCATCTAAATCTGTACAATTAAAATTACAATTAAAGCTATACAATTTATTGATTAAAGCTATGCAATTATTTAGATTGCCCCACCACACACACACACATACCCACCACACCCCCACCACCCCATCCCCTGCTCCCCTCCCCCTGCCACACACACACGCACATACTATATATATATTGTTCGATATACAAAGTAATTTTCAAAAAAAGTTAAAAAAATCCCACACCCATATGAACAATAATCCAGTGGTCAGGCCACTTTTAAAACTAACCAACCCAACATTTACTAAACAAAATAATCCAACAGCAATGTCAACAATAAATGTGTATCCAGTGGCTAGTATCTATGTACACTATATGTAATTTAAATTATGTTTCATTTAATTATGTCTTATCACAATCACGTATATGGGAGATGTACTTTTATTTTTTGTTTTTGGTCCTATGTAGTGGTATTTAAAAAGTTTATGGGACATGTGTAATTTTTTAAACAATTACAGAATGGTGGTTGGAGGCGGTTATGAAAAGTTATGAGACTAATTACAATTATAAAAATACATGGGGTGGGTGACAATTAAAATTTTTAAAGTGGGACTTATACCAATTTGAAGGCATACGATATTAATAAAACTTATACCAATTTCAATACATACAATATCAATATCAATTTCAATTTAAACCAATACCAATACCAATTTATATCAATTTCAATTTATACCAATACCAATATCCTCACCAATTTATACCAATAACAATTTATATCAATTTCAATTTATACCTATGCCAATGCCAATCTCAAATTAAATTTCAATTCAATTTATACCTATGCCAATACCCAATACTAATTTCAAATTCAATTGCAATACCAATACCCAATTCCAATTTCAAATTCAAATTCAATTTCAATACCAATACCCAATACTAACTTCAAATTCAATATCAATACGAATACCAATACCAATACCAATAACAATACCAATACCAAATGCCAATACCAATTTCAATTTACACACTAAAGTTCAACACAAAGACTGCATGTGTACCAATACACGCACACAAAAACCTCCCCCAGAACACACACAGACCCCCCCACCCACACTGATCTACACACAAACACTGCCCCCCCCCCACACACACCTATACACACACACACATACACACACATATACACATACATATACACACGTATATATACACACATGTACACACATATAGAAATTAAAGAGAAAGAGAGGAAAAAACATACCTTAGAGAGAGAGAGAGAGAGAGAGAGAGAGAGAGAGAGAGATGAAATCGCTTAGAGAGAGAGAGAGGGAAAACCAAAAATCGGTGGGAAAAAAAAGCCTAGGGCTGATATTACTGACGACATTGTCACGATCGTGTTAAGGTCCTTGACCATGACAATTATTCAAAGAATTGTCATGGTCAATGACCGTGACAAGTTCGTGACAAAGATGTTTATCACAGACTAGTCACGATCAATGACCGTGACAATTCCACGGTCAATGACCATGACACAAAACGCGTGTTTGTTGTCACGATCAATGACCGTGACAAGGGTGACCGGCTGAAAGGTGACAATTTGACCATTTTCGTGTAGTGTCCAGAATGATTTAATAAAAACTGAGTAATAATCAACTGTGAATAATCCAACTGAAATCCTCTAACAACTTTGGAACCGATTGGTCGAATAAAACTCAAATGAAGTCTCATAATAAATACGACTGAAAAGAAAATCTAACTAATTAAAGCGATAAAAAGAATAAACTTCAGTTGCACCTCCAAACGATATCCAATAAATCCTATACAACTACTCCAGCACTAATACCTGAAAAAGTTAGTCAACACACGAGGTCAGAGCCCCGAGCATGAATACACACTACTCCCCTAAAATAGGGTCCGTGAACCCAGACAAGAGCATTATACGCAATAAATAGCATAATAGAATATTTTAATTATGAATATAATTAAACGTGGGCAAAATAAATTACTAGCCACCCCCAAAGATTATGATAAAGACACACCAATATCATTTTAATTATCCCATAACCCCAAAACGTTAATTTAATTAAATTAACCCAAATTATCATTTTCTCAATTTATTTCAATTAAGAACAACGGTCCTCTCGCCTCGGGTGATTTCTCTACCAAAATACACATCCCCTCGTCAAAATGTCAGCTAGTCCGTTTAAACTGTCGGCCCTCACTGATTATGTCGACAATATATTTTAATACCCGTTTTATTATCTTAGGTATTAAATTCTCAATTTCTCAATTTCATAATTAACAACTTACCCCACCATTTTAAACGATGTGAGATCCTCAAAATACCCCTTAGTCCTATACATAAGGGTTCCCAAAGTACATATATGTCATATCTTATGTATAAGATGAATTTGCAATGTTTACTCTTCCTAGTCTCATGCCTAGGCTAGCGTGACGACGATAAAACATAAAAATCAGCCCACCCCCCGACATGATAAAATCGCAATAATCTACCCTCACTAGTCTCATACTTAGAAGGCGTAAATCATAAAAACCCCTACCCACTAGTTTCGTACCTAGAAGGCATCCTATAATATAGGGAGAACAAAAATACCCAACTACCCGTCGTCACAATGGCAATTTAATAATACCAACAAGTCACACAAACAAGCATAATTAATTAACGTATAAAACTACGCATAATAGTCCAATTCAATTAAATCTTAATTTAATTATCACATCGTCATAAACACCCAATTAATTCAATTTAATTATTTTAAATTAAATACACCAAAATTTCATCATTTATACATCATATTCCCAATTTCATAATCTCTACACAATTTACATGAGTTATACGTCCCAAAAATTCATTTAATTCAAAACGAAGGTTTTTCTACATGCAACTTATACCAATAAAACCCAAAATCCACTCATCAATCCTACCTACCCAAGGGTTATGAATATTATTCAGATTAAAAGATGTAATAAAAACAGTCACATAATTAGTGTCCACTTTTCCTAATTAAGTCACTACTTTCTTTTAAGAAAAATATGATTAAAGGTTTGGGTAATACTTAAAACGCATAACACCAAAGGAAAGGAATAGAGTATTCATGCCTGAGTGAAGATCGATTTGAAAATTTGATTAGAAATCATGATTCCTCTCAAAAAATTAGCAAAGAGTTGTTATTGGACAAACTTGATTAAACCCCAATTAAGCCTTCAAAACTTGTGATAAAAAGTTGATTATGTTGGAGGTTGATGATTATGGAGGAGAGGAAAAATTTTTAGAAGAGATCTCTGGTGAAAATCTTGGGAAAAAGTGATTATTAGAAGTCCCCCCAAGAAATCTGGGCATAATCGATCGATCGACTCCCTAGGTCGATCGATCGATCGATCAGGTACGCCGCCTCTACCAAAGCCCCTAGTTTAATTCTATTTAACTAAAAAATATTTCCCATTAGTCACGGCTTAAATCCGTGACAAAGGCCTTTTTTTTTCTTTAAAATCTCATTATGACACCGATTTTAATTTTGATTGAAGTTTTATTCTTCTAATATTAAGACCAACATATTTAACTAATAAAAATTATTAAATCAAAAAAATTATTTTTCTCAAATATTCTAATTAATTAATAAAAACACGGGGTGTTACATACTTCCCCACTAGCAAAGAAATTTCGTCCTTGAAATTAAACGATGCATACACATCAAACGTAAATTGCGAAACGTAAAAATAAGGCTCACATATGCCTACCCATAGAGTACCGCAATTAGGCGCCCATACACCTAATCCTACCCGAACGTACCCTCGAATAAAAATAATATATATATAACACTTATATATATATATATATATATATATATATATATAAATAACGGCGTCCCACTCTCTCCTACGAATCACCACTTGACCCTATCTTCAAAGGTCATCGCAACACCTAGATCCTTAAATTAAATCACCAAATTGATTTTTATAATACTCAACATCTGTACTGACAATCTCCAAAACATATCTCGAGTATTGCCTAACTTTCATCTATTTCTGGTGTGGTGAGGTGATTTAACCCACAAATTGATTTTCATAAATCACCTCACTACCCTGACTCGAGTATTGCCTAACTTTCATCTCGTAATTAGCTATGGCTCTCATTATCTTGTTTAATCATTAATCAATTTATAACTTTACACCAGTTATTTGACCGCGTTCATCATTAACGTATTAAGTCTGTATATAGCTTACTACACTATTATATACATTTATAAGACATGTCACACCAAGACACTATATACATATATATCACTCGTAATATATGCAACCGCATTTCCGAATGTCCTCCACATTCTGAAAGACAACTCACTAGCATGCTATCGTACTCCGGGAATGTTCAACACATTTTGAGCAATTGGGCCAAAATCTCACCAGCGAACCCGAAAATTACAAACGAACATTGGATGCGGTCATGGCCTTAAGTCCGTGATCATAACCACACCACATTATTCCACGGTACTCGAACCGTACGTCACACGGGCGTGCACATCACCTAGAACCCTAGATAACGATACTACTTATGCTGGGATTCACAAGAGTGACCTCCCATGGCACGCAACCTCCCTGATAGCATAACGGCTAGGATACGTATGTTTCATATAAATATCATGCACACATATATTATTCATTTTCGTATATATACTATCTTTATACCCATTTATAAATTAAATCACAAACTCCGGCTAACCGTGCCTATCATTCAAAGCACTAGCCTACAAATCTTGAGTCTATCTCACCATTCTTAATTAAATAAATTCTCATCCATTAATTAAAATACAATAGCGTCACACTGCTAAAGTGTCCGAACTTACCCAACCAGCCCGTCGTATAATCATTTAAGTTTGTCAAGTAGCATCACTCCAATAAAACACCCAAACTTAATCCAATCAATTCGTACATTATACATAAATTCATCTCATCAATTCGATATTTAAACTTTATCGTCGATTATCTCTCTCACGATTTCTAATTCAAATTTAGTTACCCGCGCATCCCTAGGTAATAGAATAATTATAAATCACCCTAATAGAACCAACCTTGGACCCGTTATGAAATCGATTCCTAAACAAACCCACAAAAACTTTGCCTCATTTCAGCTTTGGTCGATCAATTGACAGAAATGATCGATCACGGCTCAGATTTTCTCCAAGTTTGTCGTTCTTCCTTTTTAACCCATAAATCTTCTATAGAATTTACCCAAATCCCAATAAAAATTATACTACAGGTTTATAAACCTTTCTGGACAGATTCTAAACATAATTTTCATCTAAGAATCAATGATTAGCAAATAGCATAAGTTAAATCATGAATTGGGTCTCTTTTTAAGAATATTCAATTATCATCCTAATTTGATTTCACAATCCCCAAATAAACCAATTCCACTTCTAAATCTCGAATTTAATTCTAATTTCAGCAATATCAAACAGTTCTATATCGTCAATTTAATCATCTAACTATACATGATATCCATTCCATCCAAAAATACCCAATTTACATGTGAGAACCCTTCCCATAAATGGTTTGATTTTACACCTACCATGATATGAACATGAATCACCACAATTTGATTTACAATAAGTTGATTACTTTCCCTTGATTGTTCGTAGGGTCTGATCTCTCTTGTATGTGATGATTAGATGTTAGGAATCTTTTAGTTTTCCTCTCACTTAGCCTATCTAGCCTTCTCATTGCTTTCTCATCTCTTTCTTCTCTCTTTTAGGGTTTGCAAATAATAATAAGGCTGCCTCACACACCTAACCTTTATATTTTAACCCTCAAATCCTGAAATTAGGTTTATTGGCAACATTAAAATGACCCAAATACCCCTACGTGAGCCCGGGTTAAGACTAAAAAGCCCCCAGAACCCAATTATTGCCCTTAGGTACTCAATTTTGACTATTTTCACTTATTCCGGATCAAACGTGCACTCGAAATCACCATTTGAGTCACTAAATTCAAACATCCTATCTCAACCCAAAAATAGCCCGCACAAATGCCTCGGTTGCTATATCATCGTTTTTTTCCGTCTCTACTCACATACGACGCACTACAATTGATTTATTAAATTAACTTAAACATGCTAGTAAATCTACACGTAAGTATAAATCTTATTCTCACAATTTAATGTTTAGTAATTTCACATTATTTCCCATTTCAATCAAATTACGTCACAAATGCAATTTAACTGCTAAAATAAAGTACTCTAAATTACGGGGTGATACATACTTTCCACCTTACAAAAAAATTTTGTCCTTAAAATTCGGATAAGTCTGGTACTAAAAGCTCTGGATACTTCCTCGCACAACCTCCATATCTTCCCAAAGTCGAAACCATTATGATGTTCTCACTATGCCTCCACTAATGGTACTCTTCAGCCCAACGGTCTGTACAATACCGTTCAAACTAGTGAATAGTACGCTTCAGTCAACATACATCGAAACACCCACTATTTTACTTACCATATCACCTTGGTCACCAATTTTCTAATTTTCCTTCTGACTTACCATATGCATACGTTCAACCCATATATTTCTATGTCTTCTCATCGCAGATGATACTGAAAATATCCAACTAATTAGGGTGCCCATACATCCTATACCACCCGATTCCACTGGTATTAATCATCAAATAGCTATCACCTCATAGTTTTATCCACCTACACGTGCAACAACTAAAGTACTAACTCTATGCCCTAACGACCACACATCTCTCAACTCTCGACGCTTACTAAGGTTCATGCGTGGGATATCTCGCAAGTGAAATCCAAATAAGGAACCCCTCGATACACTATTACCTAGCATTATCGATCATCGAGATCCGTAGGCCCAAAGCACATAAATAAGTTACCCAAAACCCTGTCCCCAAATGTATATGTCTAATCATCCACTCCCACGTCACTAAAGGAGTCATACGCTACGACTCTCTCACTATCACTAATTCCTCAGCGCTAATTGAGTAAAGAGTTAAATCTCTTTGCTCGATAGTAAACCCAATATACCCTGAATCACATTAATAAAAGTCCGCACATACTAGAATCAAAGCTAAGGAGACAACTATACTCTCTGAATTCTCCTATATAATATAATATAATATATATACAGTATTGACCCTCTTTCAGGTGATACCTTGCAAAACGATGGATCCTACCCTGGTATAGTGAAAAGGATAGCCTTGTTGTAACAACCCACCTTCATTAAAACCATCACTAACTAGTTCGTTCTCAGGATAACATCATACTCGCATAACACATCTCTAAAACGAGTAAATCCACTCAAACATATCCTCTCAATGACCACACCCGCTCCCCTACAGATGGAGCGAGAGAGAACCCTGCTACCAAACGGTAAATATACACACAATAGTAACACTAATGATACACCCACTAAAACCACTCTCACGCGAATCTATTTCTAACGAAATGCTGTGACTAAGTCGTGTCATATAAAACTTATCCCATTTACCCATGGATAAAACTCATTTCTTCAATCTCCAATCGCATTGGTGGTTCAAATGGTTCCTGAACATAATACTCTCATCCAAGCCTAACCAAATACTTTTATAACTTTTTCCCTTACTGGGCATCCTACACCTTTCCCCTAACCCATTGCGAACAAGATTAACACATCTGGCCCTAGTCTCTACACATAAGACACCTTTTTGTGTCACTCCCCCTTCTATGGTCCCACTGGCCATATCGGGGTTGTCGATCTTTCGGACTTGGTAGCCTCAACCCTTATAGTTACCCTCGTTGTTCCCTAGGCTCCGTTGGCCCTATGGAACTCGCTATTGGCCCTGATTGAATCCATCGTCACTCAGTAGGAATTTCATTGATTTAAATCATTTAAATGATTTCACTGCTAGGTATCCCCCTACAGTGACTAACTAGTACTATTACATCCAGTCTTTAACTTCTGGATAGATTCTCCAACTCTATTGGTTCCCTTTCCATGGAAGCGTTAATATTATCATTTTAAAACACAACATTAACGTCATCTGCATCGGTCGTCCAAGCCATATTTCCCATAAGCGCTGGTGACTTCTACCCATGAGTCCATCATCCAACTTAAAGACTCCTTTATCCTCCGTAACCACCTCGTCTGGCATGAAGTTCGCTAAGCAAGTAAATTCTTTCTCATTACCGGCCTTTGTCCGTCCCTATTGTGATAAGTTCATAAATGTCATTCGCATCTATGTCAGAACAGCACATGAAAGAACTTACGATTAAATCGCACCCAAAATTTCTTGATTAATTCCTTATCTACTTCCTTATATGTGGTGGTTGTCTCTAACCACAGTAATGCTTCTCCTATGAGTAAAAAATTTAAACCAAAACTTGTTTCTGAGTGTCACTGCACTCCACTACACGCAAATGCCTTTAGACATCCTCCTTATATTGTCTATCTAACATAACATTCGCATTTCCCAAAAACTTCGACGGATGGCCCTCTTGAAAGGACCCTCCGTCTCTCTTCCATGCTGACCGCTAGGGGTGTCCATAGGCCCGATGCCCGCCAAGCCCGTCCAATAAAAAATAGGTCTTGGGTAAGGTGAAAAGGCCCGCAAAGCGGGCTTGGCAAAATTTGATGGGCTCGATTTTTTTTCGGGCGGGCTTGGGCATGATTTCTTAAGCCCGACGAGGCCCGGCTCGACCCGAGGCCCGAGAATTATATATATATATATATATATATATATATGTGTGTGTGTGTGTGTGTGTGTGTGTGTGTGTATTAATTTATTATTAAAGTTTAAGACTACAAAGTTATAAATAAATATATAAAGTGGGTAACTTTTATAAATATAAAAACATATACTAAGTCTTTTTGTGTAGAGTGCGGAAATTTATATATAGACTTTGTAATATATAAAGTCTAAAACAGGTTTTTAATTAAAAAAATAAGTCTTTGATTAAGAAAAAATATATTCTTTTATTTAAAAAAAATAATTAACTGGGCCTTGGCCAACGGGCCTGGGTAAAGAGCTTTCAAATCTGGGCGGGCTTAGAATTACATAATAAGGCCCGATCCAGGCCAGAGCTTTCAAATCTGGGCGTTATTTGGAGAAACTGATACGCCCTAACAGTCAATACAGCATTAACTGTCTGGGCAACAACATTGGTGGCCTTTGATGTGGCCACCATCCCTTAAATAATCTGCGACTTCTGCTGAGCCTCTCCTCCTGTGGACCTCCTAACGGCCCTCGCTGGTCGTCCTTCTCCTATTCATCTTCTGAAACCCATCTGAACTCGAATAAGAATCTCTTCAATATTACATAATGGCAGGAGAACGTAAATCGTAATATGAATCAATAGTCCTAAGCATTGGGCTCTACATCAAAGATAAATAAACGTTAACAAGTAAAAAGCCACACAAATCCTATGGACACTAGATTCTGATTCTCTGATACCATCTGTGACACTTCGCTTAATAAAATAACGGGTGGCTAGACCTCTATCAAAACAAAAAGTTGGTCTCATATGGCTCATCCTTAGCATCACTATCGAAACATGATAAATTACTTAAAACCTAATTATTTTAACAAGTAGTGTCAATTTTTAACTTTCATAAGCGTACATTAAGATTAACCAACCACAGTAATTCAAAACCCAGTAAGTAATAAAAATTAACACTAAATAAAGTCTGAAACTCAGATAAAGAAATAGAGTTCTCGAATAAATCATTAGGCCAAAATCCAATACATCAAATCCGTTTGACAAAAATCTGAAATACAAGTCTGAATAAAAGGGGCAACATGCCCAACAATATTAAAATAGATAACCAAATTTAGAATATCAAGAATAGAGTTGGACACTCGAGAATCTTGCAAGCTTCCATATCAGTTGCAGCTACGCGTACCTGGAAAGAATAATTATCCTTGGCATCTCTGTGGATGGACACCTAAAAGTTTCAAAAATATTTTTGAAACGGGTCAGAGCCCAAAACCTTTAAAAAATATTTAGTGAGTAATTAAAATTCAATAAATAAATATGCAGATAAACTTTTCATATTAAAGTCGGTGTCGCACTCTCATTGTATTGCCCCTCATCTGGCGCCTACATCTTAATCCATCGAGTTACATTACCCTATCTAACTAGTATTATTACAAATCTCACTCACACACTACCCTGAATCGAGTTTTGACTAACTTTCATCTCTTAATTAGATATGTCTCTCATTAGCTTATTAAATCATTAATCAATTTATAACTTTACTCCAGTTATTTAACCACGTTCATCACTAAGGTATTAAGTTTGTATATAATTTACTACACTATTATATACGTTTATAAGACATGTCGCACCAAGACACTATATATATTTATATAACTCGTAATATATGCAATCATATGTCCGAATGTCCTTCACATTCTGAAAGTGAACTCACTAGCATGTTATCCTACTCCAGGAATATCTACCATATTCTGGGCAGTTGGGCCTGAATCTCACTACCGGACCCAAAAATCACAAACAAACATTGGAGATGGTCATGGCCTTAAGTCCGTGGTCATAACCACACCACATTATTCTATGGTACTCCAACTCTACATCACCCGGGGTGCATAACACCTATGACCCTGGGGAACGGTACTACCTCTGCTGGGATTCACCAGAGTGACCTCCCATGGCGCGCAACCTCCCCGATAGCATAACGTCTAAGATACATATATGTTTCATATAAATAACATACACATAAATATTATTCATTTTCGTTTATATACTGTCTTTATACCCGTATATAAATTAAATCACAAACTCCCACTAGCACGTTCCTATCACTCAAAGAACTAGCCTACAAATCCTAAGTCTATCTCACGACTCTTAATTAAATAAATTATCATCCATTAATTAAAATACAATAGCATCACCCTGCTAAAGTACCCGGACTTACCCAATCATCCCGTCGTATAATTATTCAAGTTTTTAAGTAACATCACTCCGATAAAACACCCAGACTTAACCCAACTAGCTCGTACATTTATTCCCGAATTCACCTCATCAATTCGATATTTAAACTTTGTCGTCAATTATCTCTCTCACAATTTCTAATTCAAATTTTTTTTACCCGCTCATCCCTAGTTAATATAATCATTCTAAATCACCCTAATAGATATAAACCCATACAAACTTTTCCTTGTTTCAGTTTTGGTCGATCTATCGATCGACATCCTTCGATTGATCACTGCCCATATTTTTTCCAAGTTCGTCGTTCTTCCTTATTTAACCTATAAATCTTCCAGATAATTTACCCAACTCCCAAGAACAATTATACTACATGTTTATAAATCTTTCTGGACAGATCTTAAACATAATTCTCATCTATGAATCAACGATTATCAAATGACATCAATTAAATCATGAATTGGTGCTCTTTTAAAGAATATTCAATTATCATCCTAATTTGATTTCACAATCCCCAATTAAACCAATTCCACTTCTAAATCTCGAATTTAATTCTAATCCCAACAATATCAAATGGTTCTATATCATCGATTTAATCATCTAACTACGC
The DNA here is from genome assembly GCA_949130495.1 of Sambucus nigra. Lineage (NCBI taxonomy): Eukaryota > Viridiplantae > Streptophyta > Magnoliopsida > Dipsacales > Adoxaceae > Sambucus > Sambucus nigra. Next base: position 53,193,407 of record OX422223.1, read on the forward strand.
GTGATATCAATTCCATCCCCCCACCCCCACCCCACCCCACCCCCATTTAAATGTGAGAACCCCTCCCAGAATGGTTTGATTTCACACCTACCATGATATGAACATAAATCACTTCAATTTGATTTAAAGCAAGTTAATTACTTTCCTTTGATTGTTCGTAGGTTCTGATCTCTCTTGTGTGTAATGATTAGATATTAGGAATCCTTGAGTTTTCCTCCCAATTAGCCTCTCTAGCCTTCTCCTTGATATCTCCTCTCTTCCTTCTCTCTTTTAGGGTTTGAAAATAATGGTAGGGTTACCTCACACACCTAAACTCTATATTTTGACCCTCAAATCCCGAAATTAAGTTAATTGGCTATTTTAAAATGACCCAAATAACCCTACGTGAGTCCGGGCTAGTCTAAAAAGGCCCTGGAACCCAATTACTACCTCGGGTACTCAATTTTGACTATTTCCACCTATTCCGGATAAGTTGTGCACTCAAAATTACCATCCGAGTCACTAAACACAAATATCTTATCTCAACCCAAAATAGCCTTTACAAATGCCCCTGTTGCGATATCGTCAATTCTCGCCATTTCTCCTCACATACGACGCACTACAATTGACTTAATTAAATTCATTTAAACACGCTAGTAAATTTATACATAAGTATAAATCTTATTCTCACAATTTAATATTTACTAATTTCATATTATTTCCCACTTAAATTAAATTACGTCACACATGCAATTTAACCGCTAAAATAAATTATCCAAAATTATGGAGTGTTACGGTTATCAACAACAAATTGTGACTTCTCCAAATTTTTCCATATTACAAGTATATTAAAGATGAATTCCAACAAAGGGCTAAGGTAGACAACCTTAATAAATACAACAGGCGGAAAAGATGGGGGGGGGGGGGGTAAAGAAAAACATAATTATAAAAAAAAACTGATAAAAGTAAAGGTGCCACAAAATTCAAAAGATGCGATCCAATTGTGCACTCGAGTTTCAATATTTCCTTTCCTATCTATAACTTATATCCTAGAACATTAAAAAAATATTTTCATATAAAAATGGAATGATATAATAAATGAACTCATAAAATAATAGATTAAATTTAGATTCACCGCACCGTAACTTAAAAAAATTGATGAGATGGAAAGTAGGATAGCGGCTCAATTATAATTGTACTTGAAAAAAAAAATGAAATGTAATACATAGCTGAGAGAAAACAGTACAAAACCTGAAAACATAAAATGAAACGTAATTATGATACAACTAATACATATAATTTTTAACACCTCATTTCAGTTTATAAAAATGAAATACAAGTAGAATTTGGATTTTATACAAATGAATTACCATTTTTTATATTTCATTTTAGTTTTAAATACAACAAGTGCCATTAGTTGTATTAATTACCATTAATTACACTAGCATACAGTACAGAAACAAACCAACTATACACTACAAACCTTACTACTCATCAATAGAAATAGTCTTGGAGCCTTGACCCGACTTGGAGTTAGAACTCTCACTTATGTGCAATTTAAATATATTTTTTGTTAAATCATTTACATCTACTCCTTCTTCACTAATAGTTGAAAAAATAAAAATAGTTTAGTATTTTACAAATTATAATTGGATAAAAAAATCAATACAAATGAAGTTAAAAAAATGTATGAGTTTTTCCAAAAATCCAATCCCTATTGCAAACCAATTCTTGAAAAGTTTCGAGAATAAGAGAACTACGTTACTCGTCAAGAACTCCACTACCAATACTAAAAGTAGACTCAGAAGCGACAGTTGAGATAAGAATTGATAAGATATCACGAGACATACAAGAAGTAGAGGGTAACGAATTTTCTTTCCTTTCCACCACATACGAATATCTATGTCTTTCTTTCTTGATAATAATTCTTCCTCAAAATACTTATGCAAGTCATTCTTTTTATCAAAGGTAGATACATCTTTATAACTATTGTCAAAATCCTAAATTTTGTATTAACAAAATTAGGATAAATCAAGTGTCCAAAACATTATTTTTAAAACAACCATTATAATTGCATTTTAAAAAAATTATATACCTGAAATAGAGAACCCCTGGTGTTATTTTCTTAATGACGATGAATATCAGATTCCGGATTACGTGAACTTTCAATATGAGAATAATTTAGACTATATACATGAAAAAATCATATAGAGGGTCATACACAAGGTTGAACTCGTGATAATCATTATCATGTAACCTCGTATACGTCCACTTTAAAAATTGAATTTTGTATCGTGGATCCAACATTATAGTAATAGAAAGAGTGACACTATATTCAGACCAATATTTCTCAAATTTTAAGTTCATTTTTCCTCCCATCCTACAAATAAAACTATTTGACCCTTTCGTTGCTTATTTCAACGTAAGTTGGATGACAAAAACTTGGGGGAAGAACAAGTTTGCCATGGGATATTTTGTTCCAGAAAAAATAAGCAAGTGACTTCATAAAACAAACCCAAAACATGGAAATCTTTTCAACTATGTCCCATTCTTCTTGGAAGGGACAATGTTTATAATTGAAATCACTCAACTGTAAATAAATTAATGCATGATGATAAAAAATTATGCTTTGAAGCATTAAATATGCTGAGTTCCATACTAGTTGGAACATCTTAACGAAACCTTCTTTTATACTCTAAAGAACTGACAAACACAATCATAAAATTTATATTTTCTCTAAGATGAACCTTTAATATATTTCACACTCTCCCTAAATTTAACCACAACTTCATCAATTTCTTCGAGTGTGTTTTGGATTATAAGATTCAAAGTATGCGCACAACAATGAATGTGAAAGAACTCACCATTCATTAGAAGTGCACCTTTTAAATTAAGTCCAATTTTTAGAATCTCAACAAAGTCACCATTGCTTGATGCATTATCTAGCATAATTGAGAATAATTTCTTCTCAAATTCCGATTCACTCACAAGTGTATATATTTTTTATGATAAAGCAACACTAGTGTGTGGAGGGGGAATGAGGAAAAAACTCTGTATTATTTTGTTTAACTTCCAATTTTCATCACTGAAGTGAGCAGTAAGGATGCGATACCCATCAGTGGCTACGGACGTCCATAAATCAAAAGTTAGACAAATTCTCCAATACAGTGAATTTAACAAAGATGGAAGTTTTATTTTCTCTCTTTTAAATATTTTCAACATTCCATCCTTGGTCTTATTCCTAGAGGGAAGCGTAATATCATATGAAATATATTTAAAAATAACCTTAATACACTCATAGTCGACAAATTTAAAGGAAAACTATGTTTGATAATTTCCTTATGTAGTTGGTCATAAAACACCTCAAGATTAAATATGGAAAATTTCATAGACATAGACCCTTTAGTTTGAGATATAATAAGTTGGCCAATGTATGTTGTGTCATTTCTAACACAATTATCCAGATGGTTAAGCAAATTTTTGATTCCATAAATACTATCACAAAGATAAATCACCCCACATTTCCGACATTTAGCCCTTTTTTATTATCCTCACCTAATGGTAATTCTTAAAATTTTGTCTAATAATGGGATCTTTTTTATGAGGAAAAGGAATTTTAGATTTCTTTTTTGCCTTCGAAGCATCGTTTTAAGTGGAATCTTGTTCATTAGTTTTAAGATCGGTTCCTTCATCCGCGTCTTCGTAGAGTTCCACATCCACATCAACTGAATTGGCGCTTTCAATTTCCATACAAGCTGAAAAAAGTCCAACAGAGAAATAAGTATTAACATTATAACAAAATATTGGGAATAAAAGGAATCCAATTGCTTTGTATAATTCACTTTTATTTGTGTTTTGATTTTGAGTTAAATACCAAACCAGACAACTTAAATATGAAACCAAATCAAACCACATAAATAATAACATTGAGAATTAAAAAATGAGTATAAAAGGAATCAGAAATACAAAAAATAAGAATAAATAATGCAAATGTGTTGTACATATAAAACATAAACATTTAATGTTGTTTATCAAAATATATGTCTTGTTTTTATTATTTACTCTGATTTATGATTGGATTTTGAAAAAAATACCAAACCAAACAACTCAAATTTAAGACCAAACCAAACCACTTGAATAAAAACGTCGATAATACAAAACAATTAGTATAAAAGGAATAAAAACTATAAACAATGCAATAACCTTGTATTGTACATGTAAAACATAAACATTTGGTGTTTTTATAAAAAAAAAAATGCCTTACTCTATTATTAACTCCATTTGTGTTTTGATTTTGAGAAAAATACCAAACTAAATCACATAAATTTAAGACCAAACCACTTAAATCTATAAAATTTACACTTAAACTACACTATAAGTAAGGAAAATTAAGAGATCTGAAAAATAGGAATGTCCGAGAATACCTGTAATCTGTAAAAAAAAATATTAAAATTCGATAATAACAGTAAGTAAAATGTCAAAATTACCTAGTAGAATAGAAAATCATTTTTAATATACAAAACAATTGGTTGACTTTGTTTGATGATGACTACCAGTCGAGAAAAGGATATGTGTGAGAAGAGAAAAAAATATGGTGATCTACGTGAGAAAAGAGGAAGAGAATATAGATCTGCATATGTATATGTCTGTGTGTGTGTCTGTGTGTGTGTCTGTGTGTGTGTCTGTGTGTGTGAGAGAGAGAGAGAGAGAGAGAGAGGGGGGGAATGGAAGAGAGAGAATACATGTCTCTATTAGTTGCGTGAGATTTAGAGTGAGAGATGAAATGAAAGTGATGAAGAATTAGGTTTTGTAAATGTTATCAAGTTTTTGGTCAAAAATGAAGGGTCCACATTAAATCTCATAACAAGTGGACTATGTGTGGAGATTGGGAGTCAAAAGTAAAGGGTTTATTGGTGTTTATATCGGCTATAGATTTACGGACCCAATAATACCCGTTAGTTCTAACGGGTATTAACGGGTAGTGACAGGTCTAATCATGTTTAATTAAATTTTCAAACCCAATCTATCAATTTAATGGGTTTATCGTGTTGACCGTGTCGTGCCACATTTTAACATGTTTACTTTTATGAATCATATTTACTACCACAACATATCACAATATTTATCTACATTTTATGATGAGGAATCTATACTTTTTGTTATTAACCTATTATCTTAAAGATTTATCCTAATATGGAATCAAAGAAATGTGATATTTATGGTTTATTATCACAATGTAAGAATTGAACATGAGAGATAGAATGGAATTAAAAAAATGTGATATACTTGGGTTTATTATCATAATGTAATTACTGAATAATGAAAACTAAGTTATCTCACTCCTTTCAATTGTTTTCCCGAACTTCTATAATAAATCAATTTTCCAAAATAGATAAAATTGGACCATATAAATTTCATTACAATTTATGTTCCAATCTCACAAAATACTATTTATTGGAATCAAGTAAGTGGCCCCAAATTATACATATATAACACTTTCATTACATGTGGATGTGATTGCCATTTCATTTTTATAACACTTTTTACTCAATATCTTTTAATTTTAAGAAATTCTTGCCACAAACAAAATATTTTTAGAGATTAAAAGGAGATTACTAATCATTCAATTTAAGAATACCAGATATTTTTATGTAAATCTAATAAATTGATGTTTTATGTTATCTTATATGTTTGTTTTATTTGCGTAGCAAAATTTCAGCAATTATCCATGTTTTACCGCATGTAATAATTTTTTAAGAAAATTATAACTATGAACCTTTATATAATATATTATTTACTTTAATCAGTTGCAGTATATAAACCCTAACATGTGAGAGATAATTTATTTTGTTTTAACTTTTTAGTAAGTTTAATGAATTTATTTTGTATTAAACTTTTATTTCACATGTAATCAATGTTTGAAAAGGTGTTTGAGACTTATGGCTTGAGTCTTGCCCAAGTCGAGGAGTAAAAAAAGAGGCCTAAATCTTCGATTTATTATCTTGGCTCACATAAAGGCATTGAACATTATTCTTATCGCTTTTAGTAAAGGCGCTGGTAAAGGCACTCCCCATTTTTAATTTGGGCGCTTAAAGATAAGTTAAAAAAGGATTTTACTTTTGGTAAGGGGACTTCCTAAGATATATAACAACAGTAATAAAACAACGTGCTAAATTTCAAGAACACTTAATTTCCTTTGAATGAACTGTATGCAACAACAATGCTATTAGAAAACAAAAGAAAAAAAGGTAAACCTGAGGAGAGTGCGCTTGCGTTAAAATAAGGAAGTTATTTAATTAAACTAAGTTTTTATTAATTATGTCCTAAACATGCATCTAGGTGTGATTGATGATGATAAAATCAAGCAAAAACATTCAAACACACACAAATGAGGGAAAATCCCCCACAGGGGCAAAACCTTGTATTTTCACTATAATTTTGTAAGAAAACGGCTTACACGGATTACAATGATAATACGTGACACAAAAATACCCTCGGGTGTCGGTTCTGATGTCGTCGACTGGAACTATCCCTTTCCAGTAGGGCAGCAATGAAGAAGAAAACGGCTTCCTCACAAATTACTCCAGATGAGTAAATGATCTTCTTGAAGGTTTAAAGATTCACATGCATATATGGGAATGGTTTTGTGAATCAAAAAGGTTTAGAAAACCTTAAAAAGATGAAATCATATTCTAGACTGTTTTCGCAGAATTTTGAGATTACAGCAAGACTTAAAAATTGTGTAGGAGGTGTACAGGTATTTATACAAAAATCGAGGCGGTGGCTCGTTCAAACGAGATAGCCATGTCACTCGAACGAAGGACAGATGTCATTCGAACGAGATCACGCGACCTGCCTATCTCGCGCAAACGACGGCCAAAGTCGTTTGAGCAAGCTCGTCGTTCAAGTCACTTCGCTTCTACACTTAGAAAAAATTCTGCTTTTGATAAAAAAATTAATCCAGACATCAAAAACAATTTTCAAAAAATTTCCCAAATATTAAAGCTCCAATAAACCATTTTACCAATAAAACGTAGTGGAGTAGTGGGAATGAGCTGAGCAGCACGTTGCATGTAGCATGATGCACGTGAAGATATTGGATGCATTGAATTCGAATAAAGGCCGTCGAGGATGATCGTGTTGACGTGCCGAAGGTAGCGGTATCAGACATACAAACAGTGATCTAGGAGAAAAAATAAAATTCCTAGATTCTACCCCGGACATTTATAAAATTATGTCCTTACAAATCTCCCCCTATATTTATGCCGATACATACATAAAAAAATCCAAATTATGCAATCATATGACATACAAGATAATATCCCCATTAAACCCTCAAACTGAGAATACTAAATGACATGTCTTTCAAATCTTCAGCTCTTCAGAAACGTACAACGCTTTTCTCATTAGGGTGTGCAATCCAATAATGAACAATTTTGTACCTACACACATGAGATAAAGCAAATACCCGTGACAAGCAACAGTTTGAAATATACTGATATGCAAAAATTGATGATCAATTAAGCTTAAGAAAATCATTCAAAAACCAACTAAACACCAAAACAATTCTCCCCCATAATTCTTCTCCCCCTTTTTATGATGTCCCCAAATAGACAGATATGAGAAGCATAGATAAATGCGCGTGGAGAATGACAAACGGGAATAAACTGATATTTTTGTATTTTTCAAAAAATTTCACACATAATATACAACAAAGAATCACACCATGAAAGAACACAAAAACAACCAAGTCTATGATAGCGAAAATGAAGGGGTGTGATCAAATTCGATAGGAAAATCAATGCATACAAACATGACATATGTGCACGATGAATATCGGATACTCCTAACGAATGAACTCAAAATCTTCCTTTGGTGTAAAAAGGTTGTAATATGAGACATTGACTCAATCAAATCAATAAATCAAAGCTCAAAGTGATTTCCACACCAATAATGTCCAAAACTATTTCATGCTTTTTCAGGACTTTCAAGGAAGTGCAAACCCGTTTATATTCTCCAACCAAACTCCCTCAGATTTATATTTTGTATAGAGGCGATGTAAATTCTCAAACTTTAGAGAATTGATGATGAAACCTAATGGCCCATATTTGGCATATATTACTTTTTATTGCCTTTAATTTTTTTCGGGCTCTTTTAACCTCTTCGGACCCCGGATAATAAAATTCCTCAATTTTTTAGGTCCTTTTTAACGGTGGCTTAAAATCGCAAAGGCTAAATGAAGCTTTCACAACCCTTCCCCGTTTTCCAATAAACACACAGTCTCACCAAAACGGTTTTCACATGCATTCCAATCTTGTCAAGTTTTATCACATATGATTAGTTATATAGACAGAATGGAGATGGAAACACTCAAGACAATATGTGATAGACAAGTAAAATAATCAAATAAAGTCGTGCATGTGTGAAATAAATGAGCTAGGAGTCAAACATGTAGAAAGATATCACTAATCACATCTCAAAGACTCCAATCAATGTAAAGCACATGGATGAAATGATGTAGCTTCTCAAATCTCTATCAAACAGTAACATGGATAAATGGAATGAAATTGTGACTCGGTTATCTTAAATGCTCATCCATACAAGGTGCAAATAAAATACAAAAATCTTTTTGAGTTTTTCTAAAAAATTTATAAAAGAAAATCTTTTTGGACTTTTCAAAAAAAATAAATAAATATCTGTACAACAAAGCAATAATAAAAATAAAACAAACTAGCAATAGGAGGCATATGATATGAACATGAAAAAGCATTATATCCTAGACACACACCAACCCCTCAGTCATCTGTGCAAATCCCCAAAGACTTCCTAAGACTCTCAAATCTAAGGGCATCTAAAGGTTTCGTGAAAATATCGGCTAACTGACGGTCGATGGGTACAAAACTCAGGGATACGACTTTCTCCTCAACTAACTGACGTATAAAGTGCTCGCGTATCCTGATGTGTTTTGTGCACGAATGTTGGACTGGATTGTGGGATATGTGTATCGCACTCATGTTATCACATGAAATAGTCATGGTGTCCTGTGAAATCCCATAATCCTCCAACATTTGCTTCATCCACAAGAGTTGCATGCAACACCTCCCGGCGGCAATGTACTCAGCCTCCGCGGTGGACAAAGAGATAGAATTTTGCTTCTTGCTCAGCCAGGAGACAAGAGAAAAACCAAAATAGAAACACCCACCAGAAGTGGTCCCACAACCATCTATATCCCCGGCCCAATCGGCATCCGAACAGGCGGATAAATGATCATCGCTATCAAAGGAATACCAAATACCGTATGAGAGAGTCCCACTCACGTATTTGATAATACGTTTTAGAGCAAGTAAGTGTGACTCTTTCGAGGACACCTGATATCGCGCACGGAATCCAACACTAAAGGCTATGTCGGAACGACTGGCAGTCAAGTAGAGAAGACTACCTATCATACTCTGATACAAGGTTTGCTCTACGTCCTTGCCTAAAGAGTCCTTACTAAGCTTGGTAGTGGTACTCATAGGTTTACATGCATACTTAGCGGAATCTAACCCAAATTTCTTCACTAGGTCTCTAGCATACTTATATTGGGAAATGAACATCCCATCCTCTAGCTGATAAACCTGGAGACTAAGGAAAAAAGTAAGCTCACTAACCATGCTCATCTCAAATTCAATTTTAATCTCTTCCTCCAAGTGATGAGCATGTTGGGAGCACGTGTATCTAAAGACTATGTTGTCCACATAGACCAAGGCAACCAAAATAACACCGTCATCTCTCCTGGCGAATAACATCATATCAACTCCCCCTCTCTTGAAGCCACGGGCTAAGAGGTAGGAAGTAAGCCTCTCGTACCAAGCACGGGGTGCTTTCTTCAAACCATACAAGGCTTTCCTCAGATAGTAGACGTGCTCCAGGTGCTTAGGGTCTTCAAACCCTTTCGATTGTTCCACGTAAACCTATTCCTGTATAATGCCATTTAGAAAGGCACTCTTGACATCCATATGATATAACTTGAAGCGCAGATGACATGCGATGGCGAGTAGTAAGCGGACGAACTCAAGCCTCGCAACAGGAGCAAATGTCTCCCCAAAGTCTACACCTTTTATCTGTGTGTATCCTTGAGCGACCAACCTAGCCTTGTTTCTGATTATGGTACCATTTTCATCCCTTTTATTCTTAAAAATCCATCTGGTACCTATCACATTAGTCTCACTAGGTCGGGGGACAAGTTCCCAAATATTATTCTTTTTAAACTAAAGTAACTCATCCTGCATAGAAGATATCCAGTGTTCATCCTTGAGTGCTTCTTTGTGGTTCTTGGGCTCAACTTTGGACGTGTAGCAGAAATGGCTAACAACGTTCTCTAGCTAAGCACGAGTCTTAACCCCTAGAGTGGGATCTCCAACAATGGAAGAAGGGTCATGACTCTTGCGAACCTAAGTAGGTGTGTCCCCTAACACAGGAGTAGGGTCCACAGAGTGTGGGTGAGGTAGAAGTAAATTACTTCCAGAAACATCCTCATCCTCACACTGAAGGCTAGAATCAATAAACGTCGAAGGTTCGTCATCTTGCACGGTGACGTTTATTGACTCCCTAACCCTTAGAGCTCTTCAGGTTAAAAATCCGGTACGCTCTACTATTCGATGAATATCCTAACAGTATTCCCTCGTCGCTTTATGAGTCAAACTTTCCTAATTGCTCTCTGTCCCGTAGGATGTAGCAATTACTCCCAAAAATACAGAAATATGCAAGGTTGGGTTTCTTGCCAACCCACAATTCATAAGGTGTCTTAAGTGTGTGTGGACGCTAGTAAATCCTATTCACCGTGTGGTATGCAATAGACACTACCTCTGCCCAAAATATCCTAGTAACCTTATGACCTAGAAGCATAGGTCTAGCCATTTTCGGGATCGTCCTATTCTTTCTCTCAATAATCCCATTTTACTGAGGAGTCTTCACAGCAGAAAACTCATGTTTGATCCCAATGCTATCACAGTAAAGATCTACCTTTGCTTTCTTAAATTCAGTGTCATTGTCACTACGTATCCTGTTAATAGTGACTCCGTGTTGATTTTGCAGGACACGGCACTTGGTCATTAAAAACTCCACAGCATCAAATTTCTCCCTCAGAAAACCTACAATCGAGTATCTAAAGAAATCATCCACCATCACGAGGATATACCTCTTACCACCCAGACTCTCAGTACGAGTAGGACCCATAAGACCCAAGTGAATAAGCTCAAGAACACGAGAGGTGGTAATGGAATACAACTTCCTATGGGGGATACGAATTTGTTTTCCCAACTGACAGGGTCCACAAACCGTCGAAGTTGTCTTTCCAAGTGATGGTAAGTCATGTACTAGGTCCTTTTTAGCTAAACGTAATAGATCTCTAACGTTCACGTGACCTAAACGTTGGTGCCACAGATCCATAGGAGTGATCATGGCGCTGTTGCAGACATGTGAGGATGTGGGCTCAGTCTTATAGCAATTATCCTTTATCCTCACCCCTCGCACTAAAAGTTTACTGGCTTGATTATAAACATTACATGCGTCCCGATCAAACTTTACGGTAAAGTCAGCGTCGCACAGCTGGCTAATGCTGAGAAGGTTTGCTTTCAAACCTTTAACGTATAAAACATTCTCTAGCTTAGGAAATCCTAGTAACTCTACAGTACCACGTCCTATAATGCTAGACTTGATCCCATCTCAAAAGGTGACTCTACCATCCTTATAATCCTCAAGAAAAGTAAAAAATGAGGCATCACCTATCATATGTCTGAAGCATCCACTATCAAAATACCACTGTGAGGTATTATGTGCTTTGAGAGCGACATGAACAACAAGGGCCTTTTTATCTTTCTTAGGTACCTAAGAAGTGGTGACCTTTTGTTTACCGTTGTTGTTGTTGATTTTAGCCGGAATGTGAGAAGCATTAACTGACGGCAAAGACATCCGTCGGAATACCTCCATCAAACTCTATGATGTGGCGGCTAAAAACTCAACTCGCTCTCGCAGACCGGAAAAATCATCAATATGCTATGATGGAGCAGTAGTACGTCGTGTCCGACCCATACTATAGCAAAACTCCGTGAGGTGGCCCTTTTTTTTGCAATATGTACAAAAAAATACAGTCTTAGGCGGACCTTGGTTTTCTTTTCTTGGTCAAACTCTCCTTCGAGGTTTTTGACGTTGGCCATAAGGAGTCGTAGTAAACTCAGGAACTGGTCCAGGTGCAATTTGGGACGTGGAGGCACTATCATAACCAATTCCCTGCCTATCACCAAAACCTAAAGCGGGGTCGAGGAGCATCTTTCCCATCTTCCCATATAAGTTCTCGAGTTGTACCTTTATTTTCTCGTGCTCTCTCCAGATCTTGAGTAAGTTGGGCTACAAGGGCTTCAAGTTTCTTCTGAGTCTCCACGGAGGAATGGAGCTCACTCGTAAGACTAGACACTTGTTTAGTCAAGTCCCCTCTCTCTTTCTCAAGACAACTCTCTCTCTCTCTAAATAAACTCTCTTTCTCAACACAGGCAGACTCTCTCTCTCTTAAGGTAGTACAGGTGGAGGACTCTCTCTCTCTCTCTCTCTCTCTCTCACTTTTCTTAAATCTTCCTTTAAAGCGGTGATCCTAAGAACTAACGCTTTGTTACGCTTTTTAGTTTTAAATGACTCAGAATAAAGCTCGGCGTAGGCGCGTTGAAGATCACTCTGGCTCTCACTTGTGTCATCCTCTCCCTCACTCACATCGCTGTCACTGTCGAGGTGTCCCTATGAAGCAGCATCCCCATCGTCGTGAGGAGGAAAAGAAGTACTCACATGACTATCCACGAATGCGGTGAAGTTACACTCATGCGGTGATTCATCTCCAGAATCCACCGACTCGACCTCACTGTCGTCACTAAGGGTAGCATTAAGGACAGCTTTGCCCTTTTCTCTGTTCAGCCTAGTAGCACACTCAAAAGCTCCATGACCCCTACCATCGCACTCAAAGCATCTCTCACTTTCTTTCTTAGGAGGATCTTTAAAACCTTTTCCATTTTTCTTTTCAAACTTCTTTTTCTCAAACTTCTTTTTATCTTTAAAATTACCATTTTTCTTGAATTTGAGAATTCTCTTGAATTTTTTAGCAAAAAGGGCCAAATCATCTAAGTCAAAATCACACTTAGAATCAGACGTATCTGTCTCTCTTTTTCTAGATGACTCTCCCCTCTTTCTTGCTGACCCCTCACTCTTTCTCTCCTGGGCATAAAGTTTAATTCCCTTATCTTTAGACTTGACAGATTTAGGAAACATATCAATTTCATACGTTTGCAAGTCTCCTACAATTTCTTCCAATTTAAGTGTATTTAAATTACCCCTAGAATTTAACACACTGACTTTTGGGATAAAACGCTTAGGCAGTGATCTAAGAATTTTAACAACTCTAGAATTAGGAATGTGTTCACCAAGATTAAAGCTAGTGTTAACAATATTAGACAGTCTAGCATAAAATTCATCAAAACATTCAAGCATGGTGATTGTTTCAAATTGAGTTGTTAAATTTTGCAGTTTAGACTCTTTCACAGCATTAGTACCTTCATGGGTAAGTTGCAAAACTTCTCATGCCTCTTTTGACGTTGTGCACGTCATTATGCGTTTGAACTCATCAGGTGTGACAGACCCAGAAATAAAACTTAAACCCTTAGAATTAAAAGATAACCATTTAAATTCTTCTTCAGTCCATGTAGTAACCGGTTTTAAATTGGTCACATTTTCAAGAGTGACGAAGGGAGGTGTCCACCCTCGTTCAACCAAAATCCAGACCATTCATCAATTGCTTTTAACGCAGATCTCATGCGGGCTTTCCTGTATGCATAGTTTGTCCCGTCAAAAATTAGCATTTTATTATATAACTTCTCCATTATGAACACACTCATTTTCAAAAATTAATTTTTCATAAAATTGATATCTTAGAAAAATTTTGCGAAAAATTACACGGTAAAGTTGCGTAATTGGCTCTGATACCAATTTGAGGAGAGTGCGCTTGCGTTCAAATAAGGAAGTTATTTAATTAAACTCAGTTTTTATTAATTAAGTCCTAAACATGCATTCAGGTGTGATTGATGATGATAAAATCAAGCAAGAACATTCAAACACACACAAATGAGGAAAAATCCCCCAAAGGGGCAAAACCTTTTATTTTCACTATAATTTTGTAAGAAAATGGCTTACACGGATTACAATGAAAATATGTGACACAAAAATACCCTCGGGTGTCAGTTCTGATGTCGTCGACTGGAACTATCCCTTTCCAGTATGGCAGCAATGAAGAAGAAAATGACTTCCTCACAAATTACTCCAGATGAGTAAATGATCTTCTTGAAGGTTTAAAGATTCACACGCATATATGGGAATGGTTTTGTGAATAAAAAAGGTTTAGAAAACCTTAAAAAGATGAAGTATTATTCTGGACTGCTTTCGCAGAATTTTGAGATTGCAGAAAGACTTCAAAATCGTGTAGAAGGTGTACATGTATTTATAAGAAAATCGAGGTGGTGGCTCGTTCGAACGAGATAGCCATGTCGCTCGAACGAAGGGAAGATGTCGTTCGAACGAGATTGCGCGATATACCTATCTCGCGCGAACGACGGCCAAAGTCGTTTGAGCGAGCTCGTCGTTCAAGGCACTTCGCTTCTACACTTAGAAAAAATTCTGCTTTTGATAAAAAATTAATCCAGACTTCAAAAAAAAAATTCAAAAAATTTCTCAAATATTAAAGCTCCAATAAACCATTTTACCGATAAAGCGTAGTGGAGTAGTGGGAATGAGCTGAGCAGCACGTCACATGTATCATGATGCACGTGAAGATATTGGATGCATTGAATTCGGATAAAGGCCATCGGGGATGATCGCGTTGACGTGCCGAAGGTAGCGGTATCAGACATACAAACTGTGATCTAGATGCAAATAGAAAATTTCTAGATTCTACCCTGGATATTTATAAAATTATGTCCTTACAAAACCAAATCAAGTAGTATGTAAAATCTCAAGACTAAGCTCGGGTTTAAAACAATGTGTTAAATCTATGAGGTTTCAATCCATCTTCAACTTGTTGAGTGAGAGGTATTTTTGTTGGTTTTGGACCACTACTGCTGGTTTGTTATTGTTGTTTAATCTTCCTCTCTATCCAAAAAATGGAAAACTAAATAGCTAATCTGAAATAAAACACAATTAATTCAAAATAGACATTTTAATAGTTAACTCTAAAGTAATTGAATATTTAAAGAGAACTAAATTGTTGTGTTAAATTTAGGCTATCAGATTATAAGAAATATGACTCAAAGGCTTATATAAAAATATGTACCTCTTTTATGGACAACCAATTCATGTTTCCCATTCAAAAAGTTCCCATTTGGATGCATCTCCATGTCGAATCTTGCTCCACCCTGGAATAAGCCTTGGAAGTGGCGCATCATTTTTTTAAAATGGCCTTTATAATGTAACACCCCGTAAATTCAAGAACCTTTAATTAAATTATATTTGTGAGAAAAAAAATTTATTTTATTGGAACGAATTAAATTCATGATTTGGGAAATTTTTAAATTTGAGGAATTTATTAATTTGGCGAATTGATGTTTAATTATTTAGACTATTTTGTGTCGCATTTTGAGGTCAAAAAATTCTACAAACCCTAAGGCAAGTGGTTTAACTTGCATCTAAATTAATTGCATATTTATATTCATGTCATAGTGTGTGTGATAAGATGATATGGTTTTGGGTTATTTGATATCTAAATTGGGTTTTGATGGGTAAGATTGACGTTTTGGTTACGAAAATGGCGATTCTGTCCATGTAACTTCGTAGAAAATCCCATTTTATACATTTTGTTCTCTAATGCGTTTTCTCCAAAAAAAAAGGCTCCAAAATGTCTCAAAACAGCATTTTAAAAATCTGGGCAGATTTGTGGGGAATGTTTTGAAGAAATGTTATTTTTAGTTGTTATTCCATTGGAGGTTGCCTAGATTGATTGATTATGATTGTTGTTCTATAATAAGGACATTAGGCCTAAAGTGGAGATTAGGTTTAAATAAAGTGAGACACGTAAGTATTGGGACAATTGAGAAAGTAATCCATAAGGGAATTAAGGTTGAAATTGACAAAATTGAAAACCTTAGATTAATAATTGTGTAAAATTTATTGAGGATAATTTGGAATAATAAATTAACGATATTCTATTTTCGGACCGTGTGAGTGAGTCCGGGTATATTGGGTGAGTGACGCCAAGATAATTAATTAATGCATGATTAATTCGATTGAGTCGGGATATTGACTCAAATGAATTTTGGAGTAGAACTACGAGTGTTGAGGCACGAATTTGGTTTAGATAATTTATTATAGGGTTATATAATAAATTATGGAATATTCAAAAATAAAAAGGGTGTTAACCTTAATATGTGAGATTTGAGGAATAAGTTCTATATGATGAGATTTCGGGCTAGTGATGCATGTCTGGGTGATTTTAAATGGGTGACACAACTTGAGTGATAAATATATAATTGTGGGAATTATTTGAATATCAAGTCGGTATATAGACTTGGGAATATTAGGCTAGTGTTACGGTATTTGTGCACAGGTAGCCTGTCAATCGGTATATATATATATATATATATGCGGTGATGTGTAGTATATATAGGCCTGTCAATCGGGCTCTTTGAGCCGAGCCTATGGTCGATCAGGCTAAGGCCGATTTTGATTTACTTGGCTCAAGCTCAAGATCGGCCCGAACGAGCTTGAGAGTGCTCGGCTCACAAAGTAAATCGGGCTTCGGGCCCGATTTGAGCAGGCCTGAATTGAATATTCCAATACATATTTATTTTTTTAATAATAAATATTCATATATCAGTAATAAAAAATTATATTTTAGCAATAAAAACATATTTTAGCAATAAAAAATAGGATTCAACACTAATATTGACATTTCAGCATTGATAAAACACATTCACATTTTAGCACTAAAAAAAACATATTTCAATACTAATAATGACATTTTAGTATTAAAAAACCACATTTCAGCACTAAAAAAAATAGATTTCAGCACTAATATTGACAAGTCCCGTAAGATTAAGTAAAGTAAATTAATAAATGACCCACCTTATTTTTATTTCTTTAATATTAAGTCCAAATAATTTAATTGCATAAGGATAAAATTATAAAAAATATTTTGTTTAAAAATATTTTTTACATATCATAGAAAATAAAATAGTTATATATATATATATATATATATATATATTATTTCAGGCCGAGCCTAGTTCGGGATTGAAAGTGCTTCGCTCGCGCTCGACTCAATTGAATTCGGGCTTAATATCTCGGCTCAAACTCAATAAAAGCTCGGCCCAAATTTAACGGGCCGAGCAAGAGGGCTTGGGGCCTTCTCGGCTCAATTGACATGCCTAAGTATATATATGATTTATAAATGTTGGTGTGAATAATATTTATAGGGAAGCATACCCACTCTAGTGCTATCATGAGAGGTTGCGCGATGCGGGTGAATCCCCTGGCTAGAGAATGCAGTGTGAGTATACTCCCCAGGTCATAGCGTTCCGGTTCAGAAATGAGACGCTTTGGATATGATTCGGTCTCATTACCGTGGGAAACTATGGCCGCCTTGATTAGGCATAAATTATTCTCATTTATCCCCTTAATTTAGAGGCTTTTATTGCTCCAAAAATTGTAATTCAAGTGGATTTATATCATATCATAACAATTGAAAAAATTTTAATGAGTACACCGAGTTTCATGTGTTCTTCATCTATTTCGTAAGTGTTCAGTGTTTTAATCCGAGTTCCGTACCAAAAGCTTCAAAGAAGTACAAGAAGGAAAGGTTTCTACAAAAGCTGACAAGATGGAACCGAACCTAAGTGGAAAGAAAAAGTATCGATTCTATCTTAGAAAAGTTCCTATAAAGACTATCAAGACAGAACCGAACTGAAGGGAGGAAATAACGAACCGATCCTACACCTGGAAAACTTCCTGTGAAGAGTTAACAAGATGGAACCGAATTGAAGGGAGGAAATAAATAACCGATCCGGTGCTCGAAGAATTCTCTGTAAATGATGTCAAAGACAGAACCCAACCGAACCCCTTAACAGGATCGATTTTGTTCTCGATTATCCGAAGTTATCCACTTGTAAAAATTAGAATCCTACTTGGATCAAACTCTTATATTTCGTAGAGTATATATTTTAAACTCCTCCTAACATATGGGGGAGACTTTTGATTCGTTAGGGAAGTGTTGTCAATTTATAAAATACCACAAGTGCACGAGCTATTATAGAATAGCGAGTGTAAGTACAGGTCTAACCCACAGAGATTTGTCAATTTTTCATTCAAATTAATTGTGACTGTCCAACTAGCATGTGCAACAAGCCGTTAAACCCCTAGGTTACCCTAGTGGACGAGTTTTGTCTCGGGAGGGTTTGCAGTGAATATACCCACAAAATTCAAAAAACTTGACTCAATACAAAAGACTCAAAAGTAATATAACCAAGTTTGAATGCAAACTTCATAAATATAGTAGAACTTCACTTTTCAATCTCAACTTATCGATTTCAAAAGATTTGATCGTTACATTTCTTATCTGAAAGTTCGTTTTGATTTCAAAATCTCACGGGATGCACTCACAATCGAACACTCGGAAATGGGTTATTTTCTCTCGGTATATGTGAATAAAAGAGTAAATTTATATGAACAAATTTGACATATACATGATCAAAAATGGATTTTTTTTTATAATGGATGAATACGATCTCATGAATGAAAAATCGATTACTTATTGAAAACGTTGAATCGCACAATAGATCCTATTCATCTTCTCTCCACACTATAACTAACTTCCCTTAAGATCGATTAGGACTTTCTTTGGTTGTATTGTAGGCTCGGGTTTCGCTAGAAAGAATGGTTTTTTTTATAGTTCAAAATATCTGAGAATATAGAGGCTTTTCGGTATTTTGACTTTCAGGCACTTTTTCTCGCCTCCATTTTATTTTCTCTTTAATTTTTCATTTCAACTCACATTTTTCCTCATCATCTTTTTCCTTTCTTTCTTTCTTTCTTTCTTCCCCTTTTTTCTGACACATCATTCTTTTACGAACTTTTTTTTTCAACCGTAATTTTACCCTACTATTCTCATAAAATGGGTATGGCTTCTTTTTATGATCTTCAAACTCCCAGTTGGAGTTAGGTAGGATAATGGGTTTTCAATAAAAGACATATTCTCTTTTTGGCTCAAATGGGCTTGCAACAGAATAATGTAAGAAGGTTGAATTTTAGGCTTAATTTTGGGCTTTCAAACGATGGCCTAATCTCATTTCTCACATTCGGTTCAGTTAATTTGTGTCTCAAGACGACTTGCCAAGACTTCTAGTGCTTTAAAATTCACATTTTGACCTTTTTTTCAGTAATCGAACAAAACAAAGAATTTGAGATCATCAACGAATTTATCACTGGAGGAAAGTTTGAGTTATTTTAACTCAGATTGATTTAAATCTCTCAAAAATTATGAATGGCACAATATCTTACCGGGCTAAAATCTCCACATTTTTTCGTTAATCATGTTAACTTTCGCCTCAATATCCATTTTCGATCATATTATTCAGCTAATGTGTAAAAATTTCATAAGTTGACAGATCGATGAATTAATTCTATATTAAGAAATCGTTTCAAAACTCAATTATATTGAAACTCTTTTTGAATTTTTGAAAACTTTTCTGATTTTTTTTTTCTAAAATATCATCCTTACCCCCAAATCTAAATTTTACATTGTCCTCAATGTCTGCTCAAATAAAAATATGGACAAAGAAAATAAGTAAAGAAGTAAAACGATGATATATGTTAACTAAAAAATAACAAAAAGAAAAAAAAAATACACAAATAATATACAAACACATGACAATTACCATGCTCACCATAAATTAATAATCGAAATAGTTGTGGGTCATTCCAATTAATAAACTTTATAGCACTAAGTACCAAAATATCATAAATTTGAGAGCATGACCGCACAACACAAATTTCAATCTTAAATCTATGGTCATAATGGTGAGCACCGACATCATCAATAATAAATAAATTTGAATCGCATGAATCATATGTCAATGCATCACATGGAGGTAATAAACTGCAATAAGGATCCAAATATTTATTATCCCTTTTTCTAAAATAGTCACATAAAATTGGGGATGCATACTCTACTCCTAAATATGAGATTTTATGAAAAGCGTGGGAAGAAGATGTATCATTGGGTGATACACTTTCTTCATAAAAAATAGGAGGACCGTCATAAATGCTTGAAGTATCACTAAAATCGGATGATGAATCCTCAAATAAATTTTTCCACATATAAAAAGAAGAAGAATTTTGCTCAATTAAATTAGGAGAAAAATCTTGACAAACATCCAAATCATCACAAGTATTACATGTGCCAAGATTGTCATTTTTTTTCTCCTCAAAAAATTGATTATCTCCAATCAATTCATGATTATTTTTAGAAATAGCATCATTATACCATTTGTTCACCTCTCTCCAATTGATACACTTTGGTGGACCGATAGTAATTACAGGGGTTGGAGTCTCATCCATACATTCTTTAATTTTTAAAATGACTACTGACCCATCTGAATTAAATTGAAATGCGAAGTCATCTAGATTTTCAGTATTTTATAAAAACACGTCCACAGGATCCATTGAGAAATATGAGAAAGATGACGGGATAACAATATAACGATCACCCATTGCAATTTACAACACAAGAATTTATTTATTTATTTTGGATAGCTCCTACTTTTTGATAAGGGAGAATTTAAAAGACGACCAACTACGGTTGTCTCCTCAAATTTCAATTTCACCTCTATGTGGGTGGTCAGTACGAAGACTCATTAAAAACCACCAATCCTAGACAAGGTGAAACGGAATCGATTTGATAAGTTCGCGTTGTAGTAGCTTTTAATTCTAGCCTCGTTAAGAGTTTTCTTTTATTTTATGAAATTTTTACTTAAAAAAAATCTCAAAAAGTAAAACAAACTAGTCCGAAAGTCACAACTTTTAAAAAAAAAATGTCAAATCCCCGGCAACGGGGCCAGAAACTTGTTATCAATTTATACAATACCGCAAGTGCATGGTCTATTATAGAATAGCGAGTGTACGTACAGGTCGAACCCACAGAGATTTGTCAATTTTTAATTCAAATTAATTGTGAGTGTCCAACTAAACTAAATGGGATAGAGAATGATTATGAACTACACTAAATAAAAGCAACCACGATAAATGAGGGTAACTCAAGATATTTGTAAACAATTAGGAAATAATTAGGATTCGGAGTCCATTTATCACGTAACTAATATTGCACACTAATTTAATGTTGTCATTCCCTTTTTATAACTCAAATTAAACCGACTCTCGCCGTGTTTAATTCGGAAAATATGAGGGTTATGATCAAAATATTTTTAACGTCTCTAATAGACAACTAAAATCCAAATTCCCTTAGAAAATACAAGTTTTAAAATTCGCAAATGTATTTAAGGATGGACTATCAAAACAATCAAAGTGCAAGCATAATCAATCAAAAATTACTATTTTTAAATATCAAAACTTGATTTGACAAAACAATCTTGAAGGTTCTAAAACACA
Source organism: Sambucus nigra (assembly GCA_949130495.1). Lineage (NCBI taxonomy): Eukaryota > Viridiplantae > Streptophyta > Magnoliopsida > Dipsacales > Adoxaceae > Sambucus > Sambucus nigra. The sequence goes on from OX422223.1 coordinate 53,215,052, forward strand.
CTCTCGTGTCGCTTTAAAATGAATACCGAATCTTTAATAACAATTAAAACAAGTAAGGAAAAACAACGATAAAATTAACGTGACAATTGATGATGCTGGGAATCAGCACCACCAGGTAAGGTGTTTCCAAGCTCTATATGTATATAACAATGGCAGTACAGCTATAAAAAGAGATAAGAGAAGGAGATGAGGATATGAGGAGATCAACACCGGAATATAGGTGGTTCAGCCTGTCTGGCCTACGTCCACAGTGAGTGTGTGAGTAATATCACTGAAAGATGGTACTAATGACCATGGGTACAATTCCCTCAAGCTCTCTCTCTCTCTACAGTATATTTTGACAGGGTTTTTGCTAGGGTTGCCTGAATGAGATCCTTTTGCAAGGTAGGGGATGACCCCTATATATAGTGTCTAGGGGGTGTAATGTACCCCCCATGCATGCAGTGAGCATGTGTGTGATATCCTCACCAATGTGGGAATGCCACCTGTCCTTGTCACATGTAAGCAATGATGATGAAATATTCTCCCCCATGTGGAGAATAATCTTGTTACAACTGATTTGTGCCCAGGTGTCTTTATCCAAATGTCAACAGATTCTCGGCAGTCATGTTGGTGAATGACCTCGGCCTGGGAGAGGCCGAGCTGTAGAGGCTTGGTATCCGCTCAATCCGGGAAGTGTCATAAGGAGTCTCGGCCTGATCTCAGCCGAGACATCATGCTGGGTCGGCCCCAGCCGAGGTAATAATGAGTCACTGCTGACGATTATTAAGGCTTTTGGTGAACTCGGCCCAAGCCGAGGCTGAACTGGTTCCATGGTGGTTGTCAAGGTTCCCTGACATCTCGGCCCAGGCACGGCCGAGGTTGCCATGCCCAAGTATATGTGAATGCTGTTGATGCCTATGATGCGCGCAGTACCCATTGGAAGTGTAGATGGCAATGTCGGCCAGGGCCGACCCTGGTCTGGCCGAGGGATGATACCGGGGGGCCCTGGCCTATCTTGGATCGGTCAATGTCTCGACCGAGGGTGGTGTCTCTAGGCCGAGGTAACACTTGGGGCATATCAATCACCCCCAGCCCTTAGTCACATGCGAGAGCAAGTGGCTAGGGGATTGCTTCACCTCTGAGGCCTGTTCGTCCCAAGGTTAACACCTGCGTGACACCTGTCCCAGGATAAGGCTTTCCCAACTATCTTGCGTGCCAACTATCCCTTGGGTTTCCCAACGCAATGATGGGCCTTGGGAAGTGTGCCCAAGTATTTAAGGGTTAAGTCCCACCACTTTTCTCTTTCTTCTTCATTTCTCTCTTTCGCGCGCACTGTTTCTGCAAGTTCTCTCCAAGCCTTCTTCACCCTGTTGCTCTTTCGATAGAGGATCTCCCTTAGTTTCTTGCGATATTTCTCCCTTTCATCCATCAACTCATCTTCAAGTACCTCTCCCCTTCCATTTCCTTCGTTTTCAGCATTTGGTTTAAATTTTTCGGTGAGATTTTTGGGTTTTCCGGTGGCCTATGTTTATTTGAAATTCCTTAGTTTGATCTTCAAACCCTTTTATTTCACAAGCCAATCGTGTTTGTGAGTTGAGTTTTCCTCAAGTTTAGGGTCGTTCGAAGTTTTGGGTCGTCCTCTGATGCTCAGACCCCTGTATCAGCTGTGGACTCTTTACAAGAGGCCATGGACTTCCCTTCCCCTGAGGACTTCCCTTCCCTTAGAGAGAAGATCTTAGAGAAAATTAGGCAAATAGAGAGAGCTCAGTAAGAAGCTCGTAGGTCACAGGAGTTTCCTGTCAGACCCCTCTTTCCCCCACCTCTCAAGGTGGTATATCCTCATCCTCCTAAGAACTTCTATCGAACAGACGTCTCTGCTAACTCATTACCGATGTCTGAGTCTGAATCCTCCACCTCAGACGTCTCTGCTAACTCATTACCGCATGTCTGTGGACTCTTTACAAGAGGCCATGGACTTCACACCTCGGACTGGTCAGGACCATGACCAGGCCGAGGTCTCTAGTCGCGTCTCGTACCAAAATGGCACAAGTACCTCAAACTCTTCTTCAGAGGTTGAACTTGTTGAGCCAAGTGTGGTTGTGCCTCCCATTCTAGATGCTATCCCTCTGTCGGCCGTTATCGGGGCCGAGTTTGCTCAGAGGTTCCCTGGTCACACGTCCACATCTGCTCCAGCCGACGTAGAGGTTGATGACGATGATGATGATGGTGAAAGTGAAGTTGATACCTCTGAGGCGGACGAGTATGAGAGCACAGTCACTGAGGTGGATCTATTGCACTTCAGATACTTATACTCCATCAGTCCCTCAATCAAATTAAGGAGACCTCTGAGGGAAGAGAAGGCCTACCACGGCCGAGATGGAGAAATCTTCTTGTATGAGCAGATGTTTAAGTTAGGGTTTCGTCTACCCATTCACCCTGTCATTAGGTCCATTCTATCCTTCATCAACTTGGCCCCCTCACAGCTCTCTCCCAATGCTTGGAGAGTTATTATAGGGTCCATCGTCTTGTGGAGGGCAGTCCACCACTCTGACCTCCCGGTTCAGGTCTTTGCTGGTTGTTACGTTCCTACCTCGGCCAAAAATCATCCGAGCTATTATCACTTCGTAGCTCGGAGGCCTGAGAAGAAGATGCTCCTGGTCACTCAGACCTCAAACCACAATTGGAAACCCCGGTATTTTTTTGCTTCAGGGCCATGGGAATTTGGCTCATCTGTTCCCTCTTCCACCTTTGAGCCGGGGATACCCCTCAGATGGGGCAAGGTCACCATGTCTGCCAGGGCCGACCCTGGCCTAAGTCTTCAAAATATCAAAAAGGTGAAGGCCCTGCAAGGCCAAGGGGCACATGGTTTGTTTATCAAGTTCGAACATCTGCTGACCCCCCAGTATCTCTCGGGGACGAGCCTAGGTGGAAGTCCCTTTGTTGACTTTGGTAAGGATTTTTCTTTTTGTTCCAAGTCTAACCTCTGATCATTCATGTTTGATTTCTAACTCTTATCTTTTCACTTTTGCAGAGAGACCACCAGGTGTTACAGACGAGTTGTGGGAGATGGCAGCTCCAAGTTTGGCTAGACTTGCCAAGAAGACTGGATTGAATGCTCCTCCACCTGCTCCCTCAACATCTAAATCCAAAAAGAGGGCCCCTAAGATCCCGGCCTCTGAGGATCAGAGGCCGACCTCCAGGCAAAGAAGGGCTTCAGACACTGCGATCCCTATCACAGCTGACACCTTGTCGGCTCGTCTGGACCAGCTGAAACTTACCGAGAGCGTGGTCGGCCACAGCCGACAGGCCATGGACGCCCTTGCCAACATGATGACCGAGGCTGATAAACATTTTTACAGGGCCATGGACACTTCCATGCTTGTTGAGTTCGGCCTCCACAGGGTCGCCCAGGTATGACTTGTTCCTTTTGTCCATAATTTTTCAAGTGCAACGTCTGATGTTACCCCCATCTAACCTCTTCATTATCTGCGCAGGGTGCCACTGCCATGTACCAGCTATCTAACTGGGCCATAAGGAAACTGCCTCTCATTCAGAAGGGGCAGGAGGCTGAGAAGGTTGAGAGCACCCTGAGGGCCGAGGTTGACCGTCTGAGGTCAGAGTTGCAGAACGCCGAGACCAAGGCCCAGAGCTCTGAGAATAAGTCCCAGGGTCTGGAAAAAGATATCTCTGCACTCGTCCAAAGCCACGCCAAGGCCCTTAAGGACAAGGACGATGCTCTGTAGGGGAAGGTCAATGCAGTTGTGAAGGTTGCCCTTGCAGACGCCTCAGAGATAATAATTTCTGACTACAAAGTCTCTGAGGAGTTTGTAGGTTTTGGTTTTGAGTACCTCGAAAGAGGTATCAAAGCCACTACCAGATGGGTCGAGGTCAGAGAGAAGGAGGTTGGTACTATAAAGGCCTCCGAATTTGTGGGCCTCAGCTTCGCCGACCCTCAGTTTGCCCAGGCATTGCAAGAGATTGAAGACGAGGCTGCTGCCCCTAGTCAGACTGCTACTCTGGAAGGGACTGATCTCGGAGGGACTGACCCTACTGATGATGTGCCTGAGGTGACCAATGCTGATCAGGTCAACCCAGCCGAGGCTTTGAATGTTCCTCCCTCAGATGTTTAACTTGGCCTTGTATTTTGTATTGTTTGACTTGTAACTCTGAACTTGTAATTTATCAGACATCTGAATGATATGTAATCTCCTCTTTTATTGAATGCCAATTTCTTCCTTTATCTTGACCCCCGAATGTATTTGAATGCTATATGATCTCTGAAGTCATTACTTAATATGATGTGGTCATAATAAATATCACCAAATTAATGATGTTAAGGGTCTGAGGTAATCTAACCCAGGTGTCTGAGCTCAGACCTCGTCACCACCGAGTGATGTTATGAGGGTCTGAGGTCATTACCTAAGAGGTTAGCCTCATAATAAGTGTCACCAAATTAATGATGTTAAGGGTCTGAGGTAACCTAACCCAGGTGTCTGACCTCAGACCTCATCACCACCGAGTGATGTTATGAGGGTCTTAGGTCATCACCTAAGAGGTTAGCCTCATAATAAGTGTCACCAAATTAATGATGTTAAGGGTCTGAGGTAATCTAATCCAGGTGTCTGAGCTTAGACCTCGTCACCACCGAGTGATGTTATGAGAGTCTGAGGTCATTACCTAAGAGGTTAGCCTCATAATAAGTGTCACCAAATTAATGATGTTAAGGGTCTGAGGTAATCTAACCCAGGTGTCTGAGTTCAGACCTCGTCACCACCGAGTGATGTTATGAGGGTCTGAGGTCATCACCTAAGAGGTTAGCCTCATAATAAGTGTCACCAAATTAATGATGTTAAGGGTCTGAGGTAATCTAACCCAGGTGTCTGAGCTCAGACCTCGTCACCACCGAGTGATGTTATGAGGGTCTGAGGTCATTACCTAAGAGGTTAGCCTCATAATAAGTGTCACCAAATTAATGATGTTAAGGGTTTGAGGTAACCTAACCCAGGTGTCTGAGCTCAGACCTCGTCACCACCGAGTGATGTTATGAGGGTCTGAGGTCATCACCTAAGAGGTTAGCCTCATAATAAGTGTCACCAAATTAATGATGTTAAGGGTCTGAGGTAATCTAACCCAGGTGTCTGAGCTCAGACCTCGTCACTACCGAGTGATGTTATGAGGGTCTGAGGTCATTACCTAAGAGGTTAGCCTCATAATGAATATCTGGCCTAAAGAATAAAACAAGAACTTGATATGGAAGCTGATCTTTATTAATAACCTTTTCTCGATAAGATGGTACAATTACAAATTACAAATCCTATGCAACATCATATGAAATATCTCTTCAGGTGATCAGCATTCCACGGGTTGGTGAAAGGTTCTCCCTCTAGGTTCTCTAGCCTGTACGTGCCAGGCACAACCTCTTCTGTTACTTTGTAGGGGCCATGTCAGTTTGGGTGTAGCTTGTTTGTCTTCTGTAGGGTCTTCTTGAGCACTAGGTCTCCCACCGTAATGGGTCTTGACTTCACCCTTTGATTGTAGAATCTTGCTGCCCTCTGCTGATAGGCTGCTTTCCTGACCTCTGCGTCTTCTCTTCTCTCTTCAATGAGATCCAGGTCTAGCCTTCTCTTCTCCCCATTGCTGTCAGGGTCGTAAGTCTGAATCCGATGAGTTGGCAGTCCTACCTCCGTTGGTATGACTGCCTCTGAGCCATGTGCCAGCATGAATGGGGTTTCTCCTGTAGGTGTCCTTGCCGTAGTTCTGTAAGCCCATAGCACAGTGTAGACCTCTTCTATCCATCTCCCCTTCGCGTCTTCTAATCTCTTCTTGATTCCATCCAAGATGGTTCTGTTCGTAACCTCGGTCTGGCCATTTGCTTGAGGTCGGCCAGGAGATGAGAAGAACTGTCTGATCCCCACACTTTGGCAATACTTCTCCAAGGAGGCATTCTTGAAATGGGTCTCATTATCCGAGATGAGCGTGTTTGGGAGGCCATACCTACATATGATGTTCTTCCAGATGAACTGAAAGGTCTTCTGCTCTGTAATTGTTATCATTGGTTCTGCCTCTACCCACTTTGAAACGTAGTCAATGGCAACTATCAAGAGTCTATAGTTATTGACTGATCTTGGCAAAGGTCCCACCAAGTCAATTCCCCACACCGCAAACGGCCATGGAGAAGAGATTGACGTCATAGGCTGATGGGGTTGGTGAGGGATGGTAGCGAACCTCTGACATTTGTCACACCTCTTCACGTAATCAGCAGCGTCTTTAGACAAGGTAGGCCACCAGTATCCCTGAGTGATGATCCTCTTGGCTAAGGGCCTTCCCCCTATGTGGCTAGAGCAAGAGCCTTCATGAACCTCCTGTAAGATCCAGGGTACCTCCATGGGATGCACACATCTGAGGAGGGGCAAGAGAAACCCCTTTTTATACAAGACGTCTCCTACCAATGAGAACTTGGCCGCCCTGTATCTCAATTTTCTTCTTTCCAGCTTGGACTCAGGTAGCTCCCTCTCTCTTAGGTATCTGACAAGCGGGTCAATCCACGAGTCTCCTAGGTTCACATTGTGACAAGGGCTACACACCTCATCCTCCTCGATGCTTGCTTTTCCTAAGACCTCGATTGGAATGGTCCTTCCCAAATCTGTCTTCATTGCCGAGGCCAGTCTTGCCAATGCATCAGCGTGGTTGTTGCTCAGCCGAGGTAATCTCTTCAGCTTTGCCTCTTCAAAATACTCTAGCAACCCTCTTACCTTCTTTAGGTATCTGTCCATCCTCTCATCTTTGGCCTCGTATGCCCCCAACACTTGATTGACAACCAACCTTGAGTCACTATGAAGTAGGAGCGCTTTACTCGAAGGGTTGTTGCCAATAAGAGACCTGCTATCATGGCCTCATACTCAGACTCGTTGTTGGAGGCCTGGAAGTTGAACCTCAAGGCGTACTCAATGTTGGCGCCATCTGGAGCCGAGAGTATTAACCCCGCACCGTTTCCACTGTCACGGAAGAGCCATTAACGAAGAGTCTCCATACGTCTGCATCTGATGAGAAGACCCCTTCTCTCATAACCCCCTTTTCGAAGAGGTATCGATCCTCTTCATTTTCTTCTACTCTGCTCTGAGTTTTGCCCGGGACAACCTCTTCTTGGCCTCGAAAGACGTACGGGGCAGTCTCTTCCAAATCTCGGAAGACACTTCGGTTCGTCTCTTCGCCGCCATCCGAGCCCCTCTCTGTCTCGGCCTCTTCCCAATTGAATTCTGCGACAAAGTCTGCCAGGGCCTGCCCCTTGATGGCTGTCTTGGGGTGATAGGTAAGATCATACTCTCCTAGCTCGATGACCCAGGTCATCAATCTTCCATACTTTTCAGGCTTGTCCAGAACCTGCCATAGTGGTGAGTCGGTGAGGACTATCATTGAGTGAGCTTGAAAGTAAGGCTTCATCTTCCTTGAGGCATGTATCAGTGCATAAGCCAACTTCTCCATCCGGGGATAGTTTTGTTCAGACCCTTGAAGGGCCTTACTATTAAAGTACACAGGTCTCTGAACCTCATCCTCTTCTCGTATGATGGCCGCGCTAATGGCTGACTCAGAGACTGCCAGGTACACAAACAACCTGTCTCCCGCGATGGGCCAGGACAGTAGCAAGGGAGACCCCAAGTAGGACTTAAGTTGATCAAAGGCCGTTTCACACTCTTCGTCCCACTGGAAGGCCTTTCTCAGAACTTTAAAGAACGGAAGACACTTGTCTGTGGCTCTGGAAACAAACCTGTTAAGGGCCGCCACCCTTCCAGTGAGTCTCTGAACATCCTTGATACTCCTAGGAGTCTTCATGTCGAGTAATGCCTTGATTTTCTCCGGGTTTGCTTCAATCCCCCTCTGATTAACGATGAACCCCAAGAACTTCCCGGCTCCTACCCCGAAGACACATTTCGCCGGGTTGAGCTTCATTCTGTAGGAGTCCAAGACATCAAAGGTCTTCTCAAGGTCCGCTACGTGAGTACATGCTTTCAGGCTCTTCATTAGCATATCATCCACATACACCTCCATGGTCTTACCTATATGTTCCTCAAACATCTTATTGACAAGACGTTGATACGTTGCCCCCGTATTTTTCAGACCAAAGGGCATTACCTTGTAACAGTATGTCCCCTTATCAGTAATGAAGGCTGTCTTCTCAGAGTCCTCGGCATCCATGAAGATCTGGTTATAGCCTGAATAAGAATCCATGAAACTCATAAGCTCGTGGCCTGCCGTTGCATCCACCATCTGGTCTATCCTAGGTAAGGGATAGCTGTCTTTCGGGCAAGACCGGTTCAAGTCTGTGAAATCTACACACATCCGCCACTTTCCGTTGGCCTTAAGCACGATGACTGCATTTGAGAGCTACTCCGAATAAGTAACCTCTCTTATGAACTCGGCCTCTTCCAACTTCTTCACCTCTTCACGGATGACCTCATACTTCTCTCTGGAGTAGATCCTTCGCCTCTGTTTAATAGGCCTAGCATCTCCATCCACGTTGAGCTTGTGGGTCATGATCCCAGGGTCGATGCCAGGCATGTCTGCATGACTCCACGCGAAGACGCTCTGCCTCCTCCTAAGGAAGTTTATCATCTCTTCCTTGATCCCTTGCTCCAGGGCCTTGCCGACCTGGACGGTTTTTTTCAGCTCGTCCTCATTGAGGACGATGGATTCTACCTCTTCCGCGGCCTCGCCCTTTTTTAATTTTGTTTCATCTCTGGGATCAAGTGTGTCAATGATTTAAGTGGCGGTTGCTCTCTTATGGGCCTCTCGCTCTTCGGCCGAGTTGAAATAACACTCCCGCACCGTGGTCTGGTCCCCTTGCACTTCCCCTACCCCATAAGGAGTCGGGAATTTTAGCATCTGGTGGACCGTTGACGGCACGGCTTCAAATTCTTTCAGGCCACTCTTCCGATGATGAGGTTGTAGGCCGAGAAGACATTTTCGTCCATAACAAAAAAGTTTATCTTCTTGGTCAACCTCTTAGGCCATTCATCTCCCATCCGTACATCCATTTCATACATGCCCAATGGGTGTACCTTCTCGCCACTGAAGCATATCAATGGGTGATGGTAGGGCACCAGCCTTGCCCTGCTAAGACCCAAGCTCTTGAAACAAGTCCAGAACATCACATCTGCCGATCTTCCCCCATCTATGAGGATTCTCCCTACATCGGACCCATGCACCCTTGTTGTTATGACTAAAGGGTCATCATGGGGGGCTAAGATGCCCTTGAAGTCGAGTCTGGAGAACCCCACTACGAGGGTGTCCATGTCCACCTTCTTCCTCTTCTGCACTGCGTCAGAAGACATTAGATTCACAACCTCAGGTTTGACCACTGACTTGGCCTCCGCTACATGAGCTTTCATGTCTGCTACCTCAGAGCCACCTCCTGCGAATCCCCCACATATGGTGCTGACACCAAAGGAGATCATTCCGACCCTCTTCACTGGGGTGTTGTCATCCTTTGGTGGGAGATCCGGGTCATCTCCATCATCACCCTCTGAATCATCATGCCTTCTAGCCGGGACATCGCCGCGGCACCTGTCATCTCTTCTCTTCCTAGGGCCTTCTCTTCCACCCTTCGGGGCCTTGCCATCCATATACTTTCTCAGTTTCCCGAATTTCAGCATCTTCTCGATCTCGTCCTTCAGAGCGAAGCATTTTTCTGTGACATGGCCGTGATCCTGATGGAACTCACACCAGAGGTTTTTATTCCTCTTATGTGGTGGGGACTTCAATTTTTCTGGCCACCTCAGAGCCCGGTCAGTCTTGATCTCATTAAGGATGTGCTCACAGCTCACAGCCAGAGGAGTGTAATGAGCGAACTTGTCGTCTGCTGACCTCTTCTTCCCCTCTTTCTTGCCCTGGGACCTCATAGTGCTACCACGGTTCTCCTCCTCATATTTGGCGGCCATTGCCTCTTTCGCATTCATCACTCTCCCCGCTGTTGCCAGTAGCTCTGCCATAGACTTAGGAGGGTCTTCCGCCAACTTCCATAATAGCTTCCCCTTCTGGAGGCCTCCTATCAGGGCGGTCATGGCTATGCTCTCTTCATAGTCTTCCACCTCCAACTTCTCCTTGTTGAACCTTGCTATGTAGTCTCTTAGGCTTTCGCCCTTAGCCTGTTTGACATACAAGAGGTGGGTAGTCTTCTTTTGAGGTCTTACCCCAAAGCAGAAGTTATGGATGAACTGCTCTGCCAGGCCCTTGAAGTTTTCAATCGAGTTCTTTGGAAGAGAGGTGAACCAACTATGAGCTGCCCCTGTCAAGGTCCCTGAGAAGGCCCTACACTTCATCTCATCAGGGATCGAGTAAATATCTGCCGTCGATTGATACATCTCAATATGGTGCACTGGGTTAGTGCTGCCATCGTATTTAGGAGTCACTGTAGGAGGCTTGAACTTAGCTGGGGTTGGGAACCCCACTATCGTAGCTACAAACGGGGAGCCCTCCGAGTAGCCCCTCTGTAACGGGTCCCTGCTCTTTATGAGGTCCCCTATCTTCTCTTCGAGACGTTGGATTGAGTCATTCCAGGGTCGTCTCTCATCAACTTGGCCGAGGTTATCCCCTGCCACTTCCCCACGATGGACAGAGGGTTCCCCAGCCACACGTTGACTATTGACCTCTTCCTGCTCCCTGGCTCTTCTCTCCAAGGGTCGGCCTTGATCTGGCCGAGCCGGCCTATTCCCTCTTTGAGAACCTGCAGCGCTCCTTGACCTCGATAGCCTTTGCCTCAGGTCATTGACTGGGCCCAGCCTTCGAAGGCCGACCCTCTGCTCAACCTGTTAAAGGCCGACCCTCTCTGCTGGGACTCATCTCTTCCTCGACCGACACATCCTTGACTCTTCCTGTCAAAGGCCGACCCTCTTTGTTGGGCCTCATCTCTTCTTCGGTCGACACATCCTCGGCTCTGCCTAAGAGGTCGTATAGTGTTATCTGACACATCATACGGCTCCCAGCAGTCTTCCGGGGCCTCTTCAGCTTCTAGGTCATCATACCTGTCCTCCGGGAAAGGGTTTCCTTGCCTCCCCAGGCGCAAGAGCCTAGGTTCAGCAACGTCCCTCCTCCGCTGGGGTGCAGGTTGGTCCTTCATGGGTGCCTGGGGTGGTCCTCTGGCGTCGGGATGAGGCTGAGCTGCCGCCGGAGTTATCATATCCGAGGAGACCCCAGGTGGCCTCATCATCATGGTTTGGCTGAGCTGGGCAAATTGCTCCTTCATGGCTTGTTGTGTTGCAGCTAAAGATTTCAAAGCTGCAGCCACCTCCGTCATTTCGGACTGGGGAGGAACCTGACTGGAACTAGCCCCTCCACCTCCAGGCGGCGGAAGAGGCGGTGGTAATTCTGGTGCTATGTATTATCAATAAGGAGCTTGAACAGCAAGTGAGCTTAATACCTTAAAGGACCTCTTTCAATGGTGAAACAGCTCCACACAAGGGGTGGTTCCTGGTTCACCACCAGAGTCTCCGGTGAGGTAAAGCAGAAGATTAGGAAGAGACAGCCTCTCGCTTCCCACAGACGGCGCCAAAATGATGATGCTGGGAATCAGCACCACCAGGTAAGGTGTTTCCAAGCTCTATATGTATATAACAATGGCAGCACAGCTATAAAAAGAGATAAGAGAAGGAGATGAGGATATGAGGAGATCAACACCGGAATATAGGTGGTTCAGCCTGTCTGGCCTACGTCCACAGTGAGTGTGTGAGTAATATCACTAAAAGATGGTACTAATGACCAAGGGTACAATTCCCTCAAGCTCTCTCTCTCTACAGTATATTTTGACAGGGTTTTTGCTAGGGTTGCCTGAATGAGATCCTTTTGCAAGGTAGGGGATGACCCCTATATATAGTGTCTAGGGGGTGTAATGTACCCCCCATGCATGCAGTGAGCATGTGTGTGATATCCTCACCAATGTGGGAATGCCACCTGTCCTTGTCACATGTAAGCAATGATGATGAAATATTCTCCCCCATGTGGAGAATAATCTTGTTACAATTGATTTGTGCCCAGGTGTCTTTATCCAAATGTCAACAGATGCTCGACAGTCATGTTGGTGAATGACCTCGGCCTGGGAGAGGCCGAGATGTAGAGGCTTGGTATCCGCTCAATCCGGGAAGTGTCATAAGGAGTCTCGGCCTGATCTCAGCCGAGACATCATGCTGGATCGGCCCCAGCCGAGGTAATAATGAGTCACTGCTGACGATTATTAGGGCTTTTGGTGACCTCGGCCCAAGCCGAGGCTGAACTGGTTCCATGGTGGTTGTCAAGGTTCCCTGACATCTCGGCCCAGGCACGGCCGAGGTTGCCATACCCAAGTATATGTGAATGCTGTTGATGCCTATGATGCGCGCAGTACCCATTGGAAGTGTAGATGGCAATGTCGGCCTGGGCCGACCCTGGTCTGGCCGAGGGATGATACCGGGGGCCCCTGGCCTATCTTGGGTCGGTCAATGTCTCGGCCGAGGGTGGTGTCTCTAGGCCGAGGTAACACTTGGGGCATATCAACAATATTAGCTAACTATGATAAACTTCACCCTGCTCCTAATATAAGAATCAAGCTACCATAATGAACGAGAAATTGCAAGAATGAGTAGAGATCTTCGTTAATAAACCAAACTTACAAATAGTTCTCTCACAACAATCTTCAATCCTCTGAAAAATGATAAAAACTTGGCCCTCAAATTGATTACAATCACTCGAAGTTTCTCCCCGAAATCCTCCACGAAATTCCTCTCTAATTGTCTCCGAAATTATGAGCCCAAGGGTCCTTTTTATAGGACAAGTAGTGAGGTATTTGAGTTGTGGTGAGACTCTTTTTGATTGGCCGAATGATGTTGGTAGATATCTCTCCACCTCTTAAATCTTTGGATCGTGATAAGGGACGAAATTTTCCCCCACTCGAAAACTCTTGTATTTTCTTGCTGAACACGCTTGCCGAGTTTCGTTTAAAGCGAAGAATAAAAAAATTCTGACTTTAAGTGTTAAAAATAGCTTTTTTGAACGACCATAAAAATCAGTTTTTTCGTACCTTTTTTGAATTGATCATCAATTTGCACCAACTTCCATCATTATCTGCAAAAATTTCAGTAGGCAACTTTTTTCACAAATTAGCATAAGAATATTATAAAATTATCGAAGCGCCCATTTTTTACTTAAAATTGCCATTTTCATTATGAATTCAATCATTTTGCATTTTTTCCTCCTTTTAGTAAAATAGTCCTAAGAACTTATTAAATACACTAAAATGGGACTAACAAAGTATAAAATATACAAAATAATGCACTCATCAAATACCCCCAAACCTAAACTTTGCTAGTCCTCGAGCAAAACTAAAAATTAAAATCTAACTCACTTTCATTGGAATCACGATTGTACTTAGCATGTTCAACAAGCAGTTAAAGCCCTAGGTTACCCTAGTGGATGAGTTTTGTCTCATGAGGGTTTGTAGTGAATATACCCATAAAATTCAAAAAACTTAACTCAATACAAAAGACTCAAAAGTAATATAAACAAGTTTGAATGCAAACTTCATAAATATAGTAGAACTTCACTTTTCAATCTCAACTTATCGTGTGCGTGAACATAGCCAATATAACCTTCAATTTCAAAAGATTTGATCTTTACTTTTCTTATCTGAAAGTTCGTCTTGATTTCAAAATCTCACGGGATGCACTCACAATCGAACACTCGGAAATGGATTATTTTCTCTCGATATATGTGAATAAAAGAGTAAATTCATATGAACAAATTTCACATATACATGATCAAAAACGGATTTTTTTTATAACAGATGAATACGATCTCATGAATGAAAAATCGATTACTTATTGAAAACGTTGAATCGCACAATAGATCCTATTCATATTCTATCCACACTATAACTAACTTCCCTTAAGATCGATTAGGACTTTCTTTGGTTGTATTGTAGGCTCGGGTTTCGCTAGAAAGAATGTTTTTTTTTTAGTTCAAAATATCTGATAATATAGAGGTTTTTCGGTATTTTGACTTTCAAGCACTTTTTCTCACCTCCATTTTTCTTTTCTCTTTCCTTATTGTTTTCAACTCACATTTTTCATCATTTTTTTTCTTTTTTCTTTCTTCCCCTTTTTTCTGACACATCATTCTTTTGCGAACTTTTTTTTTCAACCGTAATTTTACCATACTATTCTCAGAAAATGAGTATGGCTTCTTTTTATGAGCTTCAAACTCCCAGTTGGAGTTAGGTAGGATAACGGGTTTTCAACAAAAGACATATTTTCTTTTTGGCTCAAATGGGCTTGTAACGGAATAATGTAAGAAGGTTGAATTTCAGGCTTAATTTTGGGCTTTCAAACGATGGCCTAATCTCATTTCTAACGTTTTGTTCAGTTAATTTGTGTCTCAAGACGACTTACCAAGACTTCTAATGCTTTAAAATTCACATTTTGACCTTTTGTTTTCAATAATCGAACAGAACAAAGAATTTGAGATCATTAACGAATTTATCACTGGAGGAAAGTTTGAGTTATTTTAACTCAAATTGATTTAAATCTCTCAAAAATGATGAATGGCACAATATCTTACCGGGCTGAAATCTCCACATTTAGTCGTTAAGCATGTTAACTTTCGCCTCAATATCCATTTTCGATCATATTATTCGGAGAATGTGTAAAAATTTCATAAGTTGACAGATCGATGAATTAATTCTATATTAAGAAATCGTTTCAAAACTGAATTATATTGAAAATCTTTTTGAATTTTTGAAAAAATTTCTGATTTTTTTTCGAAAATATCATCCTTACCCCCAAACCTAAATTTTACATTGTCCTCAATGTATGCTCAAATAAAAATATGGACAAAGAAAATAAAGTAAATAAGTAAAACGATGATACATGTTAACTAAAAAATAACAAAAAGAAAAAAATACACAAATAATATACAAACACATGACAATTACCATCCTCCCCATAAATTAATAATCAAAATAGTTGTGGGTCATTCCAATTAATAAACTTTATAGCACTAAGTACCAAAATATCATAAATTTGAGAGCATGACCGCACAACACAAATTTCAATCTTAAATCTATGGTCATAATGGTGAGCACCGACATCATCAATAATAAATAAATTTGAATCACATGAATCATATGTCGATGCATCACATGGAGGTAATAAATTGCAATAAGGATGCAAATTTTTATTATCCCTTTTTCGAAAATAGTCACGTAAAATTGGGGATGCATACTCCACTCCTAAATGTGAGATTTTATGAAAAGCGTGGGAAGAAGATATATCATTGGGTGATACACTTTCTTCATCAAAAATAGGAGGATCGTCATAAATACTTGAAGTATCACTAAAATCGGATGACGAATCCTCAAATAAATTTTTCCACATATAAAAAGAAGAAGCACTTTGCTCAATCAAATTAGGAGAAAAATCTTGACAAACATCTAAATCATCACAAGTATTACACTTGTCAAGATTGTCAATTTTTTTCTCCTTACAAAATTGATTATCCCCAATCAATTCATGATTATTTTTAGAAATAGAATCATTATACCGTTTGTTCACCTATCTCCAATTGATACACTTTGGTGGACCGATAGTAATTACAGGGGTTGGAGTCTCATCCATACCTTCTTTAATTTTTAAAATGACTACTGACCCATCTGAATTAAATTGAAATACGTAGTCATCTAGATTTTCAGTATTTTGTAAAAACACGTGCACAGGATCCATTGAGTAATATATGAAAGATGGCGGGATAACAATATAAGGATCACCCATTGCAATTTACAACACATGAATTTATTTATTTATTTTGGATAGCTCCTACTTTTTTATAAGGTGGAATTTAAAAGACGACCAACTACGGTTGTCTCCTCAAATTTCGATTTCACCTCCAGGTAGGTGGTCGGTACGAAGACTCATTAAAAACCACCAATTCTAGACACGGTGAAACGGAATCGATTTGATAAGTTCGCGTTGGAGTAACTTTTAATTCTAGCCTCGTTAAGAGTTTTTTTTTAATAAAATTTTTGCTTTAAAAAAATCGCAAAAAGTAAAACAAACTAGTCCGAAAGTCACAACTTTTTTTAAAAAAAAAATTGTCAAATCCCCGGCAACGGTGCCAAAAATTTGTTGTCAATTTATAAAATACTGCAAGTGCATGGTCTATTATAGAATAGCGAGTGTAAGTACAGGTCGAACCCACAGAGATTTGTCAATTTTTCATTCAAATTAATTGTGACTGTCCAACTAAACTAAATGGGATAGAGAATGATTATGAACTACACTAAATAAAAGCAACTACGATAAATGAGGGTAACACAAGATATTTGTAAACAATCAGAAAATAATTAGGATTCGGGGTCCATTTATCACGTAACTAATATTGCACACTAATTTAATGTTGTCATTCCCTTTTTATAACTCAAATTAAACCGACTCTCACCGTGTTTAATTCGAAAAATATGACGTTTATGATCAAAATATTTTTAACGTCTCTAATAGACAACTAAAATCCCTATTCCCTTAGAAAATACAAGTTTTAAAATTCGCAAATGTATTTAAGGATGGACTATCAAAACAATCAAAGTGCAAGCATAATCTATCAAAAATTACTATTTTTAAATCTCAAAACTTGATTTGACAAAACAATCTTGAAGGTTCTAAAACACACTCTCGTGTCGCTTTAAAATGAATACCGAATCTTTAATAACAATTAATACAAGTAAGAAATAAACAACGATAAAATTAACGTGACAATATTAGCTAACTATGATAAACTACACCCTACTCCTAATATAAGAATCAAGCTACCATAATGAAAGAGAAATTGCAAGAATGAGTAGAGATCTTCATTAATAAACCAAACTTACAAATAGTTCTCTCACAACAATCTTCAATCCTCTGAAAAATGATAAAAACTTGGCCCTCAAATTGATTACAATCACTCAAAGTTGCTCCCCAAAATCCTCCACGAAATTCCTCTCTAATTGTCTTCGAAATTATGAGCCCAAGGGTCCTTTTTATAGGACAAGTGGTGAGGTATTTGAGTTGTGGTGAGACTCTTTTTGATTTGCCGAATGGTGTTGGTAGCTATCTCTCCACCTCTTTAATCTTTGGATCGTGATAAGGGACGAAATTTTTCCCCACTCGAAAACTCTTATATTTTCTTGCTGAACACGCATGTCGAGTTTCGTCTAAAGCGAAGAATAAAAAATTTCGACTTTTTTTCGATTTCACGTGTAAAAAATAGCTTTTTTTGAACGACCGTAAAATTCAGTTTTTTTGCGCCTTTTTTGAATTAATCATCAATTTGCACCAAATTCCATCATTATCTGCAAAAATTTCAGTAGGCAACTTTTTTCACAAATTATCTCAAGAAAATTATAAAATTATCGAAGTGCCCATTTTTTACTTAAAATTGCCATTTTCATTATGAATTCAATCATTTTCGCATTTTTTCCTCTTTTTAGTAAAATAGTCCTAGGAACTTATTAAATACACTAAAATGGTACTAACAAAGTATAAATTTGGGTATAAAATATACAAAATAATGCACTCATCAGGAAGTTTTGTAATCTATTTTAGAGAAGAAGAACAATAAACCCTAGTTGCTTTCAGTTTGCAATTCAAGTAATAACATTATAATTCTTGTTTTACTCCAATAATTACTTTTCTAATAACACCTTCATTTCTTTTCATCTTCATTAAGTATTAAAAATGTTTTCTTTCATTCCAAATGCGTTTTCTTCAAGTTTTCATATGTCCGACTAGATTTTTAAGGTCGAGATGCATGAACCCAATCCGATGTGGTAGTTTTATGTACATAAAATTAATCCTCTAAATTTAATGGTTTGATTATGACTGTATTGCGTAGAAATACGATAATTGTAGATCTTTGGATCTCATTTGCTTCCGGGTAACCGGGATGCTTTAGAATACAATTCGAGTGTAACTATTGCAATATCGATTTACTCGTCCTCTGATTAAGTATGGTGGGGGCCTGAACCTCATATACGTAATGCTTGGGAGTACTAAATTCTAGGTCTAATTAATCATTTAAATTTATGATTAGTTTTATAAAATCAATACTCTAGGGTTGAGGGATTGTATTCCCGTTCAGTTTTCCTCATCATATAGTTCAAGTTTTAATTCAATCATCATCAATATTTCAAGTAATTTAGAGTAATTGCATTTCATTCATCCTTGATTTCTCTGGTTGATCATTTACAAAATTGCATTTTAGTTGTAGTAATTCCAACAATCAAATCACCTTCCCCTTTTCTTTAGAGTCAGAGTTAGGCTTCCTTCGTCTGTCCAACGTCGTTACAACTCATTTGTCTTATTACCCTGAGGATCAATACCCGACTTATCGGATTATTACTTGAGCGACAGGCTTGCACTTGAGCTTAGAGAGTACGCACTTCTGAGACACATTCTTAGTCACGTCAAGTTTTTGGCGCCGTTGTCGGGGAACTTAGGTAGACTTAGGATCAGGTCAAGTTAATCTCAAGCTTTAACCAAAAGTTTCAAAAAATCCAAAAACATAAAGAATTTAAAAGCACAAAAATATTCCTCATCATCTCTCATAAGCCTTTTAACGCAAAATTCTGAACTCGCTCCATCTCCCCATAATACTCCAACCCACATTCACGAAAACTGGATAGTTGAGTACGACCCCGATAGCCCTCACACTCCTAACGCTCCACAATTCTGGGTTCCACCTCCCACACCATCACACTCAATCGCAAATAACACTCTGTTTCTCCTCTTAGGACACTTCAGAGAATGCTCCGAGCATACCAAGTGAGGACACAGAGTCATTAAATGAGAGATAATTGTCACAACAAGGTAGTGTAGCCGCCGGTGAGGAAGAGGTCCCATACATCCCATTAAGAGAACTCTTATATCCCGAGTGCACTGTCACTCCAGGATGCATTTTACTCCCGTATAATGCAGGGCAATTTCTCTTTAGGAATGGGATGATCCAAATACTTCCCACTTGCCATGGAATGGATTCAGAAAAACCATATCTCCACATCATGGAATTTGAAGAGGCGTGTGAGACCCTCAGTGATCAAACTTGCACAAAAGATGTGATCCGCCTCAAACTCTTCCCTTTCTCGCTAAAGGATAAGGCTAAGACCTGACTATGGTCTTTACCTCCAAACTCGATTTCATCATGGAATGAGTTACAATCTAAATTTCTCAAGCAATTATTTCCTACACATTGAACGAACTCCATCAAGGCTCAAATTCAAACATTCCGACAACTAGAAAATGAGTCATTTGATCGATGTTACGAACATTTTAATGAGTTAGTCACTTCGTGCCCTCATCATGGACTTAATAAACTGCAAATCATTTCCTTCTTCCATAATGGCCTGAACATGAATTCCAAAAACTCGTTAAGACTATGTGTGATGGTCCCTATGTCGACTTAGATGCCAACAATACTGAGTTTCACATGAGGTATGTCGCCGAGACTACCCAATCCTGGGATACATCTGACCCTAGTGCTCAAAATCAAACTTGTCAAGCGACCACCACTCCATCGGCGTTCGGCCTATTTCACGTGGGAAAGAATGCTATGATGGACTGCCGACTTGATCTACTTGAGAAAGGAATGCGAGAAATACTTGAGGTATGTGGAAGAGGATCAACTGGATCCATCCCAAACCCCGTCAAGAAGGTGTGTGCGATTTGTGAGGCGAGTCATTCAATAGAGGAATGCCCGATAATACCCGCCTATAAAGTGATGCTTTAAGAGCAGGTAAGTGGTATAGGAGGATTTAAGGGTAATTTCGGTGCACCGCACGGGAATTCTTACAACCCTTCATGGAAAAACCATCCTATTTTTAGCTATGGGAAACAACATGCGGCGATGAATCCTAATTAACATGTTACCCCTCCTCCACCATCGTACTTTCAACAAGATCCACACTTACAAGGATATGTGCAAGCACCACCACCTCAAGGGTCATATATCACTCCACCGTGGAGAAATCTCGAGGATACGATGAACCAATTTATCAATACCCAGAATGCAACCAATGCTAGATATGATCGCATGATCAGCGACATAAATGCAAATATTTCTAAAATGAAATCATCGTTGAGTATCCAAGAGAAGGGAAAATTTCCTGCCCAGGGTCAACGACCGCCCTAAGGTCAAACTAGTGTGAGCTCCACCTCGATAGAACATCAGGAGAAATGTCAAGCTATGACCACTCTTCGTAGTGGAAGAGTCGTTGATTTATCACCTCCCCCACACGACGCAACCAAAGACAAGGAGATTTCGCCCAGCACGAAAGAGGCCGAAGATGTACCCTTGAAAGAGAGTGATAAAGAAGACACTAGTGAGCCCGAGGTAGTAGTGAAACCACCCACCACGGTACCATTTCCTCAAAGGATGGTTCCTTCCCATAAAGGGAATCCCCGTGATGAAGTGCTAGACGTGCTAAATCAAGTAAAGCTAAATTTACCGTTCCTCGATACCATTAAGCAAATTCCTGCTTATACAAAAGTCATCAAAGACTTGTTAACAGTGAAGAGGAAGATAAAGGTAAAGAAAAACGTATTTCTAGCATAGAACGTGAGCTCCATTCTACTTAATGATCTCCCACTAAAATTCAAAGATCCCGGTGCACCCACCATTTCCTGCATCATTGGAGAAAATAAAATTGAAAAAGCCTTACTTGACTTGGGAGCAAGTGTCAATATCCTCCCTTACGCCATCTATAGGCAACTAGATCTGGGCGACCTTAAGCCCACAAAGATCACTCTCCAGTTAGCAGATAGAATCGTGAAGATCTCAAGAGGTATAGTTGAGGACGTGATCGTTCAAGTTAACACTTTCTACTTTCTATTCGATTGTGTCATTTGGATACGGAACTCTCCTTCGCCTCGACCAATCATGTTCCGATCATTCTTGGGAGCCCATTCTTAGCTACGGCTAACGCAATTATCAATACTCGAAATGGGAAGATGCAACTCACCTTTGGGAACATGACATTAGAGACTGACATCTTCCATATAGCCCAACATACAGGGGAAGAAGATGATCTTCACGCGGTGAGCTTCATCGACAAGATCATAGAGGAGTACTTTGAGGAAAATTATTGTGGAGATGCCCTAGGGTCCTGTTTAGAGTCAAGCCACGAGAGTAAGGGAACGTATACTGAATTTGAGAGGGAAGTTGAGGAGTTGAGATAGTTACTTAAAGAGAGAGCGTCAGACGAGGATGCGAGAGATGTAAGCTGAGTTTCTCAATTCGAGGAGTTACCATCATTAGAGGCACGCATGGTTTCCTCTAGTGAAAATTTTTTTACCCTCGAATAGAAAAAACTACCCTCCCAATTAAATATGCATACCTAGTAGAGGACGAGATATTTCCTATTGTTGTCTCCTCTAGCCTAGACGAAGAGTAGGAGGGTAAACTGTTAAAGATTCTGAGGAAGCACCAAGGTACTTTCGGTTGGTGTATTTCTGATTGGAAGGGGATAAGTCCTTTAATTTACACACACAAGATCCACCTCGAGGAGGATGTCAAGCCCTCGAGAGAAATGCAAAGAAGGCTAAACCCCAATATGAAAGAAGTGGTGAGGATCGAAATCATTAAGTTATTATCTACCCAATCTCGGATAGCAAGTGGGTGAGCCCTATTCAAGTTGTCCCGAAGAAGTCGAGCATGACAGTGATTGGAAATGCTAAGTGATATACCCATATATACCCTCGGCCTAGCCGAGGATGTCCTCCACCCAGACGAGGACTCAGGACAAGGACGAGTCCAATTACCACAGTTCCGTTATAGGAAGGGTCGGCCAAGATGATCCCTCAGCCAAGAACAGACGACCCTCTAAGGGGTCGACCCCTCATCATGGACCAGACGACCCTATAAGGGTCCGACCCCCTCATTATGGATCAGATGAACCTACCAAGGGTCGACCCCTTATCATGTACCAGACGACTCTACAAGGGGCCGACCCCTCATCATGGATCAGACAACCCTATGAGGGGGAGACCCCCCATCTGTACCAGACGACCCTACAAGGGGTCGACCCCTCATCATAGGCTGGACGACCCTATGAGGGGACGATAACACGAGGCCCACATCTATTCGGGCCCAATGTCATCATGAACTTTAGCCTCGGCTTGGCATCTTAGGCTGAGGGTGACATCATCACAGCGCATGATTTGGGAGACATGTGGAACAGTGCGCGTGGGACTCATATAGCACGTGGAATAGAACATTATAACAATATCATCCCCTCACGTGAGGGAATATTATGTCATCATTGATCGTAAGTGGCACTTCCAGGTGTCAGCAGGGGATTGGCTAGGTCATCCTTCACATGCACCATACATGCTTAGGGGTTACACTACTCCCCCCAAGCCCTATATATACTTGTCACCTTCAAACTTGTAAAGGGATCGATAATTATAACCCTGGCTAAAACTTTGCTTATATACACAGTGGAGAGAGAGAGAGAGAGAGAGAGAGAGTGAGCTTATGTGCATTGTATCCAAGGGTATTAGTGCCCAGATTTAGTGGATCGCACACTCATAGTGGATGTAGGCCTGATTGGCTGAACCACTATACATTATTGTCTTCATTCCTCTTATACTCATCCCCTTCTATATACTTGTACACATAAATAACTCTATTTCTACCATTGCTAATGTTTGAGCTCTCCACCTCTTATCTGGTGGTGCTAAATCTTAGCATCATCAGTTTGGCACCGTCTGTGGGAATGAGAAGATATCTCTTCTTTTATACAGCTTGACCTCATCAGAAACGCTGGTGGTGAACCAGTTCTCCCCCTTTGTGTGGAGTTATTTCACCCTTGAAAGAGGTCCATTAAGGTTCTCAAGCTCATCTGTCTTTTGATCATTCAGCTTTTCATAGCTCAAACATATGGCACGAGAAATACCACCACCACCTCCTCCACCAGATAGTGGAGTGGGACCTAGCTCCAGTCATGCACCACCTCAGTCTGAGATGGTTGATGTGGCAGCCGCCCTAAAGTCTTTAGCGGCAAGCCAACGGATTATGCAGGAGCAATTTACAGCTCTCGGCCAAAACATACTAAGACCAACAGGAGTCTCACCAAAGATTATTACTCTGGTAGAACCTCCAGGGCAGCATGAGGCCAGGGGACCACCCCAGACGCCACGCAAAGACTTGCCACCTCCACAACGGCGGAGGGATGTTGCTAACCCCTAGCGTCTACGCCTGGGGAGGCAAGGAAACCCTTGCCCAGAAGTCAGATATAATGATCTGGAGGGGTAAGAGGTCCCCATATAGTGCAGGGAGTCGTATGAGGTCTCCAATAATACTGTGCGACCTGGAGCGGAGGGAAGTGTGGCAGGAAAAATCCGGATGATCGCCCAAGAGGCTCTGCTTTCGATCGTCTGAGCAGGGGTTCGGCCTTTGAGAGGCTAGGCCCAGTAAATGACCTGCGAGAAAAATTATCCCAGTCGAGAAGTGTTGCGAGGTCCAGAAGGGAGGCTGTAGATGGCCGACCCCACGGATGAGACGACGGCCAGGGAGAAGTAAACAACCGATATAGACCTACCGCAACAGAACCCTCTGTCTAACTCAAAGAGGTGGCAAGGGATAACATCGGCCAAGCTGACCTTACGAGGCCATGGAATGACTTGATCCAAAGGCTGGAGGATAAAATAGGTGACATCCTCAAGAGTCGGGACCCTCTTCAGAGAGGATACTCTATAGACTCACCCTTTGTGGCGAAGATAGTCAACTTCCCAACGCTATCCAACTTTAAGCCACCTGTGGTCACCCCACGGTATGACGGGAGTACCAACCCCATCCATCATATTGAGATGTACCAATCAACGACAAACATATATTCTATCTCAGATGAGATGAGGTGTCGTGCCATTTCTGGCACTCTGACGGGGGCCGCACATGTTTGGTATATGTCTCTCCCAAAGAACTCCATTAAAAATTTTAAGCAGTTAGTGAACCGGTTTATCCATAACTTTTTCTTTGGAGTGAGGCCACAGAAGAAGACCACACACCTGCTCTATGTTAAGCAGGGGAAGAATGTGAGCCTAAGATACTACATAGCTAGATTTAACAAAGAAAAGTTAGAGGTCTAAGATTACGATGAGAGTATAGCCATGACAGCCCTCATTGGAGGACTCAAGAAGGGGAAGCTATTACGGAAGCTTGTCGAAGACCCTCCGAAGATGATGGCTTAATTGCTGTCAACAGCAGGAAAGGTGATGAACGCCTAAGAGGCGATGGTCGCAAAAGACGAAGATGAAAAAAGAGGCACTAGTGGGGGTAAGTACCAGAAAAAGAACAAAGCGGGGAAGAAGAGGCTAGCAAATGACTTACACCCCTCTGACAGCCAGCTACGAACACATTCTAAATGAGATAAAGAGCAACCGGTCCTTGAAGTGTCCTGAGAAGTTGAGGGCAGCTCCCCACGAGAGGAACAAAAACCTGTGGTGTGAATTTCACCAAGACCATGGCCACGTGACCAACAAATGTTTTGCTCTGAAAGATGAAATCGAGAAAATGATAAAAGAAGGGAAACTATGGAAATACGTCGACAAAGGTGCCTTCAAGAGGGGTCGAGGGGTAGACCCTAAAAAGAAAAGAGGTGATACGTGCAGAGAAGATCCTCCAAACAAAAAGGATGACCCTTAGGATGATGAGGATGACCCTGACCTCCCATCGAGGGATGACCGCATCCCTATAAACAGACTTAATATGATCTCATTTGGCGTTGGGATGATCTTCGGGGGACTAGAAAGAGGAGGGTCAGAGATTGCCGACAGGAAGGCCCATGTAGATGAGTCCAAGGCAGTAACAAAGGCCGTACACTCGACCTCTATTGAAGAAGTCAGAAAAGAGGAAGAAGTTTGATATGGATACACTCATAGTGGATTTCTTAAGAATAGACTTCAAGGTCCTCTTACTTACGCATGATGACCCTCTTATCATCACCACCAGGGTACACGGATGTGAGGTGCCGAGATTCTTGGTGGATAGGGGAAGTTCTGGCTGTGCTTTAAAGCCTTAGGCCTCAGTCGTGCTAGAATCATCCCATAGCATCACCCATTGATTGGTTTCATTGTGGAAAAAGTTCATCCTCTATGGGTGTATGAGGTCGATGTTAGGATGGGGGACGAATGGCCGAGATGGCTTACCAAGAAGGTTAACTTTTCCGTGATGGATGAACACATCTTCTTAGCCTACAACATTATACTGGGGCGAGTAGACCTTAAAAAGTTTGAGTTCATTCCATCCCTTAAGGGGTAGGGGAAGTCTAAGGAGACCAAACGACATCACGTAAATGTTACTTCAACTCTGCCGAAGAAAGAGAGGCGCATAAGAAGGCAACGGATACTTACAATATTGATACCCTCGACCCCAGGGATGAGACAAAGCTGAAGAAAGGAGAAGCCGCGAAAGAGGTAGAATCCATCATCCTCAATGAGGATGAGCCAAAAAAACCTTCCAAATTGGCAAAGCTCTGAGGATAGGCATAAAAGAAGACCTCGTCAAGCTGCTAAAAAGAAGACAGGACATCTTTGCATCGAGTCATGCAGATATGCCGGGGATTGACCCTGAAATCATGAGCCACAAGCTCAACGTGGTAGAGGGCGCAAAGCCAGTGAGGCAGGAGAGGAGAATCTATTCTCGAGAAAAATATGAAGTTATAAGGGACGAGGTCAAGAAGTTAGAAGATGCTGAGTTCATTAGGGAGGTTATTTATCCCGAATGGTTGTCCAACGCAGTCATAGTCCCAAAAGCCAATGGGAAGTGAAGGATGTGCATAGATTTCACTGACCTCAAAGATAGTTTCACTCTTCCCCGCATTAATCAGATGGTGGATGCTACTGCGGGCCATGAGCTAATGAGCTTCATGGACGCCTATTCAGGTTACAACCAGATCTTTATGAGCGCTGAGGACTTAGAAAAAATGGCTTTCATTATCGACAAACGGATATACTGTTATAGTGTCATGCCCTTTGGCCTAAAGAATACGGGAGCAACGTATCAGCGCCTTGTGAATAAAATGTTTGAAGACTAAATCAGGAAGTCCATGGAGGTCTATGTAGATGACATAGTGACCAAGAGCTTAAAGGAAAAGGATCATGTGGTCGACCTCGAGAGGACCTTTAACACGATGGATAAGTACCGAATGAAGCTCAACTCGACCAAATGTGTCTTCGGGGTTGGGGCAGGGAAATTCTTGGGGTTCATCGTCAATCAAAGAGGTATTGAGGCCAATGCCGAGAAGATAAAGGCTCTGTTATAAATGAAGAGCCTCGATACCATTAAAGACGTTCATAGGCTCACAGGACGAGTGGTTGCCTTGAATAGGTTCGTATCCAGAGCCACGGACAAGGGTTTGAACGAAGAGTGTGACCAGGCTTTCAAAGAATTAAAATCGTACCTAGGGTCTCCCTTGCTATTGTCACGACCACTACAGGGTGAACGACTACATATGTACCTAGTCATCTCAGAATCATCCATCAATGCATCCATTGTGAGAGAAGAGGATGGGGTACAAAAGACTGTGTATTTCAACAGTAAGGCACTCCAAGGGGCAGAGCAAAGATACCCACGGATGGAGAAGTTAGCCTATGCCTTGATTCATGTATCAAGAAAGATGAAGCCGTACTTCCAGTCCCATACAATGGTCATCCTCACTGACTCTCCTCTTAGGCAGGTCTTACACAAGCCAAAAAAATCAGGGAGGCTAATAGACTGGGCTATAGAGCTGGAAGAGTTTGACATTGTATATCAACCTAGGGTGGCCATTAAGGGGAAAGAATTAGCAGATTTCGTGGCTAAATTTACTTGGGAAGATGATGAGGCTGAGGATGAGAACCTATAGAAGATAGATACCCGATAAGGCACAATTATTGACCCATCCATAGATAAGGCAGAGACAAGCACCGCTAGAGAAAAAGTTATCGAAAACAAGGAGGGGAGATATCTCTTTAGATAGGGATCCCTCAGTGAGGGAAATTTCTCAGAGGAACAAGCTATATGGAACCTCTTCGTTGACGGGTCCTCTTACGAGAGCAGAAGTGGGGCTGGATTAATTATATCGGCACCCAACGGCACAGACATCGAGTATGCCCTGAGGTTTAACTTCAAAGCCTCCAACAACGAGTCTGAATATGAGGCCCTGATAGCAGGCCTCTCCTTGGCTAAGTCTCTTAGTGTCGTCCAGATATTGGTCCATAGTGATTCAAGACTAGTAGTGAATCAGATACTAGGAGCCTATGAGGCTAAGGATCAGAGAATGGCCAAATATCTTGAAAGAGTGAAATCACTATGGAAGAGCTTCAGAGAAGTGAAATTGAAGAGGATACCTAGGCTTGATAATGGCCGAGCCGATGCGCTTGCTAGGCTTGCCTCGATAACTAGGACAGATATCATGAGGACAGTCCCGGTGGAAATTTTTCTTCGACCAATGATTGAAAAGTCATAGGGAAAACTTGTCTCTTACTTAAATATTGGCAACGAATCTTCGTGGATTGACCCCCTTATCAGGTGCATTAAAGAGGGGGAGATGCCAGAAGCAAAATAAGAAAGGAAGAAGTTGAGTTACAGAGATGCAAAATTCACTATCATCGGAGGCACCTTGTACAAAAAGGGGTTTTTGCTCCCCTTGCTCAGATGTGTGCACCCGTTTGAGGTCCCACACATCTTTCAAGATGAGCATGACCTGGGGGAAGGTCTATAGCAAAGAGGATAGTAACCCAGGGATACTGGTGGCCAACCTTGGGGAAAGATGCCACAGCATACGTAAAAAAGTGTGATAAATGTCAAAGGTTCGCCACCATCCCTCACCAACCTCATCAGTCTCTTACCTCCATCACATCACCATGGCCATTCGCAGTATGGGGAATCGATCTAGTGGGACCCTTGCGTAGGGCCGTCAATAACTATCGATACCTTATCGTAGAGATTGATTATTTCTCAAAATGGGTGGAGGCGGAACCGATGGTCATGATTACCGAGCAGAAGACCTTCCAATTCATTTGGAAAAAACATTATATGCAGATATGATCTACCCAACACCCTCATCTCAAATAATGGGACTCAATTCAATAATGTATCCCTGGGGAAATACTGTGAAAGAACGGGGGTAAAATAGTTATTCTCTACCCTAGGACGACCTTGGGCTAATGGGCAAACATAAGTTACAAATAGAACAATCCTAGAAGGGATCAAGAAGAAACTCGAGGAGGTAAAAGGAAGATGGGTTGAGGAGTTATACGTTGTATTGTGGGCCTACGGGATGACGACAAAGACTCCTACCAGAGAAACCCCGTTCATGCTGGCGTATGGCTTAGAAGCCGTCATTCAGACCGAGATTGGTTTTCCTACTCACAGAATCCAAATGTATGACCCCAAGAGAAATATGGAAGAAAGGATACTTGACTTAGACTTGATCGAGAAAAGGAGGGAAGATGCTGAGATAAGGCAACTTGCCTACTAGTAGAGGACTGCCAGGTCTTACAACCAGAGGGTGAAGCAAAGGCCAATCGCTGTGGGGGACCTAGTCCTTAAAAAGACTTGGCAAAAGCCTAACAAGCTCCACCCAAATTGGCATGGCCCGTATAGGGTCATTGATGAAGTTGTCCCTGGAACCTACAGACTAGATAACCTTAAGGGGGAACCCTTTTCTAACCCCTGGAATGCAGATCATTTGAAAAAATACTATCGATAATGTAATGTCCTATTGGACCACGGTTGTAATGAATGTTTTTCTCCAACAGAACACTTCGAATGTTAATGAGAATGTCATATTTGCCCCTCATCTTGTGTTTGTTAATTCTAGTATGATTGGGGTTATCCTCGTTAAACCACCCTCGGCTATGACGAGGGTAAATGGTGGGAACGACCCCCCATTCACTCTCAATAAAGACGAGGGAGGACTTTAAATAATTGAAAACATCATTTGTTTGATGGTTACCACCCTCGGCTATGATGAGGGTGAATGGTGGGGACGACCCCCCATTCACTCTCAAGAAAGACGAGGGAGGAGTTGAAATAATTGAAAACATAATTTGTTTGGTGGTGACCACCCTCGGCTATGATGAGGGTTAATGGTGGGGACGACCCCCAATTCACTCTCAAGAAAGACGAGGGGGGACTTGAAATAATTGAAAACATCATCTGTTTGGTGGTAACCACCCTCGACTATGATGAGGGTGAATGGTGGGGATGACCCCCCATTCACTCTCAAGAAAGACGAGGGGGGACTTGAAATAATTGAAAACATCATTTGTTTGGTGGTAACCACCCTCGGCTATGATGAGGTGAACGGTGGGGACGACCCCCCATTCAACCTCTAAAAAGTCGAGGGGGGACTTGAAATAATTGAAAACATCATCTGTTTGGTGGTAACCACCCTCGGCTATGATGAGGGTGAATGGTGGGGATGACCCCCCATTCACCTCAAGAAAAACGAGGGGGGAGTTGAAATAATTGAAAACATCATTTGTTTTGTGATAACCACCTTCGGCTATGATGAGGGTGAATAGTGGGGATGACCCCCCACTCACTCTCAAGAAAGACGAGGGGGGACTTGAAATAATTGAAAACACCATTTGTTTGGTGGTAACCACCCTCGGCTATGATGAGGATGAATGGTGGGAACGGCCCCCCATTCACTCCCAAGAAAGACGAGGGGGGAATTGAAATAATTTAAAACATCATTTGTTTAGTGGTTACCACCCTAGGCTATGATGAGGGTGAATGGTGGGGACGACCCCCCATTCACTCTTAAAAAAGACAAGGGGGGACTTGAAATAATTGAAAACATCATTCGTTTAGTGGTTACCACCCTCGGCTATGATTAGGGTGAATGGTGGGGACGACCCCCCCCATTCACTCTCAAGAAAGACGAGGGGGGAGTTCATAGGATGGTTAATTCAAATATCATAAGCTAAGACAAATCACGCACGAGGCAAGCATAGAAGACAGGAAGATACATTATATTAAAAATCAAGTGTTATAAATGCTTGTCCAACAAAAATAAAGTACAAAAATATTTTTTACGTGAAGAGGGTATGGGCTATAGACAACCACCCTATTGGGAAATATCAACAGGCAAGGCTTCAACGTCCACTAGAGGAGTCTCTTCCGTGAACAAAATAGGCCGATCCTCGGAGGTGCCGATGCCTTCGATGTGTACTTGAGACTATATATGGGATAGAGCCTCAGTTATGAGGGGGTCTTCCATCTCTACTGCTTCAAGAGAGGAACGGATGGACGACACATCATCAAAAAATTTTAAAACGATCCACCAACAGGCCATCTTAATCCCTCTTTCCAGATACTTAAGGCTAAAGCCTTGGAATTCATTCGAGAGCTTGTAAGACTCCACAGCATCGGCATCGGCCTTCTTCATTGCCTCTTACAGTTTAGCCTTGAATTGGGCCCCTTGGTTGGTCAAGGCCTCTTTCTTTTCTTTGATGAGGGAGTCCTTCACCTTCAGGTCAGCCTCGTGCTGCTTCACCAGCTCATCTAGGACCCTGGCATGCTCGGTCCTCGCACTCTCCAACTCTGCCCTCGCAGTCTCCATCTCGATCTTTAGATCACCCTCAAACTGAATAGCTCTCTCAGTATCGTAAAACTTTTGTTGATTAGCAGTCATCCATTTAGTAGAAGAGGTGAAGGTGCAGACAAACTGCAAAGACAAACACATGTTAAAAGGGGTCGAGGGAACAGTTTATGAAATGTTAGTAAATCAAAAAGAATGAAGTCGAAAGAGATACGTGAGCCAGAGTGTGAAGATTGTAGTCATAGACCTTAGCCGGGGGGATTTTTGATAGGAATTCATAATCTGCGGTCGAGGGTGCAAAAAATATTGAGGCTTTGGTCGCCCTCAGGTTGGCTATGAGGGAAGAGGGTTCAGCTTTGAGGAAAGTCAGATTCTGAGACCAATAGGCACCCATACTGGAAGAGGAGATGGTCCCCTCAGTGTGTGCTTGAGACACCTCCACCCTCGACCTCATCCGTGAGTTAGGCTGAGAGCCCCCAAATACTTCAGGCTCCTTCCTTTTGTAACTGTCGGCAGTCGGCTCAACATGTGTCGGCCCCATGGCCTTTGTCTTCTTTTGGGCCTGCTGGGGCTCTTTGCCTTTTTTCTTTCCCAAGCCAGACAGTAAACTTGAGGCAGTCATCTCCCAGAGTTGATCAAATATACTTGCAGGACGACCTGAAAAGGAGAAAATACATCATAAGAGATATAGTGGTAAAGAGGAAACACTTAGAGAAAATTAAAAATTGAACAAAAATCTACTCATGTAATTCTGCCAGGGGGCCAACCCTCAACCCAGCTTCTTTGAGGAAGCGAGGGGTCATTAAATCTTCAAATTTGTGAAGTCTACCCTCTTTCCCTTATTCCCCCAGGTAATCAACAATGTCCCTCTCATCCAAGCTGAGTCCAGTGTCTGACCGTGCTCTCATTGAAGGGTTGGACCATGACCTTAGAACCCTCGAGTTATCTTCTAAAGGATCTACCTCGACGGTGAATTCCAAATTCCCAGAGATGAAGAAAAATCTCTTCTTCCAATCGTGGTTTGAAGTTTGGGCCACGTGAAGGAGTCTTTTGTCAGACTTCCTCGCCCCTAGATGAAAATACCCAGGTTTTTTTAACGAGGAAGTGATATTGTAGCAGGTTATAAAAAGATCAGTCGAGGGATCGTCAATGAAAGTATTCTTCCAGAGGGAGATATAGCTGAGGATGATTCTCCAAGAGTTGGGAGGAAGTTGAGAGGGAGCAATCCCAAGGGCAGATAGTATGTCAACTAGGGTGCAGAGGGAACCTAACACCTACCCTGAGCATCTGCTCATAAATAGCAACCTCCCCCTCACTCCCCTGAAAGACTCTCTCATCTGCATTTGGTACCCTCATAGTTATATTGGGGTGTATACCAAATGTATGACTCCACTGCAAGAGGTCACGATCCCTAATGGATGAGACTTAATCCAAGGCACTAGAAGTGTCAACTTGATCAACATCCAGATCCTCACTATCGTCCTCATGACCCTCATCCCTAGATCTCTCAACCTCAACGCCTGTCGGAGGTCCGTCTGGAAAGGCCACCTAGAAGGCAAGAGGGGACAGGGCTGTTACAAGGATAACCTCATCATGTACCATACCCTCGGCCTATCGGCTTGGGCTAAGAGTGGACGTCTCTCTCCTCCCATAAGGCCCAGCACCTGTTGGTGATGATGCTCTCTCATTCATCTCTCCCTCGTATGTCTAACTCTCGACTGGACGACAGGAAGACCCACAGGACTCAGATGGAATTATTATGGTCAAAGTTATGGGGAAGATGGGTCGTACCCAATTAGGGTTGGCCCCTCGTCTTCGTTCGTACTACTCCTCTAAACGTCTGATATCACCGAAGAATTTCTCCCTCAAGGTTATAAATTCCTCGGCTAAATCATAAAGTCTTCTAAGCATCAAGGGGAGGACCCTAAACTTGAACAATTTGTTCATACTAACTACAAACAAGTTTGGTATTTGACCAAGTTAACTTCTGGATCAAACCAAAGAAATAAAGGGTTCTGTTGATGAAACCCAAGAATAAAGGAAACAATTCACCGAAGAAGAACACCGAAAAACCTAAGAATAACTGCAAAGAAACATTAAACCACCACGAAACGGTGGAGGAGTAATCCTAAGAAGCCTAAAACCTAAGGTTCAACCTTACAACCGCCACATGAGGGCGGGTTCACCCGCCGGAAGGGTGTAAAATAACCAAGAAAGACTGAAAAATAAACCTAAAGCAAGAAAGAAAACAGAAATGGAAGATAAAGAGGGAATTAGGGTAGAAAGAGTACCTGAGAAAGAATTGTGACACAGCCAAGCTTGGAACACGAAGAAAGGCGGACAATGGCAGAAATATCGATTGGAGATGCTAAAGAAATTATAGAGGGAAAGCTTAAGCGTGAAGAAGAAATAGGAATAATTGTTTAAAAATAGTTTAAATACTTTGTTATTGGTAGGCCCAGAAATCAGGACGGTGCACAACCCATGAGGAGAGGCATCATTAGGGCACAAAGTCCCAAGCTGAGTGTGCAGTCACCACATTTGGGAAATAGAAATGATGATGGATGACTGATGATATGCAACTTGACAGATGTCACTTATCCATCTTACCACCCACTTAAGAATTACAAGGCAACATTACCCCTCAGCCATCTCAACAAACATCGTTGGCTAAGGGCTGGGGGTGATTGATATACCCATATAGCCGAGGGTTTCCTCCACCCAGATGAGGGATCAGGCTAAGGATGAGTCCAATTACACAGTTTCATTATAGGAAGGGTCGGCCAAGATGATCCCTCAGCCAAGATTAGACGACCCTCCAAGGGGCCGACCCCTCATCATGGACCAGACGAACCTATAAGGGGTCGACCCCCTCATTATGGATTAGATGAACCTACCAAGGGCCGACCCCCTATCATGTACCAGATGACCCTACAATGGGTCGACCCCTTACCATGGATCAGACGACCCTATGAGGGGGTGACCCCCCATCATGTACCAAATGACCCTACAAGGGGTCGACCCCTCATCATGGGTTGGACGACCCTATGAGGGGATGATAGTACGAGGCCCACATCTAGTCGGGCCCAATGTCATCATAAACTTTAGCCTTGGCTTGGCATCTTAGGCTGAGGGTGACATCATCACAGCGCGTGCTTTGGGAGACACATGGAACATTGCGCGTGAGACTCCTATAACATATGGACTAGACCGTTATAATAATATCATCCCCTCACGTGAGGGAATATTATGTCATCATTGATCGCAAGTGGCACATCCACGTATCAGCAGGGGATTGGCTAGGTCATCCTTCACATGCACCATGCATATTTGGGGGGTACACTACTCCCCCCAAGCCCTATATATACTTGCCACCTTCAACCTTATAAAGGGATTGATAATTGTAACCCTAGCTAAAACTGTGCTTATACACATAGTGGAGAGAGAGAGTGAGCTTATGTGCATTGTATCCAAGGCCATTAGTGCCCAAATTTAGTGGATCATACACTCACATTAGATGTAGGCCTGATTGGCTGAACCACTATACATCATTATCTTCATTCGTCTTATACTCATCCCCTTCTATATACTTATACACATAAATAACTCTATTGCTACCATTGCTACTGTTTGAGCTCTCTACTTCTTATTTGGTGGTGTTAAATCTTAGCATCATCACTAAGGGAGAGCTAGTTCCCCAACGTACCACCACCGGGTGGCACGTTTGCATTGATTATCAAAAACTTAATGCGAGAACTCGGAAAGACCATTTCCCCTTGTCATTTATTGATTAGATGCTTGAGAGAGTAGCGGACCACCGTTACTATTACTTCCTCTATGGTTATTCCGGATATAACCAAATTGAGGTCGATGTACTTGATTAGGAGAAAATGACCTTCACTTGCCCCTTTGGTACGTTTGCCTACAAATGTATGCCATTTGGCTTGTGTAATGGACCCGCGAACTTCTAAAGGTGCATGTTGAGTCTATTTAGCGACATAGTTGAGAGAGGACTTGAAGTGTTCATGGTCGATTTTAGCATTTTTAGCACCTATTTCGATCTTTGTCTGGAACAGCTGGAAAAAGTATTTACCCGATGCGTGGAGAAGAACTTAGTGCTAAATTGAGAGAAATGCCATTTTATGGTCACTCAGGGAATAGTTATTGGCCACATAGTTTCATTCAAGGGGATTGAAGTTGATAGAACTAAGATATATGTCATAGCCTATCTACCCCCACCAAAATCTCTCAAAGACATGCGCTCCTTCTTGGGCCACGCGGGGTTTTATCAACGGTTCATTAAGGACTTTAGCGCCATCGCTAGACCCTTAAGAAACCTTCTTATGATGGACACCTCATTTGAGTGGACAGAAGCATGCCATAGCACTTTTGAAAAACTGAAAACCATGTTTGTGTTCGCTCCCATCATGCAAGTTCCGGATTGGTCCTTACCATTTGAGCTTATGTGGGATGCTAGCGATTATGCAATAGGAGTTGTTTTAGGCCAAAGAAAAGAGAATAAATCTGATGTCATCTACTACACTATCCAAACTCTTACCGGACCACAACTCAATTACTCCACTACAGAGAAGGAGTTGCTAGTGGTAGTTTTTTCTCTTGACAAATTTCGATCATATCTTATCGCTTCTCTCATCACCTGCTTCACCGACCACGCGGCATAAAAATACCTACTTGCAAAGAAAGACACAAATTCGTGCCTCATAAGGTGGATCCTACTCTTATAAGAGTTTAATCACTCCATTAAAGATAAAAAAGGAGTAGAAAACGTCGTTGCCGACCACTTATCACGACATTCGTCCGACGTACCTAGTGATCCGATACCCATAAACGAATATTTTTCTGGTGATCAACTTTTTGCTACCTCTTCTTTGCCCTATTTTGTGGATAAAATGAACTATCTTGTCACGGGAGTCGTCCCTCCCGATTGGACACCGCAAGATAAGAAGAGGTTCATCACTTGGTCGCGCATGTTTTTCTGCGATGATCCTTTCCTTTTTAAATATTGCGCTGACCAAATCATCCGACGATGCATACCGGAAGACGAGATCCCAAAAGTCATCCAATTCTATCATTTGAAAGCTTATGGAGGTCACTTTTTGACAAAAAAGACGGCCTCTACGATTCTTCAATGCAACCTCTATTGGCCCATAATTTTTCGAGATGTGAATAATTATTGCAAATCTTACGATAGGTGTCAATGAATGGGGGCGATTACCCGACGAGACATGATGTCATTAACCCCGATACTCATTATTGAGATCTTCAACTGCTGGGGTATTGACTTTATGGGCCCTTTTCCCCCACCCTTTGGTTTCCTATACATCCTTATCGTGGTAGTTTATGTTTCTAAATGGGTGGAAGCTACAGCTACCAAGATAAATGATAGCAAAGTGGTGATTAGGTTCCTACAGGAACACATACTTTCCCGTTTCGGTGCTCTAAAAGCGATAATTAGTGAACATAGCACGCACTTTTATAATAGGCCATTCGCGAAGCTCATGGAAAGTATGGTGTCGTTCACAAGGTTGGAACGACCTATCACCCATAAACGATTGGGCAGGATGAATTAGCGAATCGGGAAATCAAGAATAATCTCGAGAAGACAATCAATCCCACTCGGAAAGATTGTTCACTTCGATTGAACGATTCACTATGGGCATATCGTACCGCATATAAAATCCACTCGGCATATCCCCATTCTGCTTTTTGTATATCAAACCTTGCCATATTTCCGTTGAATTAGAGAACAAGGTGTATTAGTCAATTAAAAAGTTAAATTATGACATGGATAAAGCCGGTGAAGCTCGCAAGCTTCAACTAAACGAGTTAGAAGAGATACGCAATGATGCGTATGAGAACGCCAAACTTTCAAAAAAAAAGGATGAAACTCGCTTACGATAACATTATTCGACGCAAAGAGTTTCTTCCCGGACAAACAGTGCTTCTCTATAACTCTCGACTTCATCTATTTTCGGGCAAGTTACGGTCACGATGGTCTGGCCCATTCATTGTAAAGAATGTATTCCCCCATGGAGTTGTGGAATTAGACGATTTAAAAGGGGAAAATACAATCAAGGTTAATGGACAATGCCTAAAGCCATATTTAGAGGCGTGTGTGGAAGAAGTCAACACCGTTTGGTTATTGGACCCTGTTTACGGAGTCGAATGAGCTTGAAAGAGAGGTCGTCACACCCCCGATGTGTATGGGGTGATTTCTTGTGTATAGAAGTTGTGCTTCGATAGATTAGATTGAGTCCGTACAAAGGTTACGTGAGGTTAGGGTTAAGATTATGCATTCCAACACACACTTCGTGAGGGCGTCGAGAAATCCAAGTGGGTGAATAAGTGCGAAAGCATTCAGAAAGTTGAGGGGTTGAAATTCTAGCTAGTGCAGCATTATAAGGAAGAGGGTTATGCTAAAAGATGGAACCGAACCGAATCCCCTAACCGGATCGGTTCGGTTTTGAAAAATAGCAAAATAAAAAACCCTTGAACCGGATCGGTTCACCCCTGAACTAGATCAGTTCGGTTTCTACGGTTTTGGTTCTTCCCGAGGTGCCTATTCCTCCCCCCCTATCCTCTCCCTTCCTTTCATTCTTCCCCCTTTTCCCCCAAAAACATACACTCCCCTTTCCCTCCAAAAATCCCTCCACTCAACCCTCCCCGCCACCTATAAAAACCACCCCAACCCTACCCTTTCACTCACACCAAAACATCCACTCGACTTTCCCTCTTTACAACTCTAGTTTTCCCTCTCCTAAAAATTCCCAGCTTTCCCTATGGCAAATCCCGCTCTTCCCGCAAAATATATGTCTGCGGAGATTCTGCCAAACGGCAATGGAGAATACCGCTCCCACATGGAGCGCGTATGGTGCGAAAGATTCTTCAGCTTATCCCTCCAACTACACATTGAGCGAGTCATCAATTGGGCCAAGCTGCCCCGCTCCGTCACTACCCTTTTTAGCAGGAGGGGGTGGACACAATACCTCCAAGAACCCCACAATGTTGTGTGGGCAGACGAAGTCCGATCCTTCTATGTCTCTCTCATCCGCACGGGCGAGTTTGAGTGCCAATCCTTTGTTGACGGTCTCCCTATCCCATTCTCTTTAGCCATCCTCACCCGTAAACTTGCTGATAAGGGCATCCCCCACCCGAAAATCTATGACTACCCAACCAATCCCCCACCATTCCCAAACAAAAATGCATTGACCGACCTGCACCCAACGATTTTTGGGAATGGGGTACCTTCCCCGTGGGCCGTCTAAACGATAAGGTGCGCATTACCATCCACATAGTGTGCTCCAACTTGCATCAAACCACCAACGACTAGGTGATGCGTCCTCGCCAAGCGACACTCGTGTACCACCTTTTCGACCCAAATTTCACCATAAATCTGGCCCGCATGCTTTACGCTGATATCCTTTATGCGGCCTGGAACCAAAAAGGTGAGGTACCCCTCCCTTATGCCAACCTCATTACTTCCCTCCTTGTCGATGCTGGTATCCATCCACCTCACGCTTTCCCACGCCTCCCTGAGCCTATTGGGAAGGTATCACGCACTCGGAGTGCCCAACAAAGGGCTGCCATTCGAGCAGCCCGGGAGGCGATTAATTTAGAGGTCGAGGAGGAGATCCCTGTTGAAGAGCCCTTGGCTGAGGACGTCGAGATGGGCGGGGCTGAAGAAGAAGAGTACAACGAGTACGATGATTCAGATTTCAAGCCCCTGGGTGCGGATTTTGATAGGCGCCTTGAAGAGGTGGAATCCCGTTCTAACGGGTTCATCACCCAATACAAATGAGACCAAGAGGCCTACAAAAGGGATTTAGAGGCCTACCGGCAGAACACAAGCATGATGCACCAACTCCAAGCCCATCTATAGGAGCTAAACTTCGGTGGACTGCCACCCACCTTCTTCTATGATCCCTATGATCCCAGCGCATCCGGGCCCTCAAATCCACCGCCCCAACGAAGCCCTTATTTGTTACTAGCTATTTGTGTGTATTGTGGTTGTTGTTTACACAGTGTTGGTTGTGTGTTCTTCCTTACCCTTTGTAACACAGATTTTTTTTATCTATAAAAATGATGCATTTCTGTTTTATTTGTTTATTTTATTTTCTCGCACTTTTAATTCGCTTTGAGTTAGATTTTAGTCCTTTTTGCTTGAGGACAATGCAAAAGTCTAAATTAGGGGGGTCACAAGTGCGTATTTCTAAAACTTCATAAATTTTAAAAAATGCCCAGAAATTTAAAAAAAAAATCATAAAATCTTGAAAAACACAAAAATAATTTTTTGTTCAAAATAAAGAAAATTTGGAATTCAAATTTTTCCAAAATATCATTAAAAGTTGGTTTAAAGTCTCAAATTGTAAAAACATAATGCATAAAGCCGAAATTAACCGAAGATGGAAATTGAGCGAACGTATGCGACTTAACGAATAAATGTGGAGATTAACAACCCCGGTGAGATTCGAGACGTTCATTTTTTGTAAAATTTATAAATCAATCCGAGTTACTTGTTAACTCAAAAGTTCTTTTTAGCGTCAAGTAAGTCGTCGAGGTTCTCTATTCTTTTACTTTTATCGGTTATGAAAAATGTGTGTTATATTGCCTTAAAAAAATGTGCTAAAATTGATCTCTAAACTTAATACATCTTGAAAAGAATATAGTAACGCAATTAGTATTTTGGACAATGAAGTAAGCCCTCGTTTGTCACCCAAAAAAATTGGCCAGAAAAAGTAGTGAAAAATTATCCCTTTTGTAACCCAAATTGAGCCGAATAAATTTTTCCCTTTCGTTTGACAATCCGAAAAACCCCAACTGGCTCGGAATTGTGAAAAGAGATAATCCCAGAAATTAAGTCCGAAAAGTGCAGAAAATGGGTAAGAAAAAAAATAGCTATGCTCAATAAAAAATAGCAAGAAAAGAAAATCGTGAAAAATAGGGAAAAAAAAGAAAAAGAAGAGAAAATGAGCAAAAGCCCAAAAAAGCATTAACATACGTCATAAGCAAAATTTTCCAATTTCGAAATTCTTAACCTTTTCCAATATGACCCAATACACCGTTAGCCCGAAAAAGTCCTAACCGAATCCAAAATTGTGAAATTGGTGACCGCGTGGAGATCAAAAACACAAAAAGATAATAAAAGAGATCAAAGATACTAATTAGAGGCAATGTTCCCATTTTCCTATATCCGTAATCCAAGAGATAAGGTTACCATAAATTTCCTTATTTCTACTTGTATGCGTGAACTTAGTTCCACTACATTTAATCTTATAAGTCACGCATACCGAGAGAATAGCCACATTTCAAGTGATTCGTTTGTGAGAGCATTCCGTGAGATTTTGAAATTAAAACGAATTTTTGGATAAGTAACGCAATGGTCAATTGGTGGAAATTTGCGGTTAAATTTTCGGCTTCACATGCGCGCACTATGATTTGAGACTCTTGAACATGAATTGATGATGACTATTTTCTGGAAAAGTTTAAATTATAAAATTTTTGCGTATTTTGAGTTTTCTTTGAGTCGAATTTTGTGTGTATATTCTCTGCAAACCCTCACGAGACACAACTCGTCCTACTAGGGTAACCTAGGGGGTTAAAGGCTTATTGCATACGCTAAATGCAATCGCTCGCCCGCGAAAGAGGTATTCTATCCCATTTTCGAGTTAGACCATGTTTTGATTCTTTTACATTGCTTGGGGCGATCAAAGTTCTAAGTTAGGGGGGTTTGATTAGGCATAAATTCTTCCCATTCGTCCCCTTAATTTATAGGCTTTTATCGCTCTGAAAAGTGTAATTTAAGTGGATTTATATCATATCATAACTATTGACAAGTTTCTAATGAGTACGCCGAGTTTCGTATGTTCTTCATCTATTTCGCAGTTGTTCAGTGTTTTAATTCTAGTTTCATACCAAAAGCTTCAACGAAGTACAAGAAGGAAAGGTTTTTGCAAAAGCTGACAAGATGGAACCGAACCTAAGTGGAAAGAAAAAGAACCGATTCCATCCTGGGAAAGTTCCTGTAAAGACTGTCAAGACAGAACCGAACCGAAGGGAGGAAATAATGAACCGATCCTACACCTGAAAAACTTCCTGTGAAGAGTTAACAAGATGGAACCGAACCAAAGGGAGGAAATAAAGAACCGATCCGGTGCTCAAAGAATTCTCTATAAAGGCTGTTAAAGATCGAATCGAACCGAACCCCTTAACAGGATCGGTTATGTTCTCGATTATCCGAACTTATCCACTTGTAAAAATTAGAATCCTACATGGCTCAAACTCTTATATTTCGTAGAGTATATATTGTAAACTCCTCCTAACATATGGGGGAGGCTTATGATTCGTTAGGGAAGATTGTAATCAATTTTAGAGAAGAGAAACAATAAACCCTAGTTGCTTTCAGTTCGCAATTCAAGTAATACCATTATAATTCTTGTTTTACTGCAATAATTACTTTTTTTATAACACCTTCATTTCTTTTCATCTTCATTCAGTATTAAAAATGTTTTATTTCATTCCAAACGTGTTTTCTTCAAGTTTTCATATATCCGGCTAGATTTTTAAGGTCGGGATGCATGGACTCAACCTGATGTGGTAGTTGCATGTGTATAAAATTAATCCTCTAAATTTAATGATTTATTACGATCGTATTGCGTAGAAATGAGACAATTGTAGATCTTTGGATCTCGTTTGCTTCAGGGTAGCCGGGATGCTTCAGAATGCAATTCGATTGTAGTTATTGCAATACCGATTTACTCGTCCTCTGATTATGTATGGTGCGGGCTAGAACCTCATATATGTAGTGCTTGGGAGTACTAAATTATGGGTCTAATTAATCACTTAAATTTATGATTAGTTTTATACCATCAATACTCTAGCGTTGAGGGATTGAATTCCCGTCCTGTTTTCCTCATCATATAGTTTAAGTTTTAATTTAATCATCATCAGTATTTCAAGTAATTTAGAGTAATTGCATTTCATTCATCCTTGATTTCTCTAGTTAATCATTTTCAAAATTGCATTTAGTTGTAGTTATTCCAATAATCAAATCACCTTCCCCTTTTCTTTAAAGTCAGAGTTAGGGTTCCTTCGTCTGCCCAATGTCGTTACAACTCATTTGTCATATTTCCCTGAGGATCGATACTCGACTTATCAGATTATTACTTGAGCGATAGGATTGCACTTGAGCCTAGTGAGTACGCACTTCTGAGACACATTCTTAGTCTCCTCTAATGCGTTTATTTTACTGATTCGGTGGGCGCACCGCGTGAGGGTTGTGGGTGGATGAGTATACCCGAGGGTGATAGCATTTAGAGAGCATCCGATGAGAGCCTACTCAGGAGGATGGTTATATCTACGACATATGTGTGAATGTTGTAACATGATGATACCTATATATGGTGTAGATTTATATACGGGTAAATACATGATGTGAATTGTATTAATTATATAACTTTTGAGATTGTTATATAATATCAAATGAGAAATGATTTAAATAAGTTAGTGTTGTTAATAACTTATAAAACGTTTACTAAACTCACTCGGGATAGAGTAGTGGGAAGGGTAGGATATGTGTATATATATGAAAAGACTATTTACGAGACAGATATCTAGATTGGTCATATATAGGTACATTAGGCGTGCACATTAGTTGCGAGGTGACGTGGTTCTCAAGAGAGTGTGCGGTACTAACTTAAATATAAAGAGAATTCGTGCATTTTAATTTACTGCAATTAAATTCACTTGCTAAATATTTTCAAAATGTTTTGGGTTCTAACCCTTGCTATAAAATATTTTCCAAAATCTTTTAGGTGTCCAGCCACAAGGACGCCAGAATTGTTCTATTCCAAGGTTACGCAGCTGCGGCATGTGTGGATGTTGCAGGATTTTGACTTAGCCGCTTTAGTCATTTCATTCCTAGAGTAGGATGCAGTTAGTATTTCCTTTAGGCATGTCGCCCTAGTTATTATTTTTGTTCAAGCCAGATGATGTACTCATTTTATTATTCTTTTGGTGTATATTTTTGTTATTTGGGTTTTGTAGCCGGTGGTTTTCTCGGCAAGGATTTGTAAAAATCATTTTCATTAGTGTTTGATTTAGTGATTGAGTGTATGATTTATTATATATATTCTTTCGCATGTTGTTAGTGAGGTTTAATAAAAACATAAAATTTGACACCATGTCTTTTGAATACTATGTGGTTAGTAAGTTTTAAAAAGTTTCGACAGTGATGTTAATAATGAACCAAATGAAATTCCTATTTAACTTGATATAAGACTGGTCACCCAGTATTTTATTAGGTGGGGTGTCACAGATGGTATCAGATCATCAGGTTCTAGTGTCTTTAGGATCTGTGTAGCTTTTCACGTTCCATCGTAGCGTTCTTTGATATATAGCCTTGTTATAGGATTGTTGTATTCCTTCTCGTATGCGACTTACGTTCTCCTTACATAGATATAGCAAGTGATTCATATACAGTTTTGATTGAGAGTGGCAGATCAAACATTATAGAATCACAAACATGGGACGTTTGAAGGTTTGCAGAAGGGAGAACTCATCAGAAGCCATAGAGTATTCTAGAAACAGTGATGCGGTAGGAGTCACCATATTGCTCAAATAATTGAAGTTGGAGAAACCATTGGGGCGTAGTAGTTTCCCCAAGAGCCGTCAGGAAGGACGATGGCGTAAGGTTAAAACTCCAAGTGTTGACGATAAGGGGTAATGGACAAAGAAGATTTTGTTTTAGAAGAAAACCCGATAGAATTTGAAGGAGGTGAGGAAGGGTGATTTACCAATGGATAGAGAAGATCCAATTGGGATCATATGTGGGAGAGTGTGGTAACACTCAAGTCAAAATTTTGGGCAAAGAATTTTGCTCTTAAACGAATATGGGGTGACGGGAGCCAGTCACCACATCCATGGGGAGATACCAAGAATGACAAGTAATTTGGTGTGCGGAGTATTATAAATCCTCTCACTAGAGGTTAAATAGAGAAGCAAGGGAAATTTTAGTAACTTTCCAAAAAGGGAGTTGGAGAATCTATCAGAGGAGTAAGATTGGATTTTTAGTGCTAGTTAGGTTCCAAGGGAAGGGATACCCAGTAGGGGACCCCGATTAATGATCAAGATCAATAGAATTTCTATCAGGTGACGGTGGCTTTGGTTAGGGACGTCAAGGCCATCAACAAGTCTATGGGATCAGCGGATCCAAAGGGACGTTTAGGGTAGTAATCAGGGTCAAAGATACCGTCAGTGAGAAGGAAAACCCCGACATGGTCGATGGGGCCAGAGAAAGGGGAAAGACACAGAGAGGTATCTTATTTGTAAAAGAGTAGAAACACATGGGTGGATCTTTTCCGTAGCAAGGCAGAGGATAGGAGTCTGATGTCTAGTAAGGGCATCAGTAGAAAAGTTTTTTATTTGGTTAAGACGAGTTTGTTATGTCTATTAACCATTGATTCGGCTGTATTATGGGCAACTAAAACTACGAGTTTTATTCCGAGATGATTGGGGTCTACTTTGTGTGATGCGAGCGGGTCACAGGAATGTATTAATACTAGGGTCGCATGAGAAACGGATTTGGTGGAGGTATTGTTAATATCAATAGTGTGTATTTTTACCATGGAGTAGCGGACCAATCTTCAGTTCCACCTGAAAGGAACGGGTGGGTACGTTGAGATGATATATTATTCAGAGGATTAGCTCGTTTGAGAGGTAATATTCTAGGAATGGTTTTTATCATGGGTACGTACGGGTTCACAATGGTGGGAGGTTATAGCAAGGCTATCGTGTTCGTTGTCCCAGGGTAGGAGGTATGTTTGTGTCATGGACCACCGAAAGAAGGTTGAGCTCACGGCGATATTTTATGAACTAGACTTCAAAGAGTACAGTTGTCTAGTTATTTTAGATCCCAATGCGTAGGACTTTTACTGATGAGATTCATAGTATGTTGGGTTACCGTGGAGCAGAGAGATTTATCTCGTTATTAATATTTAGCACCAAGGGCTTATGGATAGTGCGAGCGCAATAAGATATGACTCCTTTAGAGATGCGGGAGTCCATGATTAGACTTGTGGGAACAGGGATGAGGTTTGAGTGTCCTGGTTGTATGCTTTGGGTTTTAAGAAAATTGAGGATCGATAATACTGAGAAATAGTGGACTTTGCTCGGAGGT
Organism: Sambucus nigra; assembly: GCA_949130495.1. Classification (NCBI taxonomy): domain Eukaryota; kingdom Viridiplantae; phylum Streptophyta; class Magnoliopsida; order Dipsacales; family Adoxaceae; genus Sambucus; species Sambucus nigra. The sequence goes on from OX422223.1 coordinate 53,259,805, forward strand.
GTTACACGCATAAGCCTTAATATCGAAAGTGGGAAGATGTCATTGGAGTCTAAGTCGTCGGATTTAATGATAATTAGTGAACATGTGAAGAAAATACGTTGAACAGAGAGCTACTAAGGGATAGGGCCAGTGAAGCCGGGAAGTGTTGCGAAAGAAACACTGAGAAGTTTCGCACCACAAGTTAATAGGTGGGGCAATATCGGGAGGAGATTGAATGGTAATTAGTAAGGCTATCGAAAACATTTGGAGGATATAGCCACGTCGAAGATGCGAGAGCAGAACTTGAGATAAAATGGTTATGTATGTGACGATCGAAGGTTTGTGCAAATATGCAAGGAATATAGGGTGTATGGGCACCCTGGGAGGAGCCAGAGTCTCTGATGTGTGGATACTTTGCAGATTTGGGGAGAAAACGCAAAGGCGATGATTTGGGGTATATTTCAGAGGAATGGGAATAAGATGTTCCTCAGATTATGAAACGTTGAGCGTAGGTGTGTTTGGAAGTGGCATTGAATGCGTCACAAACTATGGTTTGTTACCACTAGGATTCGCAAGTGAGACGGATATTGGTGGATGTGTTGGCCGAAATAGCCATAGTGTATATATTTAAATACCGTGGGATAATGGGGTTATTTGGTGTTAACCATAAGAAGGTGGAAGGTACACTGAGAGATTGGTTGTATTATATCAGATATTTCTACTTTAGAGAATTATGGGAGTACCGTGGATGTTTTTCCAAGTTTCAAACCAATTAGATATAGTTTGGGGTTATAATGGGTAGTTATAGTAAGATTGGGTATTCGCGCGACCAGGGTATGAATTATCTTTGCTAGCTTTCACCTGGGATAAGATCTAACATATATATACGACTTTATTTTACGATGATCTGTTGCATATTAATATATTAATATTGCTAATTGAAATCCTGGGGAGTAGGGACATTTCTGATGTGATTCAGGTTGGGTTGAATTATTGTCGAGCGGGGAGATATAGCTCGGGACTTATTCCGCGCAAGAAAACTAGTGATAGTAAGGGCGCGGTAGTGTATGCTGTCCTTTTTAGCATAAGAGTGGATATATATACTTTTATGCCGAGAGAAGGTATTTGGAGTGTTATAACTGTGGGATTGAAGTTATATTACGGTTTAAGGGTGGTTAAAGCCGGGTTTTATTTCTTGCGATTAAGCATGGGTACAGGGTGCATAGGCGCTCTGGTTAATTACATTCGCTTAAGAACTATGTGTAGCAATGCTAAGGGAAAGTGATTAGGGAGCAACTTGAGACGGGAGTACTAGGTTTATCCGAATTTCGAGGACGAAATTTCATTGTAAGGGGGAAGTATGTAACACCCCGTAAATTCAGAGACCTTTAATTAAATTATATTTGGGAGAAAAAGAACTTATTTTATTGGAAGGAATTAAATTCAAGATTTGAAATTTTTTTAAATTTAAGGAATTTACTAATTTGGAGAATTAAGGTTTAATTATTTAGACTATTTTGTGTCGCATTTTGAGGTCAAAAATTTGGAGAATATCATAAATTAATTCAGATGGCAATTCGGCGTACACGGTTGAGTCTGGATGGGTCGAAATAGTTAGAAAATATTGTCCATAGGTATAATATGGGTTTCGGGACTTTTCTAGACACATTTGAGCTCCCAAATAAGTATTTGGGCCTTTTTTATAAAGCCCACAAGTCCAAAAACGGGATTGAGTTATTAAACCCTAAAAGTGAGAGGGTGTGGCATTCATAATACATTTTTAGAAAAATCCTTTTTAGAGAGAGAAAGTGGGTGCAAGTGGGAGAAGCCACGGGGGGCAAAGATTAAGAACAAGAGATGATGGTATTCATCAACCCATCATCTTCATCAAAGATTCAGATTCTACAAACCCTAAGGCAAGTGGTTTAACTTGCATCTAAATTAATTGCATATTTATATGCATATCGTAGTGGGCGTGATAAGATGATATGGTTTTGGGTTATTTGATATCTAAATTGGGTTTTGATGGGTAAGATTGAATTGTAGAATAATTTCTTGAATTTGAAGAAGTGTATATATATGACAAGACTAGTTACGGGATAAATAGATAGATGGGTCATATATAGGTACATTAGGCATTCAGATGAGTTGAGGGGTGAGGTGGTTCTCAAGGGAGTGTGCGGCACTAACTTAAATATGAAGAGCATTCATACATTTTAATTTACTGCAATTAAATTCACTTGCTAAATATTTTCAAAATATTTTGGGTTCTAACCCTTGCTATAAAATATTTTCCAAAACCTTTTAGGTTTCCAGCCACAAGGATGCCAGAATTGTTCTATTACAAGGTTACACAGTTGCGGCATATGTGGATATTACGGGATTTTGACTTAGCCACTTCAGTGATTTCATTCCTAGAGTAGGATGCAGTCAGTATATCCTTTGGGCATGTCGCCCTAGTTATTAGTTTTGTTCCAGCCAAATATTGTACTCATTTTATTATTCTTGTGTTATATATTTTTGTGATTTGGGTTTTGTAGCCGGTGGTTTTATCGGCAAGGATTTGTAAATATTCATTTTCAGAAGTGTTTGATTTAGTGATTGCGTGTATGATTTATTATATTTATTCTTTCACATGTTGTTAGTGAGGTTTAATAAAAAAGATAAAGTTTGACACCATGTCTTTTGAATACTAGGTGGTTAGTAAGTTTCAAAAGTTTTCAACAGTGATGCTAAGAATGAACCAGATGAGATTCCTATTTAATTTGATATAGGACTGATCATCGGGTATTTTATTAGTTGGGGTGTCACATATAAAGTGAACCTTATCATATAAACTAATAGGGACAATCTTGAAGCATATGTTGATCAAATCCGCAAAGGTAAATATGTGTAAGACTGTAAGGGCGAAAGAACACATAATATACAGTGAAATGCAGTGGTAAATAAGTGTCCCATTTCAGGAAAATTCATCCAATATTTTTTTGAACATCCATATTATTTACAAAAATCATGTATGTTCTTAAGAGTCTAGAAACTCTTTTCACCGCCCAATTACTAGGTGTACAATTCAACGTGCTCTCTTAATTCTTATAACATTGTAAGCCTTACAAACTTCCGTCCATCATCTTTACTTTTATACAATAGTTACCCGCAGGCTCTAAAACCACAGTGATCATCTACTGCCACATCTTCTAATGCATTAATAACATACTCTTTATTATTTTGATTGAAGAGAGCTGAAACTTGTTGAATCAAGTCCTCATTTTAAAAACCTTTCAATGATAGCTTTTTTCTCTTAGATTGTCTTTTTAGGATAACTTTATTAAATGGTTTTTGCTCTTCAATTGTCTTGGCATAATCAAACCCCGAAGGGTCCTGTTTAGTGCTACGAGTTGGTATTATTTGTTTCTTTATTTTGGTCGCCCCTTTAAAATATTTAGAGCAAAGGGTTCATTCAACCATGAAGTTTTCGAGTAGAAAGCTCTCTTATTTTCCTCAATAAAACCCTTTGTTGATCATAATTACATTCTTGGACTCATTTTTTCAACCTTTCAATCTTTAAGTCTAAACCTAAATCATCATAATCTTCAATTATTGAAATCATTGAGAGTTGTTCCCAATAAATATCCCATGCCAATAAAGGGATAGATTAACTTATACTACCAAAATCCACAATCTCATATGCACGTGGGAGCCTATGAGTTCGAAAGGGTGCACCCAAAAGTAGTATTTGCTAATAATATGAATGGGTATAGCATTCATAGTAAGAATCAAAATATGTTGAAATGACTCTTATACTATTGTAACCTCTTCGACAATCATACGGTGGATTGCGTACCATAAAGAAGTGAAATTTCCTTAAGAGGAACCTAAGTAATTCATAAATTCAACGATTGACATATTCTTTGCCAGTATATTAATATATTATTTCGGTCCACTCACGCTCAAATACAACCCACCTCTCATTAGTTTCAAATTTACTCTTACAGTTCGTCGCCACATTCTTTATTATATGACAAGTAAAAAATAAATGAATTGTATTAGGAAAGACTGCACATATATAGCTTATCAGTGCAAGCTCTCTATCAGTCACAAATACATTTGTAAGTCGAGGTGGATCAAACAAATCCTTTATCTTGTGAAGGGCCCATGAATAGTTTTGTATTGTCTCAGTTGTCAAAATTGCAAAACCAATGCAAAATGTCTTAATTGTGCACCAGACTCCAAAGATCTCAAGTAATGGACGATTGAACCGATTAGTTTTGTAGGTACAATCTAATATCATGACCGAGGGAAAGCATTTTGCAAGCTTTATTAAATTCAGATCAGCCTAAAATAAATCTAACACCTATTCAGTCAGTTGATCCAAATTATGCCATTCAAGGTAGTTCTTATAACTTCATCACTTGTTGCATTACTGATCTTCCTTCTGTTTTAGCACCATTACATTTCTTTTGAGCATTGTAAACAGTGCAAATTATTGAATTGTTCTCCCTATTTCTTTGTTTAAGTGTTGTAAGAACTTCTTCTGGTTTTATGTGTAATACCCCGTATTTTTAGAATAAATATAAAATTTGTAGGAAATAAATTAAATCGATTAATTTAATTAAGTTGTGAATAAATTAATTAATTATTATTTTCGGTTATGTGAGATTAACTTTGCATGTTAAATAATTTTAGCAGAATAATTGCATGTGTTTTGAATAATTGATATATGATGCGTGACACGATTGAAAAATATAATCGTTGAATAAAGTAATTGGGACCTATTCCGAGAGGTTTTATAAACTTGTTTAGGTATTTTAGACCAAAAATAGGAAACTATGCTTAACTCGGGAATTGAGGTTAATATAAGTATAAGAGATAGATTAAGAACTCCCCACATTTATCAAAAATCTAAACCTAGCATTCACACCTCTAGAGAGAAAATACTAAAGGCCAAAGAGGAGAGGAGGCAAAGGATTCAAGAGAAAATCATCCAATCACTCCATTCGAGCAAGAATTTTGTTGCTTAATTTAAATGTTCATTGTATTTCTTAATTCATTGTAATAAACCCTATATAATTTTTGGGTTTTAGTACGAAATTGGTGATTGAAAGATAGGATTTAATTTCGTGCATGTAGAGAAGACTAATATAAAACTAGGTGGCTTAAACCAAGAAATTTTGGATGATTATAATATGGAATTTGATGATAGAATTCATGCCTTAGGACGCTTGAATAAATTTAAAAACTTGACACATATGTAGAGGATTTGAACTCATGTTTTGAAATCTGGGATTTATGAGAATTAGGATCCTTGTATATGATTAGAATCTAATGGGATTAAAAGGTAAGGAATCTGATTTTTATAGAGATGACAATTGATATGAATCCTGGGATTTAGGGAATGGAATTTGATGTTAATTTATGTAATGAACTATCCTAATATGAAAGAGTAAGTCATGGGAACCTATTCGTATGTTATTGCAAATGTATAAACCATTATAATGGAGTTTGGAATTGAATTAAGGATTTGCTTATTAAGAAACCATAGAAAATCTGGGTTTCTGCCAAGATTCGAATCGATTCGCCCCTGGAGGAGAATCATTTAGGCCACGAGAATCGATTCGTCCCTAAGAGGCGAATCAATTCGGCCCCTGGGGAAAGTTGAGCTAGGACCGAGGATGGATCCGGGGAAATTTTAGGAACCGATACAAGTTGGTAAATAATGTTTAGATAAATGGTAAATTTATATAAAAAAAATGCTTTTGTGGCATTTATATTAAATGAGGAACTTATCGTTAACTACAACAGTTACGTCCTATTATTAAAGGGATAAGACTTACGATTAACTAGTTGGTTAATTATCAACATGGGATAAATTATGGAAAGTTATATGGGGCATCTCAAGTAATTATTGAGTAATTACCTATGCATATTGTGTGGTGATAATATGTAATTTTTTATGTGTGTAAATGATAAGCATCCAAAAGTGTTTGTTTTATACCCTAAATTGATGCATTTTAGTTACTCGTTTTTAATGAAACTCGCCTTATGTTCGTATTTTATTATTTCGCAGGTCAATCGACAGTCGCAGCATCAAATAGTGCTAAATAAAGTTAATTGTGACAGAGTAGCGGTTAAAAGCATTCAATGAATAAAATCAAAGCACCATGAAGTGAGAAGTACCTATTTGAGCTTGACCCGATCATTATCGATGCCCTAGACCCATTTCCATACGAAACCTGAGCCTAAACCGAGCCCAAGCCATCACCCGTGCCTCGTGTGTGTTTAGTTGTATTTTTTATTATTTTTAGAATTTTTATTTGAGTCGTATATAATTTTTAGGATTTATTTTATATTTGTAGGATTCATTTTATACTTTATTTGTATGCGTATAATTTTATATATTAGGGTCTGTTGCTGTGTGTCGAGTGTTTTGATATTATTTATGTAAATATAATAGGTGTGTGTTTTGTTAAATTTTTATTTTATTTATTTTGAATTTTTTTAGTTTAGTTTCATTATTATTTTATTTGTTTTTATTTTGTGTCTTGTAGTAATTTAGAGGTTGGGAATTTAATTTTAGTTTTAGTAAATTTTATTTGTTTATTTTAGATTTCATTTTGGATTGTAAATATTTTACTTTCTCTTAATTTTATTCTTTTTGTACAGTCTAAATACACACACACTTGACCAAACACACCCACACACACTATCCTACACCTAATTTCACCCTAACCCTCACCCCTCATCTTCCTCTAACCCTCTCTCTCTCACCCTAGCCCCCCATACCTGTTCGACAATCCAAAATCGGACCCCATCTGCCTACCTCCCAAATTAGTAACCACAACCATGGTCGAACCTGACCTCTACCATATCAAACCTTCTAAAACTCTAACCTAATTTCAAACTGCCGGTACAGAGCCCCTTAACCCAGATCTAGATTCGGCAGCCCCAACTCCTACCTACCCCAAGCCCGAACTCAGCCAATCCACTTTCGAAATCAACGAACCCAGATGGACCAAGCTGAACCTCAAACCCACTTCCGCATAAACCAAACTCGAAAACTCCCATATCCAAACCAAAAACTCATGGCAGTCATGTCCGACCCAAAAACAAACAATACCAAACCCATAACCCACCTAACTACCTCAATCCAAAAAAATCATAACAAACCACCCGCCAACCTTATATAGGAGAAAATCTATTCTAAAACCATTTTCAAATCTCCAAAAATCTCTCTACCAAATACTAAAACCGTGGGTTGTATTATGAAGGAATGGATCACGTCTAAAAAAGGAAACTCTGACGTAGATACCGGAAAAAGAGAGAGAAGTCCGTGTAAATTTTGTACTGTATAAAAAAATTCAGAAAAAAAAATTACTTTAGCTTTAGAACAAATTTTTAGGTTTAGTTTTTGGGTTTATTTTTTTAATCAAGTGAGTTGATTGTGAAGAAATTAGGATGCAATTCAAGATCAAGATTCGAAAATGAGACTTTTCATATTGTATTCTTTCTCTATTTCAATGTTTATTGATATTATTGTGATTGTGCATGCTTATTTAAATATGTTCGACTAATCACCTCGTTCAAGGGGTGGGATGAAACTGCGTAGGATGTTAGTTTAATTCATTAATTTTGTTGATAGGAAAATTTATTCTTAATTGGCACACATTAGTTTACGTATCGAGAGATAGTGAATTAATTTTGTTTTAATATTTGATTTTGGAATCGAACTAGAGATATTTGTTCCTAAAATTTTAATATTAACTCGGATTTGCCATTCTCGGATTCATTTTTTTTTATAAATCGATCTTATTGGATGGTTTCTTTAAAGAGAGTATAAATCCATTTTTCAAAGTAGTGGCTTTTTTAAATGAGTATTCTGAAAAATACATTTTTGAATTTATGTTTGTAACGAGAGTTAAATTGTAAACTTAATATTATCTCGAAATATTTCAATTCAATAAATTAAGAAATTAAAAATAATTGAACATGCGGTGTAATCCCATCTCTTGAATCTTTTCACATTTATCACACTTGGTTACGTATTATTTTTATTTATTTTGTCACTTCAGATTTTTAGCATTAATTAATTCATTCTCCCTTGAAATTATTTTTAAAATATATTAAAAAAAGATTTTAATAAAAAATTGAAATTGCAAGCATTCACATTATTTGTTTCACCTTGAAAGTTGGATTGATACACGTTCTTACTGCAATACAAGTTATTTACAAGCTTTGCAGGTATTCAAGGGATTTTGAGACTAGGCTTTTGAAGACAACGACTGATGCATCAAGAACAAGTTATCAAATGATGAGAGATCAAATGGCATCGTTGCCTCTTTCTTGACGTGGAGATAAAGTTGAAGACTTGTAATTTTATTTTAGTTATAGTTATTCCTTCTCTCTCCTCCTATAGGATTGTTGAGGCCTTGTATTTATTTGGGTGCATTTTAACACTGAATTTTTTTGTAATAATTATTCATTAAAAAAACAAAACGAAAAGGGAAATGGGACAAAATACAAAGAGAGAGCCCTTGGAGTGAAAATTTGAAGCCTCTCTATTTTTGGTTCGTAGGACTCCCAGGGATGACTGAAGTTACGCGAGCTTCCTCCCGGTCGACTCAACTCGATCTTCACCCCACATGTGTAACAACCATGGGAGGTAAATTTCTTTATCACTCGTTAATCTCCTACAAGCGAGTTCATTTTTTGTGTTATTAATTGTTCCTATGTGCTTTTAATTTTTGTATCGCACTTAAATTCAATGGTTTCTAAGACCTAAACCCGATCGTTTAAACGAGTTGGGATTTCATCACCCGCTCAATCACTTATCCATTTGCTTATTACCCGTGCTATCACTTATTTAAAATCAATCAACTAGCAAGCCCTGTAGGATCGGTGTTCATTAGGACCCTTTTGGAATGGGGCACTCGACGGATACTCTAGTGAGTCCTTTCCACCCCTGCTAACCTTCAATCGACTTTCTTAAGACTATTGTCTAGGGAAATTAGGTTTTAAGCAAGGTCGCCCAGTAAAATGGGTTCGTGCTTTTCCCAGCGTGGTACCGGACAGTCGATCGCTGTAGTAGCTATTGTGGTGAGCCTTAACTATTAAGCCTCTTGGGAAGAAATTAGGAGCATAATTTTTTAAAGGTGACGTATGATTCCGTGTTTTTCTCGCCCACGGATTAATTTAAAATTTCACTACCCTATCACTTAATTGAAGATAATAATTGGTTATGTGCTCGTTAGGATTTCTTTCTTTGCTCGTACGTGTCTAATTCATCTCTTTTGGTAATCGATTTTCTTCTCCGTCCTTTTGAGTTTCAAAAAGAGTCAATTTTCTCCCCTTTTTCAAAAAATCCCAAAAATATTTTCCTCTTTTTAAAAATATTTTGAAATAAAAAAAAATCACAAAAAGATTTTCTTTCCTTATTCAAAATACTAAAAATATTCTCCTTTTCTTATATTCAAAAATCACAAAAAATATTTTCTTTTCTTTTGAAAAATATTTAAAAATATAAAAATATTCCTCTCATCATGGCCGAAGAACGTCTTTTACGGAAATACTTTGGTCATTTCTCATTCTCTCGAAGAATGTTTGATGTTGAGCCCAAATTGATCCTCCATACATTACTTCATGGATTTAACTCTCTCACACCCACTGTTGATACTCTTATTTCGTCCACGCACACATCTCATATTCCACCGCCTCCAGTGATGAGTGTTAACCCATCCAATGCTTCGCCATGCACACACTGCTTTCACGTCGATCACTTGTCCCATACGTTTACTTATCTTTCGCATCCATCTTAGCCACCCATGGGCCAAGTATATCCGTATGACACTATTTTGAAACCATCCTCGACTTATTGTCATGACATATCCAATGTCGATGGGTATGAGCACCCATGCTATTCTTGGAGGCTTGATCACCCTTCCATATAATATGAATCCCAACCCAAAGTTGAGAATCCTTACGGTTTCTAACAGTCATCGTCATATCCTCGTGCACCTCATCCCTATCAGTCCCCTTACTAAGCTTCTCATGATGATCAACCTTTTTTCTCTCGCGGAGATGCTTCTCTCGTGTATGAAGAACTTGACCCTGTTTCTCCCACTTCATATGACTATTCTCCCCATCCTAGTTTCTATAACGAGTTGTGTCCACCTCAACCACCACCACCACCGCCACCCGCCAACATTTCATCACCACCTTGCATATCCACTCTCTAAAGCATCTTGCAAAAGCTCATACTTGAACAAGCACAAACTCTTCAATTTAAAAATGATGCCCTTCAAAGGCTTGAACAGCGATGAAATGAATTTGAGTGTGAAAATGAGTCGTATTTCACCTCAAGTCAACCCATTGTTACACCGATGTGGAACGATGATGAGTTGTCTTGTGCCATTGATTTTGAGTGTGACCAATACTATCATCTCGAGAATCTCAAAGTTGAGACAACCATATGGTTCGGGTCCCACGTTGATAATTGTGTTGACTTATCCATCGATTGTGAGACTCATCCCGACCTTATCGTATTCAAGGAACCCACCATTGAAGTTCCTATTTACCTTCCCATTGAATCCAAAAATACGCCCGAGTTGACACCTATCGATTCCCCCTATGTGTTCCCGAGGAACCAATTCATTATAGATTAGCTCTGGCTATGAGTGCTCCCCGATGTCCTAAGATTGAATCCAAGATAGTTCCTACCTCTCTGGATATGGATCCTATCCACACATGCTTAGCCCACTTTGAGTCCAATTTTGATGTTGATTCCTCTATCTCAGATGTTCTTGCCTCGTTAGATTTTCTCACCACCACGGATGGTGACACATTGGTCGATACTTTGATCTCTCCATCACTTGATACCACACCCCCTCTTCAGAAAGACCTTAAGGATTATTCCGGCCCTCATGGTGAGTGTGTGTTTCCTACTCTTGAGTTGGATCATCTTCCCCTACCTTTTGTCCCACCCGATCCACCCTTTATCCTACCCAACCCACCCTTTGTCCCTTCCAACCCACCACTTGGCTTGGACCTTGATATTATACCGAACCTATTCCCATCTATGCATTTAGATCCTCACCTACATCCACCATCTACCCTAGTGCTCCACGAGCCCTATCCTGAGTTTTTCATCTGCCCCGACTTCTATGTGAGTATTTGTGCTACTCTCAACTTTCGTGACACCAAGCTTGTTCTTTCAAGCCCACCATTCATCTGTCGTGGTGATTGTTATCCCTGTCAGCTCATTGATGTGTCACGATGTGATCATTATCATCATCCATTTATATAATGTTCGTGCGCTTTCTATGAGGCCCACCCCATCACTATTGCTAGACTATTTTGCCTCCCCATCCAAATTTAACACCATTCTTATAGGGCCCTCGTTGCCTTTACCTTTACGCTCAATAAGGTCCATGATCGGTGCCTCTTCACCCTTGCCCTTGCCTGTCTTCGTTCTACCCTACTCCCTACCCACCCATGGTCCGCCAATGCTTTGCATCGCGTGAAACATTTTGCTATACAAGTGCATTGACCCTATTTAGCCTTTATCCAACAAGACTGACACTTCAGTCTTGTTTGGTGGTTAATCATCACCCCAATTTCCTATCACCTCGTGCTCCCTCAGTCCTTATCCTTTGGGTGAGTTCCATTCGGTTTGGTTGAAGACATTATACTTAACGCTACTGGGAGGTAGCCCGTCATATCTTGTTTCTGAGTATGAGTCATATCCTGTTTGGGGGTGGTGTTCTATCCTCCCCCACTGCATTTCACATGCTTTATAGCCTTTTACGTATTTTGTGCCGCATATGTTCTTCAAGTTCCACTTTCCTCCATCACGCGTTACATTTTCACTAGTTGTTCATTATGGTAATATCTTTCCTCCTTTGTGCTTTCCATGTTATATATAGAGTTTTTAACATCGAGAACGATGTTCTCTTTTGTTTGGGGGTGGGAAATTTATCAATATCGTACCTCTTTTGAAATTTTTTCATAAATAAATAATTTTAAGACTTTTCTATGCAGTTCGACAAATTTTTTTATGACATGATTTGTCTATCATCACTCTTTTAGAAGTCTCGAAATATCCTTATTCGAATATAAAAACTTACGTTTTTTACCATAAAATTAATTAATACCTCTTAAAAGCGTACTTGCACTATGAATTTTTAAACTCGGTAACTTACACTATCACGTTTTACGATCAAAAGTTGAAGAGTAACAACATTTTTAATAGAGCCTTAAAATATCACTAGTGGAGACAAAACTCGTGATATTTGAGATTTTCACCTTTAGAGGGTTTTTACATAATCAGCGAGTCACAAGTTGACTCAACTTTCTCTGGGTACCGCACTTAGTCGTTGCACGTTCTCATTATTTTTCAATTTTGGCATAATCACTGATAATGACATCATTTTCGAGTTGTAAGAAACATGTGTCTTGTAGTTTGTCCCGAGCACTAAACTAATTCTGACCATATACTTGCCATTTTCAATATCACATTTTTTATCCATATTTCCCTTATCAATATATATTCTAGATACCATCCATACATGAATTCCCATCACTACCATTGTTTATGAGAAAAAGAGTGTTTGACATTGTCAATGCAAATTGTCTTCTTTTGTGTTATGAAAAGAAAAATGCATCGCAAACAAAAAGAGAGAAAAATATAAAAATGAGCAGAGAAAAACAAAAAAAATAATTAGAAAAGAAGAAAAAGAAAGCATGCGATCATATATTTATAAAAATGAAGACATTAGTTATTCAAATTGTGTTCCACTCTTCTAAAAAACACCAACATCATATCATCTTCTCCATCCCATTTTTCCCTCATAAACCCTATTTTCACCCTTGGTGAGGTGTTCGGGCAAACGAGAAGTCTATATGGTGAATAACTCGACATTCTCAACATAGTGGTTAGCATTCCTTCATGAGATCAATTTCTTTCATGTATCCATCATTTTTTATAAGCATGTGAGACGTTTGAAGTTGTTTACATTTACTCACATCGTCATACACTATAGAGATACACTTACCCAATTCTCTGAGAGTTCGATTCAGAGAGATATATCTAGTGAGAATTCAAGTCAAAACGTTGATTTTATAAAGGCAATCCAGGAATTACTCTAATGATACTTAAGATTGGTTCACACTACACATGCTGAGTTTTTGGAAGGATTACGCTTGTGGTATTAAGTAATTGAATATCATACTTTGATAGTTGAACACGGTGTTCCTTGACATCCTTTTAAGTTGGGTTGTATAGCTCTTCATCGTCAAAATAAGAAACTTCCTTTCAATAAAAAAAATCTGAATTTTGTAGGTATACTCACTACAAACCCTCGCGAGACACCACTCATCCTATAGGACAACCTATAGGTTTAACGGCTTGTTGCACGTGCTTAATGCAATCGCAAGTGCCTGCGAAAGTGGCACACTTTTGGTCCCTTATCTATATTTCTCTCTATTTTTGCTCGATGACTAACAATGTTCTGTTTGGGGAATGTGTGATAAGCACCCAAAATTGTCTATTTTATACCCTAAATAGATGCATTTTAGTTACTCATTTTTGATAAAAATGTCCTTATGTTCGTATTTTATTATTTCGCGGGTCAATCGACAGTCGTAGCATCAAATAGTGCTAAATCAAGCCAATTACGACAAAGTAGCGGTTAAAAGCATTCAATGAAGGAAATCAAAGCACCGTGAAGTCAGAAGTCCCTATTTGAGCTTGCCCGATCATTACTGATGTCCTAGACAGAGTCCCATACAAAACCTGAGCCTAAACCGAGCCCAAGCCATCACCCGAGCCTCGTGTGTGTTTAGTTTTATTTTTATTATTTTTATTTTAGTTGTATATAATCTTTAGGATTTATTTTATATTTTTAGGATTCATTTTATACTTTATTTGCGTGCATATAGTTGTATATATTAGTTTTTTAGTTTAGTTTAGTTATTATTTTATTTCTTTTTATTTTGAGTCTTGTAGTAATTTAGAGGTTCGGAATTTAATTTTTAGTTTTAGTAAATTTTATTTTTTTAGTTTAGATTTCATTTTGTATTGTAAATATTTTTCCTTCTCTTAATTTTATTCTTTTTGTAGAATCTAAATACACACACACACTTTACCAAACACACCCACATACAATATCCTACACCTCACTGCAACCGAACCCTCACCCCTCATCTTCCTCTCACCCAACCCCCCATACCCGTACCTGTTCAACAACCCAAAATCGGACCCCACCTGCCTACCTCCCAAATCGGCAACCACAGCCATGGCTGAACCCGACCTCTGTCGTATCAAAACTTCTAAAACCCAGACCTAATTTCAAAACAATCGGTACAGATCCACTTAACCCGGATCCAGATCAGACAGCCCCAACTCCTACCTTACCCCAAGACCCGAACTCATCCAATCCACTTTCAAAACCAGCGAACCCAGCTGAACCTCAAACCCACTTCCCAATAAACGAAACCCGAAAACCACCATATCTAAACCAAAAATTCATGGCACCCATGACTGACCAGAAAACAAACAACACCAACCCCATAATCCACCTAGCCACCTTAACCCAACAAAATCGGAACAAACCATCTATCAATATTATTTGATTTAAAACCCACGTGACAAAGAATATAGGAGAAAATTTATTCTAAAACCATTTTCAAATCTCCTAAAGTCTCTCTACCAAATACCAAAACCGTGGGTTGTATTATAAAGGAAGGGATCGCAGCTAAAAAAGGAGACTCTGACGCAAAGACCAAAAAAAAAAGAGAAAAGCCAGTGTACATTTTGTACAGTACAAAAAAAATTCAGAAAAATACAAAAAAAAATTAGTTTAGCTTTAGAATAAATTTTTAGGTTTAGTTTTTGCTTTTATTTTTGTAATCAAGTGATTTAATTGTGAAGAAATTGGAACGTAATTTAAGATCACGATTTGAAAAGGAGACTTTGCGTATCGTATTCTTTTTAAATTTCAATGTTTATTGATGTTATTGTAATTGCGCATGCTTATTTAAGTATGTTCGGCTAATCACCCCGTTCAAGGGGTGGGATGAAACTGCGTAGGATGTTAGTTTAATTCATTAATTTTGTTGATTGTTATATTTCTAGGAAAATTTATTCTTAACTGTCACACATGAATTTACGTATCGAGAGATAGTGAATTAATTTTGTTTTAATATTTGATTTTGGAATCGAACTAAAGATAGTTTTTTCCTAAAATTTGAATATCAACTCGGATTTGCGATTCTTGGATTCATATTTTTTTTATAAATCGATATTAGCGGATGATTTCTTTAAAGAGAGTATAAATCTATTTTGTATAGTAGTGGCATTTTTAAAAGAGTATTCTGAAAAAGACATTTTTGAAGTAATGATTTTAACGAGAGTTACATTGTAAATTTAATATTATCTCGAAATGTTTTAATTCAATAAATTAAGAAATTAAAAACAACTGAACACGCGGTGTGATCCCATCTCTTGAATCTTCTCACATTTATCACACCTAGTTACGTATTATTTTTAGTTATTTAGTTACTTCGGATTTTTAGCATTAATTAATTCATTCTCCCTTGAAATTGTTTTAAAAAAAATATTTAAAAAAAAACTTTTTTTTAATAAAAAATAGAAATTGCAAGCATTCACGTTATTTGTTTCACCTTGAAAGTTGGATTGATACCCATACTTACTGCAATACGAGTTATTTTACAAGTTTTGTATGTATTCAAGGGATTTTGACACTACACTTTTGAAGACAACGACTGACGCATCTTGAACAAGTTATCAAATGACGAGAGATCAGTAAACATACCTACGTTTGTAGACGGTCCTAGCGGTTGGGGTTATGAGTATTTTCGGACCGTAGCACACGTCGACACAGGTGGTATAGGCATTGCGTAGGTCATAATCTTAGGTACTACGTAGCAGCACCACTTATGAGATATATGTGTAGATGCTGGGATTCATTATCATTATTGGGTATGCACCGTGCAATGGTGTACAGTGCAGGGACTACCCCACTTGTGTGTATTTTGTGATGTATGTCTTGGATTAGGGACTCTCTCGGACTTACTAATAGAACATGAATGAGACGCTATTGGTAGATGATATATATATAATCATGTATATTAAAAGAGATTAATTTATTAGTCTAATGATGTAGACAACAAAAGACAGACCTTAATAGTATGTAGTATGCATGATAGATGTTTAAACAATTTTTATGAGTAACATAATTGGGGTACTTGGAAAACGGTAAAATGGCTGTAGAAAATTACGATTTAGTATGTGATTATATTCGATGTACTTTTATTTAATTGGCACAGTTATCGATTATTACTATTGGAAGCTAGGCGGTTATACTTGTAGTATTGCACTTCGATAAGGGATGAGATACTTGATGTATGTGAGTGACGATAGGGGATGTTTACTTTGAATTAATTGTATTATTGAACTTTAAATTCAGTAAGTTACTTCTTGCAATTCTAGGGCACTAACATAAATTATAAATATTTTCTCCCCCCAGGTGCTCCTAGACAGGGATAGCAGGACTATCGAGAAATCAACCTTACAGTCTCACCTTACGTGTCGAATTTCAATCATTGATTTTATACTAGGTTGCTCGTTTGTTTCAGTCTGATTACTTTTGGGATTATTGTATGAGCATAAGCCTGAAATCTATTTTATTTTAGTTAGTTTGAGACACTTATGATTATGTTGGGGTTTCTTCATAATATGTGAATATTGAATTTTATTATTGTCTTTTTATTAATTTAATTCTAGTTTTAAATTCAATTATGGTTTACAAATATATATTTTTTATGGTTGATGCTGAGAATGATATAGATTGTTTAGCAAGCCCCATCTTCGGCATATTATGTCTGACTAATCCTTACGTGAGAAAACGGGGGTTGTCACATTATGCCACTCTTTATCAAATGCTCAATGACTTTTTGCTCACCATCTTTTAACCCACCGACATAAGAATGACCAATAATAGTCTTGTTATAGTAAAATTTAATAGATAGGCTTATATATAAAATAAATATGAATTATAGGCTATCAAATAAAAGTAGGCCAATTAAAGTGATTAATTTAAGTTTTGGGGCCGTACTAATGTATTATTAAAGTGTGGGTTTTAATGTGTAGAGACAAGCGTAATTTCTATTTTTATGATGGGTTAAAATAGAAATATACGAAATATGAAAAGACACGATTGTATTATAAATAGGGGTCATGGTCCCCAGATCACACTACACCATTCTTCTGATTCCCATTGTTAGAGAGAAATTTAGAGAGGAAATAAAAGTGTTGATCTGAAAGAGCATAAGACCTCAGACTCAGATATTTTAATTTTCTGTCATGGATTTAGGTACCCTTCTGCAAAATCAATATTTATATTTCTTGATAATTCAATATGAATGCTCCTATTTGTGTGATAGTTTTCACAAAATAGAAATTAATCCATCATGTGGTATCAGAGTTATTTCATGTTGAATTGCTGAGAAAATATTATGAAGGTATTGATATTAATTTTGGGTAGAAAATAAAATTTTTAAAAGTTCAATATTTCTAAATTTTTTTGGTATAGAAATATTCCTTGTTTCATTACGATTCCAACGATATAAAATTCTTAAAATTTGGACTTGCGGTTGATTTTATATGATTTTTTGAAGAATCTTGGATTTGTTGTTAATGGAGGTTCTGGAACAGCAAAGAAGATGACACAAAAAAACGTCGTTTTGGGTAACCAGATGACGTTTTTTTGTTGTTTTGATTAATTTTTTTCATTATATTTATGTAACTTCTTGTTGGTTCAATGGCAAAGGGCGATTTTTGGCACTAGAGAAGGTCAAGAGTTCAACTCTTGCTATACACCATTGACCTTCCATTATCTGAAATCTGTAAATTAGACCATGAACCACTAAACTAAGTAACTACTTTGGTTAAGTTGCAGTTATACATTAATATGTAGTGTTTACAGAACATTACTTTAGTAACTACTTTGGTTAAGTTGCTGTTATACATTATATGTAGTGTTTATAGAACATTACTTTCCAAATTGCTTGTATATAATACAAATTTAAATTCAACTATTGGTGTCTTTATATATATTTCGAGATAAATTAATTTAAACAATATGTCACCAAAGTTATCTCTTTTGTTCAAAAAAAAAATTATTTCGAAATATAAAAAGATTATGTGCATGTAACTTATGTGAAGATTAATCGGCCCAAAGGAAGATAGTTTTTAAAAAAATTACATGTGCTACTTTAATAATAAACACGTGATAATTATTTAGTTTTACATATGAATAATAAATCGTCCCAAATGAAGAATTATTATTCAATATGTTATTATTATCCGTGTTTGATTATTACGGCAAGATATCACTTACAAGTTAATATTTTTTCCAAAGATAAAATATTAATAAAGTGTTCGATATCTTAAAATGGGATTTGTCCTTTATTTGATTTTTTTTTAATTTAAAAATTATATGAACTAGTTTTATTTGTTTATTGTTCTCTGATTCAGCTATTAGTTCTGCTTCCAACATTACTACCTGTATTAATTCTATTCCTATGCTTAATGGCACAAACTTTAAGTCATGGCAAGAGAACCTTCATATAGTTCTCGGTGTCATGGATCTAGACCTTATGTTAAGGGTTCCTTCTCCTGCACTTCTTACAGATAAAAGTTCCTCTGATGACAAAAAGGACTTTGAAAGGTGGGAGAAGTCAAATCGCATTTGTTTAATGATCATAAAGAAGGTCATTCCAGAAGCATCCAGGGGCACAATATCAGAAACGATAAAGACAACCAAAGAGTTCCTAGAAGAAATTAAGAACAGATATGCCAAGAATGAAAAGACTGAAACAAGTACACTTTTGGAAAGTCTCGTCTCAATGAAATATAAAGGTAATGGGAACATTAGGGAGTACATTATGGAAATGTCTCATCTCACTTCGAAGTTAAGGTCACTTAAGCTCGATCTCTCTGAGGATTTGCCTATGCATTTGGTTATGATATCTCTTCTTACACAATTCAGTCAATTTAAGGTGAGCTACAACTGCTAAAAATGAGACTTGGTCTCTTAATGAGCTCATCTCACATTGTGTGCAAGAAGAGGAAAGACTGAAGCAAGATAAGACAGAAAGTGCTTATTTGGCTAGTACTTCCAAGGACAAGGAGAAGAAAAAAAAGAAGGATAAAGAAGTTATAGTGGTTCCATATCCAAAGAAACAACATAAAGAAAAAAACTATTGATGGTTATTTCTTCTGTGGGGCTGCGGGACATAGGAAGAAGCAATGTACCAATTATCTTGTTTAGCATGTAAAGAAAGGTACACTTCTTAATCTACTTTGTTCTGAGGTTAATTTGACTCCGGTACCTAAACACACTTGGTGGATAGATTCTGGTGCAACCACTCACATCAGTGTGTCTATGCAGGGTTGCCTGAGTTGCCGAAAGTCAAATGATGGTGAAAGATACATTTTTTTGGGCAATGGAAAGAAGGTTGAAGTTGAAGCAATTGGGATAGGTTATTATTGAAGTCTGGTACTTATTTGGATTTGAATGAGACATTTATCGTACCGTCATTTAGACGAAATTTGGTTTCTATTTCTGTATTGAACAAATTTGGTTATACTTGTTCCTTTGGAAATAATAAATTTAGTCTTCTTCATAATTCAAATTTGGTTGGTACTGGTTCTTTATCTTATGTAGATAACCTTTATTTGCTTGATACTATTGCTTCATATCATGAAACCTTGCAATTAAGTACTTGAGGTATTAAAAGAAAATTAACCAATGAGAATTCCGCATCATTATGGCATAAGAGATTAGGTCACATCTCCCAAAGGAGAATTGAAAGACTTATGTCAGATGGAATTCTAGATTCCCTTGATTTTTTAGATTTTAAAATTTATAAAAATTGCATAAAGGGAAAATAAACAAACATAAGGAGATTTGATGCTAATAGGGCTACAGACGTCTTAGAACTGATACATATAGATATTTGTGGGCCATTCCCTACTGTTTCATGGAACGTTTAACAATATTTTATCACATTCACAGACAATTTTTCACGTTATGGCTACATTTATCTCATCTATGAAAAGTTCCAATATCTGGACGTGTTCAAATAATTCAAGGCTGAAGTTGAAAATCAACTCAGCAAAAGGATTAAAAGCGTCAGATCTGATCGTTGTGGTGAATACTACGGTAGGTATGAAGATTTAGGTGAACAACGCCCATGACCATTTGCTAAATTCCTAGAGGAGTGCGGTATCATCCCACAATACACCATGTCAAGTTCTCCAAGCATGAATGGTGTTGCTGAAAGGCGAAACAGAACGCTTAAAGACATGGTAAGGAGTATGATCAGTTACTCTAACTTACCAGATTTACTCTGGGGTGAAGCATTCAAGACTGCAGTGTATATCCTTAACAGAGTACCAACTAAAGCAACTGCTAAAACCCATTTTAAACTTTAGACATGAAAGAAACCTAGTCTGAAGCACCTTTATATTTGGGGAAGTCCAACTGAAGCGAGGCCTTATAGGCCACATGAAAAGAAATTGGATTCCAGAACGGTTAGTTTCTATTTAATTGGATAATCTAAAAGATCTAGGGGTTACAAATTCTATGATCCTACTACCAAACTAATTTTTTAGACGAAAAATGCCCGGTTCTTTGAGGATGTAGAGTTTGTCGGGGGGGATAAGGTTAAGGATTTTGGTTTTGAAGAGGAATATGTTGATATTCCCACAGCTGTTATTAACATTGATCAGGTTCCAATTCCTGACATTATTCAAGAAGCAGATTATAATCAAAATAATATCCAAGAATCTCCCATTATAGAAGAACAAACTCTACCACCTCCAAAACCTATGCCATTAAGGAGATCCATTAGAGAAAGAAGAAGTGATGTGCCAGATGATTACATTGTATTTCTCCAAGAACATGAGTTTGACATCGATGCGGTGGAAAATGATCCGATCACCTTCCGTCAACCCATGGAAAGTTCTAATCTCAAAAGTGGATTGATGCCATGAATGAGGAGATAAAGTCCATGAAGGACAATAACGTTTGGGATCTTGTCCCATTACTTGAAGGTGCAAAACCCATTGGTTGCAAATGGATATTTAAAATCAAGAGGGATTCAAAAGGTGATGTGGAGAGATACATAGCCCGTCTTGTCGCTAAAGGCTTTACACAGAAAAAAGGCATCGATTATAAATAGACTTTCTCTCCGGCTTCATCTAAAGACTCTTTTAGGATAATAATGGCACTTATGGTGCACTTTGACCTTGATCTTCATCAGATGGATGTTAAGACTGCGTTTTTCAATGGTGACATTGATGAAACAATATATATGGTGCAACTAGAAAACGCTGTGTCGGGAGATGCAAAGAAAACAATTTGTAAATTAAAGAAATCCATTTATGGGCTTAAGCAAGCTTCTCGTCAATGGTATTACAAGTTTCATTGAGTTGTCATCTCGTTTGGTTTTGAGATGAATCTGGTTGATGATTGTATATACCACAAGTTTAGTGGGAGTAAGCATATTTACTTAGTTTTATATGTTGATGACATCTTGCTTACCACCAACGATATAGGTATGTTGCACGAAACCAAGAGATTTATTTTAAAGAAATTTGAGATGAAAGATCTTGGTAACGCTTCTTTTGTGTTGGGTATACAGATACACCGAGATTGCTCTTGAAGTACACTTAGTTTATCACAAAAAAGCTATATCGAGAAATTTCTTAAAAGATTTGGCATGCATGATTGTAAACCAGGTGACAACCCTGTAGCTAAAGGAGATAAATTTAGTCTCAGTCAATGTCCCAAGAATGATTTTGAGATTCGGGAGATGCAAAAGATTCCTTATACGTTAGCAACAGGAAGTCTTATGTATGATCATGTATGTACACGTCCGAATATTGCGTACATTGTTGGCATGTTGGGCAGATACTTAAGTAATCCCGAAAAGGATCATTGGATAACAGCGAAGCGATTCAAGAGGTACTTACAGAGAACAAAAGACTACATGCTCACCTATCGAAAGTCAGAACAGTTAGAGATCATCGGATATTCTGACTCCGATTTTGCTGGATGCCAAAATAGCATGAAATCTACTTCAGGTTAAATCTACTTACTTGTTTGAGGTGCTATATCTTGGAAGAGTGTTAAGCAGTCTATTATAGCTTCTTCCACCATGGCAGCTGAGTTTGTAGCTTGTTATGAGGCATCCAATCATGGAATATGGTTACGAAATTTTATCACGGGGCTGCGTATTGTGGATGGCATTGAAAAACCACTTAAGTTATTATGTGATAATAAATCAGTAGTACTGTATTCCAACAACAAAAGGAGTTCTATGAAGTTAAAGTTTATTGACATTTAGTTCCTAGTTGAAAAAGAAAGAGTTCAGAGTGGACATATATCTATAGAGCACATTGGGACAAACTCCATGATTGCGGATTTGCTGACTAAGGGATTACCACCCAAGGCATTTCATTAGCACACTGCTCATATGAGTGTAATTTCTTTTCAGGATGTGTCGGTTTAGTGGGAGTTTGTATTTTATATGCTTTCATAAACATAATTGATTTAATGGTTGTTGTATGGTTATTTACTGCAGTAAAGTATTCAGTTTATGTTCACTCTGACTTTATATGGTTTGATCTAACTATGGTTTAAGGAGGACCAGTTGGAAATAGGCATGTTAAGATCACATTGCATGAAATTTCCATGCTACACATCCACACTTGATCTTTGTCATTAGTTACATTGATATATGTGATCATTGATGGGTCTACATACGAAATATGTAATGACGATCGCTTTGATTCTATACTGGTGCAATTAATGGACAAGATTGTTAAGATACATAAAGTTTTGATAGCTAAACCTCATGAGCTCATAAAGTATAATTCAAATTTATAAAGTTACACACATATATATAGCCTAAGTGGGAGATTGTTAGAGTAAAATTTAATTATTGGGCTTATATATAAAATAAATATGAATTATAGGCTATCAAATAAAAGTAGGCCAATTAAAGTGATTAATTTAAGTTTTGGGACCGTACTAATGTATTATTAAAGTGTGGGTTTTAATGTGTAGAGACAAGCGTAATTTTTATTTTTATGATGGGTTAAAATAGAAATATATGAAATATGAAAAGACACGATTGTCTTATAAATAGGGGTCATGGTCGCCAGATCACACTACACCATTCTTCTGATTCCCATTGTCAGAGAGAAATTTAGAGAGAAAATAAAAGTATTGATCTGGAAGAGCATAAGACCTCAGACTCAAATATTTTAATTTTCTGTCATGGATTTACGTACGCTTTCATAAAATCAATATTTATATTTCTTGATAATTCAATATGAATGTTCCTGTTGGTGTGATAGTTTTCAAAAAATAGAAATTAATCAAGTCTCACTTATTGGGTGATTGTGCATACCACACAACATCTCTACCTTCCATTTATCATCGCCATATGGAATTTCTCGTAACTTAAATGAACAATTGCGATTTTTCATCCCAGTAGACTTTGTACATATATCCATATCATTCTTGATATTACTTTTCTTATAGTGTTTACGAAATACCCTACCCCTCTCACAGCCAAAGATTAACTGTGTTTTTTAAAAATAACTATGAATAAGAGTTTGCAATAATGACCATTGTATTTAGTCTGATGCCAATATCTTGAACCCAATTAATGAGTTATGATCGCGTGCCAAATACCTACATACATACAAAATGCAATGTAAGAACTCTTTACATTTAATTATAAACTAATTAACAAAGTCAAATTGTCACTTTATCAATGGTAAAATATCGTATTACTTCAATAACTCCATCTTCCACTATTTCTGATATAGGTACCAAAAAGTTTTCATAATCTCTATTCTTAAATTTTCTATTGCCATTTCCTGAATATAAAAAAAAAAAATCAGAAACAACTTGTATATATTCATGAAAGAACATTGAATTTAGTAAAATTTGAAGTCATTGAAGGGAGACACAATAGTAAACTAGGGGATGGTTACACACAAACAAATCTCATGTTTACAGTTTTTAGCACTACACCCTTTAAGCCGCTAGCCTTGTCACGGTCATTGACCGTGACAAAAAATCACGCGTTTCTGTCACGGTCAATGACCGTGACAAGGCCGTGATAAATGATTATCACGGTCATTGATCGTGACAATACTGTAAAGTTGTCACAGTCAATGTCCGAGACAATTCTGTCAGTAAAAAACCCTTCCTCTTCTTTTTTCCCATCAATTATATTCCCTCCATTTTTCTCTCTCTACAACTTTGGTATGTTTTCTCTCTCTATTTCTCCTCCACTTATGTATATGTGTATGTATATGTGCGTGTGTGTAAATGTGTGTGTGTGTGTGTGTGGTGTATATATGCGTGTGGGGGGTGGGGAGGGGAGGGGAGGGTAGGGGGTGTATGTGTGTGTGTGTGTGTGTGTATGCGTGTGTGTGTACTTGTGCATGCGTGTGTATATGTGTGTGTGTGTGTGCGTGTGGTGGGCAGCGACAGCGGGGGGAGGAGGTAGGGCAGGGGGTGGGGGGGAGCGGGGGGGGGGGGGGGTTGTGTGTGTGTGTGTTTCTTTTAATTAAATTTTTATTGGTTTATTAGATATTGCCCCTCATGTTATAGTATCCCATGTAAAAGAATTGATTGATTTAATATTGATTGGTTGTTAATTTTTTTTTTTTGTAAATTAATAATTAATGGCCCTTTCATATGCAAGTAGGATTGCCCCTCATTGTAAATTAGTAAATTAATAATTGTATACTTTAATTGTTAGTTTAATTGATGAAAAAAATTAATTGAGTAGATGAATTAGAAGGAGTACGGGATACACATTTGTTGTTACCATTGCGGTTGGATTATAGTGGATCGATGTTGGGTTGGTTAATTTTAAAAGTGGCATGACCACTGGATTATTGTCCATATGGGGGTGAGATTTTTCAACTTTTTTTGAAAATTACTTTGTATAACGAACAATGTATATAGAGTATATGAAACATACTTGAAATTACATATAGTGCGCATAGATACTAGCCTTCTAGGTCTTATGCGTACGCATTCAATAGACCATAGATCCGTTCGAGAGTCATTACCCCTGTAATGAGATCTCTCGAATTGTCCCGTTTGGACAGTCTGGGACTGCATAATTTCTATATAATAATATTCTTAGTGGCTTAAAGTTGTTACTTTTGGAGGATGAGCTGTTAAGTATATTACAGATTAATGCGGTCTTGAATGGGATAAAACCACTCACCCTTTAGAGGAGATGGAGGAAATAGAAATTTCTATTATAAATTGAATTTGAAATTTAAAAATCGAATATAAATAAGATATAATTAAATGAAACATACTATAAATCTAAGTTTTGTTTATACTAATTCATGAATATACGCTTCTTACCTTTAATAGGTGATTAGTTGTGGTAGCTGTGATGGGATATCTGAATTTGAAATAATTTTTCAATTTGTCATAAATATTCCAATTTGTACTTTATCAATCCATTTTTAATGCTTTTAATTGATTTGTACATATTATGAACTAGATGCTATTGTTTTGGAATTCAGAATTAAGGTGTTAAACAGTAACAATTCATTTGGATTTGTAGTAATTGTACATATTTGCAAGTCTTCTTTTAATTCATTTTGATTTGTACTAATAACAACATTCTTTTACAGCAAATGTCTCCTTCAGGTATTAAGGTAAGGATAATGATGCTGATTATGATGATGTCGTCTGGGCTCGGTGGTAGCGGAGTCAACGAGGGCTCCTCGGCCCCTAAGCTCGCCAAATATGAAAAATTGGGGATGGCCATCGAGAACAAGACGGGGATATTAGAGAGATCCCTCGAGATGGTAAAGACGATCATCGGCCCGAGGTACACTAGTTTGAGGGAGGTGCCAAATGGGCTCAAGTTAGATATTTGGGTGGCACTACAGGTAATGTATTTACATTTATATGAATATTTTAATTTCAATTTCATTTTATATTTCAATTTATATTTATATTTATATTTATTCGCAACTAACATTGTATTTTTTGGACAGGAACAATTCAGCCTGGATCCAAAGCTACGTGATTCCGTCTTGGAGCAGTTGAGGGAGCAACACAAGACGTGGAAGAAAAATATGCGGACCCGATACTTTGGGAAGACCCGAGGGTCCGTTATCCGAATGGGTAAATCCGTCCAGTCGAAGGAGCCGATCTCATTGGCACAATGACAAAAGTTCATTGACAATGAGATCGGGGAACGAAAATTGGCATCTCGCCAATCGGGGAGGGAAAATTGGGCAAAAAAGATGGACGTGCACTACTCCGGCCGGACGTCTTACGCTGAGGTGGAGCATAGGATGATGGTAAGATTTAATTTTTTTATAACTATAGAAATATATTATTCTGTATTATTTTACTTTGTGGGGCCGATACTAATTTTACTTTATTTTATTTCAGGGGACAGGGAGTGGCCCGGGGGGTAGGCCACATAGGCTCGATACTTATGTGGATATTCGGACGAAGAAGGATAAGGATAAGGAGGTGTCCTCGAGCGTCGCGACCACGATTATAAGTAATCCGATAGTTTACTTTTTATTAATTACGTTATAATTTTTTATTTACTTATTTTACTAATCATGTGCTTTTTGTCGTTTCAGGCAAAGCTTAAGAAAGTGTATGAGTCACAGTTTGATACCGACAAGGCATCTTTGTCCACAGACGCACTCAGCCAAGTGCTTGGCACTGATCGCAAGGGGAGGACAAGGGGGTGAGCTCGCGGGTGGTCAAATCTAGGATCATCGGATTGGAGACGAGCGACATCGAGTTGGCTCGAACGGTGGATTCGCATGACGCAAAACTGTCCCGTTTGGAGGCGATTGTGACACCCCACCTAATTAATCCCGGGTGATCAGTCCTAAATCAAGTTAGAACAGGATTCTCATTTGGTCCATTCTTAGCATCACTGTCGTCATATTAAATTACTAACCACCTAAGTGAGAAAAATAGACTGGTGCCATTTTTATCTTTCATTATTTAAACAAAACCCATGCAGACAATAAAAACTATAAACAAACACAGATAGCTGAATTTATCATCCACAAGTAAGAATATAGTTGACCGAGTAAACCAACGGTCCAAATAATAAATCCCATAAAGACAAGAATAAAATCCCAACAAGTCTAAAAACATTTAAATGGAAAGTGAGCGACATGCTCGAATACTAATCACGAACTTCTACATTAAGAATGAAGAATGAGGCGTCTATCAAAACCCCGCAACATCCACATATGCTGCAGCATCGGATTCCTGGAATATAGTCAAGGCTGGCGTCCATGTGGCTGGACACCTAAAAGGTTTTTAAAAAGTTTTTATAGCAAGGGTTAGTACCCAAAACATTTGAAAACATTTAACAAATGATTAACTTGCAGTGATAAAATAAATATGCATGCTCTTCATATTTTCAGTAAATGTCGCACTCCCTTGAGGACTTCCTTACCCCTTCCTCTAATATACGTTATTAACGCTTTAATTAAATTACATAGTTATTCATCTCATGACTAGATATTTAACAAAGTGCCTTCATACCCACCCTACTCTAACTGAGTGTGTAGTGATTGTGATGCATAAGTTATTAGTAACATCAACTCAACTATATCATTTCCCTTTTTATATTTATATAACTTCTACACTTGTTATACGTGTAAAAACTCCCTTTTCATTAATAACCCGTATATAATTAATTATTTCATTATATACTTATAATCATATTTCAGCATTCACATTCATACTGTAATATATAACAATTTGCAACCTCCCGAGCAGAATACTCCCGGAATATAAATTCTATAAAGTGCTAACCCACTAGGTAAACATCACGTAGCCTAGTTATCCCAAGTCAGAATTCTCACACCAACTTGATAAAAATAATATACTGGAGGCGGTCATATTCCTTCCCTGAAAGTGAGTTGTCCCTCACCCATATAACGGACGCTATGACCTTAGGAATATACTCACCCTACTCCTCAAGCTAGGGGATTCATCCACTACGCGCAACCTCCCCCTATAGCACTATAGTACAAAATATCTAATCACCGATATTAATAGTACACATCACATATATATACAATCGCCTCCGTATATATATATACATATAAAAGTCCCGGCTATATCTTTTGCTAAATCCGTAATATGAGCCTATAAAATTATTAAGAGTTTATGGTCCAACTCTAAATATTAATTAAATTTCACTTTAATTAATTCAGTTATTTTGGTGTCGCCCCCACCATAAATTTGGACTTTACACTCGTAACCCAAAATTTTCCCGAGTCAAAATTTCCGACTCTAATTTATTTGCCTCAAACCCTAATTAATTCATCTATAATTAATTAGATTCAACTTATGTATTTAATTTCTCCATAATTAATTACATAGGGGTTTTTATATAAATTTTGCCTCAAACCCTAACTTCTTCTAACATGAGTTTTAAGCCTTCTTATCACCAGAGTATATTAAAAACCTTATTAGGATTACACAGAAAGCCTACAACAATCATTAATTCGTCCATAAACAACTGATTCATAGATTTGGGGAAAAATCCATTTCTTTTCTTAAACACATATTACTCCGAATTTCTTCATCTAATTCGTTCTGGTTTAATTGAATATCATCCTAACAAGTATACATCAGTAATCCAATATCAGATATTTCATAACTCCTCATAAATTTCGGCCAAAACAGATTCATGTTTTCTTTTGAATTATCAAAACCCCATGTTTATACCATGAACCCCAAAACGGATTTTTAATTCATAACAGCACACAAATATGAATTTGAAAAACAGATTTAATGCTAATTGCAAGTTATTCACTTGCCTTAGGTTTCGTAGTGTCTGAATTTGTGATGGATTCCAAGGTTGAAGATGACCTTGTTGGTATTTTGAGATCCCCAAAATGGCTTGGCTGCTGCTAGGGTTTCCTAACCCTTTAATTCCTCTTTCTAATTAAGCTCAGCCATCCTAAATTTTCTTTTTATTAGGTTAATAATTCAATTCACGTTTTTTGACTAATGGGCCAAGCTCAAGTGACCAAAATGTCCCCGAGTGGGCCCGACTATGTCTAAAAACGTCCCGTGACCCGTTTACTACCCCCGGGTACACTTTTCCGACTATCTCGGCCCATCCGGACTCAACTGTACACTCAGAATTTGCATCCGAATTAATTTATAAAAATACTTATCCCCCACCCAATATAGTCTATACCGACTTCCGGATGTGATAAGTACATACCTCGTCATTGATACTCGAGACGACGTAATTACATTATTACTATTCACTTAGTAAATAAGTTTTCCCTAAATATTAACCATTCAATCCCAGATTAATATTTATATATATATTTCTATCCTAATTAATTCATTAAATTACAACACACTTAGTAATTTAGGATTTCCGAATTAATTAAATTATAAATGTACCAAAAATACGGGGTGTTACATACTCCCCCCCTTATAAAGGAATTTCGTCCCCGAAATTAGATCGTACCTGCGTTGAAAAGTTCTGGATATTGTTCCCGCATATCCTCCTCTCGCTCCCAGGTAGACTCGTCAACATTGTGATGACCCCACTGTACTCTAACCAATGGAACAACCTTGGATCGTAATTTCCGCTCACTATGATCTAGAATTGATACCGGCCTCTCCTCATACGAGATGTCTGGCTGTAAGTCGATCTCCTAGAGTGGAATATGCCAAAAGGCTCTCTCGCTCCTTCGATATTTCTTCAGCGATGCCACGTGGAATACATCGTATATCCGCTGAAGATGTTCTGGTAACCCAAGCTTATACGCCACCGGTCCCACCCTCTCAATAATAGGGAAAGGTCCTACGTATCGCGGTGCTAACTTACCCTTCTTGCCGAACCTCATCACCCCCTTCATTGGGGATACCCGGACTAAAACCTGGTCCCCAACTTCTAACTCCACATGTCGTCGAGAAGCGTCAGCATAACTCTTTTGCCTGTCCTGAGCTATCCGAATTCTTCCTCGAATCAGATCTATCTTGGAAGATGTCTCTTGAGAAATATCCGGCCCCAAGAGTTTGTTGTCCCCCACCTCTAACCAACAAACGGGTGAACGACAAGGTCTCCCGTACAGTGCCTCAAACGGTGCCATGCCAATCGTGAATTGGTAAGAGTTGTTATACGCAAACTCTACCAAAGGAAGATATTTCTTCCATCCTCCCCCGAAGTCCAAAATGCACATTCTGAGCATGTCTTCCAGCATCTGGTTAACTCTCTCAGTCTGTCCGTCCGTCTGTGGGTGATACGCTGTACTCAAGCGCAACTCCGTGCCCATTGCCTCCTGAAAGCTCTGCCAAAAGTGGGCGACAAAGATTTTGTCTCGGTCGGATACAATATTTATAGGCACTCCATGCAGCTTAACAATCTCTGCTATGAATAGCTGTGCATAACGCATCGTCTCGAAGTCTGTGCGTACCGATAAAAAGTGGGCCACCTTAGTCAACCGATCCACAATAACCCATATGGAGTCGTGACCCCTCTGCGATACAGGTAACCCTGTGATGAAGTCCATGGAGATGCTCTCCCACTTCTACACGGGAATTTCTAACGGCTGTAGCATCCCTGATGGTCTCTGATGGTCAACTTTCACAAGCTGACACGTGGCACATTTCGAAACAAACTCCGCTATGTCCCGTTTCATTCCTGCCCACCAATACTGCCTCCTCATATCTTGGTACATTTTATCCCCACCTGGATGTACCGCAAATTTCGAACCATGGGATTCTGTCATAACAGCGTGCTTCAAATCCTCATCCTCTGGCACCATTAACCTCCCATTAAAGCGTAGGCCTCCTTCTGAGCTAATTGAGTAACCCTCTGCTCCCTCAGCTAACAACTGGCCCACCCTATCCCGGCAAACCTGATCCTCAGCCTGAGCCTTCACAACTCGCATAATGATCTCGGGTGTGATGGATAAAGCTGACATGCAAGCCCTGGCTACGTCATCCTCATATCGAAGCTCTCTCCACTTCGCTTTCCATACCTCTGATATCTCCCCAGTCGGCCTTCGGCTCAATGCGTCTGCTACAACATTGGCCTTACCAGGATGATACTGAATATCAAACTGGTAGTCCTTCACGAATTCTAGCCACCGCCTCTGCCTCATATTCAGATCCTTCTGTGTGAAGAGATACTGAAGTGACTTGTGATCCGTGAATAGAGTAAACTGCTCTCCTAGAATATAATGCCTCCATATCCTCAAAGCAAAAACGACCGCTGCCAACTCTAGGTCGTGATTGGGGTAATTCCTCTCTTGTGGATTTAGCTTCCTGGAAGCATAAGCTATAGCCCTTTCCTCCTGCTGGAGCACACCCCCAAGACCCCGTAAGGATGCGTCTGTGTAAACCCGATACTCTAGCCCTCCCTTTGGCAATGCCAGCACGGGTGCAGATGTCAACTTGTCCTTTAGCTCGTCGAACGCTAATTGACAACTATCATCCCACTTGAAAGGTACCCCTTTCCGAGTCAGATTCGTCAGAGGTCCTGCAATTTTGGAGAATCCCTGAATGAATCGCCTGTAGTAACCGGCCAAACCCAGAAAACTGCGCACCTCGGTCGGTGTCGTGGGCTGTCCCCACTCCCTCACCGCTGACACCTTACCCGGATCCACTGCAATACCCTGATCTGACACAACGTGACCAAGGAACTGTACCTCCCGTAGCCAAAATCCACACTTCCCGAATTTGGCATAGAGCTGATGATCCCTCAATGTTTGTAAAACCATGCGCAGATGCTCTGCATGGTCCTCCTCGGTACGCGAGTAGATTAGGATGTCATCAATGAACACGATGACAAACTGATCTAGATACTCCCTGAAAACCCTGTTCATGAGGTCCATGAACACTACCGGTGCATTGGTGAGCCCGAAGGGCATCACCCTGAACTCATACGATCCATACCGCGATAAGAAAGCGGTCTTAGGAACATCCTCCTCTCGGATACGCAGTTGATGATACCCTGACCTCAAGTCGACTTTGGAGAAGTAAGACGCCCCTCTCAATTGGTCAAATAAATCATCAATCCGAGGCAACGGATACTTATTCCGTATCGTCACCTTGTTCAGCTCCCTATAATCCACACACAAGCGGAGTGAACCATCTCGCTTCTTCACAAACAACACCGACGCGCCCCACGGCGATGTACTCCGCCGAATAAAACCCTGACCCAGTAGTTGCTGAATCTGCTCCCTCAATTCCCGTATTTCTGAAGGGGCCATTCGGTAAGGTGCCCGAGCAATCGGCCTCGTCCCCGGTGCCAAATCGATAACAAATTCAATTTCTCTGCTGGGTGGTAATCCTGGTATCTCCTGGAATACATCCTCAAAGTCCCTCACTACAGGAATAGAGTCTAAAGGAACTACCACTTCCTGTGAGGTTTCCTCCTCAATGTAATATAGATGAGTGGTCGAGTGACGCGACTTAATATTTATCTCAAAAGTGCGTATTTATCTAGGCTCAAGTGCAAGCCTTGTCGCTCAAGTAATAACCCGGTAAGTCGGGATCGTCTCCACAGGGATCAAAATTGCCAAACAATAACAAGGAAAATTACCAAACCGTGAAATGATTTCTTAAAAGAAATGAAAAGATGATTGATTTTTGGGAAAATTTCTAAAACTTACTTATGAAAAACGATTGGAAATTAACAGCAAAACTAGGTTTTAACAATTTAGAGAAAATTAGGGTAGGGTACAATCCCTCAATCCTTAACAAATTATCCTTTAGAATATTAGAATTATAAATCAAAATTCTTGATTAAATCCAGTCCTTATCATCACTAAGCATTACATATATGAGGGTCAAGCCCGCATCATATGAAATCAAAGATCAATATAAGGCGGTGAACGATAAATTATACATACAAAACATTCTTAAACATCCCAAGTACCTAGGGTAAGAGAGATTAAAAGATATGACAATGCATCTATAATTTTCATTCACGATTCAACCAATATTTTCATTTATTTTCTAATTTTCCATACAAATAATTTGCCTTGGATTGAGTTCATGTACCCCAACCCTTAAGAAATTAGCTACTCATGATTTTATTGAAGAACAAAAATGAAATTATGAGACTGCAGAACATTGTAAGAAATTTGCAGAAATTAAAGCAAAAGAGAATAGAATGATATTACTTGAATTCAACACAAAAACGGAATTGAGATTCAGACTACAAACTAGGGTTCATGCAAATCTTGAAGGAAATGGAAATTTAACCTACAAAGCTGTTCTAAAAACTCTCTCTAAAATTCCTAACCCTAGCCTCTCTCTAGCCTCCTTGAACTGATGTAGAACTTGGCATTTTATAGCACAAATCCTCCAAAGTCGGTTTCCAATTGTGCTTGTGGAACAAGGTTCACAGCTACGCACTCATCAAATCTGCACAATAAATGAGAAATTAATTTCAGGATTTCGCTTTCCCGGATCGGTCCGGGTCTTTATCGGATCGGTCCGATATCCATCGGATCGGTTCTTTTATTTTCTTCCGGATCGGTTCGAATTTTTCTTCCATCGGTTTGCCATCCATCCGGGGTGCACTGGCCTTGGGCAAATCGGATCGGTCCGAATTTCTTCTTCTTTGACTTTTTCCTTGCAGCTTTGACTGGCCATATCTTCTTATCTAGACCTCCGATTTGGATGCCGTTTCTTCCTATGCTCTTGTGAACTCATTCTCTTCAACTTCCCTTTTGGTGTCACTTTCGAATTCTGAATGGAATTACACTTTTGTCCTTAGACATTTCTTGCTTGTATCCTTTCTTTTCTTTTGGATTCTTTCTTGCATTCCATTCCTGAAAACTTCATCCAACTTATACAAAACCTAGGGAAAGTTGTTATGAATAGACAATGGAGTGATATGGCATAAAAATGGCTCAATTACATTGTTCGAGATATTAAAATCACTAAATTAAGGAGATAAATTCTGAAGAATTTATGCTTGGTCAAATCCCCCTAACTTAGGACTTTGCACGTCTCGGGCAATGTATTTGAATTTAACCAACATTCATCATTTGAAAACTTCTTTATTGAAATAGTATTCCACTTTCGCAGGCATGCGATTGCATTTAGCGTATGCAACAAGCCTTTAAACCCCTAGGTTACCCTAGTAGGACGAGTTTTGTCTCGTGAGGGTTTGCAGTGAATTTACCCACAAAATTCTTTATTGACTCAAATAAATATCAAAATACTTAAAAATTGTACAATTTAAACTTTTCTAAAAATAATCACCATAAATTCATATTCAACTGTCTCAAACCATAGTGTGTGTGTGCAAAGCCAAAAATTCAACCTCAAATTTCCACCGATTGAGCATTACGTTACTTTCCGAAAATTCGTTTTGATTCAAATTCTTACGGATGCACTCACAAACGAATCACTCGGATTGTGGTTATTTTCTCTCGGTATGCATGATATAAAGAGTAAATATAATGGACACAAATTCATGCATACAAAATTGAAAAGAAGGAAATTTATGGTGAAAAGATCTCATCATCGGAATACAGTTATTAGGAAACGGGAAACATCATCTCTATTTCACACCATTTAATCTCTCATTTTATCTTTTCATGTCTTAGCTCTCCACGCGGTAACCAATTTCGCCATTCGGACTCGGTTAGGACTTTTTGGGGTTAAAAGGTGTAAAGGGTAAAATAGAAATGGTAGAATGTTGGAATTGGAAAATTTTCTTACGATGTCCGTTTGTGCTTTTTCGGGCATTTGCTCATTTTTCTCTTTCTTTTTCTTTTTTTGCTATTTTTGTTGAGCATATCTATTTTTTTTTCTTGCCCCTTTTTATTGCACACTTTGGACTTACTTGATGAATATTCAATTTTCACAATTCCGGGCTATTTGGGTTTTTCGGGTTATCAAACGAAAGGAAAATATTATATTAGGCTCAAAGTGGGTTGCAAAGGGATAATTTTATTTTTCACAACTTTTTATGGCTAATATTTTTGGGTAACAAACGATTGCCTACTTCATTGTCCAAATTGCTAATCACATTACCATATGCATCTCGAGATTAATTAAGTTCAGAGATATATTTAGCACGAATTTCGAGACAACATTTCACACATTTCCCATAACCGATCAAAATAAAGGATTGAGATCATCAACGATTTATTAAAACGCTGAAAAGAACTTTGAGTTAATCATAAACTCGGATTGATTTAAAAACTCATAAAAAATTGAAAGGCTCGAAATCTCACCGGGTTGGACTAATCTCCACACTTATTCGTAAAGTCGTCAATTTTCTTTCAATTTCCATCTTCGGTCAATTTTGGCTTGGTGCATTATGAATTTTACAATTTGAAACTATAAATAGAATAAAGGTGACATTTTTGAAAAATTTAAATTCCAATTTTTATTTATTTTGAAGAAAAATATTTTTGGATTTTTTTCAAAATTTTTTTTCAAATGTTTTTTTTTTTTTTTTAATAAATATATGAATATTAGCGAAGTTTTATGAGTACGCACCTGTCATCCCCCCTAACTCAATGATTTGCATTGTCCTCAATCAAACAGATAAGAGATAAAAAGAAGACAACATAAAGAGTGCGATAAATAAAACATGCCAATATCATATTAAAACTGTAGATTACAAACAAACTGTGGAAATAACTGTATAAGCAAAACTATAACATAGGGATAAAAATCCTAATAAGGGAAGGGTATCCTAAGGGGCGGGTGGGGGATGGGTAGTACTCGGAGCAGATGGATCATATGGATTATAATAGTAGGGGGGAAGAGGGGCCTCGGGTCCCGCTTGGAGACGGTACAAGTCGGCCTGCATACGCAGGACCAAACTCATATCCCTCTCGTAGGAGGACACATGTGCATCAAAACGCGTCTCAAGAGAGAGAACGCGCTCATGCAAGACCGGATCCTCCGGAATGTAATCCGGATCCGCTGTCTCATCGTATTCTGCCTCTTCACCCTCCGCCATTTCCACGTCCTCCTCGACGATGTTCTCCTCGTCATCGTCATCCTCCTCACTAGAATCGTCGCCGTGCCGAGCATGGACGAGCTGAATTTGCCGCTCACTTCGAGTGCGGGACTCTTGTCCTAAAGGTTTAGGAAGGTTGACAAGATCCTGAGGGGGTGCGATACCGGCATCTCGAAGCATGGAGGTGATGAGACGACCATATGGAAGAGGAGCGGTGCCCTTTTTAGTATAGGCCACAAAAAGGATATCTGTGTAAAATGTGCGGGCCAAATTGATCACAGTCGCCGGGTCGAAGAGATGATACACCATGGTGGCTTGGCGAGGCCTCATCGCCGAATCATTAGAAGTTTGCAAAATGTTGGCACAAACGATATGGAAAGTGAATCGTGCCTTGTCGGACAAGCGGCCGACGGGAAATGTCTCGGTGTTCCAAACCGCACCCGGTTGGATTCGCGAGATACAAACTTCTTTTGTGAGGACGGGATCGGGACTCGGATAGTCATACTGATCGGGAGTGAGCACACCATATGATTCGAGTTTGCGCACCACGAGGTCAAGCGAGAACGGGATAGGTATGGAATCCACAAAGGCTTGGGATTCAAATTCGGCCGTACGGACAAGAGATCCGTAAAATTGACGAACTTCATTCTCCCACACGGCCTCATATGGCTCATTAAAGAACCGGCACCAGCCCCTTGACTGAAAAAGTGCAGTGACCGAATTGGGCATTTGATCCCATAATACTTGGCGCTCGATATGGATTTTGCGCGTAGGGCTGAAAAATTTTCGGCACCAATTTGCCTCTTGGCGGGAACGATACTCCCCATTGCCGTTGGGGAGAACTTCAATGGAAGTGTACTTCTGGGGAGCAGCCATGAGGTATGGAGGAGGAGATAGCTATGGAGATATAAGAGAGAAGATAGGTGGAGGTGTGAAGAAATGGGTAGGGGGAAGGTATGTATTTATAGGAAGGAGGGTGGGGAATGGGGGGATGAATGGGTGGGAAATGGAATGGACGAAATTTTGAAGGAGGGGTTGGATTGGGTGAAGTGAAGGGGTGGGGATTGAGGAGGTGGAAATGAAGAGGTGTGTCTCTTGGGATTATCAACCTGCAGAATATCGGACCGATCCGGTTTTGGGCCGGACCGATCCGCCTCACCGGATCGGTTCCTTTTTTACCCCGGACCGATCCGGATGACCGGATCGGTTCTTTTATTTTATCAGACCGATCCGGTTTCAGGATCCCAGAATTCTTCTTCTCTCTTCCTAAAAACTCATACTCCACTCAATAATGATTTTTCAACCTCGCAAACTTCCAACTGACCTCGCAACTCATTGATAACGAACAACCCGCACCATTCGGATTCTCAACCCTCAGAACGGACTCTAACCTATAACTTCTACATCCTACGACTCAAATGTACAACAATCACCCCATACATGTCGGGGGTGCGACGACCTCACTCTCTTCTTTCAATCAATCCCCATAAATGGGGTCCGACAGCCAGATTGTGTCGGCTTCCTTAACCATGGCTTCCAAATAAGGCTTGAGACGATGTCCATTAACTTTAAAAGTGGTTCCCCCTTTCTCATCCATTAGCTCAACGGCTCCATGGGGAAACACTTCTTTCACAATGTATGGACCAGACCATCGAGACCGCAATTTACCGGGAAACAGGTGCAACCTCGAGTTGTAGAGAAGTACCTTCTGTCCCAAATGAAACTCTTTCTTACGAATGATTCCGTCATGAGCTCGTTTCATTCGGTCCTTGGAAATTTTGGCACTTTCATACGCATCATTGCGCATTTCTTCCAACTCATTCAACTGAAGTTTACGTGTTTCACCGGCTTGATCCATTTTAAAGTTCACCCTTTTGATAGCCCAATACGCTTTGTGTTCAATTTCAACCGAAAGATGACAAGGTTTGCCATACACAAAACGAAATGGGGACATCCCAAGGGGATTCTTGTATGCGGTTCTATAAGCCCAAAGAGCATCAGTCAACCTAAGAGACCAATCTTTCCTGTTAGGATCAACTGTCTTCTCCAAGATATTCTTGATCTCCCTATTTGCAAGCTCGGCTTGGCCATTCGATTGGGGGTGATAAGGTGTGCTAACCTTATGAACAATTCCATACTTCCGCATTAGTTTATCCATCGGCCTATTGCAAAAATGACTTCCATTATCACTAATTATGGCCTTAGGCATACCGAAGTGAGAAAGTATATTTTCTTGAATAAATTTGATCACCACCTTACTGTCATTCGTCCGTGTAGCTATAGCCTCTACCCATTTTGAGACATAATCTACAGCGACAAGAATGTATAGAAAACCAAAAGAAGGGGGAAAGGGCCCCATGAAGTCAATTCCCCAACAATCAAACAACTCCAAGACTAAAATAGGGGATAATGGCATCATATCACGGCGAGTAATAGCTCCCATTCTTTGGCATCTATCGCAAGTCTTACAAAAATCATTCACATCCCGGAAGATTGTGGGCCAATAAAGACCACTTTGAAGGATTTTCGCAGCAGTTTTATTTTTAGAAAAATGACCGCCACATGCTTCCGAATGACAGAATCGAATCACCCCTTGGATTTCCTCATCGGGTACACATCTCCGGATAATTTGGTCAGCACAATACTTAAACAAGTATGGATCATCATAAAAGAACATGCGTGACCAAGTAATAAACCTCCTTCGCTCTTGCGGATTCCAACTAGAGGGAACAACTCCGGTGACAAGGTAATTGACAATATCCGCAAACCAAGGGAGAGAAGAGGTAGCAAATAGATTCTCATCCGGAAAATACTCGTCTATGGGAATGGGATCAATAGGTACGTCGGACGAGAGTCGTGACAAATGGTCAGCAACGACGTTGTCTACTCCTTTCTTATCTTGAATGGAGAGATTAAACTCTTGTAGGAGTAGGATCCACCTGATTAAACGAGGTTTGGCATCTTTCTTGCTTAAGAGATACTTCAATGCCGAATGATCAGTGAAGCAAAGGATAGGCGACCCAACGACGTAAGAGCGAAATTTGTCGAGAGCAAAAACGACTGCTAGCAACTCTTTCTCTGTAGTAGAGTAATTAAGCTGAGGGCCAGATAATGTTCGGCTAGCATAGTAAATAACATGAGCTTTCTTGTCTTTCCTCTGTCCAAGAACAGCCCCAATCGCGAAATCACTTGCATCACACATAAGCTCAAAGGGAAGCGACCAATCCGGAGCTTGCATGATAGGTGCAGAAATAAGCATGCTTTTGAGTTTATCAAATGTTTCTTGACATGCTTTACTCCACTCAAATGGAGTGTCCTTCATGAGAAGATTACTCAAAGGTCTAGCGATGGCGCTAAAGTCTTTGATAAACCTCCTATAAAATCCAGCATGGCCTAGAAAGGACCTCACATCTTTAAGTGATTTTGGCGGGGGTAGCTCAGCTATTACTTCAATTTTTGCTCGATCAACTTCAATTCCCCTAGATGAGACTATGTGGCCCAAGACTACACCCTCGGTAACCATGAAATGGCATTTTTCCCAATTGAGGACTAAGTCTTTTTCCACACATCGGAATAGAACTCTCTCAAGATTAGCTAAACAATGGTCAAAAGATGAACCGAAAACGCTGAAATCGTCCATGAACACCTCAAGACCTTTTTCAAGCATGTCGCTAAAGAGACTTAACATGCACCTCTGAAAAGTAGCCGGCGCATTACATAACCCAAATGGCATACGTTTATAGGCAAACGTACCAAATGGACATGTAAAAGTCGTCTTTTCTTGATCAAGAACATCCACCTCAATCTGATTATAACCGGAATACCCATCTAGAAAACAATAATAAGGATGGCCCGCTACTCGTTCAATAACTTGATCGATAAATGGTAAGGGAAAATGATCCTTTCGAGTTCCGGCATTGAGCTTTCGGTAGTCAATGCAAACACGCCACCCGGTGGTGGTGCGTTGAGGTATTAACTCTCCCTTAGCATTTTCAACCACAGTCATCCCTGATTTCTTTGGAACGACCTGAATTGGGCTCACCCACTTACTATCCGAAATGGGATATATAATTCCAGCATCTAGCAATTTGATTATTTCCGCTCTTACAACATCTTTCATTGTTGGATTTAACCGCCTTTGCATCTCACGAGATGGCTTCACTTCTTCCTCGAGATGGATTTTATGGGTACAAATCAAAGGACTTATACCCTTTAAATCTGCTATGGTCCATCCAAAAGCACTTCTATGCTTTCTCAACACATCTAACAACATACCTTCTTGCCCTTTTTCTAGATGGGAAGACACAACAACAGGAAATGTATCATTCTCACCTAAAAAGGCATATTTGACATGGGAAGGTAGCTTCTTCAACTCAAGACTAGGAAATCTATGTTCAGAGGGGACCATGGGTGTCTCCCTCGGAGGCAATTCTTCATACCTAGAAATCCAGTCAACCGCTCTTACAGTCTCAAAACTTTCTTCCTCTTGTAACCACATTTTCAACTCTTCCACCTCTCTTTCAAACTCAGTATAATCACTAATTTGAGCATCACTTTGCCCTAAGCATACTTTCAAAGCATCTCCTCCTATGATTTTTTCAATATTTTCATCCACCACTTCATCAATAAGATCCACTTCAAGAATCTCATCCTCATCACCCATTTGTTTAGCGACATTGAAAATATTTTTCTCGAGAGTCATGTTTCCAAAAGTGAGTTGCATTCGGCCATTCCGTGTATTGATCAAAGCATTAGCGGTAGCTAAGAACGGTCGGCCCAATATAATTGGAACATGATTTATCGAATGGGGAACAGGCTCGGTGTCCCAAATAACAAAATCAACGGGAAAGTAGAATGTATCCACTTGAACTATCACGTCTTCTACAATCCCGCGAGGCACTTTGACTGTTTTATCCGCTAACTGTAGAGTGATTCGGGTAGGTTTTAAATCACCTAAATCAAGCTTCTTATAGATGGAGTATGGGAGGATGTTTACACTCGCACCTAAATCAAGCAATGCTCTTTCCACTCTCATTTCTCCAATGATACACGAAATGGTAGGTGAACCTGGATCTTTGAATTTTGGTGGAAGATCATTGAGAAGAACTGAGCTCACATTTTGGGCCAAGAAAACATTTTTCTTCACCTTAAGACGTCTCTTGACAGTCAAAAGATCTTTAATAACCTTCGCATATGCTGGAATTTGTTGAATAGCATCAAGGAACGGCAAGTTCAATTTTACTTGCTTCAACACATCCATCACCTCGATACGCGAAGCACCTTTCTGGGGTGACTCTAGGCGTTGAGGAAAAGGAGCAGCAGTAGGCAACTTGACTTCAATATCAGGCTCAACTTCCGCATCTTTCAATTCCTTTTCTAAGGAAGGTTCTTCAGCCACGGAAATTTCAGATTCCTTCACAATCTCGGGATTGACTCCATCATCATTCACCTTTGGCAATTTAGGTGCTAGATCAACTACGCGGCCACTACGAAGAGTAGTAACAGCTTGACATTGTTCTTGTAATTCTGATGATGTGGAGCAAACCGTGGTTTGACCTTGAAGAGGTGGTCTTTGGCCTTGGGCTGGAAGTTTACCCTTCTCTTGAGTATTCACCGCAGACTGCAACCTAGAGATGTTAATATGCATTTCAGCGAACATTCGCTCAAATTTGGCATCTCTTTCTTTTTGGGCTTGGATGAATTGAGTGAAATTATCCTCATGAAATCTCCTAGGTGGAGGTACATAAGGACCAGGAGGTGGTACTTGCATAGGGTTTGCCACTTGCTGAAATTGAGGGGGTTGTGGTAGAGTCATCTGTGGGTTAGGAACCATCCCACCTTGGGGTTATCCATAATTGTACCCGGGATTCCTCCACGATTGATTATATGCATTCCCTTGCTGAGCATTATAATTCCCTCGAAAACCTCCTATCGCATCAACCTGTTCAGTGTACATGGCCTTGTATGCAGGTATGGTAGGACATCCTTCGGTAGAATGGCCTGCATTACAAATGGCACATACCTTCTCCATCTCGATTTTTACAGGTCCAGACACATCTCTCAATCGCATATCTAGCATATCTCTAAAATTCTTCTCCATTTGGTCAAGTTTTAGATCCAACAAAGTGTCCTTGTCCACGTGATAAATACCAGACGCAGCAGGCAAGTTAGACACTTGTCGATTTCTATTTTGACTATTTGGATCAGAAGTATCCCATGCTTGGGTAGTTTCCGCCACATATTTCAAATGAGCCTCATCATCGCTCGTACTTAACTCCCAAAAAGGTCTCTCACACATGGTTTGAACAAGTTGTTTAGACGCTACAGTAAGGCCTTGATGGAAAAATGAAATCAGATGATGAGTTTCAAAACCATGATGGGGGAACGCATTGACTAACTCCTGATATCTCTCCCAACACTTATCAAAAGCCTCATTCTCATTTTGACGAAAAGCTTGAATTTGGGCTTTAACGGAATTGGTTTTGTGTTGTGGAAAAAATTTTGAGATAAACTTGTTTTGCATATCTCTCCATGATAAAACAGAATTTGGGGGCAGGGTCCATAACCAAGTTTTCGCTTTATCCTTTAAGGAAAAAGGAAAGAGCTTTAACCGGATTACTTCTTGTGGACAAGTTTGGTCTCCAAATGTCTCACACGTATCTTCAAACTCTCTAATATGGAGATATGGTTTTTCCGAATCCATCCCATGAAATGTAGGAAGAATTTGGATCATTCCATTCCGAAAGTGGAACTGACCGGCATTATATGGGAATAAAATGCAACCAGGGTTAGCAGTTCTCTCCGGAAACAAAAGATCTTTCATGGGTTGATATGGTACATCATCCTCTCCAGCACCCACACCGACACTACCATGATCCGACATATTGCTACCAAAAGGTTCAGAATTCTCACTCAAGGTTTGACTCAACGAATGACTTGTGATGGAATTATTAGGCGAAGGAGGTGGAACCCAAAACGGCAAAGACTCAGAATTTTCAGATCCGGCTTCGGCAATAGGATTTTCGTGAATTTGGGTGGGAGATGAATCCTGCATATAAGATCACAAGAGAATTTTTTTTTTTTTTTTTTTTTTTTTTTTATTTTTTATTTTTTATTTATGAAATCACTTGTAGATAACAATAACTTTCTTGAAAATTTAACAATTTTAGATCCCCGGCAACGGCGCCAAAAACTTGACGCGACTTAATATTTATCTCAAAAGTGCGTATTTATCTAGGCTCAAGTGCAAGCCTTGTCGCTCAAGTAATAACCCGGTAAGTCGGGATCGTCTCCACAGGGATCAAAATTGCCAAACAATAACAAGGAAAATTACCAAACCGTGAAATGATTTCTTAAAAGAAATGAAAAGATGATTGATTTTTGGGAAAATTTCTAAAACTTACTTATGAAAAACGATTGGAAATCAACAGCAAAACTAGGTTTTAACAATTTAGAGAAAATTAGGGTAGGGTACAATCCCTCAATCCTTAACAAATTATCCTTTAGAATATTAGAATTATAAATCAAAATTCTTGATTAAATCTAGTCCTTATCATCACTAAGCATTACATATATGAGGGTCAAGCCCGCATCATATGAAATCAAAGATCAATATAAGGCGGTGAACGATAAATTATACATACAAAACATTCTTAAACATCCCAAGTACCTAGGGTAAGAGAGATTAAAAGATATGACAATGCATCTATAATTTTCATTCACGATTCAACCAATATTTTCATTTATTTTCTAATTTTCCATACAAATAATTTGCCTTGGATTGAGTTCATGTACCCCAACCCTTAAGAAATTAGCTACTCATGATTTTATTGAAGAACAAAAATGAAATTATGAGACTGCAGAACATTGTAAGAAATTTGCAGAAATTAAAGCAAAAGAGAATAGAATGATATTACTTGAATTCAGCACAAAAACGGAATTGAGATTCAGACTACAAACTAGGGTTCATGCAAATCTTGAAGGAAATGGAAATTTAACCTACAAAGCTGTTCTAAAAACTCTCTCTAAAATTCCTAACCCTAGCCTCTCTCTAGCCTCCTTGAACTGATGTAGAACTTGGCATTTTATAGCACAAATCCTCCAAAGTCGGTTTCCAATTGTGCTTGTGGAACAAGGTTCACAGCTACGCACTCATCAAATCTGCACAATAAATGAGAAATTAATTTCAGGATTTCGCATTCCCGGATCGGTCCGGGTCTTTATCGGATCGGTCCGATATCCATCGGATCGGTTCTTTTATTTTCTTCCGGATCGGTCCGATAGTGT
Source organism: Sambucus nigra (assembly GCA_949130495.1). NCBI lineage: Eukaryota > Viridiplantae > Streptophyta > Magnoliopsida > Dipsacales > Adoxaceae > Sambucus > Sambucus nigra. Next base: position 53,304,157 of record OX422223.1, read on the forward strand.
CCGGATCGGTTCGAATTTTTCTTCCATCGGTTTGCCATCCATCCGGGGTGCACTGGCCTTGGGCAAATCGGATCGGTCCGGATCCTACCCGGATCGGTCCGAATTTCTTCTTCTTTGACTTTTTCCTTGCAGCTTTGACTGGCCATATCTTCTTATCTAGACCTCCGATTTGGATGCCGTTTCTTCCTATGCTCTTGTGAACTCATTCTCTTCAACTTCCCTTTTGGTGTCACTTTCGAATTCTGAATGGAATTACACTTTTGTCCTTAGACATTTCTTGCTTGTATCCTTTCTTTTCTTTTGGATTCTTTCTTGCATTCCATTCCTGAAAACTTCATCCAACTTATACAAAACCTAGGGAAAGTTGTTAGGAATAGACAATGGAGTGATATGGCATAAAAATGGCTCAATTACATTATTCGAGATATTAAAATCACTAAATTAAGGAGATAAATTCTGAAGAATTTATGCTTGGTCATCGAGCCTCCCTCTGGGCGAGGCATCGCCACAACAAACATCTCTTGCCCCGGAATGGCAAAAATAATGCTCCCACCGAAGCAATCAATCATGGCTCTATAGTCAGCGAGCCAATCCATACCGATGATCACATCATGAACATGCATATCTAATACCAACATGTCCGCAGGTAATACTAAACCGCCAATCTCTACTCCTACTCCCCGACATATAAAGAATATAAGCGACCCACTCCCCAAAGGTGAGTCGACACACGTAACAGTGCTCTCTGCGGTGGATAACAACCCTAAAGCCTTCGCGAAATGTGTAGCTATAAATAAATGAGTAGCCCCCGTATCAAACAATACCCGACCCATAGTGCCATGGATGGAGAACGTACCCTCAATCGCGGGCGGCGCATGCTGTGCTGGAGGATTGGGAACGTCCCGAACATTATACACACGTCCGTAGTGCATCTGCCCCTGCTGTTGTGGGGCGGGTGGGGCTGCTGCTGCTGGCGGCATCTGACCCTGTTGCCCCTGCTGGGCACCCTGCTGCTGGCCTCTGCCCCTCTGCGGGCACTCCCTCTTGAAGTGTCCTGGCTGGCCACAGGAGAAACAGCGTTTCTGGTCGTCACCCTGTCGTTGGCCCTGCTGGCCCTGACGTTGCTGCCCCGGGTGGCCTCCCTCGTTGTTCCCTTGGCCCTGACGGCCCTGAGGAACCTGCTGTTGCTGATTAGGGCCTGGTTGCCCCTGTCTGAACCCCTGTCCTCCCGGTCGGAACCCACCAGGCTTAAACTTCTTAGCCTGATTCCCTTGCTGAATGATAACCTGCTGCTGTGTGCCACTTGCCTCACTACTAGTAACCGCCTTGCCCTGCTGGCTCGGCTCACCTGCCTTCTTGTTCCCCTTAGCATGGAAACGATGATCTTGGCAATGTACAAGTGCGGCATTAACGACATCTGTATAAGTCACTAACGCCGGATTTCCAATCAAGTGCTGCCTGATTCTCCAGGCTAGGCCATCCATGAACTTTGACTTCTTCCGCTCCTCATCGCTCACCTCATTTGGCACAAAGTTTGCCAACCGGGTGAACTCCTCCTCATATTCTGCTACTGACCTGTCACCCTGTACCAACTCGCTAAATTTCTTTCTCATCTCAGACTCTACTGCTGGAGGGAAGTACTTGCGGTCAAACTGCACCCAGAATTCAGAAATCGACATCAAATCTCGCTCCTCAGCGGTGGTTACGGACTCCCACCACTGTAAGGCTGCCCCTGACAGACGAAAGGTAGACAGCATCTGTTTCTGCACCTCTGTACCCTCTAACATGCGCAGATGGCGTTGAATGTTCTTCTTCCAGTCACAAGCCTCGACCACATTGGTGCTACCTCGAAACTCAGGTGGGTGACCCTTCTGAAAGGTCTCCCTCACATGCTGCCAAGATGGTGGCCCTACTGGAGCCTGAACTGCTGGAGCCAATAGAGGCGGTGCCTGAGGCCGTGGAAAATGAGCTGCCATAGCTCGCATCGCTGTCTCGACCGCTTGGGCCACTATCACTGCCACCTGAGTGGTAGAAATTAACTCGGGTGGGGGTGGTGGTGGCGGTACCTGTGGCTCCTGGCGAGCCTCCCTCACCTCATCTCTAGCCTCAGCCCTTTCCGCTCTCTGTCTCTTTGGCGGCATCTGAAATAGATTGAATTGTATAAGTACACAATTTATACAAAAACTAATAGCAGGAATACGATATCTCACAAGCGGAAAATATAATCGACAGTCCTAATAATAGGGCTCTATAACAACCGAACGCTACGCTGAAACGTAGAAAGCCGCACAGATCCTAAGGACTCTAGAACCTGATGCTCTGATACCATCTGTGACACCCCGCCTAATTAATCCCGGGTGATCAGTCCTAAATCAAGTTAGAACAGGATTCTCATTTGGTCCATTCTTAGCATCACTGTCGTCATATTAAATTACTAACCACCTAAGTGAGAAAAATAGACTGGTGCCATTTTTATCTTTCATTATTTAAACAAAACCCATGCAGACAATAAAAACTATAAACAAACACAGATAGCTGAATTTATCATCCACAAGTAAGAATATAGTTGACCGAGTAAACCAACGGTCCAAATAATAAATCCCATAAAGACAAGAATAAAATCCCAACAAGTCTAAAAACATTTAAATGGAAAGTGAGCGACATGCTCGAATACTAATCACGAACTTCTACATTAAGAATGAAGAATGAGGCGTCTATCAAAACCCCGCAACATCCACATATGCTGCAGCATCGGATTCCTGGAATATAGTCAAGGTTGGCGTCCCTGTGGCTGGACACCTAAAAGGTTTTTAAAAAGTTTATATAGCAAGGGTTAGTACCCAAAACATTTGAAAACATTTAACAAATGATTAACTTGCAGTGATAAAATAAATATGCATGCTCTTCATATTTTCAGTAAATGTCGCACTCCCTTGAGGACTTCCTTACCCCTTCCTCTAATATACGTTATTAACGCTTTAATTAAATTACCTAATTATTCATCTCATGACTAGATATTTAACAAAGTGCCTTCATACCCACCCTACTCTAACTGAGTGTGTAGTGATTGTGATGCATAAGTTATTAGTAACATCAACTCAACTATATCATTTCCCTTTTTATATTTATATAACTTCTACACTTGTTATACGTGTAAAAACTCCCTTTTCATTAATAACCCGTATATAATTAATTATTTCATTATATACTTATAATCATATTTCAGCATTCACATTCATACTGTAATATATAACAATTTGCAACCTCCCGAGCAGAATACTCCCGGAATATAAATTCTATGAAGTGCTAACCCACTAGGTAAACATCATGTAGCCTAGTTATCCCAAGTCAGAATTCTCACACCAACTTGATAAAAATAATATACTGGAGGCGGTCATATTCCTTCCCTAAAAGTGAGTCGTCCCTCACCCATATAACGGACGCTATGACCTTGGGAATATACTCACCCTACTCCTCAAGCTAGGGGATTCATCCACTACGCGCAACCTCCCCCTATAGCACTATAGTACAAAATATCTAATCACCGATATTAATAGTACACATCACATATATATACAATCGCCTCCGTATATATATATACATATAAAAGTCTCGGCTATATCTTTTGCTAAATCCGTAATATGAGCCTATAAAATTATTAAGAGTTTATGGTCCAACTCTAAATATTAATTAAATTTCACTTTAATTAATTCAGTTATTTTGGTGTCGCCCCCACCATAAATTTGGACTTTACACTCGTAACCCAAAATTTTCCCGAGTCAAAATTTCCGACTCTAATTTATTTGCCTCAAACCCTAATTAATTCATCTATAATTAATTAGATTCAACTTATGTATTTAATTTCTCCATAATTAATTACATAGGGGTTTTTATATAAATTTTTCCTCTTATATAACAAACTGGCGAAACTGCCAGATTCTGGCGATCGTCGATCGCTCGACCCCAGACCGTCGATCGATCGATCGTACAGGTCTGCGTCTTCCTCGCGGAGGCAGGGCAGCCATGGACGGAGTTCCTCAAACCCTAACTTCTTCTAACATGAGTTTTAAGCCTTCTTATCACCAGAGTATATTAAAAACCTTATTAGGATTACACAGAAAGCCTACAACAATCATTAATTCGTCCATAAACAACTGATTCATAGATTTGGGGAAAAATCCATTTCTTTTCTTAAACACATATTACTCCGAATTTCTTCATCTAATTCGTTCTGGTTTAATTGAATATCATCCTAACAAGTATACATCAGTAATCCAATATCAGATATTTCATAACTCCTCATAAATTTCGGCCAAAACAGATTCATGTTTTCTTTTGAATTATCAAAACCCCATGTTTATACCATGAACCCCAAAACGGATTTTTAATTCATAACAGCACACAAATATGAATTTGAAAAACAGATTTAACGCTAATTGCAAGTTATTCACTTGCCTTAGGTTTCGTAGTGTCTGAATTTGTGATGGATTCCAAGGTTGAAGATGACCTTGTTGGTATTTTGAGATCCCCAAAATGGCTTGGCTGCTGCTAGGGTTTCCTAACCCTTTAATTCCTCTTTCTAATTAAGCTCAGCCATCCTAAATTTTCTTTTTATTAGGTTAATAATTCAATTCACGTTTTTTTACTAATGGGCCAAGCTCAAGTGACCAAAATGTCCCCGAGTGGGCCCGACTATGTCTAAAAACGTCCCGTGACCCGTTTACTACCCCCGGGTACACTTTTCCGACTATCTCGGCCCATCCGGACTCAACTGTACACTCAGAATTTGCATCCGAATTAATTTATAAAAATACTTATCCCCCACCCAATATAGTCTATACCGACTTCCGGATGTGATAAGTACATACCTCGTCATTGATACTCGAGACGACGTAATTACATTATTACTATTCACTTAGTAAATAAGTTTTCCCTAAATATTAACCATTCAATCCCAGATTAATATTTATATATATATTTCTATCCTAATTAATTCATTAAATTACAACACACTTAGTAATTTAGGATTTCCGAATTAATTAAATTATAAATGTACCAAAAATACGGGGTGTTACAGCGATGGTCCAAGATATGTTCTCATTCATGAAGCATTCGTTGGGTGGAAACCGTAAGGGGAAAGAGAAGGAGAAGGTGGTGGATGAGGAGGTGCAAGAGGAGGAGGATGTGGACCTCGCTGCTTCATCGCCGACATGTGCGGACTTTGATGATCCAGTCCCCTATTTGGCTCCCTTATACCGACCGATGTTGACACTTGGTTGGTCGAACGTATTTATAATGGACATATTTGATGGCCAGCAAATAGGGCGGGGGTTAAGGGACCCAAATACCGTCTAGGGTATGCCAGTTCATATACGTTCGCTTCAAGACATCGAGTCCAAGGTGTTCGTCACGCATGTGATACCCAGGAAGGAGAACTCCCCATTGTGGTTGCACGAATAATGCAGCACGATGTATATTGGTGGGTGTTTCAATTCGTATATCGTGTGGCCTACTCACCTCCTCAGAGCTATCCTTACCCCAGACATTTAGTGAAATTATTTGAATTGAATTACTTTAAGTTGTTACATTTGAATTATATTTGGATTATATCATGATGCATATTGTCTATATTTTGAATGTATATTTGTATTATCTCTATTTTATTTGGATATATGATGTTTGAACAAGTACAACGTTGCTATAATAGGTACAAATATACTGCTGGGTAGTGGCAGTGGCCATACTGTCCAACAGATTTTTTTTCAATTCTGCCCAGAATTGTCACGGTCATTGACCGTGACAAGTCCGTGACAAAGAAAACTTGTCACGGTCAATGACCGTGATAATTTTTTAAACATTGTCACGGATTTGTCACGGTCCTTAACCGTGAAAAAACTTATCAAGGTCAAGGACCGTGATAGTCCGTGACAACAAAAGTTATCACCCCCAGAATTGTCACGGTCGTTGACCTTGACAAGTTTAACTTATCAAGGTCTATGATCGTGACAATTCGGCAGAATTGGTGTAGTGTAGAATCTGTGGTGACTGCTATTATAGAAGGTGACTGCTATTGTAGAAACTATAGCTGGAGAAGATCACAAAACTACTAGAAACACAAATATAAATGTTGTTTAATAATTTTTAGAATCAAACACATTTTTTTACCTTTGACTGCTGCTACGATACAATTCTTTTATGGAAAACCCGATTCTGCATTGTTTGTATCTACAAGGTTGCCACTTTTAATATGTACTGATATATATAATTTTAGATTTGAATTTATCAAAAATGAATATTCATTTGTGTTTTATGTCCATTTATTTGTCACCTTGTTTTTTAAATGTGTGATTTTAATCATGATGATTATTATATTTTGTTGAAATGCTAAGAAATTTTTCTGAAAATGTATGGATGTACACAAAACATTATTTCGATAGTCTTGCATTTGGTGCTTGAAAATGCTAACTTAAAGAGTCTTGATGAAGCAATTCATTAAACACCTCAAGTGAAATTATTACCAAAACACAAGCAAACCTCAAAGTCTCAACGGGTATATAATTTTACGTGTGTACAGAATTTTGCGTATAAAACATATGTGAGAGAAAATCATTGAGAAAAATCAAGCGAATCTAGAAAATATAATTAAGAAAATGGGGAGGAGAAGTTTCGGATTAGAAGGTAAAATCTAGAGAGAGAGAGAGACGCACCATTGATTTTACACGAGTTAGGTAGATGCTGAAGAGAAATGAGAAGTTTATATTAATAAGGGAGTGCCCTCATTAATTAAAAAAGTAAATAGATTTAACCTTTTAGTAAGTGTCCAAACTAAAAATGGAGAGTGCCCTTCCGAGCAGCCTCTGGTAAACCATATGGCTAGATTATGCATGTGCATCTATTTTGATTTCAAGTAATACATAATAACTTAACTTTTAAGGGTATTAATATTATCACTCAACTTTAGTACTCTAAAACACTACAAGTGTCATCAAAAGTATTAAAAATGTTGCTAAAAAGTATCGCACAAAATATTCTTGGAGTGTCAGAGTGCCAAAGTGGAGTTCTAATAATCGTACGCACTTTTAAAATGTTTATAAACTTAAACTAAATTTGTGTAAAATATTAGGAATAAAATTATACTTAACGTCCCGTCTCACAACAATTAATATGGTAACTATTAAATAATAAGAATTGAGTCTAATATTGCACAATAAACGCACATGTGTATTACCTGCTAATACAAAGATGGATATTTATAATATAGTAATACTGTATCATTTAAATTGTATCTAAAAAATTACTCATTACAAATTATAAAAGATTAGACATGTAATTATTTATTACTTAATAAAGAACACACATTAATTAATATATCGTGTGTTCGAAAGCGCCACACAATTGTATTATGGACTATAGTACCACCACGTAGTGGCGGATCCAAGATTTTTGTTCAGGGGGAGCCTAACTTTCGAGTGGTCCTTGGTGAATTTTTTGGGTTAATTCAAGTTTAATTTGAGTTTTATACAAATTTGTAGGTTTATCTTTTGTTTTCCAACAATTTATTACCCTGAATAAAATATACCAAAATTAAAATATAAAATTATAATGCCTCAACATGCAATCATATTTTGCCTAAATATTTATCACTAACAATATTAACAATATTAACAATAAGTTAATAATAATAAGTCAATTTTTAATATTAATAAGTTATTTTTAATATTAACATTAATAAGTTAATAACAAGAAGTTAATTTTTAATATTAATAATAACAATAAGTTAATATAAAAAATAAGTTAATAATTGTGATTGCAAACAATTCACAATTAAAATAGATTCAGAAAGCAATATAAAGAACGAAATAAAGATGACAATCACAACACAAGATGTACGTGGTTTAGTAAATTGTCTACGTCCACGGAGAGGTTACTATTTTTCTTATTAAGTGCTCTCAAGTCCTAAAATTCCATCCCCTTGTCCATGGGGTGAGGGTTACATTTATAGTATTTTAGTCGTTGAGTTGTACAAGAAACTCTCCAACTTTCCATTAGCTCGTGTGGTTCTCCTGAATATCTCTTTCGAGATTGTTGGTAACCGATTGAGCTTTATGAAATTTAACGTGAATAAATATTTTGTATTTATAAATGTGACAAATATGTTCCCCAATCCAATTTAAGAATTGGGCCCATCGTCTTTCTCATCTTGCTGGGCTTGGTTGGCCAGACTTTAACCAAGTCTAATCAATTGATTTAGGTCCCCACAATGATATTAACAATATTAACAAAACATTAAAAAAAAAGAATGAAAAATGAAATAAAACTGACCAGAGGAGGGACATAGCTTGTCGGAGAGACAACGATAGCCAAAGCGGCGCCACTGGCAACATGACAAGTCGCCGAAGGGAGAGGGGCAAGGGCAGCATGCCGGAGTCAAGGAGGAGGGAGAGGGGTAGGGGCAGCACATCGGGGGGAGAAAATGAGATGAGGAAGTTATCGGAGTTAGGGAGGAGAGGATAAGTGATAGAGGAAAAAATTAAATGAGTTAAGGAGGAAACAACAGGTCTTAAACCCAAAAAGAGAAGAATGATTTGAAATTTATTACGTTAGTGCCCTTTAAACATTCAGAACTCTTAAAAAAGTCACCTTTAGCTTACTATTTTCGCACAAAACACCCCTGAACTTTTTTTTCTAAAAATCTCAGGAGGAGCTTTCGCCCCTCCTCGCCCCTATACATATCCATCCCTTCCACCACGTGAACCCCAGTAATAAGGGTGACAAATATTATCATGTTAGCAACACGACATGAAGTTCTTAACGGTAACATTGTGTCCTATTAGGCGAGATGATGTAATTGTGTCACAGGTATTCAGCTTTGCATGACACAAGTTTGTTAAATTGGTGATACAAATTCTCTGAACTATTAATAACTAGTCTCATTTATTAAATATGTAGTCAAATAGGAAATATATTTTTTTATGTCCCAATACATTCCATAAAATAACATTTTTGCTATAATAGATCATTTTTGAAAACATTTTCGTCCGATTTTTCAATATACGACTTTTTTTACATTCGATTTTTTTATTATATTTTGTAAGGGTTGTGTTAAAGCACAGTGTACAAACATTTTTAACTTTGTTTGTTTCTCGAGAAAAAAAATATGATGCCTTTAACACATTATTAGTTTTTTGATATCATGTTTTTCTTTATATCATATTTTTTTTATTTGTTTTTTTTATAATAATAATTTTTTCACATTAGACACTTCCATTACATCACTCACCATATAAAACACATAAAAAAAAAGATTTTCCACTTGAAAGTTTACTACAAAAAAATTATAGGATTTGTCCCTGCAACATTTGCAATTTTGTCATGGAAAAATTGTCACCAAAATCATCATTCGAACACTTTTGTATTAAGCGAATCCACAATAAATATTTAATATATATATATATATATATACACACACACACACACACACTAAGGAGAAAAAATGATATTAATATAACATTTAAAAAAATGTCTTCTGTAAAATATTTTATTTGTGAATCTTCCTTAAATAACGTTATCAAATACAAAATCAATATGACTCTAGGGATGTTCGCGGTCCGGTCCGATCCCATTTTGAGGTATTTTTGAGACCGGACCGCATTAATCGGTCATAGAAAATTATGGACCGAGACCGGATCGGAATAATCGATCTCGGTCCTATTCGATTTTTAAGCGGTCCGTGTTCGGTCTCGGTCCTTTTCGGTCCTCCCATTAAAAACAAAACATTTTTTCAATTACTAAAAATAGCACATTTTTTCAAAAAAAACAGCACACGTTTTTTTATTAAAAACAACACTTTTCTTTTAAAAAAAAAACAACACTTTAAAAAAAACATTATTTTAAAAAACTGCACTTTTCTTAAAAAAAAACTGCTTTAAAAACAACACATTTTAAAAAACAGCACTTTTAAATGTTGAAAAAAAATAACAGTTATGGATGGAAAAAAATTTGTACCCAACATTTCAAGTATGGATATCAGGTATGGATGAAAAAAAATTGTACCCAACATTTCAACATTTCAAGCAGGTGTCAAATTTATACCCAACATTTCAAATATAGATGAAAAAAATTTGTACCTAATCACAAATCATAAATCGTATGGATGAAAAAAAAGAAACAGGGTCTTGAACTAACACAATGAGGGAATGACATATCTTATCTTGTGGATGGAGAGGGTCAAAACAAATAACAGATGAAAAACTTATAGTTTAAACATCTTGTGGATGGAGAGAAATACCTTGATCAAAGTTGTTGTTCATATGTAGGAGAGCTGTTGTTCGTATGTAGGAGAGGAGAATGAGGGAATGGAGAGCCTGTCGACTTAGAGAGAGCAGGGAGGAGACTTGTTTGTAGAGTGAGAGAGGAGAAAATAAAATCTAGGGTTAACTTATGTTGGGATTTGGTTTTGGTGGGTTTTCAAGTGGTTAGTAGCGTGCGTGTGTGGTGAGTGTGCAGTGTCCGTGTGTGTGAGTGAATTATGAAATAAAATATATATATATATATATATATATATATATATATATATATATATATATATATATATAAAGCGGTTCGGTCCGGTCCAAAATCATTTTTTACGATCCAGGACCGAAACCGATCCGACTTATGCGGTCCTATATATTTTTAGACCGAATTAAAAAAAAAATGCAAAAACGTGTTCGATTTGATTCGATTTTTTCGATCCATTCGATCTATTCGAATTCGTGTAGAACCCTATACGACTCAAACATGTTACCAACATCGCCAAATTTATAATGATTTAAACACGAAGAATTATGTATCTTAATGGAAAGGCCAATCAAATCAAATACAATATACAATTATATACGTTTTGCCGTGAAAGAATAATCAAATGTTATTTAATATATTAAAATACACATCTTGTTTCAGTCAAAATGAATTAAATAAATGCACATGACCTCACTTCAATGAGCAGTCCACTCACAAGTGGGAGACTGTGGTTAGAAACTCGTTTTAATCTTTAATTTAACTCAGTTCAGAGAAAGATTCTCCATATCTCAAACTTAACAAAAAGGGTCATTTATTCCTCAGGTTTTGTCATATCAAATGCTAAAAAATTAATAAATATAAAAATTTATTCATTTTTTAAATATTAGATAGCATAATTTATTATGATATTATTTATCAATGTATAATATTTTTTATTTATAAAGTATTGATAAATTTTACTTACTTATTTAAGTGAAAAATATTTGTCAACAAATTTGTTAATTCTTTAAATGATTTTAAAGTTTTAAAAAATAAGTTAAAAAATGTTTTAAATAATTAAAAAAATTGTTATGAACATTTAAAAACTGTTTAGTAATGTTTTAAAATCTGTTTTTAACATTTTTAAAATCTGTTTTGAATATATTATAAACACAGTTTTAATGTTTTAAAAATAATTTTAAAAACTTTTTTAAATAATTAAAAAAACTGTTATGAATATTTAAAAACTGTTTTGTAATGTTTAAAAAACTGTTTTTAATATTATAAAAATTGTTAAGAAAATGTTTTACAGATTTTTTAAAAAGAGTATTATAAAAATATCGTAAAAACTGTGTTTACCATTTTTAAAACTATTTTGAATATATTATATAAACTGTTTTAAAAAACAATTTTAAAAATAATTTTAAATAATTAAAAAAACTGTTTTGTAATGTTTTAAAAACTGTTTTACATTTTTTTTTAAATCGTATTATAAAAATATTATGAAAACTGTTTTGCATATATTATAAAAACTGTTTTAAACTTTTTAAAAACAATTCTATAAACCGTTTTAAATATTTAGAAAACTGTTTTGTAATGATTTAAGTACTGGTTTTAATATTATAAAAATTGTTAAGAAAATGTTTTACAAATTTTTTAAAAAATCGTATTATAAAAATATTATAAAAATTATTTTAAATATTTTTAAAAACTGTTTTGAATATATTATAAAAACTGTTTTAAAAATAATTTTAAGAAAATGTTATAAAATTTTGTTTTGAAAATGTATTATTAAAATGTTTTGTTTAAAAAATTTGTTTTACCTTTTTGATTATTTAATGATTTAATGTAAAAAAAATAATATTTATTTTGACAATTTGTTATAAAAAATATTCCTATAACAAAATTTATCATAACAATATTCATACTGATACGTACCAACGGATCCTAACTTACATAGTAACTTCAAATAAACTATTAAAAAACAAGTGTGCTAAACTATGCAAATATAAAACTCACTCAATTTTATTAACTCTTATTTTAATGTTCCTCAATTAATTACATCAGTCAACAAATTTTGAATCCTGTTTTTGTGTCTCAAGAGAGAGAGAGAGAGAGAGAGAGAGAGAGAGAGAAACTGGTCTCAGCTTCAGTGTCCACTTGCCACAAAACAAAGCTGATGTTGAACATTTTCACATAAAATAAAAATAAAACTCTCTCTCACACCACACCACCATCTGCACCAAAAGCAGTTAATGGTTCTGCACTTCTTCTGATGCTGCACAATATCAAAAACCACAAGGTGATTTGTCTTTCTTATCTAAAACCACTCACTCAAACTTGAAACTTGAAACTTACTTGAAACTCAAAAGCTACTTAAATTGCCTTTGCCTTTGGTTGTTGGGTACTCTGAGAAAAAATAGTATAGCTTTCAAGAGTAAGTAAGTTCCACTTTCTAGCTCATATCAAGTCTCCTATTTCAATTTGGTAAAGATTTTAAGACTCAAAAATGGAAAGAGAGTGACCCAACTTTCTCACTATTTTCACAACCTTTCCTTTTTTCACCCAATCTTTGCTTTATATTTTGTTTGTAGATACAAAAAAGAAATATCAAACTAGTTGCAAGTGTTTGAGTAGAATATTCAGAGTCTATTTTTGCTTTATATTTTTCTTGCAGGTACAAGAGAAATAGCAAAAACTAGTAGTAAGTTACAATGGATTTGTATGAAGCAACAAGGGTGGTTTTTTCAAGGATCCAAAGTTTGGATCATGAAAATGCTTCAAAAATCATGGGTTATCTTTTAATTCAAGATCATGGTGAAAAAGAAATGATACGTTTAGCTTTTGGTCCGGATACACTTATTCACTCTATGATATTCAAGGCTAAAAATGAGCTAGGAATTTTGTCATCTTCAAGGTTTAATAATTTTGTATCTCCTCTCACTATACCAAATGATCTAGGAAATGATTTTCATCAATCATTTCTTGATGACCCTCCAAAAAGTCCAAATTTGTACTTTCACCCCCAAGATTTAGCCTCGAGTCCTAACGGTAACGGAGTAGAGGGTTGGGGTGGGTCTGTTCGGAGGAGCTGCTCCGTTAGTGACGTCAGTTTTGGGTCGGATGACGTCAGTGGGGGACTTGGGTGGAAGCCGTGTTTGTATTATGCTAGAGGGTATTGTAAAAATGGATCAGGCTGCCGGTTCGTTCACGGCGTTAGTGACGGCGTTGATTTTGGCTCACCGGAAAACCACTTTATGGGCTCTTCTCCAAATAGCTTTTCTGCTCATCACAAATGTATGGATTTTCTTCTTCACCAACACAATGAAATCCCAAGCCCAAGGTAATCTAATCTTATATTATTTTTTTATATTTTTTATTTTTTCATTTGACCTTGAGACACATTTGTTAGGTGGTATATTACCATGGGTACTAAATTCATTTTTGGTGACATTATTTTTACTAGAGGATCGAAGTTAAAATAGTAGGGTTGTTTGCACTTTGAAACCCTTAGAAATATGTAATTTAAGTTGTTATTTTCACTTTGAGTCCATTTTTTGAGCAAACAAATGTGGCTAAAATTATTCTAAAAAACGTCGCAAAATGTAAGATTTTCACTTTTTATGATGTGTTTGAGCAAAAAATTGCTGCTAAAAAATATGGACCTCAATGTCACACTATGGAAAACTTGGATCACAAAACTAAATTTACACATAATTTTTTGATAAAAACGTTACATTTTTTTACTACAAACTGTCAAGAAAGTGAAAATGCTACTGCACATTTCCTTCCCCACAAAATGCAACTAAATCTGAAAAATTGTACAAAATTACTTCAAAAAGTGAAAATGATACCTAATAAACTTTGATAACTAAAGTAAGGTTTTTTTTACCAATTAGTGAAAATGATACTAAGTATGTAGTTCAATAAGTCCTATTTTATGTTTTTTTGCTGCAACAAGTCCCATGAAAAAAGATTTTTACTCTAATAGGTCCATATTATTTATATGTATAAATAACCTTTTGGGAAAAAAATATTATGATAGGAACTATTAGGAAATGTCTTTAAGTATATAGGACTTATTTGTCAAATGGGGTGAAATAATATACTATTATTAATTTTGGGTTTTTTACACTTTGGATTCTATTTTTTTGCTAACATTGTCAACAAGTACTTTATTCTATATGAAAAAAGCAATTGCAAAAAGTTAAAAAAGACCAAAATAAAAATGTGCAAAACTTTAGTCCTCCACCTGAAAATACAAATAACTACTTAATGAAAACAACCCTTAATTCTTGGTAATAATTTTTATATAGTTTTTGTAATTGTTTGTTATTTGGCAGATCTCGGCTCGATAGATGTGATTTTTCGATGAACCCGGTGTCAAGGCAGATTTACTTGACTTTCCCGGCCGATAGTACTTTCAGTGAAGAAGATGTATCTAATTATTTCAGGTTTGGATTTCTTCCTTAATTATCACTGCTGATTTTGGTAGTGTAGGTAATAGAATTATTTTAAGATTTTCCCAAACAATAAATCATATTTTTTGGACATTAAATGCGTTTGTATGTAAAATTTAATTCGCTATAATGTTCGAATTAATGCATTGAAGGCATTCAATGCATCAATGTGTTATATTTAATTGGCTATAACATCGAATTGATGCATTGAAGACCGTCACTCTATAAAGTGAACTATCTCAAAATGCTGTGTCGGTTTAGAATTACTTTTTTGACTTGTTAATTTGAAACTTCGTGTTTTAAGCATTTTTGGGCCAGTGCAAGATGTGAGGATACCATACCAGCAGAAGAGAATGTTTGGGTTTGTAACGTTTCATTATGCGGATACTGTTAAGCTTATTCTTGCGAAAGGGAACCCGCATTTCGTTTGCGATGCTCGGGTGCTGGTTAAGCCATACAAGGAGAAGGGCAAAGTCCCCGAGAAGTTCAGGTACAAAATGCGTCGTAATTATATACAATTTTTTTTCTTCATCGGAACTTTAAGAGGCTCTTTTTTTTAAAAAAAAATTAACACTTGTTATGCACAAGATCTCGTTTTTATCAATGTATTTTAAGTTGTCACAGTAGCACTTTGTTGAGTGTTTTTAAATAGGGAGTGATATGTAAAACCACTATGGTTTAGGGGGTTTACTGTAATTTGTCAAACAAGACATCATATTTTTTTTTTTTTTACAGAATTAAGGGCAAGGTCATGTTTCTTCTTATATTTGGATTTTTAGGACAATGTTTTTCAGGGTTATAAATCTAGTCCCAGTGGTACAATAACATTTATTTGTGTGGTCCTTTTAGAGTTACGAGTACACAAAACAGGTAACTTCATTTGTTTTAGCTAAAGAGATATTTATATTTATACCCTTAGTCATGCTCATTTAAAACTCATTCTAAAAATACACACATAACCCCACCTCCACCCCACTTCATCCAACCCACCGGAATCCTCGTCCAAATGTCGAAATTCTTGCCGGAGACCGCCGGAATTCTCGCCGGACTGTTTCTCTCTCCTCGTTTCACTCTCCCTTCGTCTATTTTTTTCATTTTTTTGGTACGCGCCTACGGTACTAATGCCCCAGCGCCGGAGAAGAAGATTTTTTGCATGAAAAAATGGAGTTTTCGCCGGAAAAAATGGAGATTTTAGTGAAATAGTAAATTTATCGGTTTCGATTTTTTTGTCAAAAAATATCAAATATGGGTGTTATTGGATAAATCTCGACGAGTAAATTTCAAATATATAAATTTTGTGAATTTTGAATTTGAAGATTTGAAGTTCTGAACTTTTAAAAATTTGATGTGTTTTTTTATATGAGTTGTGAAATGATATATTGATCATTTTTCATGATTTTTTTATATTGTGCCTAAATTTATAAAATTATGTGGAGTGTTCTATTTTTATACAGTGAGTTATATTGAACCTTTCCTCCAAATCCACTTTTTTGTTTTTTTTGGTTACTTTTACTTGTGTTTGTGACTCGTTAATGTTCTTCACTCTTTGCACTAAAGTTGAAAAGAAGTCGGTAGAATACAAAATAAAGTAGAATATAATTTTGGTGTAAACTTACTTTACAAATACAATTTACTCTAAAGTTATAACTATGAATTTAAAAATTTAGCAATGCTTAGGTGATAACAAAATTTGAATCTTCACATTGCTTCCTTTACAAATGCACTTCGTGCTAAAGTGATAAGTATCATTCGAGATGCTCTTAACAATATGAATATAATATAAAATTCTCCCCCAGAAGCATTATCAAAAGTTAGGAGATAACCAAATTTGACGCTTCTCAATCAATACTCAAATTTATTAATTTTTTCAACTAGTAGAATAGTGGACCCCATGACTTTTTACTAGAAGACAGAGTAGATAATATTTTCGAATTTAATATTTCATTTCTCTCCATCACTTTCTCTCTCATACAATGAATGTAAAAGAAGATCGTGAAAAAATTAATATGTCAAGCATTGTGGGTGGGCCCAGTGCTTTTTATTATTGACAAGAATTTATGGTGGTGGAAAATCAGTGAATGAGTAATCAAAAGGTGACGTGACAATTTCTGAATATTCTAATTTGCTTATATCATTGAAGATTCTTGTACTAAGCTCCATTTAAAAAAGTATTTTCTCAATTATTTGGGGTAGATTATATCAATCAAAAATTTTCGTTCTGCAGCACAATATCCTAACATCCTTGTAGGAATTGAACATTTTTTTTTCGACCTTTATTTTGGAGTTAAAGCGTCGCTAAAAGTCCTATTGTGTCCAAATGAATTGCCAACAAAAGTTCAATGATGTTTTTGTGAGGAAAGCAAAAAAGAAAAGCAAATGTTCAATGATTAAATTGAAAAAGCGCAAAAAGTATATTGTTTTATTTTTGTTATTAAGCCTATTTATATATGCTCCATCCGTTAATGGTAACACGAATAATTTTTATAAAATTTCAGGAAGCAACAGATGGAGAGAGGTGAGTTCAATGCATGTGGCAGCCCTACCGGGTTAGACCCGTATGATCTACAGTTTGGTGAGCAAAACATATTATTCTGTTTAAATGTTCAAATTGTTTCATTTTGGGGTATTAATAAGAAATCAATCAATCTGCTTACATTTCTCTTGAATTTATTAACTACATCGTTTCATTTTAAATCGTGATTACAAGCACATCTTGTATGCTTAATTTAAATTGTTTAGACGCACAATCAATGTAAAATGATTTTTAATCTCACTCTTAAATTATGTATCTCTAAAAAGGGGGATAGTTTTCCGTAACGTATTTACAAATCCAAGTATTCATATTTGCAGTTTGGATTCCATTTTTCTTTTCGGTGAGGTTTATTAGTAATTTAAGCGATACTTTTTGGAAGTGTCGCAACAAGTAGATATGGACCCTAATTTAAAAGTTATTTGCATTACAAAAAACTACTAGACTCCAGTACAAATAACCCTCAAAAAATTATTATTAGGTGTAGTAGTTATTCTTATGCCAGTGTAACTTGAACAATGAATATATATATTACAGGCCCAAGGATGTATTACAATAGCCAGGACATGTTGAGGATGAAATTGGAAGATGAAGCTGAATTACAACAAGCTATTGAACTCCAAAGTAGGAGACTTATGGGTTTGCAACTTCTAGATGTGAAAAGACAACAAAACCATCACCGTGTATTCTCTACCGGCGCTGCATTTTCTCCCCCTATCCACTCTCCGAGTTTTTTCAACCGAAATGTTCTTTCTTCCAATCGAAGCAGCCCAGAAATCATTCAAGGTATGCATATTTGTGTGCGCCGTGTGATCCAATAACAAAAAAATGTGCATCGCATTGTATCGCCAGTACTATAAAGTTTTTTCTTATAAAAAAATGCAAATTAAAGTTCATTGATACGTTCTGTCTTTTTAATCCGGATATTTTTATAATTACGGAATTAGAGAGGCATGCGAACACTCGTCTAATAACAAAGAACAAAGTCTCGCCATTAGTTTTAGGCAATAATATGTTATCTATACATAATACATTTATTTATTTTCATTGTTTTTTTTATGTGAACCGTACCATAACAATATGATACGTGATACATATGATTTTTGATATGCGATTGGATAGCTATTCTTAAAGCGCTTTGTTTAGTCACATCTGTTATTCCTTGTACTTGTTGCTTGAATATTGACATGAAAATGCTGGTATACTGAATTCTTCACTGCAGAAAATGGTTCAATTTTCGCAATGGAAACTCCTGCAATTGATCAGCAAAGGGCAAATGCCTTAGAGCATGAGAAAGAATCATCCAATTTCAATGAGGAGGATGTGAAAGGCAATGCCAATGGCAATGGAAGTGAAGAAGAAAGTCCCCATCTTGAAGAGAGTAATTTGCAAGAAAGGTGCAAGATTTTTCATTCATAGTTTGTTTGAGAAATAATCCTGTAATGTTGGAACATATTTTTAATAGATATTTGATGGTGGGTCCTTTGGACTTGCTCAACTTAGCAAAAAATCAGTATTTTTAAGTTTTACGGCGGTTTTTACATTTTTTTTATAACTTTAGTCGCCACTCCCGATAAATTACTTTGATAGGAGACCGAACAAAATTTATTTGTTTTGGAGATGCAAAGGAGGGCCAAAAATCGAAAAATGACCTAAAATTGGGAATTAATTTTGCGTTTTACCACATTATTTTTTAAAATTACGATAAGTTGATATTTCGAATAACTTTGCTTTTCAATTGATTTTTTATTAATTATCTATGCATTATGGAGGGCAGCTTGGAACACATTCTCCCGGACAATCTCTTTGCGTCTCCTAAAGCAGCTGCCGGAGGCAATAACACGGCCTTCTCAAATGAGGTGGCGGAGAAAAATGGCGTGGTGGCACCACTTTCTCTCGCCGCACCCTTTGTTCCCGCTACTTCTAGTTTTGATATGGCTTCACTCAAACCATGTTACTTCCAAGCCCCAAGGTACATTCTCGCTCTTTCTCACACAAGCGCGTGCACACTCGTTTTTATTAGTTCATACAAAATAATTGACCATAGACTTCAAACAGGTTCACTACTGGTCATGGAGCCATGGAATGTAGGCCTTTAGCTTCCTTACCTTATGTAAGTGTGTTTATGATAAATTGCTTGTTATCAAGTTTTTTAACTTTCTTTATTTCATGATATTGTGAGCCTTAAAATTAACAATTAAAGAATGGAAAATAAACAAACTAGTATGAGACTTGTCATAGTAAAACATGATTAATGTCTTGGGTTTATTTTTTTGGAATGATTTCAACCTTCAGGTTTTAATAGTTTTTAATGTTCTTTGAAGTTTAAAGTTTTCAATATTTGCATTTTGAGGTCTATATTATTTAAGCTTCGGTAGTTTTTTGTTACACTTTTTCCCTACAAATATTGGTAAAAGTGAAAAGACTATAAATATCCCTAGTTTTTAAACTAAAAAACACATTACGAAAAATAATAAATGACAACCATATCTATATTCCGAGATAAAGTATCGTACACTTGGGGCACCACGTGTTCACGCTCAATACCAATAAAGAAACGATACGGATGCGATACGTTTCTACTGTATCTTTCGCTATTTTGCAAAAGTATCGTGTCTTTCGTTATTGGTGTTGAGAATTGATATGTGCATGATACCTTTTCTCATGTATTCCGAGTTTTTCTTCTCACTATGATGTGTGCCAATAACATAACCAACAAAAAAAGACAAGTATTTAGACAAGACATGGCCAACATGGTTGACTTAGTCTTGTGTTTAGTTTTGCCGTATTCAAATTCTTGTTCTCTAAACCACAAGTTTTCTATATCCATTTATGTTTCCGGGCCATGTACATTCGGACACATTAATTTTGTGTTTAAATTTTTTCATATGTGCACTAAACTCCATTTTCAATTTTTGACAGTTTGTATTGTTTTCTGCAGCACTTTTTATTTCTTTATACAAGTTGCACAAAAAAAGAGTAAAGGTTTTTGCAAACACTAATTTTTTCCTCAAAAATGTAGCAAAATGAATCTCAAAGTGTAATTTATTAACAACTTTGGACCCATGCAAATAATCCTATACTTTTTTCTTATACCTACAACTTTAAGTATTTTGTTTTGTTACAACACTAATATTAGAAGGATACAGTTTGATGAGTAATTCTAAGTCGACACAAGGTTCTGATAAATTTTGTACGACACAATAATGTATCACCTCTTTATTGGTTGGTTTTGATTATCAATTAAAACAATATACGCAGCACGACATGAACAAGTCAACGTGGTTATGGTAAAATTTGTGTGACACAATGAGTCGTGTCTTTATTAGTTGGTTTTAGTTATCAATTAAAACATTATATACAAGAACGAGTCAATGTGCTGCACAATCATATCATGTAAAGTTGCATTTTTTTTAATTCTCGATTTTTAATATTTTTTTTATTTTTCATTTTATTTTACAGGAAGAAGATAGATACATATAACCAATACCAAAACACATACCAGATCTGTACACCATGAATATCACCTGTCACCACCACCATCATCAATAGTCAAATACTATACCATACCATACTACGTAGAAGACAGTAAAGGAAGTGGGTCAGCCTTTTCATTATCTCTCTGTGGACCACAGCAAAAGGAGCAGAAAATCATTGGAAAAAAACGAAACAGTCAAATTTGTGTAGAAAACTAGAAAATCCTATTGGGGCTGTAATTTTCTCATTCACCATAGATATGGCTTTCCCAATATAAAATAAAAACAACCCAAATTTAGTGTTGTTATTAGTAAAGAGACAGTTAATGTATAGCAGAGGCAAAAAATCAGAAGAGGAAATATGGAAGTGAAGGCTTGTGTAACTACAAAGGATGATTTGGTACCCAAAATGGAAGTTTCTTTGGGGTTTAAAGGCTTGAAGTGAGGGTAAAAAAGTCAGCTTTATTTAGGGTACTAAAGAAGTGGTATGTTACCATAATTAGTTATTGCTATTTATATACAAGGGTTCATCTTTTTAGATTTGAGGACAAAAAGAGGAAAAATTTAGAAATGATAATTTTATTAATCTTATTGCTCTCTCTCTCTCTCTCTCTCTTGGTATGTGAGGGTTTGCGTTATTTTTTGACGAGTACTTCTACACTGACACATTTTTGCGACACAATGACGTGTCATATCGGTATTGGTTAGTACGGCTAGTGCGGATCCACATTCATAAGGCAATATCATATATTGGTGCAAGACGTTACTGTGTTGCATTACTTTGTGTAAAAAATTTGTGTCGGCCTAGCGATTTTGTTTGACATATTGATGTGTAATAAATGTTGTGGCCTCTTTAGTCAAATAAGTTTGACTGAAGTACCTTCAATTTTCACACATTTTTCAATGGGTGTATAAGAGTCGGACTTGTGTGGAGTATATATGAGCTTTTCTATTGTGACTGAATTTTCAACTAAAATTTTATGGATATATTGATATGACTGTTTTTTATTGGTTGATTTTTAGGTTTCAGTGACATGAATCTCAAAAGTTAACTCATAAAAAGTTGTCCAACGGTTTCAGTCCATCCACTTTCGGTAAAAAAAAAAAATAGGGGGCACAATAGAGTTTTTGCGCATATATATCAACAAGTTATCCTGAAAAAAAGTTATGTTAGATTTATAAAGGGTGTTTTTGGAATAATATCATTTTTATATGATAGTTGACTTAATCTCAATCTAAAAAAAAAAGAATTAATCATAACACTCAATTCCACTTCTTTTTTTGAAAATTAATGTAGATTTCATTCAAATTAGGGGTAGTAAACGGACGGATACAGATCGGATATCATGTTTTTCATATTCATATTCGCTATCTAGATGCACTATCCGTATTCGCCCGGATAGTTAAAAAAACTATCAATATTCGTATTCGCTCGGATATCTCGGATTCGGATAATATCTGTATACGTTTACATTGTTTAGCCATTGTAAAAAATAACTATTAAAATATCCATTCCAATGAAATTCAATTCAATCCAAATAAATATATAACAAAATTATTACCTTCTAACATCAACAATTATGGCTTTCATAATAATAGTAGCATTCCATAATGATAATATGACTTAAATCTATCCATACTTTACAATCATATAAGCTTAACGCCATAAAATAAAATAAAATAACAGTAGCTCCATGATAATATATCCAATAAAATAATAATACATAAGATTTTATAACATATCAAATAGAATAATAATTTTAGGGTGTTTTTGTTTTGAGTGGAGTATGTGTTTGTTTTGTTTTAGGAAGAAATGATTAAGGTTTTATTTAATATTATTTTATTAGTAATACTAATACTAATATTATTAGTAATATTTTAAACATTTATTTGACGGATACGAATATCTGGTAAAACGGATATTCGGTAAAATGGATATTCCGCATCGGATACGAATTATCCGTGTCGGATACTAGTACTATCTGTATCCGTATTCGTATCCGTTTTTCGTATATTTTTATATTCGTATCCTTTTCCATTTTTTCGGATAAATATTCAAAAATTCGGATTCGAATATCCGTTTACAGACATAATTCAAATCAATACCTATTGCATGCATATATGACATATAAAAATGGAGTTTTGTCAAATAGATTTTATAAATATTATGTTTTTAAAATGGAGTTTTGTCAAATAGATTCTATCGTCAGTTAAAACTTTTGTCGGGTTGCCAACTCATCTTTTGGTGTTATATACCAATTGGGCCCTCATCTTTTGGTATTAATATGCATCATTTGTGCCATTGAAAATGATATTGGGACTGATTTTTTTACCTAAAGTGGAATTATCGAATGAGGTGGAGGGTTTCTTTTGGTTCTTTTGTGGGGTTCACGCCAGTACGACCAAAGAATAAACCAATAACACGCTGCCACGTGTAATTTCGGTAAAAAATTATGTTACATTAGAAGTACTCTTTGTGCCATACATGGCTGGTGTAAGCGAAAGTTTTTTAACTTAATTTTTGTTATAAAAGATAATTTTTTAAATGTTTTGATGAGGATGAATATAAATTATTTGCTTTATAAAACACTTTTGTTAGTAAGTACTTTTATAAAAATTGTAGTTTTCGTCTCTCTTAGAAAAACTGATTTATGTATATAATTTTTAAAAGAAAAATGATAGAGAGACATGAAAATGGGACTTAAAGTCCAAACTTAATGACATGGCTATTCCATGTCATTGGCCACATCAGCTCAAAACCCATAAACCCATATGAGAACAAAAAAAAAATAGGTAGCATCTTCTTTAAATTAAAAAAAAAATATGTTTTCTGAAAAAGAAATTATACGGCATAAAAAAATTTGAAAAAAAATGGTTCGCACCGGTGGTATGTATAAGTGTTCCGACCACTTTTACATACCGCTGGCGCGGACCATTTTTTTAAAATGGGAAAATGATTATTTTTACCATAAAAAAAATGGTCCGCGCCAGCATCATGGAAAAAATACGATTCCATGTCACGTCACGTTTTATTTGGGTCTTATTTTTAAATAACACACTCTAATTTTCTCTTATTTTTAAAGGTCAGCGCCAGCGGCACCTCTTATTTTTAAACTTAATTTTTTTTTTTAATTTTACAACATTTAAATCAATTTTTGTATTTTTTAAAACTGTTGAACGGTGCGCATTAAAAAACTATTCCAATGATAAATTATTTTTAACTCATTTAGTCCTAGAAACACACACTTACTCAATATTCTCATATTTTTAAAGGTCCGCGCCTGCGGCACCCCTTATTTTTAAACTTAATTTTTTTTATAATTTTACAACATTTAAAACAATATTTGTATTTCTTATAACTGTTTAAAAGTCCGCGTTAAAAAACTATTCTAACGAGATCACTTATACATACCATTGGTACGAACCATTTTTTTTAAATAGTAAAATAATTTTTTTACTATTTAAAAAAAATGGTTTGCACCAGCGGTAACCGCCTATATATACCGTTGGCACGAACCATTTTTTGTAAAGTAAAAAGGTTATTTTTACTATCTGTAAAAAATGGTCCGCGCCAGCGGAATGAAAAAAAAAGACTCTATGTCCCGTCGCGTTTTATTTGAGTCGTGGTCAAGTCAGTTAAAAAATAAATCGCATTGTGTAATTTTTTAACTGATTTGTGTTAAGATTCATACGATTTTGTATCTTATCTTGATGTATTTTAACACATAAAATTTTAACTTATATTTTTATTTGAGTCGACTTTTTTTTTATTTAAAAATTATATTTTAGTAAAAAAAAGAATTTGTAGGGTGTCAAAAAAAAAAAAAAAAAAAACAGATTTGGCAACACATACTCAATGATGTGGCAAGCCACATCATTAAGTCTAAGAATTAAGTCACTACAACCGGTCGCTGTAGTGATGCTCTTTTAAAAAAAAAAGTTGTTTTACAAATATGAATAGTTTTTTAAACAAGATTGTTTTTATAAAAATAAAAGTATAAAATCAGTCCTTTTATAAAATTATAGTTTTAATTATTTTTTTTATAAAAACTATTTTTTCAAAATTAGATTTTATAAGGATAAGTATAAAGTCATTTTTTTAATATAAAATTTGGGTATTTCTAATGTAATTTTCTAAAAATTATAGTTTTAACTTCTTTTTATTCTTCTTTTTTTTTCATAGAAATAATTTTTTATTTTATTTTTCACAAAAAGTGATTATAGTAATATCTGTTATTAATAAGTAACATATATATATATATATATATATATATATATATATATATATATAGAGAGAGAGAGAGAGAGAGAGAGAGAGAGAGAGAGGATTACAAGTGGACCAAAAGAATGGACTTTTTAATGGACTTAGCAAAAAAGACTAATAACCCGCTAATTTTAATTCCTTGGTGTAATAGGTCCGCGCCAGCGGCACCCAATAACCGAGACTTATTAGTCTTTTTTGTTAAGTCCATTAAAAAGTCCATTCTTTTGGTCCACTTGTGAACCTCTCCCTATATATATATATAAATATTAAATCATTTTTTATATAAAAACAATAGTTTTAACTTTTGTTAATATAAATTGTGTTTTAAAAGGTTAATTTTATAAATATAAATATATAAAAAATTTTGAAAAAAATTGGTTTTATAAAGTAATGTTAACGTGGAGATTTTATAAACTGTTTTCGAAAAACTTACATTATTTTACAGAAAATTATATTTTTAAATATTAGCATTTATTAATTGAAGGTTTCATACGAATTTCATATATATATATATATATATATATATATATATATATATATATATATATATATATATATATATATATACACACACACACTAATGGATATTAATATAAGTATCAACAATTATTACTATAAATTTTAATTTTTTTAAGTAAAAATTGTCTTTAATTAAATCATAATGGTTATTAATGTATATATTGATTTCTATCTAAAATATTATTTTTTAATAAATCTTAATTTATTGTGTTTTTTTTGTTATTATAATTATGGGTGACAAATGGGGAGGTTGGACTTGTTTTTAAAGAACGAACCATAAAAAAATGGATATTTCATCATTTTCTTAAAGGAGCTTTTGAAAAAAGGTCCACCCCAATCCAAAAGTATGTGAAAATTGGACAAGTCACACAATTTTATAAATTTAATCTTTGTACTATAAAGACCATTAAAAAATTATCAATATATCATTTAATAACTCATATACAAAAAAACCATCAAATATTTAAAAGTTCATAACTTCAAATTTACAAATTCAAAATTTACAAATTTTATATATTTGAAATTCATTTGTCGAGATCTATCAAACAACACCTATATTTAAAATTTTTTGACAAAAAAATGAAAACGAATAAATTACTATTTCTCTAAAATCTTCATTTTTTTCGGTGCTCCATTTTTTCTTGTGGAAAACATTATTCTCCGGATCTGACAATGGTATCACTGATGCGCATAATAAAAGCAAAAGAAATAGATGAAGAGATAGAAACGAGGGAGAGAGAAAAAAATCCGACGAGAATTCTGACTGTCTCTGGCGTAGATTCCGGCGATTAGAGAAGACTGTTCAGGCGGGGATTCCGGTGGATGGAGTGGGGTGATGGTGGGGTTATGTGTGTATTTTTAGAAAGAGAATAAGTGTGTTTTAAATGGGTATGAGTGAGGGCATAAATATATTTTTAACTAAAACAAATGACAATTTACTTGTTTTGTATACTCCTATTTTTAAAAAGACCACACAAATAAATATTATTATACTATAAAGATTTTATTTATAAACATTAAAACTAGTGTCCTATAAATTCAAATATACGGTGAAACATGACCTTTGACGGAATTTCCTATTTATTAAAGTAACATCGATTTTTTAGATAAGGAAACATTGCTTTTTACAAAAGATTCTACAAAATCGTTATATAAAAAATACAATTTGTTCAAAAAAGTTACATCCAACTATTTCTTTATATAAAAAAGGGCCATTTTTTCTTAAACATGGAAACAATTTTTTTGTAACCTTTTTTTAAAAGAAATTGTTATAAATAAATATATAAATTAAATATGAAAAAAAAATTAAAAATATAAATAATTCATTTCGTATTGTATTGAAATTTTTGCCTTGTAAAGTATGTGAGGATGTTTTAAGTTTTACATAAAATGTAAAGATTGATTAATAATGACCTAATGGTTTTTCATAAAATGAGATCAAATTCCCAAAAAATCAACAAATCGGGGCATAACTGAATTTTAGAAATAAAATGAGTGCCGGAACTAAATGACCCTACAAATAATTTTTACTTTTGTATTTTTACAAAAATAGCATTATTCTTGTTGTAGTATAGTATCCATCTTTCTCTCTCCTCGTGTTTTATGGAAGGTAAAGGACTTGTCACATGGGTGCTGACAGTTCATTGAGTTATTTTCTCATTTATATATTATCAGTTTGTTTGGGTCCCATGTAATCTCTCTCTCTCTCTCATATACACACACTAGTGTGGCCCGTACCAATGGCACATCGATAAATTTACTCTCAGGATAAAAAAAAACACTTACTCCGGACAAAAACAAAAAATTAAAAATAAAAAAAATATATATTACCCCCCCCCCCCGTTTTATTCTTTTATTAAAAAAAAGACCCAAAACCCCTTTTTCTCCCTTTTAAAAAAAAAGAAAAAAAAAACTGATAGCGTGATGCGCATGAAATGTCAAAAATAACATACATATATTTTGGCATACCTCATATATATATATATATATATCAATGTTCTAAAAAACGCGGGGGGTGATCGAGGAGTGGAGGCCACGCCTTGAGCTTTAGAAACTTAGGTGGACCTTAGTCGTAAAAAGAGAGAAATTTTTTTACATGGGACATGCTAAGAGAACCTTTTATCAAGCGTTATATATATATACAGTCCTGTTCTTGTGCGGATTAGTCCGCATTTTAAGAATGGGGATCGGACATGTGTCACCTGGCGGTGAGCCCAAAAAAGAGAGAGTGTGCCTATAATTTAGGCGATAATTTCTAGGCGCACCGTTAGGTGACACATGTCCGGTCCGCATTCTTAAAATGCGGACTAGTCCGCACAAGAGCATGACTGGTATATATATATATATATATATATATATATATACCAGTCATGCTCTTGTGCGGAGTAGTCCGCATTTTAAGAATGCAGATCGAACATGTGTCACCTGGCGGTGATCCCAGAAAAGAGAGAGAGTGCACCTATAATTTAGGCGATAATTTCTAGGTACAGCGTTAGGTGACACATATTCGGTCCGCATTTCTAAAATGCGAACTAGTCCGCACAATAGTATTATTTTATATATATATATATATATATATATGTGTGTGTGAGTGTGTGTATAATGGAGGAGAGAGAAGGACCTGACAGGAAAGGACCCACGCAGATCTTAAATTAGAGGTATGACAAAAGTGCACAGTGTAAGATTCTTTTGGGTACTGTGGACATGTGAATGCGTGTGAAATATACAATTTTTTCTTTTGTTTTCTAAATATATTTTTATATATATGTTTTGAAAAAAATGTTGTTTCAATTTATTTTTAAATTAAGATACTGTTTCTAATCTGAAATTCAAATTATTCCGACTTAAAGAAGTAATAATTAGTATGTTTTAAAAATAATCAAGCAATTATTATTTGTTCTTGAATAATTAAGATGTCAGAATATAAATTTGTCTGAATACATTTATGAAGAGGTTCGTTTAAACTTTAGAGAATAAATGATTTTTAGATTTAGATTGTGTTTGATAACTTTTTTGTCATGCCAAAATAAATAAATACGCTTGATAAAAGGTTTTCATGTATTTTTATTCAACTTAAATTATGGTAAAATTTCCAAACAATTTTTTTTTCAAAATTTTTTTACTCTTTACTATCAAACAATCTAAGACGCTTTGAAATTTCACTTAAAAAAAAATGAAGGGTGCTTTTTCAAAACGCCTAGGTTGGGTCCGTTAGTTTACTATGTATTATTTAAAAATTGCGGTCTCTTAACAATGATTTTTAACACTATATTATAAAAACTTTAGGGATTTGTAAATTTACTTTCACGAACACCTGTTTTAAGTGAAATTTCAATGTTTAAGACACCAAAGTTCAAAGTGCAATAATGTTATGGTTAATTACCCTTGGATCTTTCCAAATTTGCCTTTATTTTTTACTTCATCACCATTATTTTTATTTTCTACACCAGACCTTTTGAACTCTTGAATGGGATTAAATTACCCCAAAATGATAAGGGTGTTATGTTTTGGATGTAAAATTAGTCATGTGCATGGCAGACGAAGGTATTTTTACACAAAAATCCCTTATTTGATAATTTGATAACATTCACTCCAAAACTTTATACCGTAATGTTTTGTGATAATTTGATTTGCTTTAATAAGTTCATGAGATTTAGTATAGAAAATGAAAGTAAAAGCCGCGAAATAAAAATAGAGGCAAAGTTGGAAGGGTTAAAGTATAATTAATCCTTACTTTTATAATAAGTTCGTAATGGCAGTCTTGACAAAATATATTTAAACTATTTTTTTAAACTAAAACATATTATTTTGGTCCCTGGACAAAAATTCACTCAACATTTTTTCATTAACATTTCATGACTTTTTTAATTTTGTTCACAAAAATCTTTCATCATTTAAAACACTTTTTTTTCCTTTTATTCTAAATCCTACAAAAAATAGTTAAGGACTATGTTGAAACATTAAACTGAAAAGCGTAAATATAATTTAACATATGAAGATTAAACATTAATTATCCTTTTTTTTTAAATAAGAAGGAAATGACCGAAAAAGTTGACAAGCACAGCCCATCTTGTTGTATAGATATTGGGCACGTAGAGTTTGAAATTGGTTACCTTATACTCTTTTTTCTTACCTTTCCTTAATAGTGGAGACCACTTTTTCTTAGGGTTCTGGTTGTTTTTGTGGAGTTTATTCTAAATTATGGACCTCTACCTAACCACAAAGAAAAACGATTTTTTATTTCTATGTAGGGACTTTGTTTAGTCAATTCCAAAATCCAAAATCCAAAATGGGAATCCAACTTGTAAAGCATAAAATTCCAAATTCTTTAACTAATTTATATTGCATGTGAAATGTTGTGTAACATATGAAAATTAATCTTAATAATCTTAATAAGGCAATCAACCTTAAAATCCCCTAAATGATCATTTGACGTCATTTAAATAGTTGTTGAGTATAGACTTCATTATGTCCTGTTTTAATGTCAAAACAATCTTTCTATGAAATTTTTTACCAAAAGATACCTCCAAAAAACATTTCAAATCAAACCACACATTCTTCTCCATGTGTATGCAGGAAGAAATATGTGAAGTGGCATTTTGATTCCTCATCATTTTTTTTTGTATTGATGATGAAAGGGATATGCCAAAAAGCGCGAACCAAGATTCGTCGAAAACCAAAATGAGAAAGGGGAAAAGTCTTTCTAGAACAATCATTAGAATGACCCTTAGATCCGAAATCTCTAGCAAAAAGATAGCCATAGCGCTTTATCAACTCTTCTTTTTTGCCACATCGGGGCGCGGAGAATCGAACCCAACTAGACCTTTTCCCATGAAGAATATCAATCGTAAACCAAAAGCTTTACCCTCCTCCTCTATCTATCCAAGGGATGGAAGAGCAGAGGCCGTTGTTGTCTTCTCCAATCAAGAATTGGGGCCTCACAATCACTAGCTAATATGCCTTTCTTCATTCATGGTTCGATATCCCGGTGTCCTAGGCGTAGAGGAACCACACCAATCCATCCCGTACATGATTCGATATTATGGATTGATTTAAAAATTATTTTGGAGTTTTTTTTAAATGTGGTATAATATGATTGTTTTGACATTTCTATTATTTTTTACACTTGGGTCCTCTAAAGTAGCGTAACACCATTTTTTTTGTTAACCATTTTGTATGATGCTTTATGAGTATTTAATATACTATTAGGCCTCAAGTTTAAAATGTGCGAAAAAGCGTTGGTTAAGCTCAATGTATCAAAACAAATGGGGTGAATGTTAAATAATTGAGGAATATTATGTGTTTGACCTCGTCCACTTATGATGTCGTATGTCACTTTTAGGTGTCAAAGTTTAGTATATTACATTCCGGGTAATTTTTTACATTGTACACACTTTATTAAAATTCGATGATTTTTTGCAGCATTTATTTCTACAATAGTTTCACACAAATTGGTATTCAAAGTGATAATACATTAATCCTTTACACCTAAAGTTATATACCTACACTAAACTAGATAAAGCATGCACTTGGCAACCATCATAGAGCAACTAAAAGAATTTGGAATGAAATTTCCACCTAGCCTGACTCTTGAGGAAGAAGATTAAGCAACCTTTACCTGAAAGCCTGCAAGTGGGCTCGTTAATCTCATGACTGGTTTGTTTCTCTGAAAGAATTTAGTCTAGACAACATAGTCTAGGTTCTGACAGATTAAAGTCTCAAGAAGGGGGTGATTTACGAAGCTTCCGAACTCCTTGTTGCAACGAGACTCAGAGGATACCTAGTCCCATATCAGAATCATTTATCCTCAATATGAGAAGACTTGTACCTGAAGACCTCGAGGTTGTCGAATGCGTAGATTTTTTTAGAAACACCAAGATAACCACCTCAGGGTGGGATGGAGCTTTAACCACTCAAACAAATCACACGATGAATCCAACAATAATGTTGTCGATACTACTACCTTTTTTTACGGGATGATCTCATTTTAAGAACTCTTATTTGAAATCAATGAGGTTTCTGGTGTCCCCGAGGTGGATAAAGAAACGTGGATCTTTTTCTACCCATAGTTAGTGAATTGTATGACTCGTTTAAGATGGTATTACAGGGACCCAATTCCCGCTACAGGCAATGTGCCCATCAACAAAGGGAAACGAGTTGCTGAAGAGTTGACGATGTCAGAGACGATAATAGAGGAAAACAAGATCCTCAAGAAATTGAAGAAAAATAAACCGAATAATACCTTATAGGGGCTATTCATGTCCTCACAACTTCGTAAAAACTCCCTCATTAAATTCTCAAACAATCATGTGTCCCTCCCACCATACCTCCCAATGAGGCAATTCATATAGTCCGTACTTTGACCGCTAAGAGGCTCATTACTTTTACTAATTAAGAGATCCCTAATTTTGGTCATGATCATAACTACACCCTAAATATATCAATTGATGTCTTGCAGAAGATCATTACTTTGGTGCTACTCAATAATGGTTATACCATCAATTTATGTCCAATTCAAATGCTCTGATGCTTGGATTTACAAGTTAGTGCACTTACCCTTTTATCTACTGTCGTGCAGGCTTACAACAATAATCGTTCGGAAGTCATGGGGTCAATCCTTTTCATACTTGGGGCTGGATCAATTTTTCCACAAGTTGAATTTCAAGTAACTGACATGCAGACTTGTTTTAACTTGTTTCTCGATCGCCCATGGCTTCAGTATCTGAGGTGTCGCTTCAACCCTCCATCAAAACCTCAAATTCTTTACTGATAACCTGACCATCATAATCATTATAGACGATGATAATTCGTTCAAAGGTGATTTAAAGTCCATGGTGAAGGATAATTCCTTCCAAAATTAGAAACCCTAAAATTCATGGGAGAGGTAAGGCCAATGCCGAGGGGTTTATGTACATCATGGAACACGTATATACTTATGAATTTGACTTTATCTTCACTTTCTTTTATTTATACCTCAATTTTCTAACTCGGTACCTTTATTGTTGTCTTGTACGCTCATAATTTGGCCTAGGCTTTGATGGATTTAGCCTTGGAGGGGGAGAAATCTTGGAGGAAGTCGATGTATTTTGCTAATGGTAGTGCTCCAGGCCCTAGATGCTGACAATATGTAATTGAAATCCCATCTAGATGCATCATAGAAGCTCATAGATCTTAATGGTAAATACATTGATGAATGTTAGTATCATCTTGCCACTATAGAGAAGGATTTATGTGATCTTTAAAGGTCTTCCTTTTGTCTTTTTAATAGGCGTAGGAAGTACAAAAGGAGCTCATTTTTTACCATGAAGATTTGAAATTGAGCCATGAGACCTTAGTGGAGAGCTATGAGACTCTGAAGTCCATTCTTCTTAAGTTAGAAAAAGATAAGCAAAGGTCATAGTAGGAGGTTGTGGACTTAGTGGAGATACCCAGCTTAATGATGTGAAGTAGACCGGGACGAGTACTTCAATCAATTTAAAGCTTTAAAAAGTGACTAGATGAAGTACATGCAAAGTACAACAAGATTTTAGGCTCAACGTAGGACATGGTTAAAGACTAACTCCAACTATACTTTGAATCTTTGAAGTACCGGACCCTCATTAGTAGGTGTTATGTCGTAGGCTTTATCGATTGGAAGGCAAAATTGCTTCCATATGGCTCGTGCTTAACCTATCCAATCTTCTTTCAATGGGATTCAACTTTGGATGACGAGGAAGAAGAGGATGAAGGAGTTGAAGAAAAGTTTAATACACTTAATGCCTTAGGATCAAAAGGTCCAGGTCAATAAGAATCTTCCCTAACTTCTAGAGAAGTTGTTAAAGATGACAAGGTTGTCTGAGCCTCAGATATACCCTTTTTTTCCCATTTATTATACTTGTTGTAACCCTCTTTCATTTTAACGAACAAAAGTATTTCCCCATATCTTTGCATTATACCTATTGATTATTTATTATTTGTCTTGTCTTTGTGCTTTGTCAAATAGGAAATTCTGATTTTTGCCTTAAAATTTTATGAATCTTTCTAGTTTCTAAGTTAGAGAGGGCCTAGCGCCTAAACCCCTTTTATTTTTGTCAAAACACTTTATTCTTCCTAAATTATCATAGTAAGAAATATAGGTTATAGGTCACGAGGCCTTAGAAGTATAGGATGAACCAATTTTGGAGTCCTTGAAGTTGCTATTAGTTGCAAACTCTAATGTCATTTCGACTTAAATTTTTAAAAAATGGGGATATAATCCTCCTAATTTGAAAATGTTTTTGAAAGATAACAATGTGATAACCTCGAAGATTTTTTATGACCAATTATTAGACTTTTTACAAATAATGTTTTCTTTGGGTAATCATCCCCGGATCACTTTCGGCGTGAAGGGTGTTGGGCCCTTATTATCCTAGCATTTTCTATAACATTCATGGTATTCGGTCCTTATAACTAAGGCTTGAGTCATTGAAATTACATGAAAATAATTGAATCAAGGCTACTTGGACCCCATAACTAAAACTGAGCTAAGGGTGAAGACCTCATAACTTGGGTTAAGGGTCCGGAGACCTTGGAACCTTAAGCCAAGGGTTCTCAGACCTTCATACTAGTTCTCAGTCGGGGGGTACTTGAACCTCAAGACTGGCTTTAAATCCAATTGGACCTCAAGAATGTAATTAAAGTCAGGGATACTTGGACAAATTCAGGGGTACTTAGACCTAAAGATTTCATTTAAGTTAAGGGTTAAAACCACATAAATTAGGTTGAAGATTTACAAACCTCAAAACATTAGAGTCAAAGCCCAGATCTTTGAAAACCTTATAACTAATAGGAAAATTGCTTGATGATATGGAAAAAATGTGTTCTTTTCATTTCAACACATAATGTTTACAAATATATTCATGTCATAAAGTTCACGATCCTTTCCCAAAGTTTTTTTTGGGTTTGCCCCTCTTATGGTCTTTGTTTTAGGATATCTTACTAATGTTCACGGAGGAATGGTTAGGACCCTAAACGCATCGATTTCTTGAGGTGAAGCTTCAACTGAATTCTTAGGAGTGAGTGTAAGGGTATGAGGTGCCTTTAAAGAACCTCTCTCTCTCTCTCTCTCTCTCTCTCTCTCTCTCTCTCTCATGGTGATATTGTAGCATTCTTGATCTTTTTATGATATCCATGGATCTCTTCAACCCCATAGGGGGTGGGAGAACTAATTACTATCCTCTTAGTTGAGATTATTGCATCCAAATCATTAAGTGAGTGCGTGCCCAAAATTACATTATATGCTAAAGGCAGGACTACCAGTAGAAATTTAATCCTCAATGTGGTACAGTAATTTTCGTCTACAACCATGAGTCAAAGGGTGATATACCCCATTAAGAAGGTTCTTTACCCATTAAAATCAACAAGCGGAGTAATGATTGGTAAGAGGTTGGCCATAATATGGCAAATGGCTTTAATTAAATCCATGAAGATGATGTCGGATGGTCGATAAAGATAGGGATGACAATTTAACCCGACCCGTAGGAGCTTCGCCCCTAATGGGGAGGGTTTTAAAACTCGATTAATGAACTAGGAGCAGGTACGGGTTCTAAAAAAACCATTTATTAAATGAGGCGACAGCCAGCGTTAGGTAAAACTTTGTCAGATCCTTATGAACATGAATCCTATGAATATACGTGTTAATGCTAGGGCATTCCCCTTAAGCGATGTGTTGCGCCTGCCACAGGGTGTCTCAAAAAATAGGCAATGGGAGTTGCATCGGCTCCCGAATGCGATGATAAATATGCAAGGGTTCCTGCAACAAGCTGGACGTGTGCGGGTAAAGAAGCTAGTCCGGGATACTAGACTTAGGTTAGCGACTTGGAACATAGGGACTATGACAGGAAAAGGGATGGAGTTAGTAGATACCATGATAAGAAGAAAAGTTAACATAACTTGTTTACAAGAAGCTAAATGGGTCGGTGAGAAAGCTAAAGAAATAGAAAATACAGGATTTAAATTATATTATACAAGAAAACATAGAAATAAGAACGGAGTTGGAATAATAGTAGATAAAAACTTTAAGGACGATATCGTAACCGTTATTAGGAAAGGTGATAGACTTATACTTGTAAAATTAGTATTAGGTGAAAACATAATTAATATTGTTAGTACTTATGCACCTCAAGTAGGATTAGATGAGCACACTAAAGTAAAATTTTGGGAACAAATGGATGAACTAATTCAAGAAATACCCCTAGGGGAGAAAATCTATATAGGTGGAGATTTTAATGTCCATGTAGGAGAGGATCGTGTAGGATATGAGATAGTGCATGGAGGACACGGTTTTGGAGATAGGAACGACGTGGGAGAGTCTATCTTAGATTTTGCGATGGCTTATGATTTTGTACTAGTAAATACATGTTTTAAAAAGAGGCTTGAACACTTAATAACTTATAAAAGTGGAACACATAAGAGCCAAATAGATTTTTTCATTACTAGAAAAGGAGACCGATTAACGTGTAAAGATTGTAAGGTTATCCCGGAAGAGCTTAACCTCACAAAATAGGATAATGGTGTTGGATATAAATATTAAAAATCAATCACGAGTGCGAAAAGTGAAGATTAACCCACGAACTAGGTGGTGGAATTTAAAAGGAAAGAAATTAGAACTATTTAAAGATAAAGTATTAAATGAAGCAACATGGAATAGTGAAGAAGAAACTAACATAATGTGGAATAAGATGGCCACATGCATTAGGAGAATATCTAAAGAAATTCTTGGAGAATCAAAAGGCAAAGGGCCACAGTCTAAAGAAACTTGGTCGTGGAATGAAGAAGTACAGAATATAATAAAAATTAAAAGGGAGTGCTTTAAAACATGGCAAACAAATAGAAATGAAGAGAATTTTGAGAAATATAAATGGGCTAAAAAGGAAGTTAAGAAAGTGGTAAGAGATGCTAAGTTAAAAGCGTATGATGATCTTTATACAAAATTAGGAACACAAGAAGGAGAAAAAAGTATTTATAAGCTTGCTAAACTTAGGGATAGAAAAACAAAAGATTTTAATAACGTTAAGTGCATCAAAAGTGATGATTCGAGAGTCCTAGTCAAAGATGATGAAATTTTGGAAAGATGGAAAAAATACTTTGAGAGGTTATTAAATGGAGATAATGGGAGTAGATTAGATATAGAGGAACTTAGGGAGACTCGAGAAGATATATTTTTTCGTAGAATTAGGACAACAGAAGTCATGATTGCTCTAAAAAAGATGAAAACAGGGAAGGCTTTAGGACCAGATGGTATCCCTATTGAGGTTTGGAAGTGCTTAGGGGAGGATGGAGTATCATGGATTACAAAATTATTTAATAGAATTTTAATGACTAATAGGATGCCCGATGAATGGAGAAATAGTATTTTAGTACCTATTTATAAAAATAAAGGGGACATACAAAGTTGTTCAAATTATCGTGGTATTAAGTTAATGAGTCATACAATGAAACTTTGGGAGAGAGTGATTGAATATAGATTGAGATTGAAGACAACAGTATCTGAGAATCAATTTGGGTTTATGCCTGGGAGGTCAATAATGGAAGCAATCTATTTATTGAGGAGATTAATGGAGAGGTATAGAGAGAAAAATAAGGATCTTCATATGGTTTTTTATAGATTTGGAGAAGACGTATGATAGGATACCCAGAGATATAATATGGTGGGTTCTACATAAAAGAGGAGTGACTCACAGATATATTGACGTGATCAAGGATATGTATGATGGTGCGATGACTACAGTAAGAACATCAGCTGGAGAAAGTAGTGAATTTTCAATTACGGTAGGGCTACACCAAGGTTCAGCATTAAGTCCTTGTCTCTTTGCTCTTGTTATGGATGAGTTGACTGCACAAATACAAGATGAGGTGCCATGGTGTATGCTATTTGCAGATGATATTATTTTAGTCGATGAGACTAAGATGGGGATAAATGCTAGGTTGAAATTGTGGAGAGAAACTTTAGAAACAAGATGATTTAAAATAAGCAGAACTAAAAAAGAATATGTGGAGTGTAATTTTAGTAGTAATAGAAGGACAAATGGAGATGTGGTGAAATTGAAGGGTCAAGAAATACCTAGAAATGATCATTTTCGTTATTTAGGATCGATTATACAAAAAGATGGAGATATTAGTGATGATGTTATGCATAGGATTAGAGCAGGCTGGGTTAAGTGGAGAGGTGCGACCGGTGTTCTGTGTGATAGACGTATACCTCTGAAGTTAAAAGAAAAATTTTATAGGACGGCCATTAGACCCACCATGTTATATGGGACAGAGTGTTGGGCAACCAAGAAACAAAATGTGCAAAAAATGAGTGTGGCGGAGATGCGAATGCTACGATGGATTTGTGGTAAAACTCGAAAGGATAAAATTAAAAATGAACAAATTCGTGAAACGGTAAAAGTAGCTCCTATAGAAGATAAATTGAGAGAAAATCGACTTAGATGGTTTGGACACGCCAAGCGTAGACCAATGGATGCTCCCGTAAGGAAGAGTGATTTAGTTAGTATTGATGGTAACCCAAGGGGTAGAGGTAGGCCTAAATTAATTTGGCGGGATATTATAAAAAAGGACATGATATCACGTGGTTTAACCGAAGATATTGCAGTGGACAGAATGGAATGGAAAAATAGGATTCATGTAGCCGACCCCAAATAATTGGAAAAAGGCTTTGTTGAGTTGAGTATTAAATGGGGCGGGTTAGGAGTCAAGTTAAATAAAATCGCCCCGCCCCGTCTCGACCCATTTAACTTATGCCTACATAATTACCCTTTATATATATATGTTAATTACAATTAAGCCATATATATATATACACACACACACACACACACACACACACACACATACACACACATACACATACACACACTAAAAAAACTCTATATTTGTATACTAATTTTGTAAAAGATTTATGTGAAAACATGGATTCACAACTGGAGAATTGTCTCACATATTGAAATACGAACCATTATATACCTCTAAGACTATAATGTAATAATTTTAATTTTAATATTTTTAAAATTAACTCAACCTGTAGGAGCCCTGCTCCCCCCGTTTATTAAATGGGGTGGGTTATGATTTTGCCAAACCCGTCCCAAACCAACCTCGTTTCCATCCCTAGATAAATATCATGAGCATCTTATCATTCCTAATTACCATGTTAACGATAAGGTGGCCATTATAAGGTTCGGGGACCCTAGTGAGGTCAACCTATCGAAAGATCATTACGGGGACTTCCCACTAAGGGTTATTTGTGAGGTAGGCCTTCAAATAGGCCTTTCGTACGAAGGATGGGGTTTATCCTTTAAGCAAATCCATCTGAAGGAGCATTTACATCATTAACGTTAGGGCCTGTTTGATTTGCAACTGTAATTCTGTTTTCTGTGTTTAAATACAATTCTGATAAAAATCTTCGTTTGGCAACCTGCTTTTAACACATAATTATAATATTTTTGTGTTATAAGCAAGTTTTCCAGAAAACAGGTTTTTGGTGTTTTATAACTTCTGTTTTTTATTTTTTTACTCAGAATTATTCATTCCTAATATTTTAAAGCAGTTATACCTTAATATATAATATACATACATAATACATTAATATGTGTGTAATTCTTATAAATAAAAAATATATATGTACATGTACACAAAATTACGTATGAAATAGTATAAAGTTAAATAATACTATCAATAGATACACGATACTTATATATAGTTTTATACATGTATTATTAATGTATGAAATAATATAAAATATACATATAGTACATATGTATTAAAAAATATTATCAATTTATCTATGTATATAATTTTATAGTGAATTATACATGCAATATCATTATATATATATGTGTGTGTGTGTGTGTGTGTGTGTAGCTAAAAATATATGATATTATATGTACGTGTATATACTTTATGATGTATGTATGTATATATATATATATATGTATACATTCATATATCATGTATGTATAAAAGTTTTATGTATGTTTATATATATATAGTTAAACTCTCCAACATACCTCATTAAATATACCTAAAAATACATGATATTAATGTAAATGTATATAATTTATAGCGTATGTATGTATGTATATATGTATACATTCATGTATCATGTATGTACGAAAGTTTTATGTATGTTTATACACACACACACACACACACACACATGTATGATATAAATATACATGTTTGCCAATTTTATCAAATTTTCAAAAAACTGAATTTAAAAACAAGTTTATCAAACGCACACAAAAAATTATAAAAAAAAACTGAATTTTAAAACTGTATTTAAAAATAACGGTTAAATTGAATTTTTTGAATAAAGAACTAAAGGGGCCCTAACTTTTTCTTACATTTATTGTGGTTTGTGCCCAACATATATATGGATTCTTCAGATATCCCCTCTTGATGACCCTTTTGATAGATTCTTCCAAGTGGAAGTAATCGTTGATGTTATTCCTCTTTCCCTCACTGAAAAAATAATACTTAATTTCATAACTTTTATCTTCTAGAGCTTTCATGGTATTTGGCTCAAGAAAGATGTCCTCCAAAGCTGAAAATATTTCTCCGGGGTATTTATTAGAGGAGTGAAGTGCTTGTCCTCTAGGGTTCCATTTTTCTTTCCCTTATTTCCTTTAGACTCGGTTTGTGCTTGGGTCACCCCATATTGGAATAACAAATATTTCCTGTTACTTTACTGAGGTTGAGGTAGATGGGAGAGGTCAAAGGCTCTTGTCAAGATGGAATCCTCTGCATTCATTTACTTTTGATCTCTTTTTAGCAACCGAGTCATAGTTGGGTGTGGTCTTTTGATGAAGGACCTTAACAAAGCCTCAAAAGTGAGTTATGTAATAAAAGAAACCACATACATGGTTCCATTAAGATCATCTACCTATAAATATTATTGGTTTAACCTTTTAGAATATTCCGTGAGGGTATATTCCTCTTTTTCCTGATGTTAAGGAGTGACGTGGTCGGCTTGCACATATTTAGAGATCATATGAAGTGATTTACAAAGTATCTAGCTAGCATTGTGACAAACTTTATAGTTCTAATGTTATCTTGGCATAGTGTCTGAAAGTGCCTCTTAGAGTGGTAGAAAAGGCTCTGCATAATACCTTATCTAAGTTATCTTACAACATCATCAAATATTTGTAAGTTTTAAGATGGTTGGTTGGGTCCTTAGACCCATAGAATGATTCTATGGTAGACATCTTCTACATGGGAGGAAAGGAATATTGTTGAACTTTGTTAAAGAAAAGAGAGAGTTTTCTAAAGGGAAAATTCAACGGTGTTAAGAATTTAAGATTGATAATGATCAATAAAATTACCCTAATACTATCGCACTTTTTTGCCCTCATCATCTCAAGGATTGATTATCCTGGGTCCTATTCGTGAATGTTCCCCTGGGGGAGATAGTCTCTCCCTATCAAGGATGAGATTTTGTGACCTTTAAAGTTAAAGAAGAGCTTGGTTTCTCTCAGTGTGGCTTTCACAACATTCTTCCTCTTGAATGTTTTGACCTTCTTATTCCCATCCAGTAAGCTGGGGTACCAGTGCAGTGGGTGTAGATGCAACTAGTGCTGGGGTAAGTAGAGGGATCCTTGTTAATTTGAGGATTAGTTGTTCGTGGAGGTGTGGTTGCTAAACTTCCATTATTATCATTATCATATCTAGCCTAGCATTAATGTTCATGGTGGCGAGGGGGAGAGTTATGAAGTCTAACTGAATGACTTTACAGAACAATTATTCCCACGAACGATGCCAAACTGATGGTGATGAAATCAGTCAGGATCTTAGTCTCACCAAATATGCCTCGTTAGAAAAGGAGGAGGTGATATTGAGTTACAAGTAATACACAAGGATATATAGTGGTTCAATTCCTTTGTTGAGGTAACTAAGTCCACTTTTAAGGTATTTCTCACCAGTAGATTCAATATGATTGTGAATAGTACGTAGACATCCAGTCTTTGACTTCAGCTAAGGTGATACGAAGGAGTCTTGGGTCTTTATAATGAGAAGAGAGCTACTTGGATGCAATTTATTGGACTCTATAAGTACTTCTTACTCACTTAGAACTTATAATGCTAAATAACCTAACTATGGTGTTTGTAGTAAATATAAGAGACATAAGTGGTACAACTCTTCGTAAAAGTGCCAAATTTATCTTGACACATGTTCTACTAATCAAATCAATTGAATTAGATCCATTGTAATCTTCATCAGACAGTCCTTATATAGGTAATTGCTAATAGTAGTTGAGAAGTGACAATGGAGGCAAAGATGGTCATGGCTGAGCTCAGTTGCTAAAGTAGGGAGGTGGAAACGTTAATGGACGGTCTTGCAGGTAAATGGTGATGGTTGTTGAGTGTAATAAATGGAATTTAATGCATTAGTATAGACTACAGTGGTAAGTGGGGGTTGGTAGAGCTGTGTATGTACTTTCTACTAACCCGTTAGACTGGTATGCTAAGACTTTGCCTAGATCTTATGAGGTATCCTAAGCATGAGGTTTGTGGTTATGAGGTATTGAAGTTGTTTTAACTAAGTGCAAGCGGTCCCTAGTCCTTCCGAGGTCTGGGAGAGATGCCGAGGTGGATTCTTCTCTGATGTAGCTTCAATGAACCTTCGAAATTACTAAAATGAAGTATGGGATATTTGTTCCTTTATTAACCATCTTTTTATAGTTCTTTTCTCCTTCGATTGATATGGTGGAAGACTGCTGAGGTTTTTGCCTTTCAACACATGTCTTGCCTTTAGACGTTGAGGTCTAATAGTGAATTAAGATAGTTGGTTTTGTCTTGGAGGAGATGTTGAGAGGTTTTCTACTTGAATCATGGGTCCTTGTATCTACATTTAGATATCGGTTTTATGTTTCAGACCTCTTCCCAAGAATTTGGGATTTATGCTCACACTTGGTATTATCGATAAAGTCGACATAACTTACCATCCTTAAAGAATAGATTATGGGTTTGATAAAGACATTGACTTTGGAAAATACAAACATTTTTCTGAGAGCATGTACAATGGTGGGGTAAAATACAATAAAATTTGTAAGTTTATAAATCTTTACAAATTGCATGCACTCCACGTGAGGTTTAAGCAACAGAATCTGTAAGATAATTTGCGTAGATTCTGCAAGTATACGAATCATGAGGAGAATTTGTAAATGGTTCCTACGAACTTCTGAAGTTCGTAGGAATTGGTACGAACTTCTGTTATTCGTAAAAAATTCTACGAACTTTAGAAGTTCGTAGGAACAATTTTTTACCACAAAAAATTATATATTTGGGTTCTTACGAATAACATTTGTCCGTAACATTTCCTACGAACAAATGTTGTTCGTAAGAAAAGTTGTTTTAATTCCTACGAACAACATAAGTTCGTAGGAACTGATTATCATTTTCTCCATGCTCCCCCACTGTGTACTGCTATCTTGAACGAAAGATAAAGCTCATTTTGCTTCTCTAACTTTGCAAATCAAGAGCATCCACCACTGTGGATGCTCTGAGTGCAATGACCTTGAAAAATGTTATTTTTAAAAGACCAGACACACTCACATTGATACAAATATATTCGAACCTTGATTAACTACGATTATTGATGATGCCATTCATACTTCACACATGATGTTAATTACTCACTTGTACACTTTGACATTCATAAGATATGATGATCTTCACTTAAAATATATTACCTCATAAAACTCCCAAATTGACATTTGATTCAAACAGGCACACAAAATATGATTAGATGATACCCACTTGGACTTATCGAAATAAAGGATCGTTTGAAGATTTGTCACGTATCACCACACAAAGAAGACACATTGACTTGATAATATTAAATTGATCCCACATGATTTTCCTGAAACAAACACTCGATGATACACATTTGACTCACATTGAAAATAACCTTGGGATATACAATACCTAATGTTTGGAAAATGTTTTATAATAGATTTTTTTTTAAAACTAACCTCATTTATGACATTCTATAACATTTGAAATCAAATGATTCAAAACGCATTTTTCATAAATCAAAAGAGTTATAAACATTGGAACCAATGTAAAACATTGGCACGCACTTGTTGTAAAACTTATATCTATGAGAGAGATATTGAGAGAGAAATAATTTTTAAAAAGAAGCTAGACAATCACAACACATGAGAAAATTTAACTTTGGAAGTATTGAAATTCACTTGATCACTTACTGTTACAACTAGAAAAACTGTCATAATCAAATTTGGAACAACTTAGGAATTCACACACCTCACATGTAAAGAGGCCTATTACAATAAGATCTTAAAATGATATTTGAATATGGTTAAATAACCTTTGCTTCATAAATTTACTCAAAAATGAAATGATGTCTTAACTATTTAGAAGATATTAATAAAAATGAAATCACAACACACATAAAATAAATATCATAACAATCAAACTCTCTTGCTCCATTGATTACTCTGTGGATCATGTTACACATGCCCTCTCATCTGAACTTCTTGATATAAGTGCCTTATATAAATTTTACTACTCATAGTTGAAATATGATTATCTACATATCTTATACATGTCTATTATAAATATATATTTTCTCAAATGATTAAGATTGACATATCATTGGTATGTGCTACACGGGTACAACATTAACTTCATGTTACATCTATACAATTATTTTCACACTTACATATATTTTTACAAATAAAAAGAGAACTCAATCTTCTTCTTCTT
Organism: Sambucus nigra; assembly: GCA_949130495.1. Lineage (NCBI taxonomy): Eukaryota > Viridiplantae > Streptophyta > Magnoliopsida > Dipsacales > Adoxaceae > Sambucus > Sambucus nigra. Next base: position 53,348,406 of record OX422223.1, read on the forward strand.
CTTCTTCTTCTTCTTCTTCTTCTTCTTCTAATTCTTCATAAATACTCTTTAATTTACATTCTCGCCCTATGCCATTTACAAGAAGCCTCTTATGATTATTTTTTCTAACCATAGTCCCTCTTACTAAATGATGTTCTTTGCTCCCAAATGTCGTGATAATCTCTAATATTATCCCAAAATCTTAGATTTAGTAACCAAAAGTTGAATTCCCACTCCTCCATTGTCCTTTGATAATGACAAAGGGGGATACAATTTATTTTTTAAACAAAGTCTTCAAGAAAGGAGGAGATCTCAAGAATATTCAAAACACCTCAATTAAATTGTCATCATCAAAATGAATATGATTGTGAAACCAAGAGAATTCAAAAGAATATATAAATTATTGACAATAATTCAATTGATAATTAAATACTTAACTACATTTACCTTTGGTATCCTTGACTTAAGAAAAACTCAAGTCATGTTGAGAAGAATAATAAGAAAATCAAGCAACACTTATACAAATTGTTCAATAGGATAACTACACCTTCAAGAAGATTTAAGCTAATCAAGAGCAACATCAACATTAAAGAAGTAACAAGATTACATCTTCAACCACAAGAAATTAAGATCAATCAAAGAAATAACAAATATTCAATCATCTAATCAAGATAGACTCAAGCAAAGAAATCATAGACATCAAGCAAGCTCACTCATCACCCAATGCTTTATGGATTATAAAATATACTTAAAAAAGTCTCCAATAACATACAATTAATTAAGTTACAAATATTAAATAGAGAATTGATAATGTTAGGAATGATGTAAATTTATAACACTTCCTAAACTTGATAAAATAATTGGATAAACCACTCACACGCATTTAGAATATTTTTTCATCATTATAAAGTTATTCAAAGAATAAATAGAAAAACAATCAAAGATAGTCAATTATAATTATTTGGACTCAACTATGTTAGTGTTTCGTTGATTCACTCATTTTGGGATAAAAACTGAGACATCTATTCGACTATAAGTAAAATGAGTTGAGTAATTCTGAAAGAGTCGACTATGTCAGGATTTCTAGAGTAACAATAGCTAGATTTTTTAAAAACACAACAACAACTTTCTCCTACTTATTCCCAAAGACCATGTTTTGTCCTAGTGATATATATACCTTTTAAAAAAAAATTGTTACATACACAATAGATCCGGGGAGAAGCTAGAAAATTATATTGGCGGGGACCACAATTTACTGGGAGTTCGGGGGCAGGAACCCCCGAGGCGATTTTTTTTAAGGTTATGCATGTTTTTATGCAATAGTTTAGCACTAAAAATAAATTAACCATTGTTGACACCAAAATTAGTATGCTGATCCAGACGAATAATAAGAAGACACGTGTCTATCTACATGGCATAATAGCAACGGGGAAGTCTATTTCTCCGACCAAGTCATACTCACCCCAAGCAGCAAGTGTACTCCGAGGAACTCCAACACTCCGAGGAACTCCAATACTCCGAGGAACTCCTGAACGACGAGCAACTAAGGCGGTCCGAGCTACATCTCGGCCACAGTATTGATTGCCAGATAATCAACAGTGCAACTATTCATTGAATCTTGACACACACGCTTGAAGAGCATTAAATGAATTACCCTTTCATGTGTATATCATTTAATGTATCACCCTTTCATGTACAGCCTAAGGGCTATAAATACCTTGTATCACCCTCATTCAAAGGGACCGGAATTTCTTGATAGAACTACATATCGAGAACTCCAAAAACACTTGGCAATAACAGAAACAGTGGACGTAGGCCATTCTTATAAGGCTGAACCACTTTAAAATTCTTTGTCTCATTTATATTTATCTGTGATTAAATAATTAGAAGCAATCTAGTTTTTTACATCAACAGATTGGCGCCGTCTGTGGGAACGACTGTTGTTATCGTTTTTCACCAAAAATCATTCATCATCAATGGCAGATAATCCGGAGTCCAGCAATCGAAACGCTAGAAATGCTGGAAATCCTCCAAATCCCTCTGCACCTCCAGATCTGGCTGGGATTATGACAAATCTGGCTCAAGGACAAACCGCCATGCAAGAAACAATGCGGCAACTCATACAGACCCTTCATGGTGGTGCACCTGCACGTTCGGGACAGCGAAGTGGTCAGAGGCAAACCTATTTACTTTCTTCACGATCCAGGCGTACTGAGTCATATCGTAATGAGGAATCTGATGATTTCTCTTATCAGCCTGGGCGAACTTCGTCAATAAGGGCTACAGATACTGATCAACGTATCACTCTCTCTCCAGAGAGACCCAGTGCCTTGGAAAGACTGAGTAGGGTGTCTCCTTTCAGTCGATTAGACCCTAGGAGGAATAGGAGTCCACCTAAGACCATGCCGAGGAGTTTTCGACAACCATCAGATCTAAGAGAAGGATCGGCACAATCACGACCAGTTGCTCGTCAAGATAGATCTCAGGAGGCCACATCAGAGCAATCAATTGCTCGAACTAACAAGCCCGAGGAAGGAAATGATGCGTGAAAGGGTTCCATTCAGCGTTTGGAGGATAGATTGGGAGAAATGGCTAAGGCGACGAATACCTTACAACGAACTTTTGTTCAAGGGACACCTTTTGTCCAGGCCATTGTGGGTTTTCCTACCCCGTCAAAGTTTAAAGCACCCGTAGTAACCCCCAAATATGATGGAAAGACAGATCCTGTCCTTCACATAGAGCAATATCAAGCTGTCGCCGACATCTATGCTGTCCCCTACGAGATGAGATGTAGAGCATTCTCAGGAACTCTTACTGGATCTGCTCAGATATGGTACAACAATCTTCCTCGGGGTAAGATTTCAACTTTCTTTCAATTAGCCGAGTTGTTCATTGGCAATTTCTGTTTTGGAGCAAAGCCAGTAAAACGAGTAGCACACTTGTTAAGTGTTAGACAAAAATCTGGTGAGAGTACTAGAGATTACATAACTCGTTTCAATAACGAGAAACTGAAAGTCATAGATTATGAAGAGAAGACAGCAATCACTGTCTTGATGAGTGGGTTATTGCCTAACAAGTTGTATTACACTTTGACCAAAGATCCACCTACAACTATGTCAGAGTTGATGGCAAAAGCGGCCAAAATCATGAATGCCGAGGAGGCTATGACTGCGAAGAAGAATATGGATAAAGAAACCAAGGTAGAAGACGACAAATCCAAGAAGAAAGAGCATAAGGGCAATGGCTGTGACAAGCGTTCCAAGTATAATAAATCGTCATGGGAAGTCCTGAAGAAATTCGATAATTATACTCCTTTGAAAATGGGTATTAATCATGTCTTGGAAGAAATCAAGAATAACGAGGAAGTAAAGTGGCCAAAGAAACTGAGGTCAGACCCTGACATGAGGAATAGGGAGAAATATTGCGAGTTCCATAAGGATCATGGCCATATGACCAAAAATTGCATAGCTCTTCAGAACGAGATTGAAACACTCATCTGAAGGGGAAAGCTAACAAAGTATGTTGATCGGGGAGGTGAAATAAGAAATAATGACCGAACTAGAGAGAGGTCTAGATCTCCTCGTCGAGCAGAGGAGAAAAAGAAGAAAAACAATAAATGAACAAGAAGGAAGAAAATCTTACAGGAAAAAGGAGATCTGTTGACAAACAAACGAAGAAAGGGATGAACGCACAAGAGAGAGAAAGGCTATAGAAAACTCGAAAGCAGAAATTGGAAAAGGTAGAAGATGATGGGATTGCTAATGAAGCTTAAATACTTTGCCTTGGGAAACGGCGAAAGAAATGATTACAAAAAGAAACTATTACGCTACCGGCGGCTAAAAGGACAAAAAGTGCACGAAGCTCGAAGCGCTTATAAAAATTCAAAAAAGGCGGATTCGACGAATTTGGAAGACAGGCGAACACGGAGAAAAGACTCCTAAATACCAGGAAGGTCATTTAATATTGCCATATACCGAGAAAGAATGTTCCATATTCCTCAAAGTTCGAAAAATGAAACATTGGGGGCTTCTGTTGACACCAAAATTAGTATGCTGATCCAGACGAATAATAAGAAGACACGTGTCTATCTACGTGGCATAATAGCAACGAGGAAGTCTATTTCTCCGACCAAGTCATACTCACCCCGAGCAGCAAGTGTACTCCGAGGAACTCCAACACTCCGAGGAACACCAACACTCCGAGGAACTCCAATACTCCGAGGAAATCCTGAACGACGAGAAACTAAGGCGGTCCGAGCTGCATCTCGGCCACAACATTGATTGCCAGATAATCAACAGTTCAACTATTCATTGAATCTTGACACACACGCTTGAAGAGCATTAAATGAATTACCCTTTCATGTGTATATCATTTAATGTATCACCATTTCATGTACAACCTAAGGGCTATAAATACCTTGTATCACCCTCATTCAAAGGGACCGGAATTTCTTGATAGAACTACATATCGAGAACTCCAAAAACACTTGGCAATAACAGAAACAGTGGACGTAGGCCATTCTTATAACGCTGAACCACTTTAAAATTCTTTGTCTCATTTATATTTATCTGTGATTAAATAATTAGAAGCAATCTAGTTTTTTACATCAACAACCATAAAGATTTTTTCCAACATGTTTTCCAACATGAATCATGGGTCTTTGATTGGCCCATATTTCTACAACAAAAAAATAAAACAATTGAAATTTGTCATTTTTTCTAAAAAAGTTAATTACCATATATTAATTGAACACTAGAATATCATATAAAAATTAATAATTACAATAAGTTTGGTTAACAATTAACATTAACAGTCAGCAATTAAAATAATTAAAATATTTCCATTAATAATAATTTAAGCCTCGAAAATAATAGTTAACAATAACAATAAGGTTTGGGCTTGGTAATAAGAGTTAACAACAACAATAACAGTTAAATGAGCCTTTGCTAGCTTTGAATAAGCATTAAAATATTAAAATATGGGGAGAGAGAGATTTCTTTACTAATTAACAATAATAATTAAATAAGCATTAAAATATTAATACTATCCTAACAATGGGGATACTTTGCTGTTGATTTGAAAATATGGAGAAAGTCGGCTGCTGTGACTCTAAAGCGTGAGACAGTGAGAGAGAGAGAGAGAGAAAGAGATACTTTTCTTTTAACTAACCTACCATTAGTTAAAGATAAAAATGTTTGGGTTTGGGTTTTTTCTTATGCTGGGCTTAAAAATACAAGTATATAATATATAAGCTATTCTTTTCCAAAAGTTTGGTGCCCCCCCCCCCCCCCCCCCACAGGCATGGCTTAGTTTCACCCCTGCAATAGACACTACACCAAAATGGGCAAATTGTCACCTTTCAGCCGGCCAGCCTTGTCAAGGTCATTGACCGTGACAAAAAAACACGCGTTTTATGTCACGGTCATTGACCTTGACACGACCGTGACTACGAATTGTCACGGTCAATGACCGTGACAAGACCGTGACAACTTTTCCAGCAAAATCACTTTCCCCCTTCTTTTTTCCCTCCCATCGTTCCCTCCCTCCCTCCCTCTCTCTCTCTCTCTCTCTCGACTCGACGCTGCTCTCTCTCTCTCTCTCTCTCTCTCTCAGGTCCAATTTCTCTCTCTCTCTCTCTCTCTTCCATTTATATATAGATTTGTTTGTATATTTATCTGTGTATGTGTATATATATATGTGTGTGCGTGTGTGGGGGGTGGGGCGGGATGGGGCAGGGTGGGGGAGGGGGTGGTGGAGGGGGGCAGGGGGTGGGGAGGGGTGGGGCAGGGTGGGGGAGGGGGCGGTGGAGGGGGCAGGGGGTGGGGTGGGGTGGGGTGCAGTGTGTGTGTGTGTGTGGTGGTGTGTTTTGGGGGAGGGGGGGAGGGGGTGGTGGAGGGGGGCAGGGGGTGGGGTAGAGTGGTGTGTGTGTGTGTGTGTGTGTGTGTGTGTGTGTGTAGTGGTGTGTGGTGGGGGAGGGGGCGGTGGAGGGGGGCAGGGGGAGGGGGTGGGGTGGGGTGGTGTGTGTGTGTGTGTGTGTGTGGTGGTGTGTGGTGGGGGTGGGGCGGGATGGGGCAGGGTGGGGGGAGGGGGTAGTGGAGAGGGGGAGGGGGTGGGGTGGGGTGGGCACACCTACGCACACACGCACACCTACGCCACACACACACGCACACCTACGCCCCTACGCACACACGCACACCTACACCACACACACGCACACCTACGCACCTAGGCTTGAATATTAGAATATTTGAATATTATTTACATTCAAAATAAATAATTGATAATAGTTGGATAATAATTGGATAATAATTGTTTTTATACCTATAGAACAACTTAGATAGTGTGTGTGTGTGTGTGTGTATGTGGTCAATACATGAATTTCTTTTTGTATTTGAATTATCCCATGAATTTATTTTTGTATTTGGAGGGGGTGGTGGAGGGGGGCAGGGGGTGGGGTAGAGTGGTGTGTGTGTGTGTGTGTGGTGGTGTGTGGTGGGGGAGGGGGTGGTGGAGGGGGGCAGGGGGAGGGGGTGGGGTGGGGTGGGGTGTGTGTGTGTGTGTGTGTGGTGGTGTGTGTGGTGGTGTGTGGTGGGGGTGGGGCGGGATGGGGCAGGGTGGGGGAGGGGGTAGTGGAGGGGGGGAGGGGGTGGGGTGGGGTGGGCACACCTACGCACACACGCACACCTACGCCACACACACACGCACACCTACGCCCCTACGCACACACGCACACCTACGCCACACACACGCACACCTACGCACCTAGGCTTGAATATTAGAATATTTGAATATTATTTACATTCAAAATAAATAATTGATAATAGTTGGATAATAATTGGATAATAATTGTTTTTATACCTATAGAACAACTTAGATAGTGTGTGTGTGTGTGTGTATGTGGTCAATACATGAATTTATTTTTGTATTTGAATTATCCCATGAATTTATTTTTGTATTTGAATTATCCCATGAATTTATTTGTGTATTTGAATTAACCCATTATTTGAAACATACTTGAAATTTAATATAGTGCGCATAGATACTAGCATTCTAGTTCTTATGCGTACGCATTCAATAACCCTTAGACCCGTTCGAGAGTCATTACCCCTGTAATGAGATCTCTCGAATTGTCCCGTTTGGACAGTTTGAGACTGTATAATTTTTGTATAATATTCTTATTGGCTTAAAGTTGTTACTTTTGGACGAAGTTCTGCAGTCGTATCTTAATGTTCTCTGGGTACATACTAGATTGACAAGTGTGACTGTTATTTTAATTGACCAATTGAAATAACACTCACACTTGCCAGTTAGATATCGGTGGATGTATCCGTTTGAAAGATTGATGAAAGTTTTTAAAGATTACGTCAAGAATACGCGATACATTGCAGGATCAATTGCAGAGGAATACATCACCGTGGAGTCATCAATATATACTCGGGAATATATGACTGACTCTACCAGCGTTGATGACACTGATGAATTCCTCGATGATGGTGGTAATGTGATGGGAAAACGAGTGAAATTAACGAGTTTGCAACATGAACAATTAGCTCGTTATCTATTTGACACACATGAAGATGTCGAAGAATGGAAAAAGTAAGTTTCGAATATTATAATGTTTAACATTATTTTAGATTATTTTATACATGATTAATTTTGTAATATGCAGTAAATATGAAGCCTGTGAGAACAATAAAAGACGAAAAACAGTGGTACAATCAGACAGCGAATTTAGGCTATGGTTGACACAAGAGGTAATTACAATGAAAACAGTCGTTATATAACGTTACATTACACTCATATTTTACCACTAATATAATTAATTTATCTATATTCTCAGCTCCTAAAGATGGGTGATGCGACATCAAGGCTTGCTCGTCTAGCCACTGGACCCTTGTTCGTGGCACAAGAGTACAAAAAATATCGATTGAACGGTTACATTTTCGGCGCTAAAGTGTACGAGGAAAGTACAAATGTACAGAACTCGGGTATTTCATACAAGGCTCTTACTTTCTTTCGAGCAAGCGCAAAAGATAAAAACCTCGTTGAAGCTGAAATGACTTACTATGGTGTAATTCAAAATATATTTGAATTGGATTATATAAGCTTCAAAGAGGTTGTATTTTACTGTGAATGGGTAAGAGTTGAGGATAAAAATGCTTCTAAAGTTGATCCTGTCACCAATTTGATCATGGTTGACTTGTCCAAGTTGAAGAGCAACGACCACGTGAGCGATGAGCCGTTTGTTTGTGCATTTCAAAAGGTTAAGCAAGTGTTTTACTCGGAGTATATCAACAACGAGCCGTGGTCAATTGTCCAACACGCGCCAAGGCGTCTAAATAGTAGTGTGGATGACTTGGCTGCTCCTACCGAATATCAATCCATTTTTTATGATAACCCGAATTTGAAACAATTTTTCAATTTGTAATAATTATTTCAATTTGTACCGAAACATCCATTTTTAATGCTTTTACTTGATCTGCGCTTTATCATTTTCACTCTTGTGTAGTGTGCGTGTGTGGAGAGGAGATTAATACATAAATATTCCAACTACATCTAAGTTTTGTTTATACTAATCCATGAATATACGCTTCTTACCTTTAATAGGTGATTAGTACATAGTTATTTGGGGTGTCCTATTTGTGGAGAGGAGACTGAATCTCTTCGTCTATCCGAACACTAAGAAATGCCATAATCCTATGGAGCGATGCTCTGCAAATTCCTCCCAACCGTTACGTAGCCAAACATCACCGGTTGAAGTTGTCAATTCCACTTTCCATACCCCACCACTTTCCATACCCCATTCAAAGGTGGAGTTGACAACTTCAACTGCTGATTTTTGGCTACACAACGGTTGGAAGGAATTTGCAACGCATACCTCCATAGGATTATGGTATTTCTTAGTGTTTAGATATGAAGAGAATTATAATTGACACGATTGCCCGGGGTACATTAGTTGGAAGGAGGTGCCATATGAGCTCAAGTTAGCTGTTTGAGTGACACTACAGGTAATGTATTTATATTTATATGTCAATTTCGATTTCGATTTCAATTACAATTTATATTTATCTATATTTGAGGGGCGGATACTAATTTTACTTTATTTCAATTCAGGGGACAGGGAGTGGCCCTAAGGGTAGGCCACATATGCTCTATACTTATGTGGCTACTCGGACGAGAAGGGAAGGATAAGGAGGTGTTCCCGAGCGTCGCGGTACAAAATCTCTTTTCCATGCAAATAGTTTGTAGATTTGAGATAAAATGATGGTGATGTTGTTTCTTTTTAAATAGTTTCTTATTTGAATATATATTTGCATTATCTTTAGTTTGTTCGGATATATGATGTGTGGAACAGGTACAACGTTGCTATAACAGGTACAAATATACTGCTGGGCAGTGGCAGTGACCATACTGCCCAGCAGTTTTTTTTTAATTTTGCCCAGAATTGTCACGGTCATTGATCGTGACAAGTCCCTGACAATTTTGTCACGGCCTTGTCACGGTCAATGACCGTGACAATTTTTTTTACTAAGGGTCACGGCTTTGTCACGGTCAATGACCGTGACAAACGTGTCACGGTCATTGACCTTGACACGGACGTGACACAAAACGCGAGTTTTATGTCAAGGTCAATGACCGTGACACGACCGTGACAAAAAAAGTTGTCTCGCCTCGAAATGTCACGGTCATTGACCTTGACAAGGTGAATTTGTCAAGGTCAATGACCTTGACAAATGGGCAGATTTGGTGTAGTGAGATTACAAAAAATAACCATACCTTGTAGTAACTTTATAGATATTCAAAAAATATTTCATTGAGATTTCAAAATAAAAGAAAAAGCAAGTCTCGCAACACCACTTTCACTAATTGAGCCAATAGTTTATCATCCAAATGTGTGTTATACCACATAAAGAGAGGGAGATAGATAGATTGATAGATAGGCAGATAGACAAATAGTTGAAATATATATATATATATATATATATATATATATATATATATATATATATATATATATAAAGAGAGAGAGAGAGAGAGAGAGACTCGTTTTGTTTAAGCAAAGTTTCTTTTAGGGTCCGTTTGATAGAAAACTGGGAAAATGCAAATGATTCCAGGACATTTGATTCCAGGATATTTGATTCCAGGGCAAATAATTCCAAGGCAAATTAATATTTTTCAACTTGTGTCTGTTTGATACAAGTTGGAAAATCATCAATTTTCCACATTTTCTATCAAACGCAAAAGCTGGAAAATAGATATAAAAGTGAAAAATTTGTTTACGGAATATATATATATATATAATAAATATATATTACTAAATATACAAAATATATGAATATATATTATATTATTTGCGGAATATATATATTCCATATATACAAAATATATGAATATATATTATATTATTTGCGGAATATATATATTCTGAAAATTAATATAATTTGCGGAAGATATACATTCCGTAAATTACTATTAATTTTCGGAATATTCATATATTTTGTATATTTTTTCGGAAATTAATAATAATTTACGAAATATATATTTTCCGCAAATAATATAATATATATTCATATATTAAATATAATAATATATTTAATATATGAATATATTTCGTAAATAAAATATTATATTTTCATAGATTTTGTATATTTAATAGATTTTGTACATTAATATAATAGATTTTTATATTATTAAATGTACAAAATCTATTAAATATAAAAAATCTATGAAAATATAATATATTATTTACAGAATATATGAATATAATATTATATTATATACTGAATATACTAAATATATATTATTTACAGAATATATACATAATATTATATTCTGTATATATATATATATATATATTATTTACATAATATATACATATATATTATGTATTTATGAATATATACATATATATATAATATACGTATACAATATAATATGTCTGTATATATACATATACAATATTTTATACACATATATAATATAATGTATAATATAATGTATAATATATATGTGTATATATACATTATTCTGTATAATATACACATATATAATATAATGTATAATATACACATACATTATTCTGTATAATATACACATATATAATATAATGTATAATATAATACTGTATAATATACACATATATAATATAATATAATGTATATTATATATGTGTATATATACATTATTCTGTATATTATATATATGTATATATACATAATATAATATACATATACATAATATATATGTATATATTTTGTAAATAATATATATTAAATATAAGGAATACATGAAATATACAAAATTTATGAAATATAAATATATATTAAAATATATGAATTATATAAATTATATAAATGTACGAAATATATAAATATATGAAATATATATAAATATACGAAATATGGGCAATATACATATATGTGCTAAAATATATAAAATATACGAATATATATTAAAATATACGAAATATATATATTTATATATTTATTAACAATATATATTTATGAAATATATAGAGTTATAAAAAAAAATTGGTTTCAAGTGATTTGCCACCCAAATGTGGCAAACAAAAACCTGACCCCCCCCCAAAGAATTGAATTCCACCCTAGGGTGGCAAATTGTGCTTAAGGGATGTTGTACATAGAAAACAAATTTCAGGGCAAATTAAGACTATCAAACAGCCTAAAAGCTGAAAAATATCAGAATTTTTCAACTTTCGAGAATTTGTCTTGAAATTTTTGTGCTATCAAACGGACCCTTAGTTCTTTAAACTTTAACGATTATTTTTTTGTTAGGGTGTAAACTTCATTGCATTTCACAGACGGTAGTAGGGTAGTTAAGAAATGAGGTAGTGCCCCGTGTATGCTTTGGTAATAAAGGATATAGTCAACTTGTTAGTAGTGTTTGTAAGGTATGATATAACTTTGTAAGGTTTTGGTTCCTCCCAAATGAATTAAAAATAGTTAAGTTCTTGAGTCCTGTCTTAATCGTGGATGTAGGCAAGGCTGAAACATATCAAAAAATTGGTTTGCAAAGTATCACTAACTACCGCTTTACTATTTTTCTAATTTATGACGCACACATTGACTTTCCGCATTTCAATCGTTCTGATGAAATTTTAATTTGTCTCTTGGGTACTTTTCCGGGCCAACACATTTAATATCACCTTACACCTTTTCATGTAACCACAACATTGGTCACTTTTTGTGAACATTATCAATCAAAATTAGTCCCTTAAATTCATAAATGATATTTCTAACAACAATCTTGATAATATCTCATATTAAGATTGATGGATAAATTGCACATAAGTTACCTTAACACCACCCCATTTCTATTAAAATGACACGAGGAGATTCGCAAATTGGTGTTTTACATTTGATACAAGGATTATACAAGAAATGGGCAGAGCAAAGTTTAAAAACAAGGCTACAAGAAATGGGTGGTTTAAAAAACACTCACATATTGAAAAACATTATTTCAAACGCAAAAATCGAATTTTCATCATTAAGAAGGTGAACATTGTGAAACCAAACAATTTCAAAATAATAAATAAAATTAATTTGATGCTATAATTCAATTACAATTGATAGAATTCACCATCTCCAGTGTAATGTCGTCAAGCTTGGAAAAACATTTTTTAGAAATAATGAGAAAAACACCTCAAAGCACACCACAACGGAATAGATAATTAGTGGCAAAAAAATTGCCACCAAATAAAAAAAAATTCATCACTAGAAACATTTTGTGACGAAAAAAGATCTCGTCAATCGTCCATCACGAAAGCCTTGTCGCTAAAGGTTTTAGCAAGAAAATACAAATTTCGTGACCAAATAGTACACCTTTTGGTGATAAAATTTTCTTTATCACGTAATAGCAAGCTTTTAGTGACAAAATTATTTGTAAGCAAATATATTTTCTGTGTCACACAAATGCACATTTTGTCACCTAATGTTTGTGATAATATGCAAAAGGATAACCAATTTGTGACAAAATTAATATACTTTGGTGACAATATTTTTGTCACAAAATGAATTTTATTGTCAAGGAATTATAAATTGAAAACTCGAAATTTTTTCTTTTCAAATTCCTTTCTCATATAGATATTGAGTTAAATAAATATGAATTATAGAGCGACTAAATTGTATCGACATTATATAAGTAATCGAATATCATCATATACATACTCAAAATTAGGGTTCCAATATTATATAATTGATATGAAATCATTCGTACAAATATATCAAAACCATTAATCAATTACATAGTAGCCTACATCGCTTGTTACAATACATAGTAAACTTCAAAACGTCCAAAAACAAATCCTAACAAGTTTGTAAAGTTTTCCTTCCATCTTCATCATCATCCTAAAAGTAATTTCCAAAAAAGCGTCCTCACGATGTCCCAATTTGCAATTCAAAAAGCACCAAGACATTGGTTTCTAACTTTGTAAATCTATTAAAAATTGATATACAGAATAACATTAACTAATAAATAACATACCTTGATCTAAACACCCAAAAACTACGAAATTCATTTTTCTTTTCAAAATTTTAAAAAAATTCGCAGAGCATCCATTGCATATATATTAAAACCACCCTGTTAAATTAAGAAAAAAATTAAGAAATCCAACGATAATCCACCAAAATACCCCTTCCACCATTCAAAAGATAAGGTAATAGCATCACCAATACTTTAAATAAATTTAGCAGGGTTTCCTTTGTTTATAGACTAAAACCAGCATGTTAAATTAAGAAATAAAAAAGTCAAGAAAGCCAATGACAATCTACTAAAATACCCCTTCCGTCGTTTCAGTAAATAAGGTAATAACATCACCAATAGAGATATTAAATAAGTCAAAGGATGTGAATCCAACAATGTAATTTCAATTAATTCAATATTGAAATTATTAAAACTTATCATATAGTAAATGTGGGACGAAGGTAACCCGATGCTTTTAAAGCATCACACATCTTGTCGAATCCAAATTGACGAGCCTCTAAACATTGACGCTCATCACGTGCCTGTAGTTGTTCCTCTAAACGTTCCATAACGTGCACACCATGAGGTGGGGCACATATACTGCTAGTGTATGCTGCCAATATACAAAACAAGGGAGTACTATAACATCCTCTTTTTGGTAGGAGTATCAGTACAATTTATAGCAACCTTTTTTTAATTCTAAAGAATAGTAACCTTTATAAGGACCGCCTCTAATTTAGCTGATAAAAGGACTGTGAAATGTTGAAGCTCTTCTGAAGAATAAGTATCCCCTAGAGCATTATATAATTTTAATTGAGTACCAGAAGCTTGGGCTATGGAGAAAACCTCTTCTTTAGCAAACAAATGAATAGGCAGACCAATCTCGAAGGCTGATTTGAGGCCAAAAACAGAAAAGTTTTTTCTAATGAAATTTAATGAGGGTTTACCATGTGAAAACTTACCTAAGATTGTATGATGATAAGGTTTTGATAGAATCTTCAGTTATTCTCGAGTGGATGACACAACAGGTTCAACACGATTTTCTATTTGAAACAATTTGCTCTTAAAATGTCCCGTTTTACCCCCCCCCCCCACATCGAGTGTCATTTCCTTTGGTGTAACAATGGATTCATTAACAAAGCCCAATTTCTTTTTTTCCTCGTAAATCCATGGTGATTGTGCGCACCCAAGTGTCATAGTTATCACCAGAAATAAGAGGCGATACTAAAAGATCGGTAGAAGTTGTTTTCTATCACCTTTATTATTTAAGAAAAAAGTGAAAATGACCTACAACCTAGCGAGATTATACTGTATTTTACACAAACATCAAATAGCACACATATATGTCCTACATAGTAAAGTGACAACATACCAGTGCTATTAGCAGGGATTTCCATAGAAGAATTCATTGATGGAGTGGGATTTGAAGCGATCGACGAAGTTTGATTGGAAATCATCGGTGGAATAGGACTTGAAGTCACTGGTGGTGGTGGGATGGGACTCGCCTGTTGAGTCAGTCTACTATTAACTCTCATCCGTTTACATCCAGGAGCTATACTAACAAACAATATATATTTCATGTTAAGATAAATAACAATATGCCATTATCTTGGTATAATACAAATAAATAATAACACATAAATAAACATAAACAAATGTAATTAAGTTACAAAGGGTACAAAATTACTCAATATCACAACATAACTTAAACAACATAAAAGTCTAGGAACAAAAGCACAAAAATTCAACACCATTTTACCACATCACTAAATTCAATAACATGAAAATCTAGGAACAAAAGCACAAAAATTCAACTCCATTTCACCACATCACTGAATTCAATAAAATGAAAGTCTAGGAACAAAAGTATAAAAATTCAATCTATGTTAGTATAATCATCATCATCCACGAGATCTTCATCGCCACAATATTCAACCAATATTGCGTATTCCTCGTCGCTATCATCATGAATGAAATTGATTTTATCAGAAGCTACATTGTTTACATTAATAATATCAATGCCGACATTATCCGTAACATCATTCCTACGCAATGGCCCGATATCAAATTCAACAACTCTAAAAACATCACATGACTCGGTCTCCTGCTAGACGGTGTCATTGGGGATATCATTTGTATCTACACCTACTTTTTCTACGTCAGGATCATACACGCGTCGATGTTGACACTCTTGCACGACTTTCCAGTTATTACTTAACTTTGTGTCGTTAAGATAAAAAACTTGCTTTGCTTGCAGCGCTGGCAATAGGGATAATTTTTATACCACCTACCATTCACATTAATGCTCGTAAAGTGGTCATCAATTTTTATTCTCGCTTTCTTTCTTTTGTTTACCTCGAACCAATCACACTCAAACAAAATAAATTTTTTACCTTTGATATATTCCAACTCAATAATATTAGCCAACACTCCATAAAATTCTTTTTTCAAAATCATCATGATCCCCCTTGACAACCAATCCACTATTTTCAGTTTTACGATGACTCTCAGGATCCTTAGTGTGAAACCTAACTCCATTAACAACACAACTCTTATACTTCCTTGGTCGAACATGAGGACCACATGCTAATGTATAAAGGTGCTCTGTAGCTTCAAGAGAGTTTTGATTGTATAAATTTTTGATCTGTCAAGAAATACAAATGAATTACATTATTAAATTAATTTGATTACTTAACATCATATTAAACTTTTTGTAATGCTTTACGTGTGCTTCAAACCATTGAGGTAATTTTGTAATGACCCCACTTCTATACGTTCATATATAGTTTTAAATGTTATATTATTTCATATGTAATATGAATAATGTTAATTTATTATTTTAGTCTAATTCTCCCTTTATAAATCATGAAATATCAAATTAGTTACAAACATAAAATTTCAAAGTTTTCGATAGGAATGTTCATATTAGAGACTAATTTTGACCATTATAATATAACAATTGACTTGAGGTAAAAACAATATAGTTGTAGATATATAAATTAGGTTTGTAACACAACACATGGTGCGTTAAACAGAGGTCCAAGCAAGAAGTTATGCCGAAATTACGATATAAGGGCAAATCTGTCCATCCTTTAAGTTGTATTTTGTCCTATTACCACACCATGTGTAATATTTTGATTGGTTGAAGGGGAGACTAGTTAGGTCGACTTAAACACTTTGAAATAACGTCCTTCTTCATCAAAATGGATTAAATCAAAGTCTTATAGCATATTCTAAGCTAAATGATAAGTTTTGGGGTAGAAAATAAAATTTATGAAACTTTGGGGACTTGATTATAAAATAATAAAAGTTATAGGGACTAAAATGAAAATATATAAAGGACCATTTTGTAAATAAGATATTTTCAAGGACCTTTAAGAAATATTGGAAATGTATGGTATAAAATTACTAAAATACCCTTCATGTCTAAAATGACCATTATACCCTTAATAACTTTACACCTCGAGCTTGACACCTCGTGCTTTCTTTTGGACACCTCCACCACACACGTGTCGCCTTCATACGAAAAGATAAAACACATGTCAATCCTTTAGAAAAAGTTAAAACACGTGTCGCGGTCTGGTGAATTAAGGCCGCAATATAGCCCCGTTATGTGACACGCGACATGCTGACTCACCCAAATGGATGCTTAGTCATTGGGACACATGTAAATACCCTAATAACTTTGGAAAACTATAAATTAGGCCTTAGGATCAGTTGTTACACCAAATTCATTCCAAATATCAAAGAGAAATAGTGAGAGAAAATACGGGAAAGTTTAAGAAGAAGTTTCGTCTTAAGCATTAATGAGTGATTCAAAACTCTGTATTTGTAACTTCGGACTTCTGTTCTAGGTGAGTACTGTGTGACATTCCTTGTATATTTTGATTATATGATATTATGCAAACTACATATATTTTGTGAAATGATTTTATTCTCAAATACATCTGATACCGATGATTTCGTCGTTTGTTATATATGTATATCTCTCGATATATACATCTGATTTGAATTCTGAAATTATTGATTCGGTATATGGAAACTCTCTTACTATGTTGGCCTTGACTACCGGGTGAAAATATTTGGGTGGTACCTTCCCAGCTAGTTTATCGCTGGTGTGCCCTAAATAAGGCATTGTCTCAGATATCATGATTTTCTGTCTGTGTTGTTGCCGGGTGGAAAAATTTGGTAACACCATCTATTTATCTGGGTATTAGAGCGTACATGGCCATCAAAATAAATTGAATAATCGAAATATTTCTCAAATTGTTTTATCTGTTCTGTTCTGAACTGATTATTCTGAAAATATATACTGCCAGTTTACTTTATATATTTTATCATAAATTCATGTCCATATATGTATATGCCTTATGTTGGAAATTGAATAGGTATCAATTTTTTGAAAAACCCTGGAATGTCTAGAGATTAAACCTCACTCGGATTTTAGCTGATGTTGTATAACTAACCATTTTTTAGGAAATAAGTAGGCTTGGAGGGAACGAAAAAGGACTATATGGAAGATTCAGCTTTTAGAGTTCTTTTTGGTTATTTTAAGTAAAAAGTTGTTATATCATATAAAGTATGTTTGGCTCTCTTGTAATAAGTTTTAAATTTCTTTTTAAGTTGTAACTTGTTGTGATTTTTAATATAAATGAAGTTTCCTTTTAGAAAGCTCTGATGACGTAATTATTTTACTTTCATTATTTTACGATTCATAACCATGTGATTATAATTCCGTTGCACTTATTTAAGGAAACAATTTAAGTCAGAATATTTGTTGCCTTGGTGGCATGTCAAGACACTCGTTCCCTAATACTAATTTTGGGATGGGATCGTGACAAATTTCTTTCTTTATCGTTGTTCTAAGTTCAAAAGGCTTTCTTTTATAAGCTCCTCCCTAAATTCACTACATCAAAATATGAAATATAAATTTCACAACCAAATAATTAAGAAAATATAATCATAAATAGAATATAAGAACAAATGATTACTTACATCAGGTATGGCTCCAGCTTCTCACAGTAGTTAAAACATTCAAGTGAGTCATTTCTCGCTTTTTCTCGGAGAGGAAGTCATATGTAAATGCTCCAAAAGGTCATACCTTTTATGAGAACACATCAAATCCATCATTCCCTGTCTCACTGTCATAATTTCGTTCTGCACGATTGAATGTAGTTTCGATCCCTTGAAGGTACATGGAACAAAATGACACTCATTGACAATGTATGCCTCCTCTATTGAGCCTTCGGGGAGGGCTTTGTTATGTATATATCCCTTAAGAGTGCCCAAGTACCTATTCAAAGCAGACACAAAGGACGAATTAGATGTTAAAGAAATATATAACCAACATAAGGCGAAAGGAAAAATGAGAAAAATAACAAATTATCACCTTTCAATTGTATACATACACCTATACTGCCCTGGTCCGCCAAGCATTGCCTCTTGCGATAAATGAACCGCTAAATGGATCATTATATCAAAGAATGTCGGTGGATAAATCATTTCAAGCTTACACAAAATCATGACATTGTCGATTTTTAATCTCTCTAGTTCTTTAACTTTTAATGTTTTAGAACATAAGTCTTTGAAAAACTTTCCAAGCTTAACCAATGTAGTATATACATCCTTCGATAAGTACCCACGAACACCAACTGAAGCAATCGTTGTAAAAGAATATGACAATCATGATTTTTAACCCCGACACTTTGTCATAACTTATTTTAACACAACAGGAGATATTAGAAGCGTACCCATCAGGGAACTTCACTGATTTTATGAACTCACAAAATCCTATTTTTTTTTTACTTAGGCAATATGTAACATGCCTGTGGCATCTTATGCACATCACCATACGACTTCAAATTTAATTCGTTTTGTATTTTCATATCCTCCAAATCTTGTTTTACTTTATATGTGTCCTTCATCTTCCCTTCAGTATTTAGTAATGTTCCCAACATACTTTCGCATATATTCTTCTCAATGTCCATGACATATAAGTTGTGACGCAACTTTAGTGTTCAACGATGTGGCAATTAAAAAAATATGTTCTTCTTAATCCAATTTAACTCTTTTGGCGTACGCTTTCTCTTGTGATTATCTCGATGCTTCCCTAGTTTATAATCTTTGACATGATCCAATTGTCTCAAAACATCATTCCCATTTAATTCCACAGGTTTTAATCAATGCTCAGGTAATGCATCCAAATTTTCACTCCTTTGTCACTTATGATCAGTTGGTAAATATCTTTGATGACCCATATAACAAATCTTATTTCGTAACTTATGCGAAGAAGTATGTTCATTAAAAGTTGGACATGCCATGTATCCTTTCGTGCTCCACCCAGACAAATTAGTATATGCAGGAAAACCATTTATAGTCCATAAAATTGCTGCCTATTTTCGAAAGTTATTTCCCGTAGATGCATCATGTATCTCTACACCCACTTTCCACAACTCTTTTAGTTCATCAACTAGAGGCTTTAAATTCACATATATATCTTTACCAAGTGCAGTAGGACCTGGATTAAGTAGTGCCATTATAAAAAATGGTTCCTTCATACATAACCAAGAAGGCAAGTTGTGAGGCATAACTATAATCGGCCACATGCTATATGAGTTGTGCATGTTACCAAAGGAATTAAACCTATCACTTGCCAGTCCAAGCCTTACATTTTGAGGTTCTTGTGAAAACCATGCGTGCTCCTTGTCAAATTCCTTCCAAGATTTAGAAACAGTCGGATGTCTCAACTCATTGTTATTATCTTCACGCTTCTCTTTGTGCCCCCTCATATCATCAGCCGTTTTCTTTAACATAAATAATCTTTGGAGTCTTGGTGTTAATGGAATATGACACAACACCTTATAAGGGATTTTTTTGGTTTCGTTATCATTAATTTTCCATTTAGACTCCCTATGTATTGGACATTCATCGGTTCATAACTTTACAGTGAAGAAACTTCACAAGTATTGATAGTGTCTAAAACTTCATACATATGGGACACAATTCACGTTCAGCCTCTTCTAATAACTTGTCAAATGTTTTGTTTCGACTACAATATTTTCTCGAGGATAGCTATCATTGGATTCCACATAAATAGATTCATAGAATGTGCCCCTTTGTATGTCGTCCAACATATCATATATTCCATCACCTTCTTCTTCTTCATGACATGACAATCATCATCATCATCATCATCATCATCATCATCATCATCATCATCATCATCATCATCATCATCATCATCATCATCATCATCATCATCATCATCATCACTACCAGAGGCTCGAGATCCCCTTAAATGAGAACATTCTCCATGATGAATCCATTGAGTATAGCTCATAGAAATCCCCTTAAAAATAAATGGTCCTCAACTTTGTCAATAGATATAATATCGATATTCAAACCATCGATGCATGGACATCTAACATCACTTGGGACCATGTGTTTCTTAACATTATGAATGAAAGATCTAACCCCAGTAATATATTTCTCGCTGAATTTATTAGTTTCTTGGATCCAAATCCAACCCATCTCCATTTTAGAATCCTATGAAATTATTAAGAAACATGTTATACTTAAATACAACATATTAACGTTAAATTTCATATTCATATTGTGAATAATCACATTAACTTCTCCATATGTCAATACATATCAACGACACTCACTAACTAATTAATGGTACCAAGACATTGTAGAGTAGAATGAAAGAATTACAAAGTGAAATTGGCATTATATATTTAGGATTACTTGGGATTTAAAACTCACCAATTCTTAAATAATGATGTTGGCTCTAATATTTGCACTTTTTTTTGGGTTTGATAGCCAAAATTAGTTTTAGCCATAGAGAAGTGTTGAATAAAAATAGGTGTCCACATCATATGTGTTATAAATTCACATGACAAGTTACATTACTACATTTTTGTCCACATCATATGTAATTATTAGCATTTAGTGTACTTTTAGCTCATAATTTGCTGAAAGAAAACAAAGATAATGACAGAGATAGAGACATTGTTGGCATGGATAGTAAAACCATCATTTTACAGAGTCTTCTTCTTCAATTAAACGAATCATCACACACACGTAAACGCAAACAACAAACACAAATTCAATTCGCTTGCATATACAAAATGTAGTGGTAGTAGTATCAACATTTGATAGTCTACGGGGTTTTTAATAAAAAATTCCTACATTTTGTGATTTTGCAGATGCCACAACAGTTTTAACTAAAAATAATAATAATATAATGGTCTCATCATAATAGTTCCAACTAAACAAAATAATATCACAAACAAAACCAACACATTAAAGAAAATCATCTCATCAAATGTCGTGTGGGTATGTTAGAAGATGAACCTAAAGGCTAAAAGGTGCAAACCACTCAATTGAGCATCACCAACAATTTATTATGTTCATTAGTGGTTATATGCATACAAATAAAATGAACCCCTTTTTAAAGACAAAAACCTTAACTTTCGAATGAAAACCTTACCCTTCAAATGATTCTCAACGATAATTTGAATAAAATTTGGTTTTAACAATCAATTCCACAACAAATTATACAATCAGAGAAACATTCTTAGAGAGTAGAGAGAAACGATTAGGTGACAGATAACCCATCCCTCAACAAATTATATAATAAAAAAACTCTCTGAATAAAAAGTAATTAGTTGTCAAAAGATGCACAAAACCACATGGCAGATTATATAATAACCTTTGTGGAAGATGATTCTTAGAGAGAGAAAGAGAAACGATTAGGTACCTTTGAGAATTTTCTAGGGCTTTGATGCTTATACGACGTTGAGGGATTTTGACGAATAGGTACCTTTGAGGAAGACTATACAATAACCTTTGATGCTTTTATGACGTTGAGGGAATTTATGGGGATGGGGAGTATTTTTTTTGGGGGTGTGGGACTATTTAAGGTTTAGAATAATGGGTATATAAAAGAATTTTGTAATTTTTTTAGTAATAAATGAGGAAATTTTTTTGTCACCAATTATTTTTTTTGTGATAAACATATTTGTCGCTAAATGTATAATGATTTTGTCACGAATTGATAAGTGGAACAATTTATCAGGCGAGAACATTGGCGTTAAAATTTCTATGATTATTTGGTGACAAATATTATTAATTAATCACCAATTTAACATCATCCCACTTAATTCGTGACAAAATTAATTTTCGTCACAAAAAGGTAAATTTTAGTGACAAAATTACTTTTGTCACTAATAAGACATTATGTTGTAGTGGCAGATGAGTCCGAAAAATATATTCATTTAATCAAGGCTACACCATGGAAGATCAACATTAAGATTCAATAAAGTTAAACCGAGAAGATATAAAGATACACTAAGGATAATCAAGCTATCTCAATATGAAAAAGGCTCAATCTTAAGACTCATTTAAGAAAATCTGTCTCTCACATAAAAGCATATTCCACTGCTAAAAGGAGTCAAGAAAATATCAAGCTTATTAGCACTCAATATATCATCAAACAAAGCTTCAAGAGATATGAGAGTGTTGGAACAACATTCCTCTTATATGTTTTCACACTCACAAATACTTTGAAAAAACTCATATATCTTAACCAATAAAAGAAAGCATTCTTAACAAAGATACTCTAAGAGTGCACTTTTTACATGGGATTAATGGAGATATGCCAATTAAATTTATTTTTGAATTATAGTAGTGGTAAAAACTAAAGCACCCTAAAGGTTTATGTGGAAAAATTTTATCAATTATATTACACCAAATTTTATCTTCAATATTAGGTGACGTGCCTAAATGCAAAAAAGGTAAAGCAACCACACAACACTAGATATATAAGAAAAAACCTCTAACGGGAACAAAAACTCAAGCCGACATGAATGATAAATTTAGTTTGGAAGAGATTTAAACCATAATTTCTACCGATAAGATCATAATTTGAAATCAATTACACTAAACACCAAACAATATCCATTACAAAATTACCTCAATACTCCACTAAATCCAGCCAACAAAAAACCAACTGACCATTTAGAAACTAATGAAAATCACTTACACTAAGTAGCTCATGGGAGTTATAGAAATAAGTAATTGACTCATTTGAAAACTTGGAGCCCAGTCTACTCAATCTAACTTGAACAAAAAATAGCCACTAAAAGTACACACATATTTGAGAAATAATAAAAAAACTTACACAAATATATTTTTCAAACTACATGAAGCGTTCAAAGAAAACAAAAAATTGAGAAATAATAACCTATAAATTGATAATTTATCTTGAGAAGAATTTATTATAATCCTAAAGATTGGCTGATTTGCAAAACAAACATAAAACCTAAATCAAAACCAAAACAAATTATAAGTAAAAAAACCTAAATCGAAAGAAAGAAGAGGGGGTTGTGATGATATCAAAGGGGTTAAACTGCTTTGGCACATACAAGGGATTTTTTGCATGGAAATAAAAAAAAAGTATTCAAGTACTCATAATGAAGATGAAAGGGTTGAAAGTGCGATGAAGAGGTTTGCAATGAAGATGAAGCAAGGGTTTTTGCAGATAGTGTACGATGAGGAGGCTTGCAATGAAGTTGAAAGGGTGGAAAGCACAAAGTGAAAACCAGCGGGAAGGATTTTATTTTGGTCAATTTTTAATTGACATGTTAGGGCATCTCACATGTGCGTTTTACACATATAGGGCTAAAATCAAGGATATAACAACAGTTTTCAACATTTACAAATTTTGTATTATAAATTTAGTAAGTGTTATAAGCACTTGTAAATTAAATCTTATGCGTGTTATCAAATTGTAATTTTGGTGTAGTGTTTACGAATAGAAATAAATGACTTACAATCACAAAAAACGTTAACTTACTATCCACTATATCACACCACTTTTTTTTAGAGAAGGTGCCAGTAGCTGGGGCCCACTAAACAATTGTGATAGGTTTTGACCTCGACCAATGTCTTCAAATCTTTTGCCTCTCTAAATATTCTTTAAGGTATAAGAAAATTTTGTTCTTACAATGGAACCAGTGAAAATCCACCAATGCTTAGGTAATAATTTCTAGGACGTGAGTTATCCTAAAGCAATGGACATGTTTAAAATGAGTTGTCTTGCTGAAAAACCTCACATGTATTTTTGATATATTCATAAAAGTATCGCACAAAAAATGATATAAATATATTATTTTAATGATAAAGGTAGAAGTTTTCTACTTCAATAGTACTTTGATCAAATTTTAAAAACAAACATTTCAAAAATCCAAAGAGAAAAATGAAGAAGAAACCAAAAATGATTTTTCTCTTTCGAGTTTTTAGATAAGAAAAACATACGGTCTTGAAAAGAATCTTCTTAACCCTTTTGAACAAGTGTCTTAAAATATGAGATAAAATATTCAACTTGACGATTATTTTGGTAATAAGACAAATACTTCATATAGATGGAACTCTCTCTTTAGTGGGCGAAGAAACGAATAGACGAAGTCGGGAGACCTTATAATAAAATCCAGACACTTAAGAGACAAGAGATATGATTAAAACAAATTCTTTCAGAATTTCTAAAAAGGAAAGAAAAAATACTTTGAAAGATATACTTTTTAGCTACAAATCGCGACAAATGAAGCATCTTCGCTAAATCAAACGATCAGCGAGGGAGGTCACAAAAACAAAGCACAAAAAATTATCAACGTTTAAACAAATTTCTACAAGATCAAGAAATTATATAAATAACGAGTAAGTCCTTTGATAAACAAATCTAGAGAAATCACAAAGTTTTAGACTAAGAGAGCATGACATGAATAGATACAAAATAGAAAAACCAAGGATAATTATCATATAAAAGGAATATTAATCTAAGATAAACATGAAAATTCTCTCATACGTAAGGGATATATAACATACATGGACTATAAAAGATCAAGTAGATACGACAATGAGATATCAAAGTGATAAACAAAATATAAAATACTCATATAAGAATAAAAATCAGAAAGACTAGCATGATGTATATAAAATATGAAATGATATAGATTTCTATTGCTAAACCAAATCAACTCTAACATTTAGAGTTAAAGGGGACTAATTTTTTATTCTTCTTCATCTTAATTTTAATTCTCTATAAAATGTCATTTCTTACCCATACTTTACTCACACGAGGAGCTTTGAGTTTAGGTCGGACAAGAGGAACATTTTTATTTTCTTTGATTCTCTTTCCATCGTCATTTGTTTTAAATTCCTTGATTATTCTTAGCTCACGTTTTCTTTCAATGGGTATAAGTGAAAATTTCTTCGAATAAAAAACCTTCCGACCTTTGTTTCTCCTTACAAAACTTCTACCACTCTTATCATGATGAAAGGGCAAGGTTGGTTTAAGTAAAAGTAAAAACTCCATCAAGTGATCAAATTTATGACGGTGATCAAATTTATAAAATTTTGGTTTAGTTAATTGGATTTTGAGATTAAAAATTACGTTTTCAAAACATTGAACTTTATTTAGCTTCTAAATTTTTTTCTACAAGATGAGCTTTTTTTTACAATAATAACAAAAGATTCCTTTTCTTTTTTTTATAATTATTCATTTGATTTTTATTAACACAAGTGGGACGCACAATTTTCTCCCTTTCAAATGAGTGACAACATGTTTCCTTTTATTTTGAGAATTCTTAACTACACTTCAAAGAGCTATTGTCTCATTTTATGACGAAGGTTTCACAAAAAAATTGCCTCCTCTATGAATGTATGATTTCCTAGAATCCAAGTCTTTTTAGAATTTGTCAGTTTTCTTTAAAATAATGACACTTAAATTTTCACAACTTTGATATTCTTGTTTTCAAAGTATGTAATGTTATTTCATTAAATTGGACACAGATTCATCCTCGTCTTTAGGAATATTCTTTTGGTCTTTTAACTCATCAATAAAATCTAGGAGGTCACTAAAGTTAATATTAATAGCTTTGATTGTAGAAAAGAGGGAATAATCATGAGCTTCGAAAATTTTGAAAAAATCATTGTCCTTTTTTACAAAAGGAAGCTTATTGAAATTTTTGGTTTTCTTATTTTCAAGGGTTTATAAATAAACTTTCGATGAACAGTTGAGAAAAGGTACGATCTTCACTTTTCTTAACTATAGTTTCTTTTTTAAATATTTTTAAGTTAGAAGATATAATCACATTGTTCTTTTTGAAAAACGCCTTATCTAGAGTGGCCTGATTATATGTAGAAATCATAGATTAGGACACACATAAGCCAAATTCAATTTACTCCAACTTTATCTTGATTATTATGTGAAACTGAACATGCAAGATATTGAATTGAAATCTAAGCAAACAAACCACAAACATTACACCAAAAAAGGGATTTTGTCACTTTTCACCCGCAAAGGGTTGACACGATAAAAAATCTTGATAAAAAAATACGGAGCCGCTGTCAAGGTCTTTGACCATGATATGACTGTGACACCTTGTCACGATTGTGTTACGATCAAAGACCTAGACAAGGATGTTGTGACGACCGTGTTAGGGTCAAAGTCCATGACAACAAGCAAACGTTGTCATGGTCTTTGACTCTGACTCGACCATGATAAAAAAAATTAAAACCCTAACCAACACAGACCTGTTTAATTCGTTCCAACAAAACTCTCTTTCTCTCTCTCTCTCTCTCAAAAGATTCAGGAAATTTCTCTCGATCTAATACCAAATCAACAAAACCCATTTATTGTCGTTCTCAAATTGATTTGTTCCAATCGATTTCAAGGTTCCAATCTATTTCAAGGTCCGGTTCCAATCGATTTCAAGGTTCCAATCGATTTCAAGGGGGCATTTCGACAATTTTTGATAGAGTTTTTTTATATTCTTTCAAAACCAAGAAGAAGGATTTTTGCTAGAGTTTTTACAATACATCTTCCTCGGGTACATTGTTTATGTTTTTTCCCTAAATTCTTGGTACCTATAGTTTGTGTGCAGTCACACACTCTGTATATTTAGCATATTCAATTATGTGTGCATTTTGTATGTATATTGAGCATACCCAGGTATCTAGAGTTTTTTTCCTAAATTCTTAGTATTTATGGTTTCTTATTCAAGGTTTTTGAATTCATATTTGTGTTGATTGAGGAAATTCAAGTCACTGTGCATTTTGTCTGTTTATTTACAAAAATGTTTGTGTATTGATATATGTGTTGAGTATTGTTAAATTTACTGAGAAGTTTTGCATTGGGCAAATTCCTCATAAAGAAAGAAAATTTCTATCATAGAAACGGGAAAAAGGTTTGATTTAGATACTTTTTTGGGTTTAATTTTCTCAATTCTATTATGTTGCTCTAATATAACGGATTACTTAAACATGTTATAGTGAATATCCTCAATTTATATAACGGTTTGATTTAGAAAGAACTCTCAATTTATATCTTTCAAATTTGACATTAGGTATATTTTTAACTATTGGGTATGTTTTTTACCTACAAACAACAAAAAAATATCAAAAAATATCATTTCCTTCGCGATTAAGTCATTGTGACCTTGTTTTTATTTTTTCCCTGGTAGAGGTGATGGTTGGTGGTTTCCGTGTTTTGGGTTTTTTTAGAATTATTAAATTATAATTATATTTAATTATAATAAATATGTCTTCATTTATAAAAAATAGAGTCAAAGAACAAACATCGCATTCCAACCCCAAGTTCTTCCTCGCCTTTGTAATTGTTGATAGTCCGTTTCGAGCACCAACAAATATCCACATACGTGCCTATCCAACCCCCATACATGAATTGAAGTTTGTATAACTAATTATAAATCTTCAAACCTATTTGATTGGTTGATTCCAATGGTGATATTTTTCATATTTTCATTTTTAATGTTTGACAGGTTTTACTACAAGGAGATGTTTGCATGTTATGAACACAATATCAATATTTTT
Source organism: Sambucus nigra (assembly GCA_949130495.1). Taxonomy (NCBI): domain Eukaryota; kingdom Viridiplantae; phylum Streptophyta; class Magnoliopsida; order Dipsacales; family Adoxaceae; genus Sambucus; species Sambucus nigra. Next base: position 53,376,765 of record OX422223.1, read on the forward strand.
ATGGTTGAATATATATAGAGAGGTCAAGGCTCCTATATATCATTCTTCTTACATCACCCATACATCACACGTAATTCTAGGCCCTAAAAAACTTTTTTTTAATTTTTTTTATTTTACGCAAGGAGTTAATTTCCAATCAACACATGTTCAAAAAAGTAGTTCAAACTACAATTTCTAGCTATTTTAAAAAATCCAACAAAAAACTGTAGAAAATAGCTTATTTATAGGGGTCTGGGCCACTAGAATTTTGTGAATTTTAAAAAAAAATAGCTAGAAAATGTATTTTGACCTAATTTTTTGAACATGTATTGAGTGAAAAGTTAATTTTAATTGAAAAATAAAAAAATTGGAAAAAGGTATCTTAGGGCCTATAATTAGGTGTGATGTAGGAGAGTCTTCCTCTCTCTCTCTCTCTCTCTCTCTCTCTCTCTCTCTGTATATATATATATATATATGTTATTAATCCCAGTAACATTTGCATAATGGATCGAGTGGAAAAACATTTCAAATCTAAATAGGAGTTTTTTTTATTAGTGTAGTTAAATAGTTCGATCAATATTATATTATCCAAAATAGGAATGTTAAACCATTAAGGTATATGGAGTATTCTACAACCTGCAAGCACCCAAAAGGTTAAAGATAAACATTGTATTTGGTCTTCTGGACCACATCTTAGGTTTAATCTTTAATCCTATATGGCTTGTGAAGGGATTTTGATCTCATAATTGCTCTTACAATTATACCCAATTTTATTTGAATTAATATCAAAACTATTTTGATTCGGTTCATATCCCAACATATTCATGTTTAGTTTAGAGTTTTAATGAGCATGCAATCCGAATTCATTTCTATAGGTACCAATTCATGTTTTGGAGGTAGCAATTCCTTTAGTATGAAAATGTTTGCCGAAACTATTTTGCACAACCCCACTAAATTCATACATGATTGATAATATAACTAAATTCAATTGAGGATCCCAGGCTGCGAATAACGAGGGCATTTTTGTTCATAAAATCGTGGGGAGGGGGGGGGGTCATATTTGTAAATAAAATAAAACTAGAAAACCAACACAATGTCACATTTAATAAACGTGCTAGAAATAATGAGGCCTAGATTTATTGAAATATGAAATGTATTTCTTCGTGTCGTTCTTAAAGTAAAATATTTACTGAAAAATAAATTTTATGAAATAAATTGTGCGTCCACCTTAACCCAAGTAAATGAACTATACGAACCATTGGTCTACAATTACTGAAAGATGAAATGCATTTTTCACGGTCATGACACAGTCAAAGATCGTGACAATAAAAATAAAATATAACCCTATTAATTCAAGTGACCAAATCGATTTGTTCTCTCTCTCTTTGAAATATAGCCCAATCGATTCAGGCGACCAGATCGATTTGTTCTCTCTCTATAAAATATAATCCTATCAATTTAGGTGACCAGATCGACTTGTTCTTTCCCTTTAAAATATATATGTTATATTTGTTACACATAATAGGGTTCTTGAATTTTTCACACTTTTGTTTATACTAATCCATGAACCATTGGTCTAGAATTACTGAAAGATGAAATATGTTTGTCACGATCATGTCACGGTCAAATACCTTGACAACGATTATTTATTGTCATGGTCTTTATCCCTGACAAGATCGTGATAACAAAAACAAAATATAACCCTATCGATTTAGGTGACCAGATCGATTTGTTCTCTCTCTAAAATATAAATATGTTATATTTGTTACCCATAATAGGGTTCTTGAATTTTTCACACTTTTATTTATACTAATCCATGAATGTATGCTTCTTACCCATAATATGTGATTATTTGTAGTAGCTGTGATGGGTTATCCTCTATACAAAGAGTGGCTGGGTGAGATAAATAGACTAGGGGATGACTTTCGTGGAGATGCTAATGAATTTGTGAAATTCGTAAAGAGTTGTCGTATTGATGAAGAGTTCCCATGTCCGTGTGTTAGGTGTAGGAATGGTAAGGTATTTGATTGGAAAATAGTTGAACTACATTTGTTAAGATGGGGTATACAAGATAGTTATGGTTGTGGGTTTTTCATGGGGAATTTCATGTTCCCTTTGTCCCCAAGCAATCTTCACAACAATCATCAAGTAGGATAGATGTACAAGGCCACGAGGACAATATAGATCATAATATGCTAAATGATTTAGTTGATGATGTGTATGAAGTTCATGAAGTGGAAGAAAATGAGGTCACTACAGATATACAAGGCCTAGGTGCTCATAAAGATATTGGGTTAAACCTTGACAATGACTATCAAAGTTTGAAATTAAAGGCGACCCAACCATTATACCCTCATTGTGACAAAGATCAAACAACTTTAAATGCCATGGCTGGTTTGCATTGTTTGAATACCCAATATAGTTTGTCTGGCAATAACGTAATAGGAATTTTAAATTGGGTGAAGGGCTTACTACCCAAGCAGAATATGCTTCCAAATATCTATCATATGAAGATCAGTTTGAAAAGTTTGGGAATGAAGTATAAATCAATTCATATGTGCAATCTACTGGCAAGGAAGGCACAAGCTCAAAGTGCCTAAAAAAGTATTAAAATATTTTCCCGTTCGGCCTAAATTGACGCATTATTTCACAGTACCATAGATAGCAGAGGCAATGACTGGCGTACTAGGGAAGAATTAGGGGATAATATCATGCGTCATGCTATTGATTCAACAACTTGGAGGAGGATAAATTATGATTATCTCGATTTTTCTCGAGAATAACGTAACATTAGTTTGACAATATCAAGAGATGGTTTCAATCCATTTGGAAATCTAAGGACCAATAAGAGTGTATGGCTAGTGATCCAGGCATCACAAAACCTCCCCCCTTCACTATGTATGAGACCTAAAATTTTTGATGTTGTCTTTGTTGATACCTGGGCCAAAGGAACCAAGTGAAGACATTGATGTCTACTTGGATCCTTTGGTAGAAAAATTAAATGAGTTATGGAAAGAGGGTGTGCAAGCATTTGACTCTTTTAAAAATGAAGAGTTTATGCTGAAAGCTATGTTGATTTGGGAATTTTATGATTTTTCAACCTATGGGACATTATCCGGTTGTGTAGTACATGGTTATTTTGGGGTGTTCTATTTGTGGAGAGGAGACTGAATCTCTGCGTCTCAGTGCTAGCAAAAATAATATATACCATTCCCATTGGAGGTTTTTATCCCCCGATTGTAGTTTTATATTTGAGAAAGGTTCCAATTTTTTGCCGAGCAGGGTTGAATATATGATGGAGAAAATGCACGAAAAGACCTTAAATTATTGAAACTTAAGCCACAACTATGGTTGAAAGAAGATAGTAGTGGAAGGCAAATAATTCCCCCGTGTGCATTTACTTTGATGAGTGAGGAAAGAAAGTTGCTTTTAGACACAATATATAATTTGAAAGTTCCCTCTAATTTTTCATCCCACTTGCAAAGGATTATTTATTATGCTACCCATAATTTACATACGTGCAAGTCTCACGATTGAGATGTGATCATGCAGTTAGTTCCTTTGTTGTTGAAGAACGGTTTCTCTAATCATAATGATTTGCAGAGGGTCATTATGAAAATTAGCATTTGCTTCACACTTTTATGTGAGAAGATAGTCAATCGAAAGCACATAGTGACCGCAAAAGTAGCTATAGCCGAAATGATTTTTGTGTTGGAGAAGTAATTTCCTCCATTATTTTTTGACATAAGTATTCACTTGTTGGTACACTTATGCAACAAGTCACATTTTTGCAGCCCAGTTAGATATCGATGGATGTACCCGTTTGAAAGGTTGATGAATGTTTTCAAAGATTTTGTCAAAAATACACGATACATTAAAGGATCAATTACAGAGGAATACGTCACCATGGAGTCATCAATCTACGCTCGGGAATATATGGCCGATCTAAGTAGTGTAGATAACAGTGATGAGTTCGTCGATAAGGGTGGTTAGGTGATGGGCATGCGAGCGAAATTAACAAGTTTACAGCATCAACAAGTAGCTCTATATCTATTTAAAACTCATGATGTTGAAGAATGGAAAAAGTAAGTTTATATTATTTTAACTTTTATTTTTACTTTTATACTTAATCAATTTCATAAAACGTTCATCACGGTTAATGCTAGAAATATGATGTGTGTGGGAGCAATAAAAGATGAAGAATGATGGCACAATCAGACAACTAATTTAGTTTATGGGTGTCACACGTGGTAATTATAATGATAATGTCTCTTATTAAATTACAGATTACAAGAAATCTTTAAAACTAACCGAATTAATTTATCTATAATCTCAGCTATTAAAGATGGGTAATGCAACATCAAGGCTTGCTCATTTAGCCAATGGGCCCTTGTTCGTAGAACATGAGTATAAAAAGTATCAATTGAACGGTTATGTATCCGGTGTAAGGGTGTATGAGGAGAATACAAATGTACAGAACTCAAGAATTTCATACCAGGCTCTTACTTATTTTCGAATGAGCGCAAAATAGAAGAACCTTGTTGAAGATGAAATGACTTATTATGGTGTCATTTAGAATATATTTGAATTGGACTATATAAGCATCAAAGAGGTTGTGTTTTACTGTGACTGGGTAAGAGTTGAGGATAAAAATGCTTTTAAAGTTGATCCCGGTACCAGTTTGATCATGGTTGACTTGTCCAAGTTTATGAGAAACGAGCCTGCAAGCGATGAGCCATTTACTTGTACCTTTCAAAAGGTCAAGCAAGTGTTTTACTCAGAGTATATCAATAACAAGCCGTGGTCAATCGTCCTACACGTGACAAAGTGTCTAACTAGTAACGTGGATAATTTGGATGCTCCTACTGAATATCAATTAATTTTAGATGATAACCCCAATTTGAAATAATTTTTAGATTTGTAATGAGTATTCCAATTATTAGAAACAATTCTTAATTTGGTTTATGATATGGATTTGTATTGTTCTAATGTCGTTAATTTGTATTCTTCCAGTTCTTTGTTGTTACAGGATGACAACTTAATGCTTTATTCATTTGGATTTGATCAATTTTTAGGGATTTGAATTAATCTTGTTTGGTTGGTTAGTGAATATGTTAATTTGGATTTTAATCAGTTTAATCATTATTTCAAAGTCCGTGACCTAACCCGAATATGGAATTATTCTCTGATTATAAGTATTCCAATTATTTGAAACAATTTTAAGATTGGTTTATGATATGAATTTGTATTCTTCTAATGTCCTTAATTTGGTTTAGCAAATATGTCAAACTAATTCATTATTTATATTTCTAAATCATTTTCTCATATATATGCTTGGTTAGGAAAGCTCGTCTAGCACTAGTCCCCCCAAAGTGGGACAAGTTAGGGATCTTAGTGGAGAAAAAGACGACCTTACAATCTAGGGCCTTGAAATTTCTTCCAGACGATTATTGGCCCCGGATACACTGATTGGAGGAAGGTGCCCTATGAGCTTAAGATGGCCATTTGGGGGGCATTACATGTACTTACTTGACTGAATAATATTTATATTTTATTTTATAATTTAAATACTACTAACTCACTTTCCTTTTATTTTTTATTTGTTTGATAGGAATAATTCGACTTGCCCCCACAAGCATGCAACTCCACGTTGGAACAACTAAGAGATCAATGGAAAACGTGGAAGAAAAATATGCATGGACGGTGTTTTGGCTGGGACTGGGTGTCCGTCTTATGATGTAGGAACATGGTATCCGAGAAGGAGCCAATATCATTGGCAAGCTGACAACAATTTTTCGATAATGGGATATCGGATATGCAATTATCCTCTCGTGAATTGGGGAGGGAAAATCGGGCCAAGAAGGTCGACGTGCACTACTTCGTATGTACATCTTACGCCGAGGTGGAGCATAGGATGGTAAGTTTTGAATGTTATTTCATTTTAGTTTCATTTTATTTTATGTAGTGATAATTATATTCTAATTCACTCATTTTGAAATATTTTATTTTAGGAGATGCGGAGTGGTCCTGGGAGTAAGCCACATAGGCTCGATGCCTATGTGGCAATTCTAATGAAGAAAGGGAAGGATAAGGAGGTGAAACCGACCGTGTCCGCCACTATTATAAGTTATAATTTTAATTAAGTTACTAAAATAAAAATTTATAATCATATACTTTTTATTAATTCTTCTAATCGTGTACTTTTTTGTTATTTCAGGAAAAACTCAAAGAAGTCCATAACTCGCAGAGTGATGACGACAAGGTATCTCTTAGTACGTACGCACTTAGCTAAGTGCTCGGGCAGGATCACAAGGGCCTCTCGGATGGGGAAGTCGAGGCTCACTAGGATTGCGTCGAACAACACTGGATTGGCACGCGAGGTGGATGAGTTACAGACCAACAACGCTGAGAAGTTTGAGAACCTGGAGAAAACATTGAATAAAATGTTTTCGTTTGTCAAGCATACTCTTAAACATTGAGATGGGTCCAGCTTAGGGAAGGGAAAGGAGAAAGTGGTGGATAAGGGGACAATTTCTCCATATTTCTCACCCTCACCCTCACTCTCACCCTCACCGATACCCTTTGTCTCCATATGACAGATTCGCCACCCATACCCCCTCGTCCCAACTTGGCCATTAACAATTGATTGGGATATAATATATTTAGTATACTTACGTGGTGGTGATAGAATAGCCAGAGGTTGAAGGACCTGAATATACACCCAGGTTCCTTGGTACATAACCGTCCGTTGTAACCACACGAGGTTTGAGCTCACATCACAAAAGTGTTGGTGGGAAAAGTGAATGAAGCCTTGTGGTTGAATGAACAGTACGGCATACGGACTATTGAGGGTTATTTCAATTCTTATGTAGTTCGGCCTAGCTTTCTCCTTCAAGTTGATAATGAATGAACAATATGTAATAATTTGATTATTATTTGTTTAGTGTTTGATTAACATGAATATTGAATGTTGTTTAGTGTTTGATAAAGAATGAATATTGTATGGCCTAGTTTCTTATTTGTGTTTGTTTAGTGTTTGATTATTAAGGTTTTTGAATGTTGTCCGCTGTTATTTATTGAGAAAATATGTCATATATTTTCCGTTACAGGTGAAGTAGCAGTGGCCGTACTGCCCAACTATTTTTTTATACTACTTCCTAGATTTTTTCACGAACTTTGACCGTAACAAGGATAACTTGTCATGGACTTTGACCGTGACAAATATTTTTAACCCGTTCCATCTCACAAACTTGTCAAGATTTTTTACTGTGACACGTCTGTGACAAGGTCAAACTTGTCTTAAACTTTGACTACGACATGTCCGTGATAAATTTGTTGTCACCCCAGGCCATGTCACGGTCTTTGACCATGACATGGTTGACTTGTCAAGGTTTTTGACTGTGACAAGTGGCCAGTTTTCGTGTAGTGAATTCACAAGACAAGATATAAAAAAATATCCCTTTTGGAAAGAACCTTTTTTTAGCACTGTCACTACTAGGTATTATGGAATGACATGGAAAGACCTACAAAAATTAGACTCAACTAAATGACACAGTTATGTCTTCTTTACTTGTTGTTGATAGACAACTATATAGATCAAACAACGCTCCACAACGAGCTCCACTTGCCTCAGTTTCCACCGATCAACCTCAGGAAACTCTTTGCCTATATTTACTATTGGAGAATAAACTCCACAGGGATATGAGCATGGTAAGTATTCTTCTAGGTTTGATAAAGTGACTAATAAATCATCCAAGAGGTTAGGATTTGGAAAAAAAAGTGTTTTGGTAAAACTAGGGTTCAGAATCTTTTGGTATAGTATGAAAAACTAATTTTCTCCAAAAGTCCTATCAAAAATTGATTCCAAGACCACTTTATATAAAAAAAATATGATTTTCAAGGTGGCACAAATTTTGAGGGTTTGTTCCGATGAAAATGCTAATTCATTCAAACCAAAATAAAACTCATTCAAACGAACAACTCATCTCGTTCGAACCAATTTCGAACGAGTTTCCAAAGATATTTGTTCTGCTAACATAGAAATGTCGTTTGATGTCCATTTAAATGAACTACCAAACTCGTTCGAACAAAACCTATAAAGTAGTTCGAACGAGTTCAAAAATAAGAAATTATTTTTCTTTGAAAAATATTTAAAAAACAGCACTGAAACATTTTTATAAAAATAAACACTTTTTAAATTCCCTTGAATAAAATATTTACACAAAATCAGAACCATATACCTTCTCTAACGATTGTAGTGATGATCTCAACTCTTTCGATCTTTAATTATTTCATTCGGTTACTAACTTGTCTTCACTTGAAGTCTTGAGAATGTACATGCTGATGTAAATATGTAACGGAATACGACAAACTTTAAAATTTGATGAGAAATTACAAATCTCGCTCTTATAAATCTCCCCCTTTGGCTATTTTAGTACAAAACATAATTCTAGAGGATAACCCCTAAGACAAGTTGGACTAATGTCTCTCCCAAACCCGAAAAGGAAAAGACATTTGTGACTTTTTCTTCAAGTGAAAATCTTTATCGTGTAGTCCATAAAATCATCAATGTGGAAAATAGATCTACACATATGAAGCAAAGGAAATACCGTGACACATGGAGTTTAAAGAAAAAGGAAAAACTCCCCCACAATATGTTCTCCCCCTTTTTTTCTGTAATAGACAAATGGATAGAATCTAATCCTGAAAGGTTGGCATCATAAGAATCCAAATTTGAAATATTATCACAAATTATGGAGAAGTGTGCATAAGCGTTGAAACTTCAATAAACTAACCAACTATTTTTTAAAATTTTATAATTTTTGCATTTAAAAATATACGTACAAGTATAAACAAGCACAACATCAAATAATATGAAAATATTCGAATCTTGGAAATGGAATGAATGGGTGTGAACTTTATGAACGAAAAAGTCAACATAGGCATACATAGCGATGGTGCACAAAGTCAAAGAGACACTTCTAAAGAAAGAATTCAATTTAACCTTTTGAACAAAAAAAATTGAACAAAGTGAAATTGACTCAACTCATACAAAATATCATGAATTTCAACACATTTCAAATCAATAACGCCAAACTGTTTAATTTTTTGAAGGAATTTTATTATGCAAACCAATTTATCTTAAACTTGTAACACCTTCAAAATCTCACATATTAAGCGTAAACTCTTAAATTTTTTGAAGGAATCATATTGCTCGTATTAATGAAGCATCTATGAAACAAAGAAAAATTGGCCTTTGCACTTTAATTTTTGTGTTGAAATCATCTATTAAGCTCTTACCAATGGTGGATTTTAACGTAAAGAAGACTGCTTCTTTTGTAACCCCTTCCCATTTCTTAAAGAAAAACCAACTTTCGATAAAAAAATACGGGCAACGTTTTTTGCATGCACAATTACTTTCTAGTACATTTGGTTAGTTATTAAGCAGGATTGAGATGAGAACATCATATTCGACTCATGACAAGCAAGGACAATATTCAAAAGTTTATGCATGTGTGCAATCAAAGTGATATAATAAGTCTAGCATGAAGGAAGTAGTCAACAAAGAACAACCTAGTGATTAACATGCATTATTACGCACAAAAAAATGAAGCCAAGTTTCATAACACTATGACTAAGTCACATGAATGGATGGAATGTAATTGATTTGAACATCTTCAATGCGCATCAAAATATAGTGTAAAACATAGAAAAATATTTTTGAATTTTTGAAAATCGTTACAAAATTTTTTCTTTGAAAATTGTGAAATTTTTTCTAAAAGAAAAGTAAATATTTTTGGATTTTAAATATATACACATAAGAATACAATCTAGTAGTAGGGACAAATGATAGAAGCATGAAAACCACGTTATACCGAAGAAGCACCCGAACTCAATAAATGGAACAGATAGTCAAAGACTTACTAAGATCCTCAAATCTAAGTGCATCTAAAAGTTTACTAAAAATATCAATCAATTGACGGTCAGTACTCACGAAGCTCAAGGAAATGATTTTCTCCTCAAGAATATCATAGATAAAGTTCTCAAGAATTCTAATATGATTCATATGGGAATGTTAGACCAAATTACTAGAAATGTGGATTGCACTTATATTAACGCAAGAAATAGTCATTGTGCCTTGAGTAAAACCATAATCCTCTAATATTTTCTTCATCCATAAGAGTTGTGTGCAATAATTCTCGATGGCTATGTACTCGACCTCTTTCATAGACAAAGAAATGGAGTTTTTCTACTTGTTCAACCCAGAGACAAGAGCACTCCCAAATTAAAAACATCCACCCGAGGTACTTTTACAACCATCAATATCCCCAGCCCAATCGGCATCCGAATAAACTGACAAATGGTCATCGGTATCAAAGTAATACCAAAGTCCATAAGAAAGAGTGTCGCTCAGTATTTGATTATACGTTTAAGTGAAAGCAAGTGTGACTCTTTTGGGGATGCTTTGTATCGTGCACAAACTCCAACACTAAAGGCAATATCGGGATGACTAGCGGTCAAGTAGAGGAGACTACCTATCATACTCCTATAGAGTGTTTTCCCTACATCCGTATCTAACGGTGAATTATCTTTGCTAAGCTTTGTCGATGAACTCATGGGTGTGCGAGAGTGCATAGTGGAGTTCAAACCAAACTTCTTCATTAGATTCCTAGAATATTTAGATTGAGATATAAATATCCCATTCTCGAGTTGATGCGCTTGGAGACCTAGAAAGAAAGTAAGTTCACCAATAATGCTCATCTCAAATTCACTCTTCATCTCATCCTCAAAAGTGTGAGCATATTGGGAACACTTGTATCCAAAGAGCATGTCATCCACATAGACTTCGGCAACTAAGATAGCACTACTCTCTCTCCTAACAAATAACAGCATATTAACTCCCCCTCTATTAAATCCATGAGTTAAGATATAATAAGTTATACCTTCTTACTAAGTAAAGGGTTCTTGCTCCAAACCATACAATGAATTCTTTAGATAAAAGACGTGTTCTGAGTGATTTAGGTCTTAAAACCCCTTTAGTTTTTATACATAAACCTCCTCCTGAAGATTTTTATTGAGAAAGGCAGTATTGACATCCATTTGGTAAAGCTTAAATCGTATATGACATGTTATGGCGAGTAGTAAGTGTACGGACACAAGCCTAGCAACAGGAGATAATGTCTCTTTAAAGTCTACACCCTCAATTTTGTATGCAACCTTGAGCGACTAACATAACCTTATTTCAAACTATGTCACCATTTTCATCCAGATTATTTTTGTACACCCACTTGGTACCAATCACATTAGTCTCGCTAGGTCTGGGGATTAATTATCAAACTCTGTTCTTTCAAAATTGAAGCAACTCATCCAACATAGAACATATTCAATTCTCACCCTTGAGTTCTTCTTTCACATTCTTGGTCCCTATTAAGTGTAGTAAAAGTAGATAACCACATGCTCTAGTTGAGCTCGAGTCTTGACACTTAATGTGGTATAACCAAGTATATCGGTAGGTTTATGATTATTTTGAACCCAAGAGGGTGGATCCTTTATATCAATAACAAGATCCACCACGGCGGTGTGGGGAATAACAAGATCATCATAAGGGGTGAATTGTTCTCACATGCTAGACCATGATCAATAAACGTAGCCGGTGCATCATCTCTAATCATGACATTTACCAATTCCATGACCTTAGAGATTTTAAGGTTAAACTCCCTAAAGGCTCTACTAGACGATGAATACCCTAAAAATGTTCCCTCATTGTATCTAGAGTTGAACCTCCCTAAGTGCTCTCTATCTCTAATTATATAGAAAGGACTCCCAAAAACTCAAAAATATGATAGGTTGGGTTTCTTACCTATCCACAACCCATATGGAATATGAAGTGTTTATGGGTGAAGATTAACCCTATTCACTATGTGGCATGCGGTGTTAACCGCATCCACACAAAAATGTCTAGACACGTTCCTACCAAGAAGCATGGACCTATCCATCTCTTGAATTTTTTTATTCTTCCACTCAATAATCCCATTTCATTGAGGAGTACGAACGGTTGAAAACTCGTGTTTGATGCTAACTTCATCACAATAACCAATAACTCTGGCTTCTTTAAATTCTGCGCCATTATCACTATGAATACGATTTAAAATGACACCATGTTGATTTTAAAGAAAACAACACTTGGTTGTTAGATACTCAATAGCCTCAGACTCATCTCTAAGAAATCAATCGATAGAATATCTCGAAAAGTCATTAACCATCACCAAGATATTCTTCTTACCACCAATACTCTCCATACGAATGGAACCCATAAGATCCATATGTATCAACTCTAAAACATGGAAGGCGGTAATGGTTTTTAACTTCCAATGGGGAATCTTGATTTGTTTCCCTTTTTAGCTGGGACGACAAATCGAGGAAGTTGTTTTGCCAAGTGATGATAAGCCACTCATAAGGTTTTTCTTAAGTAATCTCTCCAGAAATCTAACATTGATGTGACCTAGTCATTGATGACAAAGGTCTATGGTGGGGACCTTAGCATTATTTCACACTAAAGATAAGTTGGGAATGATACTGTAGAAATTGTCAGTAGTCCTCACAACTTGTGGTAAAAGTTTACCAAATTGATCAAAAACTTAAACTCCGATCGATTAAACTCTACCTCAAAGTTAACATCGCGAAGTTGGCATATGCTGACTAAGTTCTGTTTCAACCCTTCAACATACAACACATTGTCTAGCTTAAGAAAGTCGTAAATCTATACGCAACCTTACCCTAATATGCCAGACCTACTTCCATACCCAAAGGTGACTTTTTCTTCCTTGCATTCCACAAGGTTGGTAAAATGTGACTTATCACCGGCCATGCGCCTAAAGAACCCACTATCAAAATAATTTTGTGAATTATCTTGAAAATTAAGAGCAATGTGAACAACAAGGGATTTTTCGTCACTTTTAGGTACCCAAGTGGTGGTAACCTTTTGCTTACCCTAATCATTGTTGGCATAAGTCACTGTACATGAAGTGTTTTCAAAAGGCATAGACATCCTTTGAAATTATTCCATTAACCTCCTGAAGTAGTGACTAGAAACTCAACTTGCTCTCTAAGAATAACAAATTTGCTATAGTGGTGTGTGGGAGAATGTGGGTGAGAGACTCTTTCTAGCTTGTAGAAAAACACACTAAGGTAACCTCTTCATTTATAATGGGTACAAACCTATATTTGTTTTGGTCGACCTTGGTTAAAGAATCTAGTATGAGCTCTCCTTAGTGGGTTAGGTTGAGGCCCATAAGGATCCATTACAAACATGGGAACCGGTTCGGGTGCGATATTGAAAATGGGTTCGCATTCGTACCCTATCCCTTGCCTCTATTTAAAACCAAATGCGGGACCTAGGAACATATTTCTAACCTTCTTAGACGTGTCCTCTAAAGTGAGTTTGACCTCCCGGGCATGTTTGACAGTGCGCGAGAGTTGTGGTCGCATAAGGCCACAGTCGTTATTTTCTGTTTCGTCGTGACTATACAAACAAACCTAAATTACTACTACACTCAACCGGTGAGTATAGTGGTAAGTCGGGTATCGAAAATCCACAGGGACGAGTTGTTAGAATTTATAAGATTTAATATTCCGAAATAAAAGTGTAAAAGGTGAATTACAAACTAAAAAGTAAAAGATCCATAAAGGTAAATGTTATTCTAGGCAAGGGTATTGAAACTAGATTATGAAAGCGGATAAAACTATAGGTTGCGTCGAATATCTCTCACTCGAGTTAATTTGTATAAAATGGTTACATGGGTCGACGAGTTATTTACAATGCGCCTCATTTTGACAGTTAAGTGAACCAAGGATTGTCACGCCCCTAAATCCGCATAAAAGCCTAATATGATTTTGGCGTCAACAAATATACCGGAAATTGCGCATGAAAGGTCGTAAGCACGGGACATATATGATATGCCCCGTCAAATATCCTAGGCGCAATAACTAGGACAACGCACCCGAAATTAACCCGTAAACACTATCTCCATGCAAAGCAACGCGTTAACTCGAGTGAGTTCCATTCGAACACAACCTAATTTAAATTACCTAGAAAGCATGATAAAAATGCAATAAATAAAGTGGTAAAGAAACGCGATACATCTACACTAGAAAGCACGGGAAGAAAGCATGTAAACTAGTTATAAAAGCATGCAAACCTAATTAACAAAGCAAGAATTAAGGGGAAATAACTATATTAATGGAGAGGATGAATGAATAGTCAACTTACATACCAAAAAGGGTGTCAATCCTAAGAGAAATGAAGAAGAACTAACCAAAATCACCCAAACCCTAACATATTCTAAGCTAAAATCATGTATATCACCTAATGTCTGAATATTACAACAAAAATTGTATTTATAGTAAATGGGAATAAAAGAAAAGAGAAAAGAATGTAAGGCAAAACATCTCCTGAAAACAGGGGATCGATCGATCGACCAAAAGGGTCGATCGATCGATCAAGGTCAATTTTCAACTGTAGAGAAGGATCGATCTATCGACCAAAATGGTTGATCGATCGATCAAACAGGGGTGAGCTAAGCAGCAACTTCTGCATTCTTTTCTTCTCTTTTCTCCTCCTCTTTTGATTTCCTTGTTTTTCCCTCCGCTGAAATCGCCGTAACTTCTTGATACGGACTCGGACTTGCGCACCGTTCATGGCCACGCGAAGCTAGCGAGGAGAGATACAACTTTCGTGAGATGTCGGACCAGGTGCCTAAGCTGTGAAATGACTAAAAAGCCCTTGAATGTGCGATTGCGTACGAAACTTCACCAGAATGTGTCCGAACTCCATACTTAGTACCTAAATACCTACAAAAGCCCAATTATACCTCATATAGCATGTTGACAATATAAACCGAGGTTGTCTGGTTAACGGGCTTAAATATAGAGATTAAGGCACCCGAGGGGGCTAAAATGCATAGGTTCGAGAGATGAAATACGCAATATTTTCGTATTATCACACCCCTAACTTACACATTGTTAGTCCCTAGCAATGAAATAGGATGCAACAAGAACTACAAGCAAACCAAATGCAGGAAATAGTGAAAAAGTATGGTGTAAAAGAAAAAGGCCACTTTCGTGGGCGATTCGATTGCATTTAGTGTATACAATAAGCCTTTAAAGCCCTAGGTCACCCTAGTAGATGAGTGTCGTCTCGTGAGGGTCTTCAGGGATGCTACCCCCAAACATCACATGGTTTCCTCAAAATATGCCAAACCCAATATGCGACAAGCCCAACAATGGAGAAAAGGATTTCATACAAATTATTAGCACATTGAACAGATTCAAACAAAAGTCCAAATCATTAACATTATAGAATGCACCTCATAGAATTGAAACCTTAAAATGTGGGAAGGGATCGAGCACATGCAAAGTTTGATTTGGCAAAAACTTATATAAATCGGATACTAAATAAAGCAAGCATGTATTCAATCCTCACTGGCATTACACTCATCAAGAGAATTCACTTGAAATAGGGAGGTAACACACGGAACATGCGGGCTAACGAGTAAATATAAATGGAAACTAGGCCGCACACATGTCACAAAAGAAGAACGCTATATATAAAATGAAAAACTGTAATCTCAATGAAAGGATACTGCACACTAAAAGAGGCGAAATGCATTTTCACAGATTATCAAAACTATTATGACTTTTAAATTACATCAACCTAAGATCACATAGGACTTGTATAGGGTTGTAATGTAGGTTAGGCTAGGGTGAAAATGAAGGAATGTATGTACGGATTCAAACTGCTCGGGATGAAAACTCGGGATAATGGGAAAATGCAGACAATATCAAAAGTTGGAAAACAAGTTCCAAACCAAGCATTAAATGTATGAATTGGAGAGCGATAAAAGCTTATTGAAGTATATACAACATTTACAACTTTCTCTTTCTTTTCTTTTCTTCTTTTTCTCATTTTTCTCTTTTGTTTTCTTTTGCTTTTTGCTTTCTCTTTCTCACACTTTTTCACATTTCTTTTCTTTACTTTTCAAACTCTCATATGCCTAAATTGCAACCGACATCATAACAACATCATTCAATCCCAAGTATCAATCCAAACAAAGGTATGTAAGGTGTATGTATGGATTATAACTCCAATTCGGAGTTGGTTATGGGAATGGGGTATGAAACGAAAGGCTATTTTTAGGCTCAAAGAGGTTAACGAGGGTAAACATATAAGGGTGAGGTCAAGGTCAATATGGGTTATATAATAAAGAATGTCTATGATCATTTCACAAAGTTTACGCAATTCTCGAGTCAAAACAATATATGAAAATCATGATCAAGTAACACATTTCAAGTATGAACTCAATTAATGAACGGTCAAATGAAAGAATAGAGAGACTACCAACGAATTCAACATTTTCAATGAGAAAAGAATAGTGTATACACTCACAAATGATGAAAGGTACAAAGCTTACTCGATGTAAGTCTATACAATGCAACAAAAGATTACCGAGTTATAAAAATCTAAAACCAATCAATAGAACAATAAAAGTGCATGTGCTCATGGGATTAAAGTTTAATTCATGAAGTTATTCATAATATCAATAAGTGAGACTAAAGTCTAATAACTTCTAAAATCGAGAACATGCATCATTGGGTTGTCTATTGGATCGGGAAATTGTTGAAATTTATCATCAGAAACAAAGGCAAAAAGCCCAAAAAATCAGAAAAAAGAAAGAGAATATTTTTGAAATTTTTGAAATTTTTCTAAGAAAGCCTACTAAGTAAGTAACATGTGAGCAAAAACATGGACTAAATAAAGAAATGGATAGAATATCCAAAACTTGATATTGTCCTCAATGTGAATTAAGAACCAAGTTAAGAGAGGAAAATAGCGATATTACCCAAAAGTGGAGCGATCCTCATAAGAACAAGTCCAAAAAGTCTACAAAACAAGTTAGTACCGAGCATAGAAAAAACAAATAACGAAATGTTAACTAATTACACTGAACTAAATTAAAAAGGGAGGAAAAAATAAAAAGAAAAAAATAAAAAGCTAACTATATACAACCTACTATTTAGGCCTCATACTAACTATACACTAGAAGTCTAAATAGCTGAGGGTCCACCATAAGAACGATTTGACTTTGGAGGATAACCGGTGTACCCTCACATACAAGCATGCCCTCTGAAAAATATGAATTCCATTTTAATAACGGAAGGCATGTGTAAGGCGAAAGAAATGACCCATCGCCAATTAAAATTTTTGAAGGGGCAATGGGGGCTTTGGATTGAACGGGTGACAAAAACAAGTGGGGACCGAGAAAAGCCGAATATCCTCCCAATGATTTTGAAGTTGGAATGGGAGGCGGCGCACACAAAGGCAAAGGTGCGATTGTGGAAGGGCGACTCGAGCAAGTACTCCTCATCGGCAACAGGGTTTAAAACATTCAAATTTGAAAACGAATCATCGGGTACTTGTTCCGGTGTGGTAATAGAGAATGAAAATGGGGATGAAAGAAGTTCAAACTCATGAGATAAATCATCATCGCATGAAGTTTGAATTTCTAAGGAAATAATATCATTTTCAATGAAATGTTCTTCTTTGGGGGCCAAAGAAGAAATCATTTCATTGCAAATAGATATTACATCATTATCATCATCGCTTTCAATATCTATTACGCAATGTGCAAAGTCTAGAATGGCTTGTTCCAAAGTAGGCACAAGTACCTCATTTTGTTAAAAACAGTCATCGACTTCGAAAGTCTCGGAAGGAAAATCGTTGTCGGACTCAAATAATAAATCCAACTCATGTTCCAACAAGTGATTTTCTTTTCGATAACGATTTTCAATTTTCTCATTCTCATACATACGCAAACCCTCACCGAATGTCATGGGTCGAGGTGCGGATGCATGAAAATGGGAACTTTGAAAATTACTATCGGACTTAAACGAAAACTCATTATGATAGGAATTTTGAACACTATTTCAATTCACTTAAAAATTCCTATTATAAGGAAGTAAAGGCCCAAAATCATTGTCATCATCATCAAAATTCCAATAACCTAGATTTTGACATTCGTTATACTCTCTCAAAGTCATATTTGAATTTGTCATACTTTGGGATTCTAAGTATTCACCGAAAGTTGTAGGTTTGTGGGAATTTTGAGAATTATAGCAAGGATTACTGAAAGAATTGGAATAAGACATGCTTACCCCAAAAATGGCTCGAAGTGGCGGATTCCCCAAAGTAAGTGCGAGCGGGAAAGAATTCGAGCGTTTTTAAGTGCTCAAATCTGGAAGTCCTCTAAAATATTAGCAAATAATACAAATAGAAAGAAAATACTAAATCAAATAAAGTCTAAAACAAATAAGTCCCCGACAACGGTGCCATTTTGATAGCGCGCGAGAGTTGTGGTCGCGTAAGGCCACAATCATTGTTTTCTGTCTCGCCGCGACTATACAAACAAACCTAAATTACTACTACACTCAACTGGTGAGTATAGCGGTAAGTCAGGTATCCAAAATCCACATGGACGAGTTGTTAGAATTTATAAGATTTAATATTTCGAAATAAAAGTGTAAAAGGTGAATTTCAAACTAAAAAGTAAAAGATGCATAAAGGGAAATGTTATTCTAGGCAAGGGTCTTGAAACTAGATTATGAAAGCGGATAAAACTATAGGTTGCGTCGAATATCTCTCACCCGAGTTAATTTGTATAAAATGGTTACATGGGTCGACGAGTTATTTAAAATGCGTATCATTTCGACAGTTAAGTGAACCAAGGATTGTCACGCCCCTAAATCTTCATAAAAGCCTAATATAATTTTACCGTCAACAAATATCCCAAAAATTGCGCTTGAAAGGTCGTAAGCACGAGACATACATGATATGCCTCGTCAAATCTCCTAGGCGCAATAACTAGGACAACGCACCCAAAATGAACCCGTAAACACTATCACCAAGCAAACCAACGCGTTAACTAGAGTGAGTTCCATTCGAACACAACCTAATTTAAATTACCTAGAAAGCATGATAAAAACGCGATAAATAAAGCGATAAAGAAACGCGATAAATCTACACTAGAAAGCACGAGAAGAAAGCATGTAAACTAATTATAAAAGCATGTAAACCCAATTAACAAAGCAAGAATTAAGGGAAAATAACTATATTAATGGAGAGGATGAATGAATAGTCAACTTACATACCAAAAAGGGTGTCAATCCTAAGAGAAATGAAGAAGAACTAACCAAAATCACCCAAACCCTAACCTATTCTAAGCTAAAATCGTATATATCACCTAATGTTTGAATATTACAACAAAAATTGTATTTATAGTAAGTGGAAATAAAAGAAAAGAGAAAAGAAAATAAGGCAACAAATCTTCTGAAAATAGGGGATCGATCGATCCACCAAAAGGGTCGATCGATCGATCAAGGCCGATTTTCAACTGCAGAGAAGGATCGATCGATCATGCAGGGGTGAGCCAAGCAGCAACTTCTGCATCATTTTCTTCTCTTTTCTCCTCCTCTTTTGATATCCTTATTTTTCCCTCCGCTGAAATCGCCGTAACTTCCTCATATGGACTCAAAATCGCGCACCATTTGCGGCCACGTGAAGCTAGCGAGTAGGGCTACAACTTTCATGATGCATAGGTTTGAGAGATGAAATACGCAATATTTACGTATTATCAATGTTCAAGATCTTTCTTTAGTTGGAAAACATGGTCTTTAATTTTCTCACGAGTCTCCAATAATGTTTGAAGATCTGTCATAAGATAAGAGACTTTGTTGGTCAAGTGATTCTTGTCCCTACCCATCGAAACTAATTTCTCACTCAAAGAGATCCTAAACATGTTACAAAACATTCAATCAATGATGAAATACCCAATTATGACCAAAGAAACTCAAATACAGTCCAATGAAATTTAACTCAACCTACTCCTAGGTTTCGTTAAAATATTTGCTAATTGAAGATTAGTAAAAACATATCTTAAAGGCAAAACCTTTTCTTAAACAATGTCTATAATGAAATGATGGAGTATGTCTATATGCTTTGTTATAGAGCATTGAAAAGAATTTTTAAGAATATCAATGGTATTAGTATTGTCACATAAATAATCATGAAATCTTCATCAATACTATAGTCTTTAAACATTTGTTTCATCCATAACAATTGAGCACAATAAATTCTTGCCGCAATATATTTTCTCATTCGTGGAAAGTGAAACACAATTTTTTTAGCATGCCAATAAACTAAAGAACTTTCAAGATGGATGCACCCGATGGAGTTACTCTTGAAACTTTCTGCATCATCTTCCATATTGGCATCTGAATAAGCGTACAAATATGCATTAGAATTCCTAAGATACCAAATACCAAAGGTCGCAGTTCCTCATACATATTTGATCATGCGTTTAATGGATTTTAAACAATAGTCTTTGGGAGATAATTGGTAGTGAGATAAAAATCCTACAATAAAGGATATGTCGGGATGACTAACCGTGTTATATAACAAACTACCTATCATACTAAGATAAAGGGTAAGGTTTCGTCGACATCATTTTCAGTATTAATGAAAACACTCATGGAAGTGTGTTTGTGCTTATAAGAGTTAAGGTCGAATTTCTTTACAATGTCATTAGCATACTTAAATTGGGAAATAAAAATTCCACTATCCAGTTGAGGCACTTGGAGACCGAGAAAGAAAGTGAGTTCCCTAATCATGCTCATCTCAAATTCCTTTTGCATTAAAGAAGCAAAATCTTGATCATGTTTCTCATTTGTGGAGACAAAAATAATGTCATTAACATATACTTGGACCACCGTAATGTCTTTCCCACAAGATTGCAAAAAAAAAAGTTTTGTCCACATTTCCTCGTTTGAAACCTTTACCCGTAAGATATGAGATGAGTCTCTTGTACCAAGATCTAAGTGCTTGTACAAGGCTATACAAAGCCTTTTTAGGCGATAAACTTGTGTTGGGAACATGGTATCCTCAAAGCCCTCTGGATATGACACACTTCCTCTTGGAGATTTCGATTAAGAAAGGAACTATTTTTTTTGGAGAAAGGGGACGGCACCCATGGAGTTTATTTTATAAGGAGAAAAATCCTCTCCATGGTGGCAATTAAAATCTCACACACAAAAGAAAAAGAAAAAGAAAGTAAAGAAGACCTTTGGGGAGTTAATTATTAAAGACTTCACAAGCCAAAAATAAATGAGTGAATTTATAAAATTCTCATTACATGTAAAGCAATGAAAGAAAAAGAAAATACAAAAAGATTTATGAACAAAGAAATTAATGGAATTTCCTCAATCTATACACTCCAAGCTTATCTATATTTCATTCTCCACGAACCAGCTAAGGTAGATCTTTGATGTCTTCAAATACCTTCAAAACTTAAATTAATATACTATGATTTTCCAGGACGTCAGGTACATGATTAGCTTCTCTTAATATTTGAGACAAAGAGAACTCCATATTGATCAGGTCAAACTCAATCTCTTACATTAAATGTTTCACATTACATGGAGGTTTCCACACATGATTTCTGTATTGAACAAGCAGTAAAGAATCTGATTCGATGATAATTTTATGAAAATCACACCATTTTCAAAACCAACCATGAATTATCCCCATGAATTCAACCATTGAATTATACATAATTCCTAGAGGATAAAAAAAACTAACCAAGAATTGGCCTTTATGAACTCTTATCACACCTCCATAACCACTAGATCTAGGATTACCTTTGGAATTCCATCGACATTAATCTTAAAACACTTGAAATTTGGAAAAGGCCATTTCACTAGAGTAAATCTGGTAAAAGTAGGATCCACAACTAATTTGAAAAAGGATTTTAAATTTTGTTCAAAATAGTTGATGGGAGATTTGAACTTGGTGATAGAGCATATACCAGAAATTAGATTGACACTTTGATCACTAATAAAGTTTGAATTTACTTTAGTATTTTAAAATTAGGACTTGTTTATAGCTTTCCATAAATTCCAGCACACCACGATAGGAATAAATATATACATAAATAAAAGGGGAAAGTACTCTAAGGTCCCTCACAAACAAATTTTAAACAATAAAGGAATTTTGACAAATTTTAAACACTTAGGTCCACTAATTATCTTCTTATAGAAGTCCTCGCTAGTGGCATAACAAGTGGACCTAATAGGTTTTTGTCCTCTTAAATGTTTAAAAATTATTACCAAGGGACCTAATTATAAATTGACCTAAATAAAATAGTCTTTGTTACCAGATCTTAACCACCAACACATTATCATTATAGATATGGATGAAAAGTTTTATAGGGACTCCCACTAGATTATAAAACATAGTCCAAACCTGCTTTGAAATGTCGCAACTAAGAAAGATAGGGTGTGTGTTTTTAGAATCTTCTAGGCACAATTTACATCGAGCAGCTAACGGGATCCATATATTTTGAATATTCTCATCCCAATTTTTCAAGATCCTCACATATTAATAGAAATATTTAAGGGAATATTATTATCCAAGATACTATCACAAGATCTATAATAAGTTTTATGGGTATTCAGTAACTCCACTGTTGTCTTGAATTTGAAATCCCCATCGTTAGACAACTTTCAAATCCATTGACCATTGATCTACTCAATATAGTCTTTTCCAACAACTTCTTTAATGTCTGAGATTTTCCTTTAAGTCACAAAACAATTGAGAACATTCATTTTCTACTTTTTGTACTTACAAGTCATAAATGCAGACCATAGGGACTCTAATTTACACAGTAATATCATATTAGAGTCTTTGGAAATAACATGAAGATCATAGGAGCTTAATCCACCTTCTTTCTTAACATATTATAGCATATCCAAACTCTTCCATTGATATCTCCAGCTATCTTTATCATAACCACCCCAAAATAATTTATTAAAAAATTTGTGGATAATGTTAATAATAGTTTTATGAGGCATCACATAAGCTAATAAGAAGAGATGGATGAAAGAGAGATCATGGTTACTTAAGATTATTTTACCTAAATTTGTCCACCCTTCTAATTTTTGCAAGCAAGTCCTCAAAGTTAATAAATTTACTTGTTCCCTTGAATAAGGGGAAACTAAAATACTTTATTAGTAAATCTTTGTATTTAAGGCCAATTACCTTATAAATGCACTCTTTACATACATTTGATAGTGCTTAAAGTCTAAGGAAAATGCTATGGCCAACTGTAAATGAACCGATTCAAGCCTAGCAATGGGGGCAAAAGACTCATCAAAGTTTACACCTTCAACTTGCATGTATCCTTGAGACACTAGTCATGCCTCATTCCTCAAAATGACACCATCTTTATCACCTTTATTCTTGAATATCCACTTAAATCGGTAACATGAACATCTTGCGGAAAATGGACTACATTACAATCTTCTTGTTTAGCAAATTCGTCTAATTCTTCTAGCATGGCATTTGCCTAGTATTCTTTTAGTAAGGATTCTTATACTTTCTTAGGTTCAATAGTAGAAATATAACAAAGAAAGTTAACTCCATTTTGGTGTTGAGAACGTGTATTTACTCTAACACTAGGATTACCAATGATTTTGAAAACCTCATGGTATTTTGTAACCCAAGGAGGGGGTGTGTCTCACATCCACAACCCTACGACTTTGTGGGGTCACCTCATCATAATCATCCGCTTCTTTTTCCCTTTCGTCTTCAACATAGGGAAGCACGAAAGTCGTGTTTTCACAATCATCTTCACTAAAGTAATAGGAATCACTATCATCAATAACGACGTTAATGGACTCTGTCATTTTTTAAAGATGTAATTATAAAACACGTTAGGCACGACTATTATTGGAATAGCCAATGAAAATGCAAGCATCAATAATACAGTCAAGCTTAGTCAATTATTCCATATTCATGAGGATATAGAATTTTCTTCCAAAGATCCTAAAAGGCTTATGTGGCCATCCCCGATCCTCACCGAGGGGGGGGGGGGGGGGAGTGAGGATCCTTAGGTCCCGCTCGTCCCTCTAGGGAGAGCTTTGATCGGCGTCATTTGAGGTGAGGTGAAAGATGTAGAGAGATTAAAGTCGCCAGTCTATTTTACTCAAAACAGACAAAAGAAAAGGGGAAGCCATCCCGAAGGACAACATCCAAAGACATACTGGTGCATATGCAACCAAAATGATTCGAGAAGCGTCCGGAGGCTAAGTTACGAAATGGAAAGGTGTTAGGCACGCATTCCGCCCTTTCGGTCTCTCATGGATTTTTGTTATTTTCCTTTTATTTTCCCCGTGATATTTGTGCATGTGTATATATAGTGGAGATATGAATCCTCTACTTGTATCATGGAAGAGATAAAGCGAGTTATCCATAGGAAGGTACAAAAGTATTAGAAAATTGGATTTAGGCAATTATCCCTATGTTAATCGTTATGAGGAAACGATAACACATATGGAATAATACGCCCCTAAGAACAAATATATATATATATATATATATATATATATATATAATATAAGAGAGTGGGGTTTAAAGAAAATAGAAAATGAGAGAAAAAGTAAAAATAGGACTCGAGTCTCGGGTTTTACCCCAAGACGCCTACTTAGCCTATAGAGGCATCAAAGTCGACGTAGTTCGCATACAAAACGAGGGGTGGGGTTTATCCCATAAATCCAATCGGGGATTCTCTTATTTGTGTGTGTGTGTAGAAAAAGTGTTTTAGTTGTGAGAAAAGTGTAAGAAAAGTGTGAGAATTTCCGCTTGGAATTTATGAGCAAACCCTCTTTTTCTTATTTTTTTGGTTTTATTTATATGAAAATAAGAGATGTGCGATAATACTAAATAAAAAGTATATTAGGATGTGTGAAATGAGATAATAAAAGTGCTAAGTAATAAAACAAGATATTGCGAATTTATGAGAATTTAAGGAGAGAGTTGAGAAAATTGGACCTTCTTGAAGATCTTGAGCTTGATCTTGAATGTTGGAGAGCAGCCCTTAGACTTGGATGATTATGGAGGGTAGTTAATTCACCAAGTTTGATGAAAAGTGAAGGTTGGAAAAGGATTTGGGTCTGGAAATCACGCTGACTTCGAGAGAGGTTTTCTGGATCTGCTGAGAGTGATATCTATCAGAATTGGGCTCTTTTTGTAAGTGAGGTCAGTCCTCCTTTTTATAGGCCCAGGGCTGGTCGATCGGAATAGCCCCGTTCCTGCCATTCGGTAGGTGCGTTTAGGCACACTACCGATAGGCAGGGTCTGGGACCTGCCGTTTGGCAGTATCTTTCAGGCCTTTTTGGAAAATTAGCCGCAAAACGCAAACCATTGATCAGAATCATGCACGGGGCAGATTGTTGGAGAGTTAATTCAGAGACCTTCGAAAGTCCTTGGACCGCTCCCGGGTTCGGGAGTTTTTTTTGGGTCAAATATGGCTCTAAAGCATTTATCGGTCCATTGGACGGGAAAACGTCGGAGCAAATGGAACGTTCGTGCACATGGTATGCCAGAATCGCGCACCGTCGGACCTTTGGAAAGGTTAGGAGATGTACTTTGACATTCCAAAGAGTTTGATCCGGTTTGAGGAGTAGACTTTGGTCAACCGGGCCCTGGAAGCATTCTGTGACCTTTTAGAGTAAAATGGATCATTCATCCGTGCCGTAAGTCAGAATCGTGCACGGATCGGACCTTAGAAAGGGGTTTCAGTTCCCTTTGAAGATTCATTCAGTCTCGATCGAGATGAATTGTTAAATTTGGTCAAATGGATCCTGGGAGTGCCTGATGGCTTTTAGGTTAGTACTCGGGGTATGACCTGGGTTTGTGGTGATGACGAGAGGTGCTAGGGACCTAAGGAGAGTTTAAGGGGTAACAGAATGGGGTGTCTAGAGAGCCCCTCGATGGGTGAGTTTGGAACAAATGATAGTCTTCGAATAGACACTGCATGATGCTTTTGAGGGAGGATAACCAATTCAGAGGGTCGAGGATGATTCTGAGGACCTAAGGGATGGTTTGGAGGAAAGGTTTAGGCCAATTCCTGAGGAGGCACTAGGGATGACCGATTCTATGGGTTAGAGCCAATTCTGAGGGCTTGAAGATGAGGGTAACCGATTTTAAGGGTCGAAACTGATTCTGCGGGCTTATGGCAATGATCCAAGACCGAGGTTAATTCTGACCTAAGAGAAGCGATGGGCAAGGATCGAGGTTAATTATGACCTAAGAGAGGTGACGACGAGGACTGACGACAGAGGTCAATTCTGACCTAAGAGAGGTGATGAACGAGGACCAAGGTCAATTCTGACCTAACTATGGTGATAATCCAAGACTGAGGTCAATTCTGACCTAAGAGAGGTGACGATCGAGGACCGAGGTCAATTCTGACCTAACTAAGGTGACAATCCAAGACCGAGGTCAATTCTGACCTAAGAGAGGTGACGACCGAGGACTGACGTCAATTCTGACCTAACTATGGTGACGATCCAAGACTGAGGTCAATTCTAACCTAAGAGAGGTGACGACCGAGGACTGAGGTCAATTTTGACCTAACTAAGGTGATGATCCAAGACCGAGGTCAATTCTAACCTAAGAGAGGTGAAGATCAAGGATCAAGGTCAATTCTTACCTAACTATGATAACGATCTAAGACGGAGGTTAATTCCAACCTAAGAGAGGTGACGGTCGAGGACCGAGGTCAATTTTGATCGAAGAGAGGTGACGATCGAGGACCGAGGCTAATTCGGACCTAAGACAGGATGGATATTGAATTTTGGGTTCCGCCGGAGAATGAGCTGGGGAAAAAGTAGAGTGTCCTTTGGAGACTTTGAAAATGGCCTTCTGGAGTTCTGTTGGGGAAATGGGGTTCCTCTTGAGGGAGTGTAAAATGTTCTAAATCCTTTCCGAGATTTTTAGGAATTTTCTGAGGATTTTTCAAGATTTTTTGGTATTTTCTGGCAATTTTTGTACGAAATTTTAAGGGGGTGCCGATCGGCATGGTTCAGAGGGTGCCATTCGATAGTGGCACGGACTTTTGGATTACCTGGGGAAGGTAAGGGGTCAGTGCTGATCGGTGGGTAGGGAGTCAATGCCGATCGGCATGACGCTTGACATCCTATATAAAGGGGGCGAATTCCCCTCATTTTTCACATCTTTTAGCTTCCTTTCTCTCTTCGATTTCCCTCTGCAAATTGTCCTAGCATTCTAACCTCTAAGAAATGGCCGCCTTTGTGAGCATTGTAGCTCATAGGGAATGGTTGACCGTTGACGACTGGGCGAATGTGGAGTGGAGGGTCAGGGTGCTTCTTGCTTTGGGAAGTGAGAACTCTTTTTACGCATTCAAGCCTGTTGCGCATGAGCGTACCTTGCTACGGGAGCCGTCACATCACCGATCTTCGAGGGTTGTGATTCCTGGCGGTTATGTAAGTAACGTGGCTTTTGACATTCTTCTCTTTTTGGTGATTTTTCCATCCTTCTTGAATTGTTGACAAGGTTTTTTCTTTTGATAGTCTGATATCTCTTTGAAGAACATGCGTGCTCGAGGGACGACGGGGATTAAGGATGTCTGGGAGAATTTTCCACCTGTGGTACGTTGGGTGGTATCATCAGCAGGTTTGGGAGGTTGGCGTCTGCACTGGATGAGACACCTCGTTTGACAGCGATCTTATGCGCTTTGGGGGAGAGATTGTGGGATACTACCCACACCTTCCATTTCGGTTTTGGGGAGATGACCGTGACTCCCATAGGCATGCAACAACTGCTGGGGCTGGATTGCGATGGGGAGCAGATAGAGGTGGATCGCTCTCTGAGGGTGAGGCCGGAGGCGGTAAGGGAGGCGCTCGGCGACGTGGGGAGGATAGTGTCTGAGGATTCCATATGGTTGTCCTTGCTGAAGGATGTTCTGATGAGTAGAGTGGTTGATGTGGAGGACATGCTATAGGTGAGGTAGATGGCTCGGTTGTTCATTTTGCTGGTGCTGGGAGGTTTCATGGTGGCGTCGAGCGATGATGTCGTCTATTTGTGGTTCTTGCCATATTTTAGGATGTTTTCCAACATCCCCCTCTATGATTGGGGGAGACTGACTTTGGCGACGCTCTATTTTTCTTTGGATGCTTTTAGCTAGTGCTGCCGGTAAACTTTTACTAGAGCCACGTATCTCCTCGAGGTATTCTTTAATTTTGCGCATTTTCCTTTCATGCATTCGCATTTTTCTTATGCGTATCTTTTTTATTGTGAATTCCTGTCTTTGGCAGACGTGGTTCTATGAGGTGATTGGGTGCAATACCTAGCTGATTTCCTTGCAGGACGAGACTGTTGGGGACCTCTGGCGATTGTATCAATGACAGAAGGCCAATCGGTAGTCGAAGGGATCTCCTCTCTAGGGGCGGTATGTCAGGTCTTGAATGGTCTGACCAGTGGTAGGGTAAGACTCTTTCCTTTCAGTCTTGGTTTTTGGCATGTTCTGATTTTGTATTGACTTATGACTGCTTGGGATTTTCAGGTGACCTTTTATCCTTGGGGGACAACCATTCAGGATACGGGGGCAACCAGAGTGAATACGCAGATGAGGCGTTTGCTGGCACATGAGTTCGGCAATTCCTGGTATCTGGTGGAATGGGTGGTTCAGTAGATTGATGAGGAGGAGGTGGTGGTGCCACCTGCGCAGCCTCCTATGGTTATGAGGCGGGAGAGCTGCCGTCGGAAGATGCGAGGATCGCGCCGATGATCGGAGAGTCCTACCTATTGTACACTGATACGGCTACGCCATATGACTATATGGACTTTGTGACGAGCTGGTTGATGGCTCTCAGCATATATGATGCCTTGCCTTTCCCTCCGGCGGGTTTGAGTCGGGCGGTGGGGTCTTCCCATAGTGGCGGTGGTCCGGCGGCGTCTGCGACGACGGTGACCTCAGAGGTCCCCTTTTCTGCGATTGCACACTCCTTCATACAATATTTAGCGGGCTGATGGAGGGATGGTCTCCATGTTTCATCGTCCTCATGCGATGGATTCGGAGGAGTTAGGTTTGACAGAGGAGATTCTTCGTCCTGCAGTATGCCTTTCTGTTCTTTTCCTCTTTTGGGTTCCTTTTCTGTTTTGATCCCTTTTTGATACTGATTTTGCCTTTTACTTGCAGCAAGTCTGGGTGTCGACCACTTGGATGAGGGATATTAAAGATTGGATATCTTCGACGACTGCCCACATTCGGGATGCGGTCCCGGTTCCTTCTTGCTTGGTGCCGTCCGCTTCATCTGGGGAGGACTCTGGCTCGGGTAGCAGTGGGACGTCATCTCGCCGTAGGGGAAAAAGAGCGCATCGCGGGGATGGAAGCTCTTTGAGAGAGGGATAAAGGGTAGGTGAGAGAGAATGTGGGTTCGGGCTGAGTCCCGTTGGTTTTTTTCTTTTCTTTTATTTCTTGCAAAATTTGATATAACACAGAAGAATATATATATATGCAATGCAAATGGAGTTTTTTTATTATCTTTTGTTAATAATGGATGAGTGGATGCATGCACATGCGCTTTTTACTTTGATGCTGAGATCATAAAAAGAGATATTTTTTGGATTTTGAGGAAAGTTTTAAGAAATTATATAGGGGTGGAAAAGGATTTTTGAAATTCTGTTGAGAATATCAATTTATTTTTATTGGGCTGCTGATTTTGATAAAAAAGGAAAAAGGAAAATTTCCAAAAATAGGGGGTTGTCGATCGGCAAGGCCTCTATCCTGCCTATCGGCAGTCAAGTCCAGTCCCATCAATTCAAAGCTTTTGATTTGTGCCCTCTTCAGCCTTTTGTACTTTGTGGGGTAGGATTCCCTCCGATTTCTACAGGGATTGTGTCTCTTGTGAGGGTTTTGAAATATAAAAAGGGGAAGGGTGGAGTGTTTCCATCGCACCTTCACTTGTCTACTGTTTCTTAGTCTTGTAAGATGGTTGTCCCTGGTAGCATTGAGTTTGCTAATTACCGTAAAGCCTTGGAAGCGATATGCTCTTATAACGTCGACTACGATGCTTTCAACATGCGTCGAGTCTCTTTGTGGCGCAATCGGCCCATTGAGTGGAACCTGTTGATGGCGGCGGTACAATTTTGGTACCCTGAAGACCATGTATTCCATTTTGGGTTGGATGAAGTTTATCCTACCTACGAGGAATATTCTGTCATGCTGGGGGTAAATCCGAGTGTTGCTGCGGCTTTACCCAAATTTTCTCGTTCTCCCAGGGATTTGCTAGCTGGGCTTCTTCACATTTCGCCTTCAGTGACTAGATCACTGGTTGTTGGAGGAATGATCTCCCTCCTGGCGGTGTTGCAGTCCGTACATCTGCGGGAAGTAAGCGATGCTGGTTTTGCCGGAGCCGTTGCTCTGTGCCTGGTTTCAAAATTATTACTGGTGATTGGGGAACTGTGGGTGGATCCGTAACTTTCAGCCATTACTTCATGGATGTCATACCGTCGCAATCCTATAGTGGTGATACTTTCGGAGACCCTGAATGGTCTGGATGTCGGGTGATAAGGTCGTTCTGACTTCCTGCGGGGTAGCCCCGTGATGCTGTTCCTGTGGTTGTCTGAAAGACTCTGCCTGGTGACTCTTCCGGAATATTCTTTATCGGTTGTGCCCAACTTCTTTTTGTGCCACTTCTTCAGCATTTACCTGGATATTGAGAGCTGGGAGAATTGGCTTGTGGAGAATGGGGCTCGAAATCTGTACTGGTCAATGCCTTGGTGGGGACAGTTGCTGCCTGTTCTGGAGCTAGGAGAATACTCATATGTGCGGCTAGTTAGTCTCATATAGACCTCTTTCTATTTCCCTTGGAAGCTTCTATGCCAATTTGGCTGGGCATAATTCGTGCCACCTCGGACACTTTCCGGCAGAGGATTTGACCGAGCATCTGCGCATGCGGCTTGGCTCTATGTGGGAGAATCGACGTCCGTCGACCCGTCCCTCTCAGTCTGTTGGGAGAGTTTGGCATATCCCTGGGGATTATATGAAGTGGTTATGGAGGAGAGTGGTTAGCAAGATGTTGGCAGTGGAGACTGGATAAAGGTGGTTTGTCTCTCTTAACACCATGGAAGGAGGTGTCATGGTTTTTTCGATGCTGGTTCGAGCTTATCGGTCCATGGAGTGTCTACGACACTCTGTTCAAACAGGGGAAACTTGGGGACCCCAAAATGTAGATGATGATAACGGAGCAGGCTCCTATGGTAGCTGTGGATAGGACTCCTAGAGAGTTTATTGTGTAATAGGGGATAAAAGTGGGGATTTTATTTTGGCTTTTTAGGAAGGTAGGGGTGAAGGGAGTTATCGGTTCCTTTTCTTATGTAATTTGTACCGTAATCTCTTATTAGTGAAATAAACAAGTTTCTGATCATCCAGTTGTGCCTTTCGATGAATTTTGTAATGTTTGAATTATCTATACCGATATCGAAGGCATACATAATCATTTTCTTCAGATATATGTTAGAATGGACTGCCGTTCTCGGAGATAAGAAAAGAATAGTATTTTACAAAAAAGAAAGGGTTGTGCTCATGTAAGGTGTATGAGCTGCCTACGTACCTCTGGGGTTTTTTGAAAAGTTTTAATTTTGTTTGAAAATGTTTTTTTTTGTAGAGGATCAGGCCCACGTAGTTCTGAGGAAGAGAAAATGAAGAGATTTTCTTTAGAATAGAAGGGAGACGAGAAGAGTTGTAGTGCGCCGAGATTTTGGACTAGGGGTAGAACTTCTTGAGACGGTCCAGGTTGACTGGACGAGCCATCTCTTCCCCATCTAAATCGGTAAGCTTGGCAAAACCGCCGAACAAGATCTTCTTGACAATATTGGGGCCTCTCCAATTGGGCTTGAATTTCCCTCTTGTGTCCTAGATGGGTTCTATGATTTCTTTGAGGGCTAGGTCCCCTTCTCGGACACCGTGGTCCTTGACTATCTTGTTGAATGAATGCTCTTTCTGTGATGGTACCCTTGTATGTGGTATAGCACTTTTAGTCTCTGTTCGTCTAGGAGGGTTAGCTCGTCAAGACGGCTTTGGCACCAGTCTTCTTCACTGACCTTGCTTTCAAGAATGATGCACAATAAGGGTATTTCCATCTCCACGAGTAGGACTGCTTCCATGTTGTAAACTAGAGAGTAAGGGGTAGCTGCAATGGAGGTTTGAATTAAGGATCAGTAGCCCCAGAGGGCGTACGAGATCCGATCAGCCCAATCTCGACAGCTTTCGGTCTTCTTACTAATGATGGCTTTGAGGTTCTTATTGGCGGCTTCAACTGCACCGTTGGTCTGAGGTCGGTAGGGAGAAGATTTGTGTCTCTGAATCCCATACTCATTGACCACCTTTATGACTTTTTCCTCGAAATTTAACCCGTTATCTCATACTAGCTCGAGCGGGACCCCATACCGGCAGATGATGTTTTTTTTTATAATAAATTTGGCCATTTTCTTAGCATTCAGCATTGTGTATGACTCCGCTTTGACCCATTTGGTGAAGTAATTAGTGGCAAATAGTATGAACTCATGCCCATTGGAGGCCTTCGGTGTAACCTTTCCTATGATGCCGATGCCCCAGGTGGATAACGGCCAGGGAGAGGTCATGTTGTATCATTCGTGCGGAGGCAGATCCTGAAGGTTGGAGAGTTGTTGGCATTTGGGGAATCTCCAGACATAGGCGGTGCAATCCTCGATTATGGTGGTCCAGTAATAACCTTATCGGATGATCTTCTCTGCGAGCATGTGACCCTTCTTATGAGGTCCACATTCCCCACTATAGATCTTCTGCATTATCTTTTTAATGTCAGCCCCTGTGATGCAGTGCAGATGAGTTCCATCGAAGTTCCTTTTGAGCAGTTCTTTGTGACAGATAATGTACTGGGCAGCTTGTCTTCGAAGGGTTGCTTGATTTTTCTTGTTGGAACCCTCGGGATACCTACCATGCTTGAGGATGCACCAGATATCATAGTACCAACAATTGTCTAGCTCGGGATCTTCTGTGGTCATGAGCTCAATATGGTAACAGTGGGTTGGTTTGTATTTCTTTTGAACAAGGAAGGGGGTCATTGTTATTCCTTCGGGCATGTAGACCATGGAGGCCAAGGTAGTAAGGGCACCGACTAGGTTATTCTTTGCTCGGAGTAGGTAATGGAAGGTGATATCTTGGAATTGGGAGTCTAGTTATTCTAAGTGGGAATGTAACGGTTGGAGTTTCTCGTCCTTTACTTTCCACTTTCTGAGCACTTGACCGATGATGAGGGCGGAATCCCCATAGATGTCAAGGCATTGAATATATTTCTCGAGAGCAACCTGGAGGCCTGCCGTGCATGCCTCGTATTCGACCCTGCTGTTGGTGTAAAGGAAATCCAATTTGATGGCGATGGGGGTGTGGGAGTCATCTGGGGCAATCATAAGTATCCCAATGCCATATCCTTTTTTATTGGCAGCACCTTCATTGAACATTTTCCATCGAAGGTTGTATGGAGCAGTGCAACGAATGTTTTCATCTGGGAATTCGGAGATCCAGACATCTGCTTCTTCTATGGGGTAATCAATAAGGTAGTAAGAGATGGCTCTTCCTTTCATGGCTTTCTGCGTGATGTACACGATATCGAACTCGGCTAGGAGCATCAACCATTGAGCCATTTGGCTGGATAAGGCGGATTTCTCAAGAAGGTATTTGATGGGGTCTATTCGGGATACAAGTTTAATGGGGAAGGCGAGCATGTAGTGCCGCAGCTTTTGGGTGACCCAAACAAGTGCGTCACACGCCTTTTCCAAAGAGGTGTAGTTAATTTCATACCCGACCAATTTGTGACTGGCATAATAGATGTCTCTTTCTTTACGGGAATCTTCAAGGTATTGGGCTAGCAAAGCCCCGACTGAAGTGTTGGTTATGGTTAGGTATAGGAGTAAGGGGAGACCAGGATGTGGTGGCATGAGTACCGAGGGTTGGGTCCGATATTGTTTAATTCGATCAAAGGCTTCTGGGCATGCCTCATTCCAAACCTTGGTTGAATCCTTTCGGAGGAGTTTAAAGATAGGTTCGTAGATGGAGGTTAGCTGGTTGAACCGGCTGATGTATTATAATTTCCCAAGGAAACCTCAGACTTATTTCTCTGTTTGAGTGGCATCTCAAGTATGGCTTTCAGCTTGGCAGGATCTGCTTCTATCCCTTTCTAACTAACCATGAATCCCAAGAGTTTTCCCTTTGTAACGCCGAAGACGCATTTCTACGGATTGAGTCTCATCTGATGTTGTCGCAGTCGTTAGAAGAATTTTCAGAGAGCAAGAACATGGCCCTCTCTAGTTTTGGATTTGATAATCATATCATCCACATAAACCTCAACTTATTTATGAATCAGATTGTACAGGGTGGTTGTGGCAGCCCTCTAGTAGGTAGCCCCAGCGTTCTTGAGACCAAATGGCATAACAGTGTAGCAAAAGGTTCCCCATGGGGTGATGAATACGGTTTTTTCTTAGTGGTCTGGGTGCATTTTGATTTGGTTGTATCCGGCAAACCCGTCGATGAATGATTTGAGAGCATGACTGGATGTGTAGTCCACGATCATGTCGATATTAGGTAGCGGATAATCATCCTTTGGAGAGGCTTTGTTTAAATCCCGATAGTCCACAAACATCCGAACTTTTCCTCCTAATTTCGGCACGGGCACTAGGTTGGCTAGCCACGTGGGATATTCGATCACATGGATGAAGCCTACGTTCAACTGTTTGACCACCTCTTCTTTGATCTCGAGCGACAATTTGGTGCGGAGTTTTCTCAACTTTTGTTTAACCGGCTTGTAATCTGGGAGAGTGGGGATCTCGTGCTGAGATATTTTAGGATCAATGTCGGCCATATTATCATAGGACCATGCGAAGTCATCCACGAATTCCTTTAGCAATTCTTCGAGTTGTGCACGCTCACGCTCGTTAAGGGTAGTCCCTATCCTAATCTCGCGCAGTTAGCTACTACAACCGAGGTTTATAAAAACAGTCTCTTCTTTATTAACTTGAATGCAGTTATGTTGTTTATTATTAACCTTATTTAGATCAGTGAAGAATTATTCATTTGTAAAATCATCGTCATCAAAAGTTTGATTAGAATCCAAATAGTTAATGTAAGGCACAATAAGATACTCAAAATCTTCGTTTATTTCATTGATAGGAAAAATAGCATTGAGAACCTCATCAAAAGAGGACTTGATTACATTTGAACAAGGATTGACAAAAACAGAAGAAATAGGGTAAACATTGGGATTAGGGAACTGGTGCAGCATGCCAATTGAGGAGTGGTGTATCAGCAACTTTAATCAGGTGGGATGGATCCAGTGATGTAGTGCCTGAATGAACCATGCAGAGTGCCAGCCCCAGTGTCTGTAAGTTGAAGGAATCTTCGGAGTCACTTGCCTCAGTCTCTTCGGCATCTTTGATGAGTGGTTGTACATGGTATTGGGAACTCTCAGCCCAGGGGTAGCTGTCTTGGAAGAAGATCTCCATTCCTGGCTTCATTTTCTTATCTGTATGGTCATACCATGGTTCAGGAAAGCCTTAAAAGGGGAAGTCTTCACCCTCTTTAATGAATCGTCCGTTCAAGGAGTCACCTGGTATAGTCTGGATGTAGTCTAGTCTTCTTTTTGGTCGATACTGGCGGATCATTCTGAGATCTTGTTCTGACGGTTGATACCCCAAACTACAAGGAGGGAAATCCTTCTATAGTTCAATCGTCTCAAGTATCCTTTGTTGTCTTTGTCCTAGCCCCAGTCCGGGCATGAAGTGCATGTTTCTGAACATCTAAATCACATTGATGTTGCCATGAGGGTCGTATTATGTACAAACCCTTTTTTTGAAGTTGTCCCTTATCGGGAGTAAAAGTGGTTAAACTCAAAATCCTGATAAGAGCATATCATTTGAGTCGTGCTGTATCTCAAGGATTGGACTACTAGTACTTGCACCATCGGTATTATCATCGTCGCCCAAGATGGTAATGACCCATCCATCAGCAAAGAACTTTATTTTTTTATGGAGTAAGGAAGACACGCCCTTGATACTATGGAGCCAAGGTCGTCCTAGCAATAGGTTAAAACAGGTTGGGATGTCAATAACATGGAATTTAACGACAGGGTTTATAGGGCCAGCCCCTATTACAAGCTTTATGGATCCCATCACCTCCCGATGGGTATTATCGTAGGCACGCATAGCAGCGGAAGTTGGGGCGAGGTCGCTTTCTTTCAGTCCTAAACATTTGAAGGTTCTCAGTGGGCAGACATTCAAGGCGGATCCATTGTCGACAAGAGAGAGTGGTACAACCTTCCCCATAACTTCGACGGAGATGTTGAGTGCATGATTGTGGTTTGGTCCAATCTTGGGGATTTCTTCTTTGGAAAAGGATAACATTTGGGTAGAGGTTAAGGATCTGAACAAATTTATCGCTTCTTCTGGTGTGGTAGAAGGATGAACTGTGGGTCCAGTGAGCAACTTGATCAAAGCATTTCTGTGCATTTGGGAAGACTTAAAAATCCCCTATAGAGTGATGTTAGATTGAGTTTTCTTTAGTTGATCGAGGATATTGCTTTCCTCGAGGGTCATCTCTGGCATAGGAAGGTTTTCAACACCCTTCCCTTTGTCATTAGCTGGTAGTGAGCTTGGAATCTGGTAATGCCTCCCTGATCTGGTTATGTGATTTACTAAAGAAGGGAAAAACATGAATCATGTTTCCTTATCGATCTTGGGTTGTTCTTCCACCTTGTTTATTTCTTCGAGGAGTTCTTCAAATGATATAATTCCACACATGTCGGATACCAGGCCAGTTTTCTTTGAAGCTTGCTCTTCATTCGAATCTATGAATTTTCCCCCCATCTGGTGGCAATAATTATGTCTTTCCATGTAAAGTTGATGCATTCCATAACTTCAACAGCTTCTTCATACAGGTTATCTCATTATGTGGGGATGTGTAAGGGTGAAGGGACCAGGTGCCCCTTTAGCTTCAGAGCATTAAGTAACTCGGTTATACTGCAAATGTTGTTGATTTTCCTAAATAATTCAGCCATGATCTGGACGACATCATCCAGACTGACTTCATCGGTCGGTACTACCCAACAATCCAACACTCGGGCCCATTTCTGTGCTTCCAAGAATGGTGTACTGAACCTCTGGCAATCAAGGATCATCTGTGAGGGCAATTTCAGTCCGAAATCTAGGAGTTGGTTTAAGACTTCTGATAATTCCATACTTCCATTTTCAAAAATGATACGGACAGCGATGCATGCTCTGGTAAGGAGTGACAGTGACTGATCAACGAGGCTAGCAGGGTGTAGGAGGAAATATGGACAAATTTGGAGAGGTTTAGGAGAGTATATGGGTGTGATTTGAGTTGAGGGATCAAATTATGGGTTCTCTTCTAAGAAGATGGCATTAGTATGATTTGGAAGTGGGTTGTGAGTAGTGTTTGGCTTAGGTTTGGCTGGTGGGGCAATGGTACCCCAATCAATCAGGCCTTGGATTAAGTTTCAGAGGTGAAAGCATTGGTCGGTGATATGGCCAGCTGTTTGGTGAAAAGCGCAGTGGGCATCTGCTTTGAAGTTTCTCGGGAGTGGATTTGGCAATGGACGAGGATCCAAAGGTTTGATAAGGTTTTGGCTTTGCAGGGTTTGATATACTTTGGAGAGGGGAGCATGGAGCACAGTGTATTCCTTTCGGATTGGGAAAGGGCAGCTTTTTGGTGCCCATGATGTGGTTGGTTGAGAGATGTTGTTGATGGTTGAGACTGTAGCACTAGCAGGTTTGTCATATTTTCTGGAGGTGAACTGTCCGAACACCTTCTTTGGGTCAACTTCTATTTTGGTAAGACCTTCCTCGATCTCTACTCCTACTTCTCCAAGAGATCAAAAGTGGGGGTAGTATTGTCCTCCCATCATTGCTCGGACATGGGGTAAAAAGCTCTTCTTCACTATACTGACTTGTTCTTCCTCGAAAGGCCGATTGGTCATAGTTGTTGCTTTTTCCCTCCATCGGGCTATGAAGTTACTGACTAATTCTCCAGGGTTCTGTTTGAGCAGCTCTAAATCACGGTGAGTGACCTTAAGCTCTTCATTGTATTTGTACTGTGACATGAATTCCTAGGCTACATCCTCCCAGCTACGGACTCTGGACTCTTCAAGAGATAAAAACCATCGGAGGATGCTATCCTTCAAAGTTTGCTAAAAAAATTGGGCCATCACTTCTTCAGAATCCCCTAGTAGAGTCATGGAAACGTGATAACTTCAGAGATGAACAATCGGGGGTACACTTCCTCCAAATTTCTCAATATTCGGTATCTTGAACTTTTTGGGTAACCACGCTTTAAGATAAGGAGACATGTGGGAGCAGTCCATGTAATTTCTTGAGATTCTGACTTAGTTGAACTTCTTGGTGAGCATCTTGAGGTCCTCTTTGACTTTGTTCATCTCTTCTTCCTTCGGATAAATGATCATAGGCAAGTTAGCACCATGTTGGGCAAGATTCGGCATCGAAAGCTGGGCAGGCGACGGCCCATTAATAGGAGGGGCACATGGAGCATGCTGAGACTCTTCGAGAATCCAGATAGGCTCGGGCGGATCCATAGTGCGAGGGAATAAGGCCTCGGGCTCTTAAGGGATGGGAACCTGGTTTCATTGCATTTCTCGAACCTCAGTTTGGAGGTTGTCAATCTTGGACACAAGCTGAACTAGGACTGTTGTCAGATCCGGCGGAACAATGGGTACTTGATCCGTGTTCTCCATGGAAGGCGGATGGATTCCAGACTCGGAAGAAGTAATAGGGGAACGGACGGAACTTTGGGGTAACTTGGTTGAAGACCAAAGCTAATAGGGAGTCAGGCCAAGGTTTTGCGATTGACCTGAGAAGGCGCAAAATGGGATTTATTTCGGAGAAAAAAGGGGATGAAATTTTTTTTTCTTTTTGAGATGAAAAGGCAAAATTTTTAGATTTTTAATAAAGAGAGGAGAAATATTTTTGGCTTTTTTATAAATAAGGGAGAAATGTTTTTGGATTTTCCTTTTGTCGGGAGACGGACCTCAGTATGATTATTATAATTATTAAGTTCTCACTTGTATTAAATTCTCCTAAATGCAAAATAAAATGCCGAACAGGACCCGAGCCTGGAAAAATTGGGTTTGTAATATATGCAAAGTTATGGCTGGAATTGTGACCAGACTCACGGGCACGGTCCCATTTTAAAAATGCATGAACATTCGGGTGGCAGGCCGACCCGAAATTTCTACAGAATTTCGGGTTAAAACCGACAATCTAACTTGTGTGGCCTAGGCTTGACACCTATATGCGGGTATGCCGTTGGTTGGGTGAATCGGAAAGGGTTCCCCCCTTTGGCGTGACTTCCACAATATACGTCTTGCTCTTGCGGGTAATCGGTACGTGTGGACAAGCCATTTGATATACCTGAGTGTACGTGAATTGCCTCACCATATACCTCGTGGGGACGGTACATGTGAGAGAGAATTCGATATACTCGGCGTACGTGAATGAATTCCCTGCGATATACCTCCCGTCATGACTTCGGTCAAGCGGTACGATACGGGGGAACCGTTCGATATACGTCAAAGTTACTTGGCCAATGGAAGGTGAGAGTCATATATCTTAGGCTAACTGCACCCTGCCGGACCAACGCCCATCAGGAAGTGACCCTCCAGTTACTGGGTAAAATTTGGTCAATCACAATGCTCTTTGGTGATGTCGTGTGATTCATGCATGATTCTCTTATTAGTATCTTATGAGAATGTCTTTCCGATTATGCCAAACATGGAGCAAAGTGCAAGTACCAATGGTACACCAAGTATGGATGGGTGATGTGTGCAACATGCGGATATATGTGATCCTAGGTGCACGTGGTGCGAAGTGTACGTGGAGAATTTTCTACAAGTGTGTGAATAGAAGCCTAAGCATGGGATACACATGTAAAAGCGGATCATGCAAAATGGGGGATAATATAAGCAAACATAACATCCATGTAAATAGAGTCTAGCCCTCAAAAGAAAGTCCCCAACGGAGTCTCCACTGTGTCCATACCCGATCCTCGCCGTGGGGGGGGGGGGGGGGGGTAGCATGAAAGTGAAGATCCTTAGGTCCCGCGCGTCCCTCTCGGGAGAGCTTCGATCGGTGTCATTTGAGGTGAGGTGAAAGATGTAGAGAGATTAGAGTCGCCAGTCTTTTTTACTCAAAACAGACAAAATAAAAGGGGAATCCATCCCGAAGGACAGCATCCAAAGACATACTGGTGCATAAGAAACCAAAATGATTTGAGAAGGGTCCGGAGGCTAAGTTACGAAATGGGAAGGTGTTAGGCACCCATTCCTCCATTTCGGTCTCTCATGGATTTTTGTTATTCTCCTTTTATTTTCCCTGTGATATGTGTACACGTGTATATATAGTGGATATAAGAATCCTCTACTTGTATCATGGAAGAGATAAAGCGAGTTATCCGTAGGAAGGTATAAAAGTATTAGAAAATTGGGTTTAGGCGATTATCCTTATGTTAATCGTTATGAGGGAATGATAACGCATATGGAATAATAGGCCCCTAAGAACAAATATATATATATATATATATATATATATATATATATATATATATATATATATATATATATATATATATATATAATAAGAGAGTGGAGTTTAGAGAAAATAGAAAATGAGAGAAAATGTAAAAATAGGACTCGAGTTTCAGGTTTTACCCCGAGACGCCTACATAGCCTATAGAGGCATCAAAGTCCACGTAGTTCGCATGCAAAATGATGGGTGGGTTTTATCCCATAAATCCAACCGGGGATTCTCTTATTTGTGTTTGTGTGTGTAGAAAAAGTGTTTTATTTGTGAGAAAAGTGTAAGAATTCCCGCTTGGAACTTATGAGCAAACCCTTTTTTTCTTATTTTTTGGGTTTTTATTTATATGAAATTAAGCGATGTGTGATCATACTAAATAAAAAGTATATTAGGATGTGGGATATGAGATAATAAAAGTTCTAAATAATAAAATAAGATATTGCGAATTTATGAGAATTTAAGGAGAGAGTTGAGAAAATTGGACCTTGTTTAAGATCTTGAGCTTGATCTTGAATGTTAGAGAGCAGCCCTTAGACTTGGATGATGATGGAGGGTAGTGAATTCACCAAGTTTGATGAAAATGATGATGAAAAGTGAAGTTTGGAAAAGGATTTGGGTGTGGAAATCACGCTGACTTCGAGAGAGGTTTTCTAGATCTGCTGAGAGTGATATCTATCAAATCTGGGCTCTACTTGCAAGTGAGGTCAGGCCTCCTTTTTATAGGCCCAGGGCATTTTTGATCGGTATAGCCCTGTTCCTGCCGTTTGGTAGGTGCATTTAGGCACACTGCCGATAGGCAGGGTCAGGGACCTACCCTTTGGTAGTGTCTTTCAGACCTTTTTGGAAAATTGGCCGCAGAACGCAAATCGTTGATCAGAATCGCAGACGGGATGGATTGTTGGATAGGTAATTCAGAGACCTTCGAAAGTCCTTCAGACCGTTCCCAGGTTTTGGAGTTGACTTTGGGTCAAATATGGCTCAGAAGAATTTGGCGGTCCATTAGACGGGAAAAAGTCGGATGCAAACGGAACGTTCGTCCGCATGGTATGTCAGAATCGTGCACGGGGTGAACCTTTGGAAAGTTTAGGAGATTTAATTTGACATTCCAAAGAGTTTGATCCAGTTTGGGTAGTTGACTTAGGTCAACGGGCCCTGGAAGCATTCGGTGACCTTTCGGAGTAAAACAGATCGTTCATCCGTACCGTAAGTCGGAATTGCGGACAGAGTGGACCGTTGGAAAGGGGTTTCTGTGCCCTTAGGAGATTCATTCAGTCTCGGTCGAGATGAAGAGTTGACTTTGGCCAAATGGATCCTGGGAGTGCCTGGTGGCTTCTAAGTTAGTACTCGGGGTATGACCTGGGTTTGTGGTGATGACGGGAGGTGCTAGGGACCTAAGGAGAGTTTAAGGGGTAACATAATGGGATGTCTACAGCTTCACTGTGGATTTTTACTTTCTAAATCTGATAAGGGGTTTAGTTTATACCATATCATTGATAAACTCGATTGACGGTAAGACAATCCATATTAAAAGCTTCTGCCCAAAAGATCTTAAGAACATTCTTACTTATCAACATGGATCTAGCCATCTCTTGAATGTTTTGATTCTTTCTTTCAACGATCACATTTTATTAAGGCATTTTAGGGGTCGATAATTCATGGTGTATTCTAACTTAACTACACGACTCGGGTATACTGGTTCATTTGTACTCTCTCCTATAATCACTATGGTTTCTAATGATAGTGAACACTTTTTTCTTTTTAAAGTTTTTTTCACTTGGGAATAGATAAGTCCTTGGTTTTGGACTAACTATCCAAAAGTCCTATAAAAGTGAATCTAGAGAATTCATCTATAATCACAAGAAATATCTCCTACCACCTATGCTCTCTGTATGCATTGGACACATAAGGTTTATGTGTAAAAACTCGATCACACGAGAGGTAGCAATAACATTCAATGTTTCATGTGGGTTATGGATTTTTTTCCCATTTTAAAAGTACCACAAACACGAGAATAAACTGGATCAAAATGAGGTACATCAGGAACAAGCTCATTTATATCAAATCTACTAAGATCTATAAAGTTCATGTGACCAAACCTCTTATGTCAAAGATCCTTCACATCTTCCTTATCACTATTGCAAAGAACACTTAGAGAGACATTGATGATATATCAGTTCTTCCTATTTCTAGTTCCCTTCACAATGAAATTAGAATCAAGAACTTTGCATTCCTTGTTGGTAAAAAGAACCTTATGACAATTATTACACATTTGAATTATGCTAAGAAAGTTACCCTTCAAGACATCAACCAAAAGAACATTATATAA
This sequence comes from Sambucus nigra, assembly GCA_949130495.1. NCBI lineage: Eukaryota > Viridiplantae > Streptophyta > Magnoliopsida > Dipsacales > Adoxaceae > Sambucus > Sambucus nigra. The sequence continues at coordinate 53,419,619 of OX422223.1, forward strand.
TATAGGAAAATTAACAATCTCTATGGTACCGTTCTCCATGATATTAAATTTTCCCATCTCTAAAAGTGACTTAACTGGATTCTTTCTTAACAACTCTAGAAAACAAATCTATTCCCAGTCATATGGCTAGAGCACCGTATTGTGAATCATATTGAGAAACAAAGGCCAAGTAAATAACAAGACATAAAACATTTTCCTTCTTGGCCCAAACTGCCTTAGCCTTGGAATTCTTCCTAAAATATTTTGAACTGACGTCAACATTTTTAGATTTATAAATCCTTTCAATATTTGATAAAAAGTTTTGATTTTTCAATAAATGAATTAAAATCACACCTTAAAGAAGAAACTTCATCTAAGTGAGGTTTCTTAATCACCTTAGAGTTTTTCTTAACCTCATAGAAAAATTCTTTCAAATGACCATTCTTATTACAAAAAGTGACACGTTGATCATTTTTCTTAGAAAGATTTGAAACATTTTTCTTCTCAAGAGATGGAAAAGACTCTTTAGGCACATGAATCTTTTGAGAAGGTTTCAGAAAAATTATCTTCTTCTCATATTTGGATGGCATATTATATTCAACAAAACCAATAACACACATGTCATTAGAAGATTGGGTATGATATAAAAGAATTTTTACTTTTTTGATTTATCTTCTAAGTCAACTACCACATTCTTAGCAGAGTATAAATAATTTTAAAGATAGATTATTTCTCATTCATAGATGGAAAAACACTTATGCGAAAATGTGATTAACAGAGTTAACTAAACGTATTTTTATAAATCGCAAGTTTATTGAAGAAACCTTATTCATGAAAAACAGATTCAAAGATAACACAAGATGTGTAAATCCTAAAGTCTAACAGATTTTAGTTGTAAAATCTTTATTCATTTTTTAATGAAAACTAAGTTGAACAAGAAAGGGTAGGAACTAAGGTAGGCAAGTAAAACAACAAGCATCCACAACATAAGATATAATGTGGTAAAACCTCCCTAAAGGAAACATCCCCGAAGGCCTCTACACCCCAAGAGAAAAAATAATTTCACTAAAATCAGAGAATATGTTTACAAATAGAAAAAAATATCAGAATTAGTTAAAACTGTTACCTAACTAATAATACGCTCTCAAACGCAGGTACAAAGCCTCTGAATGTTGATGCAAACAACTCCAATTGAATGGAAATGACCCAATCCTCCAAATATCAACATAAATATGATGTAATATGTGTTGTGTACTATTTGTGTTCTACATGCAAGTATGAAACTCACACACACTTAACATGTACAAACCAGTCCCAAACAAATTACATGATTTCCCTACATAGAGGTGAGATATACAATGGTTTAAATAATATATAAGGATTATTGAAAAAACTTAAAGAATCTCAGTTTCAAAATTTTGAAAAACAAAATATTTTCCACAAATAAAAGAATATATCAGATGAAGATCTCAAATTCATAATAAAATTAGTAATCTGATTTAAAAAGAAACATACAAAGGTTTAAACCGATTTGTGAAATGTTTTTCAAAAGGTTTAGACAAAAGTACCTTGATTTCTAAAAAGGTTTAAAACTTCAAATGAAACCCAAAATGTAACCTAGAAAGATATATGAAAACGTGGATTTTGTTCTAGGTTCAAAACTCTAGTTCATTGAGATCGAACTGAGTACCAAAATCTCAAACATTTTCTCTTTTCTTTCTCTCTCTTTTTATCCTCTCCCTCTAAAAAATAAACCATCGAATGACCAAAAAGATCCGATGCAAATCAAATAAGGATTTATATATGAGGGCATGGAAGGATGCTGAAACAGATTACAACCGATTGAAATGAATGACTGAGATGTTTCTCACCATCGATTATCAATCCAAAGCTCGTAAACGATGCGTATGGTCAAATGTCACACCCTGCTTTTTGGTATGAATGTACAAGAGAGTATATATAAATAAATGAATTAATTTAAAGACGGAAAATAGTACTTTATTCATTAAAACGTCACACATAGTGTATTACCACCACAAGGGTGAATTACATCTTATTATCAACAAGAAATATAAAGTAGACAATAGTAAAGTGCCACACCTTGCTCCCATTTGTTTAATATCCGTACAAATAGTTACATAAGCAAACAGGTGACTGGTGTGAGTCACAAAAGGGGAAGAGAGACTATCCACTTTATCCTGGACCATCTGGAGGAAAAAATAATTAGCAAAAATATGCTAAGCAGGTTCTACCAATTTTTTAACAATTATCTGTATAGATGGAAAGTGAAGTGCGTATAGAATTCGAATGTCTGTATACTTTAAATATGAAAGCCAGAAAGTTTTAACTCTGTTAATCCTATACTTATCAGATTTCAAAGTTGGTATAGAAATAAATAAGCCATTAGTAAAACCAAATAATAAATAATCTAAAACCTTTGGAAAAATAAATGGCTAGGCACACAATTAAAGTTGCACTCATACATATGTAGTTAAACTACGGGCCCTCAATCATCTGAGACCATAGGCCAAGTACGAAAGTCTACTCCCTTGTTAATACTAATGCTTTTAAAATAAATTATAATGCACAAAAGTGCATGGTGAACTAGAGCATTTTAACAAATTATCATAATATCAGTTATTAGATGAGAAGGGTTCAAATTGATCCAATTGATCATAATTAAAACAATCAGTGATATAGTAACATATGAGTATGGTAATCTCTACACATACTTAGAATCAAATAGGGTTATCATGGAATAATATCAATAGGCAGTTAAACAAATACGCAAAATTTACTATTACAGAGGTAAAAGACCTACTTGTACGAATATTTGAATGGCTTAAAAAAGATCAAAAGAGGATGTCGGGAGGAGACGGTATTTGATTATCTGTATATAAATGTTAGTGTGAACAAGTATTACTGGAAATGACGTTGATTTTGGCCAATTTATACTAAAAACTGTGTATATTAAAGTTTAAGGGGTTACATTGTAATTATTTTGGGACTTTAAAATCTTAGACTTAGAGTGAAATCCGAAACTTGGTGTAGAAGACTTTTTTACTCAAAATAAATCAAAGTATTTATAGAAAAAGTTTGGGGTTAATATTCATAACTTGAAAAAGTCAAGTGTGGTCAATTTGCAATTTAGGGAAAATATTTCTAACCTAAACCCTAATTTTTCATAACTTTGGTTGGGTTTGACGAAACACGGTCTTACCTTATTCCATTTTGAGGAGAAAAATAAAATAATAATATTGAAACAAATTCAGAATTTTTTGATTGACCAAGCGCCCTCACGTGCCTGGTCAATAATTCTAGTTAAAAAGTTTATCTTCAACCTCTGGATAGTTAACCTAGGGTTTGAAAAACTTTGACTTGAGATAACATTTGGTTTCCTAAACCATTTGAGATGATTTTTGAACCAACCCAACCCATTTTTCCACAAGGAATAAAAAAATGTAAATTTTATGGACTGAGGTTCAGTATTCAACGAGTTATGAATTTTTTTTTTTTTAATTTTAACTAAGATTTCGAAGCTCTGCTGAATATTGGTTTGAAGGGTCGAGGTGGTTCGATCATGGAGAATTTGAAGTTTTTTGTTTTATGAAACAAAAAACACCTTCAAGCAATTGAGGCTGAAAAGTTATGATTTTTCACAAACAAGCTATGCACTGGAGCTCCTAAGTTCATAAGAAAGCATTTCCTTACTTCAAAACTGATTTATAATCAAGAAATCAAAATTCACAATTAAAGCTCAAGCTTTAATGGAGTTTTTTTAGTTTATTTGAACAAAAGTCTATTTTGGATGTAAACTTCCTACTGTTTTAATTGATATATGCATACCATCAACATATAAAACATATTGTATTGAAAGAATAAAATATAATGCATAGAAGACCTATGTTGGAGGAAAATTTCGATTTTTGTGAAAACTGAAATGGTGAGTTTTGGAGATTCTGCTCGTGGGAAATTTATAGGGTTGAATGAGGATATGTTATTGGTTTGGTTTGGAGGTGGATTACTCCATTATTTAAAAAGATAAGTTTGTAAAACCTTGTACGTAAAGTGTTTGCACGGTAATGGCATGTGATTTTGGACTCTTTTTCTTAGGTGGAGCCTAATGTGGGGAGGGGGGAATGTGAAAATAATGTTGGTTTAGTTTTTAGTTCTTTGATGAAAGTATATACACTTATTTGGTTCAAAAAGTGTTACTTTTATGAATTTTAGGGGCAATTTTGAAATTTCAAAAAAATATAAGGGCTAAAAAAGAAATTTCTAGTTAGCTCATATCTAGAGGTTTAATTTGATATAAGGTTTAGGTGTAGGGGTTAAGAATAGGTCAAGTAATGCTTATTTGAAAAGTTTAGGGGTTATATTTGTAATATTTGAAACCTTAAGGGTACTTGGGTAAATTTGTAACGTTGTAGGTTTTGTAGAGTAGTTTTACCCTTATTAGGATACGTTTGAGTTTATATATTCTATGAGGGCTAAAAATGAGAATTAGGGTTTTCAATATATCCCGATTCAAAGTACGGATGCTACATTCTACCTACCAAAAAAAATTCGTCCTCGAATTTACCTTGGAAGAGACTAGGATACTTGTCTTTCATAGCCTGTTTTGGTTCCTATGTTGCTTCTTGTTGATTTTTATGTTCCCAAAGTACTTTGATTGAGGGGATTTCTTTATTTTTGTAAATTTTTACTTGACGATCCAAAATTTGAATAGGGCGTACTTTAAATTCGTGATTTGATTGAACAAAAATTTATTGCCATGTAATAGTATGGGAAGGATCAGGAATATGATGATGTAGTTAGGATACATGGAATATATTGTGAATATTGGATAATTCCAATGGTTATTCTAATAGGTAGGCTACAGGGCCAATACGTTTAGAAATAGTGAAAGGTCCAATATATCTAAGGGCTAATTTTTCTTTATTTTCGAGGAGAAACTTTCAAAAATACTTGGTCACTAACTTGAAATTCTAAGGGCTTCCGGCGCTGGTCTGCATAACATTTTTGACGATCTTGGGGTATCTTCAATCTTTCTTGGATTTGTTATATTTTCTCAGTGGGTTCTTGGATTATTTCGGGACTAAATTATTTACTACTTCTAGATTCTATCCAACATGCAAGTGAACGACAGGGTCTTCCATACAAAGCTTCAAATGGTCTGGATTTGATACTTGACTGATAACTGTTGTTATAAGAAAACTCAACGAGGGTTAAGTGCTCATTCCAATTATCGGTCATATCTAACGTACAAACTCGTAACATATCTAAATGTTTGAAATGTATGTTTAGAGTGTCCATCTGTTTGAGGGTGGAATGTGGTACTCAAATGAAGTTTAGTACCCATTGCGGTTTGAAGTGCCTGTCAAAACTTTCCTATAAAATGAGAACCTTTATCTGACACGGCAGATAAAAGAATTTCATGTAATCGGATAATTTCTCGAATGTAGAGTTTACTGAGCTTTTGAAAAGAATCGGTGGTTTTCAATTACAGAAAATTAGCAGCTTTGGTAAGTCGGTCTACTATTCCCACTATAAGAAAAACACCTTTTTATGATGCTCGAAAAAATAGTTTAATGACATTTATTACAAAAATATCATTTAAAGGTTAATGCTATTATTAATATGACATTTTAAATATAAAATGTCATTTTATACATATTATAATGACACTCTAAATATAAAAATCATATTTAATTTTACATATTATGACATTTTTTTGAAAAGGTTTTGACCTAAATACATACCATGACCCTTTTAATTTTTTTTTCAGAAATGTGTTACTCACGCGCTTCGTCTCATGGCTCAAAATTTTGATACTCCCGCGTTCGTTTCTCATGGTTCCTATCCTCACGGCTCACGATTCCTCTCCTCACGGCTCCTCTCATCTCCTTTCCTCATCACGACTCCTCTCCATTCTCTCTCAAAGTTAGACGATTTCCATTATCTGGTAAGTTACTCTCAGTCCCCACCTGTACATGTATGTATATGTATATGTATATGTATATGTATATGTATATGTATATGTATATGTATATGTATATGTATATGTATATGTATATGTATATGTATATGTATATGTATATGTATATGTATATGTATATGTATATGTATATGTATGTAACATAATCAAGAAGTCTGGTATATCTTGTTCCTTTGAAATCTCATATGATCTATACTTGACAACCAACTCGGTAATACATATTAAAACTTAATATCATTAAAAAATATTTGGTATTGATGAGTTTTATACAAATTTTGATTTCCAAAGTAATCTTGAGATTGCATATGGACTTATATATGCTGAAATTTATATGTATGTATTGCTGAAATGGTTGGGTGTTGGTTGAAGAGGGGAAAAATGGGAAAACGAAGAATTTTTGTTGAATTCTGCCGTTCCCGAGAGAAACTGCCTCATCTTGTAGAGTCGGAGCCCACTGGTGGCAACCGCAGGCCCCGGGGCAGTAGCCAAGAAAGCTTAATTTTTAATTTTTTTTCTTTCTTTTTGCTTTTTCCCCAAAACTTTGTATGGATCTAGAAATAAATAAGATTTATAAAGTGCGATTTTAATGAAATCCAATTAAGGTTAGATGAGTTTGAATTTAATGTGATGGGATCATTTTAATGCTGGTAAATAGGTCCATTGTTCGTATAATAGAATTTCAATGACAAAATTAGTATTGAATTTGGGGAAGAGCATTGTTGATGTCATGTTGAGCATAATTGCATATTTTCAATATTAATTAGAAGAGTACTTATGTGAATTGTATTGGAAGGTGAAAGCAATAAGACTACAGAACCAAAGGAATCAAAGAAGAGAATTTTTTTCTCAATAAGCAAGATTAGTGTACTTATACACTTCGAGTATTTATCATTAATGAATGATAACCTGTGTGTGAATGGTAAATGTGACTCTGGTAGATTGATTTTGTTTTGTTTTTTAACAGAGTAACAAATACATATTATATACACAAAAGCAATACAAAAGAAATTACCAGATACATATTATAAACATAAATACTTTATCCAGGGCTTGAGTTAAAATGCATCCGTTCTATCAATTATCGTTGGTAATAAAGTTAATGTGTGTCGGTGGTGTTAGTATTACATCATTAATAATATTATTTGTGACTTAAACTAAGATGATACGTATAAAACACATGCATACTTTACAAATTAGAAAATGAAAAATTAATATGATTTGAGGATTGTGTTATTTTATATGAAAATCACATTTGTACAACTAATATTTACAATCTTAATATAGGTACAATTTGAGAAATGGTAACAAACAAGTCGTGGATGTCTATTGATAGATTATCAAACGAGTACTTTCAAGGGGTTGAATATTTTCTTAAAGTTGCAGAGAGGAATGCTGTAAATTGTGAAGCTGTACGTTGTCCATGTACATCATGTGGAAATTATTTTAAATGGACTTTAAAAGAAATTAAAGGTCATTTATATGCGAACAGTATTGATCAAAGTTATCGTATATAGATATGGCACGGGGAAGTTGCTCCTAATTCAACTTTCTCACATGTCAACATGGGTGACCCCATCCATCACGATAATTTGGTCGAAAATTCAGAAGATGCTGATGATATGGCGGAGATGTTTGAGACGATAATTGATGACTTTATGGGGGATCCTAAATAATTTGAGAAGCTGCTTGAGGATGCCAAAAAGCCTTTTTACAAAGGGTGTAAAAAGTTTACAAAGATGTCTGCACTGGTGTATCTACTCAATTTGAAAGTAAAGAGCGGGTGGACTGATACGAGCTTTTCAATCATGCTTCAATTATTTGCCCAATTGCTCCCAGAAGATAATGAATTGCCTTTATCTACGAAAAAGGCCATACAGATGTTGTCTTTATTTGGGATGGGGTATGAAAAAAATACATGCATGTCCTAACGATTGCATACACTATAGAAAAGAGTATAAAGATTCAACTGAATGCCCTACTTGTGGAACACCGATGTATAAGTTGAAAAAAAATACAACCGAGGTGAAGGTGGGAGTGTCTGCAAAAGTATTATGGTATTTTATGCCCATTCCTTGGTTCAAAAGGTGGTTTAAATCTATACAAATTGCAAAGTCCTTGACTTGGCTTGCAAACGAAAGATAAGTTGATGGTAAGTTACGTCACCTCGCAGATTCTCCTCCATGGAAGTTGGTGGATGAAAAGTGGCCGGAGTTTAGAAACGAAGCTAGAAACCTTCGGTTAGGACTTTCAGCGGATGGAATTAACCCACATAGTACTCTTAGTAGTAAGCATAGATGTTGGCCGGTCATGTTGGGAACTTATAACTTTGACCCGTCGCTGAGCACAAAGAGAAATTTTTTGATGTTAACAATGTTGATATCAGGTCCGCAACAGCCTAGAAATTATATCGATGTTTATTTGGCACCATTAATTGAGGACTTGAAAACCTTATGGGATGAAGGTGTACACGCTTATGATGCTTACCTCCAAGAATCCTTTATTTTGTAGGCGGTATTACTTTGGACCATTAATGATTTCCCTGCATACAGTAGTTTATGTGATTGTGCTGTAAAGAGGTATTATGCTTGTCCAGTTTGTGGTGAAGAAACAGATTCTATTCGATTAAAACATTCTAAAAAGAATGTATATATATCACATAGAAGATTTCTTCCACAAAATCATCCGTTTCGAAAGCAAAAGAAATCTTTTAATGGTAAGCAAGAGTTTCGTGAACAACCTAATCCATTGAACGGAGAGCAAATACTAGAGCAGGTTGAAAATATTAATGCATGTTGGGGAAAAAAGATGGGTCCTTTTGAAGCAAAAATAACAAAGGGAAAGGATAAATTGAAACAAAAGAGGAAACGCACTACGGAGAATACGAATGAGCCTAATAAGTCCAAATATTGGAAGAAAAATCAATATTCTTTAGGTTGGGGTATTGGAAACATTTTCTTCTTCGATACAATTTGGATGTTATGCATATTGAGAAGAATGTTTGTGACAGCATAATAGGGACATTACTCAACATTCCCGGTAAGACAAAAGATGGAGTCAAGAGTCGTCTTAATCTTTTAAAATTGGGTTTAAGAGGGGAGTTAGCACCACAAGATAAGGTAAAACGAACGTCTTTACCACCTACATGTTATACATTGTCTAGAGAGGAGAAGAAAAGGGTATGTGAGACGTTGCTTCAACTCAAAGTTTTTTATGGATACTCATTAAATTTTAGTAACCTTGTTTCGATGGAAGAGTTAAAATTGTTTGGTTTCAAGTCCCATGATTGTCACATACTCTTGCAACAGATACCTTCGGTGGCCATTCGATCCGTGTTACCAAATCATGTTAGATTTCCAATCTTAAGGGTGTGCTTTTTCTTTAATGCTCTCTGTGCAAAAGAAGTGGATGTGAAGAAGTTGAACAATATTCAAGAATACATTGTGATCACATTGTGTTTGTTGGAAAAGTACTTCCCTCCGGCATTCTTTGATATAATGGTGCATCTAATGGTACATCTCGTTAGGGAGGTTGAACTATGTGGTTCAGTTTTCGCTCGTTGGTTGTATGCATTTGAAAGGTTTGCACATGCTTAAAAAAATATGTCATTACTTTATAAGGTTATAAGTACACATTATTAATATTTTTTATTTAAAATGTTTGTAGGAATATGAAATTCTTTAAGGGCCAAGTAAACAATCGAAGTCGTCCGAAAGGTTGCATCGCCCAACGCTATATTGTCGAAGAAGCAATTGAATTTTGTACATAATTTTTATATGGGCTTGATGCTGTTGGGGTTCCATTAGGTAGAAACACAACATATGATGACGATGATATAATATGCGATGGCAAACCAATAGGGGGTGGTAAAGTAATTGAGGTGGACGAATTGTCATGAGAGCAAGTACATCGTTATGTGTTACAAAACACAGATGGTGTTCAACCATATATAGAGTAATTTATCTTTTCGTTGCTTTTGTAACAAATCATGTACTATATTGTATTTTGTTTAAATGGTTAAAAGATTGTTCTTTATTAACACCCTTATAGGGAGCATATGGAGAGCTTGAGGCAAAAGAATCCTCGAAAGTGCAAAGATGAAAAATGGTTACAAGATGAACATAACAAGACCATTATTGGCTGGCTTCGTGAAAGGGTATGATTAATACCAATATGTGATGATTTAATATACTATTAAAATTGTAACTAACATTTAAGACAAATCAGGTTGAAAAGGAGCTAAATCTCCCCAACAACAATGTTTCAGATATCTTAAACTGGATAGCTCGGGGACCTCGTCGAGACGTGATAAAATACCAGGGTTATATCATTAATGGTTGTCGTTACCATACGAAAGAACGTGATGCTGAACGAATTAGACAAAACAATGGAATTAGCATTACGGCCATAACAATGCAAGTTGCTAGTGGAAAGGATAAGCATCCCGTGGTTTCAAATTTGAGTTTTTATGGTGTCATCACTGAAATATGGATGCTTGATTATTTCAATTTCAAAATTCCAATTTTCAAGTGTGATTGGGTCGACAACGGTAATGGTTTTAAAGTAGATGAGCTTGGCTTTAAATCTGTTGATCTTTGTAGAGTTGGCCATAAGAGTGATCCCTTCATATTAGCTTCTCAAGCCAAACAGGTTTTTTATGTTCAAGACCAACTCGATCCTAAATGGTCAATCGCTCTTGTGACTCCATAAAGAGTTTATAACTACAGTTGTGATGATGATGACTACTTTGCTGGATGTGCCGAAAATCATGTCGCCACCAACAGATTGCCAAACGTTGAGTTGATTAATGAAAGTGAAGATTCGTGTGCACGTGTAGATTATAAAGGAATTTGGATTGATAATAAAAAATAAATATAGTGTTAGTTGTGTTTTGCTTATGCTTAGAGTTATCTATGCTTTTTAAAGAGTTATCTACGTTTAGTTTACATTTTGTAATTTATATTTTAATGGTTGATGGTGATTATCGTTTATGGCGAATATCTTTTGGTTTACATATGAGATGGATTGACTCGTTATCAGATTTGGGGTAATGTTACTGATTTTCATACTTCCCAGGATTTTCATACTTCACAATCCCCGGGATTGGGAAAACTTGACCTTGCTGTCACATTTTTCTCATAATTGAGGTAGATATGGATACAAATATGAAAAGTACATTTCTAATAAGACCGACATGACTAATAACCATAATTTTCTTCATGTTTTTAAAAATTCATATTCTTTCATTGATGATTTCTCTAGGAAAGTTTAGTTGTTCATTCTGAAAATAAAGGATGAGGTATTTATCAAGTTTAAACAACCGAAGGCTTTGATTGAGAAGTAGACTGGTAAGAAAATAAAGCGCTTGAGAACTGATAATCTCATGTAAATTGATGAGTTTGGAAAAAATGAGGGAATTGTGAGACACCACAAAGTTTGAAAGATACCTCAGCAAAATGGAGTATCCAAGCAGATGAACATGACATTTATTGAGATAGCAAGGTACATGAAGTCTAATGCAATTTTGCCCAAGGAGTTTTGGGATGAAGTTGTTAACACAACATATTATTTAGTGAATAAGTATCTATCCTCAGCTATTGAGATGAAGACACCAAAAGAATTGTGTACTAGATCCCATGCCGCAAATACTAATTTGATAATATTCGGGTGCTCGACATATGCTCATGCAAATAAGGGAAAATATGAGACGAGTGGACAGAAATACATGTTTTTTCCTTGTTTTGAAAACCGGGGAGTGACCGGTATTTTCATGTAAAATCTAAAGACAACGGGGGAGTGTCTCTATAGGTAAAATTATGAATAACTTATGTTTTATTTTTATTAATAATGCTCTTGCTTCCTGCATATTAATTTCTACATATCATTTGTTATTCTTTGTTATTCATCAATCTATTTATTTGTCATTGTAGTGGATATGGACGAGGAAGATGATTTTCATTCAAAAAGTCCAGACAATTTAGCAAAGTCATAACAAAATTCAAGTAATAAACAACGAAAAGTCAGAGGCGTGGCTATTTTAGAACGAATAAGAAAAAGGGCTTCTTGTGATCGAATACTAGTAACTTACAATAGAAAAGGACAACCAAATGGTGATACAAGGAAGGATTTTGCAAGTTATAGGGGGATTTTGGCAAGGACAATGGTGCCCATAAGTTATCCAAGTTGGCCCAAAGTCCAAAAGTCATTGTGACACCCCGACTAATTAAATACCGGGTAGCTACTCCTTTATTAAATCAATACAAAATGCCAAGTTGGTCCAGTTAATAGCATCACTGTCGAAAATATTTTTTTAATGATTACTAACCACCTAGTATTTAAAAGTGAGTTGTCAAATTTTAAATTAAATCTGATTAACATGCAATAATTGAAATATAGAAATGTAACACAACCATACACGATAAAGTCCAACTATAATAAATCAACAAGTAAAGTTGAGTCTCGAGGAAATACTCCTCACAACAATCCCAATAATGAAATGAAATAAACAAGTATGCATCCCGAATTAATTACAAACCAAGGTCTGAATAATTGAAATATAAAATGAAATGACTCTAAAAGAAATGGGCGACATGCCCTACAACTGATAAATACTGAATATAGAGTCAAGATATATGAAGCGTCTACAAGCAAGGTCCTGTAACTTCCACAAACAGCTACAGCTCATCACCTGAATGAGGATCCTACGCATTGTGTCCTTGTGGCTGGGCACCTAAAATGGTTTTTACAAAAAAATAGATTTGAAAGCAAACGGGTCAGAGACCGAATGTGGAGAGTATGTTTGAAAACAGCAAGTGCTTTAATAACATTTAAAACAATAAGTGCAATATAAATGTTAGGACGTGCTCTCACATGGAATACTCACCTCTCGTCTAAATGTGCACTCCTAACGTTCCTGTACCCGTTCACGTGTTTTCTCATAACTAACTAGTTCAAAAGAGTTTCTAACACTTCTACTTGGTTCACGTTTTAATTCCAACCTTATAATTAAATAGAGAGTTCTACTTTAATTCTCGGATTCCCAATTATTTTCAAAACCATTTATTGATATCCGTCCCCTTTTTAACTTTTCATAACGTTAAAATTACTATACTCACAATTTAACATAGCAAATTCCTTTTCATTTAACCGTATATTATTCACATCATAAATAAACAATACAAGCGCCCCGAGGCTAAGCTGCGGTGCACACATACTCTGCTATCCATCCCGATACATCACGTACATAAGGATCACGTATTCCGAATCTCTCAGGAATCGTTCTCAGATAACAACATCACAAACAATGGAGGCGAACACAGTCACATCACATGGGTCACGCACATACCTACGCTCCCACGATCAGCAAACTTATTAACATCCCAATAAGTTCTTCTCTGACCTATGTTCATCGAGGTACCAATCTAAATCCGGGCAACACAAGGATAAGAAGGCCCTAAGCGAACGTAAACCTCCCGTGATAGCAAGTATGGTAGGTATGTCATACACATAAAATTATATGCTAAGCATTCACACATCTTAGATATCTCAATATTAATAAAGGAAATACTCTACATCCTTATACCATTATTCCAAATTTATATATTTTAAGTCTCTCGATAATAAAATATTTAAACTGTCGACACGTCTCACGTCGTAGTTTCTTATACTTAAAACCTATCTCAAATAGACTATTAAGTTCCTATTATTCCCACATATAACCTCATGATTCCTAAGGTCCTTACTTCTGCCCTAAATCTCATTTCATCAAATTATTAAAATTTACACTTTTAACCCAAATATCTTCTCACTTATTTAATTTCATTAGATTAGCTTAATTCCTCAAATTGAATTCTACTTAAGGTCCAAGTTTCATAACCATGCCTACTGGTCTCCCTTAAGTTTAGGGTATTCATAAGGTCTCCAATAATATTTTCCAAGGGTTACCACCATTAAAATTTAAATAGGGAAAAAATTTACTCATTCTGGGAAGGTCGATCGATCGACCTTTACCTTCGATCGATCGATGGTGGTCGATCGATCGACTGATGAACATCGATCGATCGAACGCACCAGGTATGGCTACGGACTGCTTCGTTTTGCAGTTTTCAATTCATCCCAAAACACCATTAACATGCATGAAATTCTATTCTAACATTATAATATTATCATACAATCATCCTACAACATTGTTAACGATCTAAAACCAATAATTCATCAACCAAGGGCTATATTTGGATCAATCTTCATCAAGAACTCTAGTTTTCTACTTCTTTCAAGAACATCAATAAACCTCTTCTAAAATCCGTTTTTAAATCATCAAGGGTCATAATTTTGAATTCATAATTCGTCCAGAATGTTACTACATGCAGTCCCTAACATAATTCATTGTTTTAAACTTCCAATTCATGGGTCTATATCATCTTCCAAGATAAATTTGATAATTCCTAAACATGGAAAAGCATAGCATTGAATCAATTGTAATTAAACCACTTGCCTTAAATTTTTCTCTGAATTTGATGTTGAATCTTGAAGGCTGAGTTGTTCTCTCTCTCTCTCTCTCTCTGCAGAATTCCCTTCTCTCTCTCTCTACAAGTTCTTCTTCTAAGGATGATGACAATGGAGGTGGGGGTTGGTTTTTGGCAAATTAGAACTATTTCTTAACTTCTCCCGTAGCCCATTAAGTCCCTTAGTGTAGTTAGTGGGTTTAGTGGATAAAGAATAAGTCAGATTTTTATTTCTAATTTTCTTGGGTTTTAATTACCCAATTTCTGAAATTACCAAAATGCCCTTATAAGTTACCGGTATGGCCAAATAATGCCCCGGGACCCAAACTTAACCCCCGGCTAGTGTTTTCTGACTATTTCGACCCTTCCGGACGCGTTGGCGCACTCAAAACGACCATATGGTTAATAGAAATAAAATCCACTTTTTAATTTAAATAATTATATTCCTGACGCGGCTGTTACGCGCGTCTCAACAAAATTTTCCAAATTATCGTATATCAATCTCGCGACAATTTCAATAATTCCAATATTCATATATTGCCAAATATACACATTATAATCAAATACTAACTCACATCTCGTTAATATTTTTATCCGGATAAATTTATAATTAATACATATTTAAATCAAATAAATCCCAAAAATAAATAACACGAAAATACGGGGTGTTACATACTTCCCCCCTAATAACTGAATTTCGTACCGAAATTCGGAACTAGAAAGTACCTGGTAAGAACAACTCCGGATAACGTTCGCGCATCTCATCCTCGCGCTCCCATGTGGACTCCTCGACATTATGATGTCGCCACTGAACACGCACTAACGGGACTATCTTGGACCGCAGTTTCTGCTCACTTCGGTCCAAAATAGCAATCGGCCCCTCCTCGTAGGAGCTATTAGGCTGGAGATCGATGTCCTCCAAGGCAATGTGAGAATGAGCCAAATCGTCTCTAAGTTATTTCCTTAGCGAGGAAATATGAAACACATCGTGAAATTGATGCAAATGCTCCGGTAACCCAAGCCTATATGCAACCGGTCCAATCCGCTCAATAGTAGGAAATGGTCCCACATATCTTGGTGCCAACTTCCCTTTCTTCCCGAAACGCATAATCCCCTTCATAGGAGATACTCTGAGCAAAACCTGGTCCCCCACTTGGAACTCCCTGAAGAACCTCTTCGCATCAGCATAGCTCTTCTGCCGATCCTGAGCTACCCGAATGCGACTCCGAATCAATTCTATTCTCGCCGAAGTATCCTAATCACTTCTGGCCCAAGTAGTTTATTGTCCCCCACTTCCAACCAACATCCTGGGGAACGACAAGGTCTACCGTACAACGCCTCAAATTGAGCCATGCCAATGGTGAACTAGTAGGAGTTGTTGTAAGCAAACTCCACCAGTGGAAGGTACTGCTCCCATCCACCCTCAAAATCAATGGTGCACATCCGTAGCATGTCCTCCAACATCTGATTTGTACGCTCGGTCTGCCCATCGATCTGCGGGTGGTACGCCGTACTCAATCGCAACTCCGTGCCCATGGCCTGTTGAAAACTTTCCCAAAACTGTGAAACAAATACCTTGTCTGTGTCAGACACGATATTTAGGGGTACTCCGTGAAGTCTCACTATCTCCGCAATAAAGAGCTGGGCATACTGTCCCGCAGTATAGTCTGTCCTTACGGGTAGAAAATGAGCGACTTTGGTCAACCTGTCCACAATTACCCAAATGGAGTCGTGACCTCTCTGTGACGTAGGCAATCCCGTGATAAAATCCATGGATATGCTCTCCCACATCCACATCGGGACCTCTAACGGCTGTAGTAGTCCTGTCGGTCTCTGATGATCCACTTTTATGAGCTGACAAGTGGCGCATTTTGAAACAAACCCGGCAATATCTCTCTTCATCCCGCTCCACCAATACTGTCGTCTCATGTCTTGGTACATTTTTTCCCCATCGGGGTGTACCGCGAATCGTGAGCCGTGCGACTCTGCCATCACCTCGTGCCGCAATTCCTCCCCTTCCGGAACTACCAATCTCCCATTGAAGCGTAATCCTCCGTCTGAGCTAACGGTATAGGATTCGGCTCCCTCTGCCAATAATCGAACTATCTGCTCCTGAAAGAACGAGTCATCTGCCTGTGCTCTTACTACCTTCGTGACAATTTGCGGTGTAACGGTCATTACAGACATGAACGATCGGGCCACTGCATCCTGGTGTCCCAACTCCTTCCATTTGGCCTTCCACACATCTGCCACCTCCTCCACTGGTCTACGTCTCAACGCGTCTGCTACCACATTATCCTACCCCAGGTGATATTGGATATCAAACTGATAATCCTTCACAAACTCAAGCCACCTTCGCTGCCGCATATTCAACTCCTTCTGCGTGAATAGGTACTGTAGGGACTTGTGGTCTGTGAATAATCGAAACTTTTCCCCCAAAAGATAATGTCTCCAAATACGAAGGGCAAATACCACTGCCGCCAACTCCAAGTCATGGGTGGGGTAATTCTTCTCGTGAGGCTTAAGCTTACGAGAAGCATAAGCTATGGCCTGACTCTCCTGCTGTAATACACCTCCAAGTCCTTGTAAGGATGCGTCGGTGTAAACTAGATACTCAACTCCCGGTCTCGGCAATGCTAACACAGGTGCTGAGGTCAACTTGTCCTTCAACTCATCGAATGCCAACTGACAGGCATCACTCCAAATGTACGGCACACCTTTACGAGTCAGATGTGTCAAAGGACCTACTATCTTCGAAAATCCCCGAATGAACCTCCTGTAGTATCCTGCTAGACCCAAGAAACTACGGATCTCCGTTGGTGTCGTGGGCGGTCCCCATTCCCTCACCACGGATACCTTCCCCGGATCAACAGATATTCCCCGGTCGGAAATAATGTGTCCCAAAAACTGGACCTCCTTCAGCCAAAACCCGCACTTCTCATATTTTGCATACAACTCATTCTGACGCAGTGTATGCAAAACTTGCCTTAAGTGCTCGGCGTGCTCCTCCTCTGTCTGGGAGTAAACCAGAATATCATCAATGAAGACAATGACAAACTGATCTAAGAAATCTCTGAACACCCTATTCATCAAGTCCATAAACACGGCTGGAGCATTGGTCAAACCAAAAGGCATAACCCGAAACTCGTAAGAACCATATCTCGATAAGAACGCAGTCTTCGAGACATCCTCTTCTCTGATACACAACTGATGGTATCCTGATCGCAAATCAATCTTCAAGAAGAAAGAATCTCCTCTCAACTGGTCGAATAGGTCATCGATTCGAGGCAACGGATACTTATTCCATATCGTGACCTTGTTCAACTCCCGGTAGTCCACACACAATCTCAGTGAACCATCTCTCTTTTTCACGAACAACACAGGGGCACCCCACGGCGAAGTACTCCTCCGTATAAACCCCTGACCCAACGACTACTCAAAATGATCCCGTAACTCCCTCATCTCAGATGGAGCCATACGGTACGGTGCGCGTGCTATAGGTTTCGTATCTGGTAATAAGTCTATGACAAAGTCTATCTCACGACTGGGGGTGGGCCTGGTATCTCCTGAAATACATCTGAATACTCCCTGACAACTGGGATCGAATCTAAAGGAATCACAACCTCCTTAGAGGTATCCTCCTCTAGGTAATACAAATGAGCGGTCGAACCTCCCTCTGGGCGAGGCATCGCCACTACAAACATCGCTTGCCCCGGAATGTCAAAAACAATTCTCCCACCGAAGCAATCAATCATGGCTCTATAATCTGCGAGCCAATCCATACCGATAATCACATCGTGCACATGCATATCTAATATCAACATATCTGCAGGTAATACCAGACTACCAATCTCTACCCCCACTCCCCGGCATATAAAGAAGATAAGTGACCCACTCCCCAATGGTGAGTCTACACACGTCACTGTACTCTCAGCTGTGGCTAACAACCCTAAGGCTTTCACAAAATATGTAGCTATAAGCAATGTGTTGCCCCCGTATCAAGCAAAACCCGACCCATAGTGCCATGGATAGGAAACATACCCTCAATCGCGGGTGTAGCCTGGTGGACGTTATAGACACGTCCATACTGTAATTGCCCCTGCTGCATAGGAACTGCTGGAATGGCTGGTAGTGCTGGCACCTGGGCTGGAGCTGGAAGAGTAGGTGGAAAAAGCGGCCTCTGTGGCTCATGTCGGGCACCCTGCTGCTGCTGCGGAGCCCTGCCCCTATCAGGACAGTCCTGCGTTTATGGCCAGTCTTACCACAAACGAAACACTTCCCCGGGAAGTTTCCCCCTCTCTGTCCCTGCTGCCCCCGGCCCTGGTGGCCGTTACCGTTCCTCCACTGGCCCTGCTGGCCCTGTTGAAACTGCTGTTGACCATTCTGACCCTGCTGGTTCTGATGGCCGTTCGGACCCTGATGGCCCTGTCGGAAACCTCCCTGTCCATGCCTGAAACTTTCCGACCTGAACCTCTTGTGATCCCCCTGCTGGGAACCCTGATCACCCTGCCTTTGCCCCTGAACAGAATGTGCCCCACTGGCACCATTTCCCCCAGTCCTGCCCTGATGGCTGGACTCTCCTGACCTCTTGCCTTCAGCCATGTGAAAGCGATGATCCTGGCAGTGTAACAGTGCAACGTTAACCACATCAGAATAGGTGGCTAACGAGAGATTCCCTAAGAAGTGCTGGCGGATTCTCCACGTCAACCCGTCCGTAAATTTCTGTATCTTCTTCTCTTCTGTAGGTATCTCATCTAGGACAATATTCAGCAAATTGGTGAATTCGGCCTCATACTCGGCCACAGTCTTACCCTCCTGTCGAAGGTTCATCAACTTCCTCCTCATTTCCGTGTGAACAGCAGACGAAAAGTACTTGCGGTCGAACCGCACCCAGAACTCCTGAATCGTGAGAGTATCTCTCTCCTCCACGGTGGTAATAGACTCCCACCACTGTAGTGCAGATCCCACTAGCTTAAAAGTATCTAGTACCTGCCTCTGAACGTCAGTGCACTCATACATCCTCAAGTGCCTCTGTATATCCTTTCTCCATTGACTCGAAACAACAACATCGGAGCTACCAGCAAACTCCGGTGGATGTGCTTTCTGAAAAGCATCACGTACACGTTCCCAGGCAGACGGGAATGCATATGGCGGAACTGGCGCGGCAACTGGCGCCTGAGGTGGTGCCTGCTGTACAACTGCTAGTGCGGCATTTACCGCCTGGGCCACAATGGCTGCGACCTCGGCGGCATTCATCGTTCCCTGAACTGGTGCGGGCTGTGGTTCTGGCGTTGCATTCCTGGGAACCTGTTGTGCACGTCGTTGAGGCATCTGAAATAAGAATGAAGTTTATAAGTTCGCAGTTATAAACTCGAAATAGCTGAAGAACGTAGCATAAACAAAAGAATACAACAGTCCTAAAATATAGGGCTCTACATCAAAGAAAGCTCAGGGGAAACATAATAAGCCGTACAGATCCTAAAGGACACTAGAACCTGATGCTCTGATACCACCTGTGACACCCCGACTAATTAAATACCGGGTAGCTACTCCTTTATTAAATCAATACAAAATGCCAAGTTGGTCCAGTTAATAGCATCACTGTCGAAAACATTTTTTTAATGATTACTAACCACCTAGTATTTAAAAGTGAGTTGTCAAATTTTAAATTAAATCTGATTAACATGCAATAATTGAAATATAGAAATGTAACACAACCATACACGATAAAGTCCAACTATAATAAATCAACAAGTAAAGTTGAGTCTCGAGGAAATACTCCTCATAACAATCCCAATAATGAAATGAAATAAACAAGTCTGCATCCCGAATTAATTACAAACCAAGGTCTGAATAACTGAAATATAAAATTAAATGACTCTAAAAGAAATGGGCGACATGCCCTACAACTGATAAATACTGAATATAGAGTCAAGATATATGAAGCGTCTACAAGCAAGGTCCTGTAACTTCCACAAACAGCTACAGCTCATCACCTGAATGAGGATCCTACGCATGGTGTCCTTGTGGCTGGGCACCTAAAATGGTTTTTACAAAAAAATAGATTTGAAAGCAAACGGGTCAGAGCCCGAATGTGGAGAGTATGTTTGAAAATAGCAAGTGCTATAATAACATTTAAAACAATAACTGCAAGATACATGTTAGGACGTGCTCTCACATGAAATACTCACCTCTCGTCTAAATGTGCACTCCTAACGTTCCTGTACCCGTTCACGTGTTTTCTCATAACTAACTAGTTCAAAAGAGTTTCTAACACTTCTACTTGGTTCACGTTTTAATTCCAACCTTACAATTAAATAGAGAGTTCTACTTTAATTCTCGGATTCCCAATTATTTTCAAAACCATTTATTGATATCCGTCCCCTTTTTAACTTTTCATAACGTTAAAATTACTATACTCACAATTTAACATAGCAAATTCCTTTTCATTTAACCGTATATTATTCACATCATAAATATACAATACAAGCGCCCCGAGGCTAAGCTGCGGTGCACACATACTCTGCTATCCATCCCGATACATCACGTACATAAGGATCGCGTATTCCGAATCTCTCAGGAATCGTTCTCAGATAACAACATCACAAACAATGGAGGCGAACACAGTCACATCACATGGGTCACGCACATACCTACGCTCCCACGATCAGCAAACTTATTAACATCCCAATAAGTTCTTCTCTGACCTATGTTCATCGAGGTACCAATCTAAATCCGGGCAACACAAGGATAAGAAGGCCCTAAGCGAACGTAAACCTCCCGTGATAGCAAGTATGGTAGGTATGTCATACACATAAAATTATATGCTAAGCATTCACACATCTTAGATATCTCAATATTAATAAAGGAAATACTTTACATCCTTATACCATTATTCCAAATTTATATATTTTAAGTCTCTCGATAATAAAATATTTAAACTGTCGACACGTCTCACGTCGTAGTTTCTTATACTTAAAACCTATCTCAAATAGACTATTAAGTTCCTATTATTCCCACATATAACCTCATGATTCCTAAGGTCCTTACTTCTGCCCTAAATCTCATTTCATCAAATTATTAAAATTTACACTTTTAACCCAAATATCTTCTCACTTATTTAATTTCATTATATTAGCATAATTCCTCAAATTGAATTCTACTTAAGGTCCAAGTTTCATAACCATGCCTACTGGTCTCCCTTAAGTTTAGGGTATTCATAAGGTCTCCAATAATATTTTCCAAGGGTTACCACCATTAAAATTTAAATAGGGAAAAACTTTACTCATTCTGGGAAGGTCGATCGATCGACCTTTACCTTCGATCGATCGATGGTGGTCGATCGATCGACTGATGAACATCGATCGATCGAACGCACCAGGTATGGCTACGGACTGCTTCGTTTTGCAGTTTTCAATTCATCCCAAAACACCATTAACATGCATGAAATTCTATTCTAACATTATAATATTATCATACAATCATCCTACAACATTGTTAACGATCTAAAACCAATAATTCATCAACCAAGGGCTATATTTGGATCAATCTTCATCAAGAACTCTAGTTTTCTACTTCTTTCAAGAACATCAATAAACCTCTTCTAAAATCCGTTTTTAAATCATCAAGGGTCATAATTTTGAATTCATAATTCGTCCAGAATGTTACTACATGCAGTCCCTAACATAATTCATTGTTTTAAACTTCCAATTCATGGGTCTATATCATCTTCCAAGATAAATTTGATAATTCCTAAACATGGAAAAGCATAGCATTGAATCAATTGTAATTAAACCACTTGCCTTAAATTTTTCTCTGAATTTGATGTTGAATCTTGAAGGCTGAGTTGTTCTCTCTCTCTCTCTCTCTCTGCAGAATTCCCTTCTCTCTCTCTCTACAAGTTCTTCTTCTAAGGATGATGACAATGGAGGTAGGGGTTGGTTTTTGGCAAATTAGAACTATTTCTTAACTTCTCCCGTAGCCCATTAAGTCCCTTAGTTTAGTTAGTGGGTTTAGTGGATAAAGAATAAGTCAGATTTTTATTTCTAATTTTCGTGGGTTTTAATTACCCAATTTCCGAAATTACCAAAATGCCCTTATAAGTTACCGGTATGGCCAAATAATGCCCCGGGACCCAAACTTAACCCCCGGCTAGTGTTTTCTGACTATTTCGACCCTTCCGGACGCGTTGGCGCACTCAAAACGACCATATGGTTAATAGAAATAAAATCCACTTTTTAATTTAAATAATTATATTCCTGACGCGGCTGTTACGCGCGTCTCAACAAAATTTCCCAAATTGTCGTATATCAATCTCGCGACAATTTCAATAATTCCAATATTCATATATTGACAAATACACACATTATAATCAAATACTAACTCACATCTCGTTAATATTTTTATCCGAATAAATTTGTAATTAATACATATTTAATTCAAATAAATCCCAAAAATAAATAACACGAAAATACGGGGTGTTACAGTCATTAAAATAGAATTTATGGGTAGCTATGGAGGTAAATGCTAATAATTTATATTGATGTTCTTTGAAGTCTATATTGGTATTATTTAATTCCCTTATGTAATATAATATTCATTAATTACAGTCCAAGTTCAACATGGACCCCAAATCAAAGAAGGGAGTTATATCCGCTATTGGTTGTTCGTGGAAGAATTTCAGTGGAGAACTCACCAGGAGTTGTGTCAAGCCATTTAAAGATGATCCCGGTAATCTTTGGAACTGTACAGAAAAGTTTAATAAATTTATTGATCGGGAGGATTGGAATGCGTTTGTAAGAGGAAGACTATCCCCAAAGTTTGAGGTGTATATTAAATTCATTTTATTATATTAATGTAACATTTATCCACAGTATGGTTAGATTCTTACACTATAATAAATTTAATGCGTGGAAATTAAGTGATGTACAACAAGAAAGGAGAGCACAAAATAAGTTTAACCACAAGCTTAGTAAGTTGGGGTATGCAGGTCTTAAGGATATTATGGTATGTAGTTGAATTCTTATATTATTTGTAGAGTATACGACTATAATTAATTCGTTGTGGTGATTTTGTGTTGTGTGCTTAATTTCTTATATTTTATTTTATAATTGGGACATAAAAAGAGACATGGAGATGCATTTGATGAGGATGATAGGTCTCTAAAGTGGATAACCGTCCGAAAATCGAGAAATAGACAATATCAAGATGATGCAATCGAGGAAGTTGGTGAAAAATTGTGAGTTACTTTCAAAAGTACCTAATGCGGACATGTAAATTAAATAATCTTTATAAATATGGATATTTACTACATATGAGGTTTGAAAAGAATATGATTTAACAACACTCTTAATAATTTGCTTTATTGCTTGTTTACTTTCTACCCAAATCTCTGCATATTTTTGTAACACTCCCATAATCTTCTATATAGACCTCTTAGAAATAGAGCAGAGTAATATTATGTCATTTGCATAATATTATGTAGATGACAAACACAGAAATGAAAAAAATTGAATAGAATACAAAAACGGAGGATACCAATACGAAAATAATTATAATTATAAAACTAAGCCTTCTACAACATCGAGGAGAATAGAAACTAAGAGGAACCTAATAGTGAAGAACGTGAAATTTTGAGTATATTTAGAATAAAACACTCAATGGAATTAAATATTGAGAGTAACTTTAGCATTATGATTCAAATACCAATAAAGATCCAAAACAAATATATCCAGGTAGCCATAATATTTGATCATAACCGATATCTCGTAGTACTTAGGATTATTGATAACAACAATGCAATTTCAAGTGATGATGGATATTTGAATGTTACCAATGCAGTCTTTAGTTTCCCTACATCCCAACTTATAATATCTATGTCCCCAACATATCTCCGTGTCATCAATCATAACTTGCCAACCCTCCATCTCGTGCTCTTGGCGTCAGTGCTGGAACAAGTTCCAAAATGGCTCCAGCAGGTGCAAACTTTAATAGGCAATCAGGTGGTGAAGAAAGTAAGCCTAATGGTTGTTTTTTATCAAATCCCTCTCACAGTAGAAGCACTGGACTACCTTTTAACCCGGAAGCCTATCTAGGAAAAAACTTCGGTTGCGACTTATGTAGACATGAGTAAGATTTAGCGAAAAGTTTTAATTTTTTATGGGTTAGTATGTCTTCAAGGTGACCTACTGTATCTAGCAGTCGCCAACCACCAATATTAGTAAGGGGTAGTGAATCAGACCCCTCTCGCGCCTGCGCTAGAGATGCAAGCCCCGAAGCACTCCGAAAATCAATAGTTCAGCTCAAAGAAGCCCACCAGTCATATCATCAGATAACAAACGCAAACACCTCCAACATAAAGAACTTTAAACCAACACTCAAGGGTATCGGGGACCTAAATTTCAACAATAATGAGAGGGTGCATTTTTAGTTGATTGTGGTTTTGCTCACCTACTGTAAAGTTTTCACACTTCATCAACCACTTTGGAAGATTTTCTTGTGTTGATATAGACTGTTGGCTGTCTTAAATATATAAATTTAGTGCAAGTTGCTCAGTTGAGAGTTTATTACTCCAAAATCATGAAACGAAGCAGAATAATATTATGTCATCTGCATAATATTATGCTGATGACAAACGCATAAATGAAACAAATTGAATAGAATACAAAAATGTAGGATACCAATACGAAAATAATCATAATTATAAAACTAAGCCTTCTACAACATTGAGGAGAATAGAAACTAAGATGGACGTAATAATGAAGAACATGAAATTCTAAGTATATTTTGAATACAATACGCGATAGAATTAAATATTGAGAGTAACTTTAGCATTATGATTCTAATACCAATAAATATCCTAAAAAAATATATTCAGTCAGCCATAAGATTTGAGCATAATCAACATCTCATAATATTTAGGATTAACAATTATAATAATGCAATTTTAAGTGCTCTTGGATCTTTGATTGAGAAGCTTGTGCAAACGATGAACCAAGAAAATTTTAATTCTCAATGTATATAAAGTGTTAGGCACATCGTATCGCTTGAATGTATGTTGTTTGAATACTCTAATCAATCAGTAGATTTTTTGCCCATACTAGATGTTGCTTGAAGGGGGAAAACAACAAAAGAAGAGTCCAATAATTAACTAGCTGGAAAGAATGAAGAAATATAGTGAATTCAATTGTAGTCAGTGTTGGGCTTATTAAAAATTGACAATAGTGAAACCTTAAGCAAGCTGATTTGGGAGAAATCAAGGATTTAGAGAAATTGGTGTGGAACACCGTGCATAACTTCTATCTATATGATTATTTATCACCTTCATCAAAGGGCTAATGTATTTATAAAATTTTATCCCGTGAAGTTCTTTAGACTTTTTTGAGAAAATACGAAATGAAAACATAATTATAATAGTCCATTTAAGTTATGGTAGAGACTTAAAGAGCATACTAAATGATATAGTGATAAAGATAAGAGTCCATTGAGCCACTAATATGCTACAATGTACAGTAATATCATTAATTAATTAATTAATAATCAAGTTTAAGTTTTATAGGGTTAAGAATGAAAGTTGTTTATATTTACCCTTAAAGGAAATTTACCTTCAACTCTATCTTCTCTTAAAAAGCTTCAAGCATTGTCCAATTTGCTTGCACTTCAGCTATGTTTATGTTCATGTATTCTAAGAGCGAGCTTTATATGAACGAATTGAGGATTCAAGTCAGAGGCATAAGGCTCATCCTTCTTGTTCAGAAAATCTTATCTTTGTAAGTTTCATTTTCATACAAATTTGACAATCTCACTCTTGTTTTCATTCTTAGTTCATGTTTGACAAATTGGGTCTCTTTGAATATTGTTGAAGTTTTTTATATATTTCTTAAACAGGGCGGATAGTTCTATAAACAAAGGAAACTCTACCCAATTTTTTTAAATTATTTATAATTATTTGTATTATATAAAAAATCTTTTCGACTTACATTATGCACAACGTAATACTTTGGAAAACTGAAATTTATATGTTGTGTTTTATGTTGCACTAGAGATTTATATATGTTTTAAACTTATGCAGGGGCATTTAATTAGAGGCATGTGAAAGGCGTATCATTACTAGATTAGAGGCATGTGATTGAATTTTTATATTATTTGTAGAGTATACAACCATAATCAATTTATTGTGGGGATTTTATGTTGTGTGTTTAATTTCTTATATTTTATTTTATAATTGGGAAAAAAATATGCAGGGAGATGCATTTGATGAGCATGATAGATCTCTAATGTGGATAATCACTCGACAATCGAGAAATAGAGAATATCAAGACAATGCAACCAAGGAAGTTGGTGAAAAAATTGTGAGTTTTTTTCAAAAGTTAACTAAACATAATTTTTTATATAATCTTTATAAATTTGGACATATACTACATAAGAGGATTTAAAAGAATATGATTTAACAATACTCTTGATAATTTGCTTTATTGTAGGACGCTTTGAAGAAGCAAGTCCATGATGGAAGCTCATTCAAGCTTATATTATATAATTTGGGGCTTTTGAGGTGCGGACACAATTTCGCGAAAGCCAAAGGAAGACTGAAGCATTTATGAGTGATTTTTTATGTAAATTTTTTTGGAGATATTTTTTTAATGATTTACATAGTGGCTAGATCTAGCTATGATACATGTAGTAGGTCGTTATTTTTTTGTGGATAATTAATCTAGATGGTGGGTATATTTATTCGTGTCCCGCTATTTTTTTTATATGGACAAATGGCTTGATTTGGTGCATTTTAGGTGTACTTACATCAAATACAAAAAAATTCTAGACTGTTTTTGTGTTATTCTAAATTTTGATGTGTTCAGATTTATTTGTCAACTATGACATTAATATTGGTTATTATTTCATTTATTATATATTTAATTTATGATCGTTTATATCAAACCCTCGTGTGATGAAATTTCTTATATGACCTTTTTAAAATTTTGAAAACCGTTTATCATGATGCTTTTTAAATCAAATATGCAATCTTATATATTATATTATGAACTTTTTTGTAGCATATATGATGCTTTTGAAAAAAAAAGTCATATATAATTGTTACCTAATATGACACTTTTTATGGGTATCAATTATGACACCCAAACTTATGACGTTTTTTATTAAAAAAAATAAAGCATCATAAAATGTGTTTTATGACACTTAAAAAATGTCATAAAAAGTCTTTTCTCTTGTAGTGTCCCCAAATGGAATTATATTCTTGAGACGTAAGAGGCAGTCCATTGACAAAATCCATTGTGATATGATCCCATTTCCACTTTGGAATTGGTAAGGTTTGAAGAAGTCCACCAGGATGTTGGTCTTCTGTCTTTAGTTGTTGACAAGTAAGACATCTTCTAACAAAACTCTCAATATCATTTCTCATATTTGGCCATCAATATTGTTTCTTTAATGTGTGGTACATCTTGGAGCTTCTGGGGTGAATCATAAACTTAGAATGATGGGGTTCTTTCAATACTTTTTCTCGAAGAGATGAAATCAGGCACATACAATCTATTTCTAAATCGGTAAGTTTCCTTATCATATGAGAAGTCGTGATTTTTATATTGAATATGTTGGGCAAAAGGGTCTTAGGACTGTTGTGCTAAGATTTTCTTTCTCAAATCTGGATGTGTAATTATATTGGAATTTTTTTTAAAAAGGGGGTATCAATTGAAGATCATATTGCCCTATGGTAGCAGCAATAACGTAAGAATCAAAGTTTGGAGTCTTCCAACGGGATTACGACTTAAGGCATCGGCTACCACATTTCCTTTTCCTGGATGGAAATTTAATTTAAATTGATAATATTCCAAAAACTTCATACAACGTCATTGTCTTAAATTTAAATATTTTTTTGTGAAGATATATTTTAAACTCTTGTGATAAAAAAGGACTTGAAACTCTTCACCACAAAGGTACAGTGCAAGATTTTCAAGGCAAAAACTACAGCAGCTAACTCCAGATCATGGGCAGGGTAATTACATTCATGGCTTTTGAGTTTTCGTGATCCATACTCCACTACATTACCTCTTTGCATTAAATCGCATCATAAACCTTGCAATGAGGCATCGGTATATACATCATAGCTTACATCACTAGAAGGAATAGTGAGGGCAGGAGCAGTAGCTAATTTGTCCTTCAAATTTTGGAATGCTTGATCACATTCATCAGTCCATAGAAATGGTACTTCCTTCCTAGTTAGCTTTAAGAGGGGTTGAGCTATGCAAGAAAATCCTTCCACAAAGCAGCTATAATATCTAGATAATCCTAGAAATAATTTTACCTCGGTGATATTGGTAGGATTTTTCCATTCCAAAATGATAGAAATTTTGGTGGGATCGACTTCAATTCCAATTTCAGAAATCACATGTCTCCTAGAATATTTTTTTCTTTCATTGAGAAATCACATTTTCTCTTTTTAGCATATAACTTATGGTTTCTTAAAGTGCCTAATACTGTCTCTAAATGTTAGGGATGAGCTAATGGGTTTTAGGAATAAACAAGAATATTGTCAATGAAAATGATCATAAATTGGTCAAGAAAAGGTCTGAAGGTTCTATACTAAGGTCCATAAAAGCTGCAGGTGCATTGGTTAATCCAAAATACATCACAGTAAATTCAAAATTTCCATAACGAGTTCAAAAAGAAGTTTTTGGAATATCTTCTTCTCTTACTCTCAATTGATGTTAATAGGATTATAAGTCTATTTTAGGAAATATCCTCGCTCCTTGAAGTTGATCGAATAAATCTTCAATTCAGGGTAGAGGATACTTATTCTTAATATTCGCTGAGTTTAGCTTACGATAATCTATGCATAACCTAAAGCTTCCATCCTGTTTCTTGACAAATAATATGAGATCTCCCCAAGGAAATGAACTTAGGAGAATAAAACTTTTTCAGTAAGATCATCTAGTTGGGTACGGAGTTCTAAAGGAGCCATTCGATACGGAGGAATCGAAATAGGGAGAGTATTGGGATAAAAATTTATACGAAATTCTATTTCTCGGAAAGGGGATATTCCTGGTAATTCTTCTAGGAAAACATCTTCGAATTGTTCCAAAATTCTAGGAATTAAGGAAGAAGAATTTTGAATTCGTGAGGTTGATGGCTCAGATGGACTTGATCCTTGCAATACAAAGGAACAATTATCCTTATTTCTTAAATATATTTTTTTTGCATGACAATTGATATAAGCATGATGCCTTGACAGAAAATCCATCCCAATAATAATATCGAAACCACAAATATCTAAAATTATCAATTTAACAACGAGTATACCTAAACCTAGCTGACTTTTATTGTTTTCATAACCTTGGGTAGGTGTATTGATTTCACCTAGAAGTAATTCTATCTCCAATGGAACAGTTAAAGATGAAGGTAGTAATTGTAACAATTTAGCTAGTTTAAGACTTATAAAGGAATGTGTTGAATCTGAATCCAACAAAACATGTGCAGGAAGATGATGAAAAAGTATTGAACCTTCTATCTTGTAGGCAGTATAGCACAATTATTTCTATGGCTAGGGACTAGCACAATTTTCTTAGCAAGATTTGGCTTAGGTTGGTTTTAGATAGGATGAGGATTTTGATTTCTCGAGGGATTATCTAACTGGTGACAGATTGGAGTAGATTTCAACTCTGGACACTATGGCCGAATATGTCCTAGTTCTTGACATTCATGACAACGAATCAATGAATGGGTAGTGTTATGTCAGATCTAGGAATAAATTTGTCCATTCATATTTTGATACGGTTAAGGTCGCGATTGAGGTAAGGTCCTAACAACATGATTATTTATAGTAATGGGGTGAGGGGATACTACAACATTAGAAGAATTTGGTTCCAGAATTGCCGCAACGTCGATAAGTTGAGAGTAATCTCAGATCTGCAAAGGAGCGATAAAAGTCTTGATCCTTGGATGTAGTCCTCTTTCAAACTGGTTGCATTTCTTTGTCTCAGTATCCATATTCAAAATCGCGTAACGGGACAACTCGATAAATTAGGATTCATACTAAGCTACAGATAGATTTGATTGTTGTAATTTTAAAAAATCTAAAGTTCGTTGATCTCGTTCAGCTTCAGAAAAATACTTTTTGAAGAAGATTTCTTCAAATCGCTCCCAAGTAAAATTAGCAAAATTCTGGTTATGTGACACGGATTGCCACCAGAAATCCATTTCACCTTCAAACATATTGGCAACTATAATTACTCGAAGATTGGCAGCTATACCTACTCCATTAAGAATCTTTATAATCTGACGCATCCATTTCTCAGCTTCACTGGCACCTGGCTTTCTAAGAAATGAAGGAGGCCTTTGTCTCAAAAATTCTTTGAGAGAATTAATTCTATGAATTTCTTTCGAGATTTCCTCTAGAGCTGGGCGAGGAATTTTTTATTGTCGGGATAAGAATGTTAATACCTGAAGACATCGTATGATTCCTTTAGTGTGAGTCTATTCAGTTTGAGTTTCGATAGAGCGAATTCGAGTACTAACCATCCTAAAATATGATAAAACAGTCACAATAATACATAAGAACATAAAATAAATAATATATCACAAGCCAAATTATATTATACAAAAGATAGAGTTGTATGTTACAATAGAGTAGTATTTCACAATAGTACCTATTCTACATAAGTTAGAGTTGGTCAACCTCGTAAATAGTAGTTGGTCACACTATATACATTACTTTATTTTGTTATGTTACATTAAGAGGGACGTTTTTTTTCTTTCTATCTTGATTTTGGATTTATCCTAAGCAGTAACAACAACATCAGATTCTAAAAAGTCATCAGGCTTGGATAGATTATCGTCGGTAGAATCACTTGAATCTGAAGACAATCCAAAGATAAGTTCACCATTTGATGTAGCCTTGGGATAAGCTGGTGGAGATGATTGTGCATTAGCTAGAGTAAGATTGATTTCTTCTTGGAGTATAACCGAATCATCCACATAATGACTTATTTTTTTCATGACTTGTGCTTATCTTGGGACTCTATTTATTAACATTAGTCGCTTCACATCACTGCTCGAGTCTACCCAGTCCTCATCCATAAAGCGAATCACCTCTCTGAGTCATGCAACAACTTCTTCTCTAACAGTAGTTTCCTAATGATTGGAAGGAACAATATCCAAACTAAATAAAAGAGAGTCCCACGTGTTCATGCTGCAAAACAGAATTTACTATATAATATTGATAAAGAAGTTACGAAAAGATAAAATAGCTAATATCTCATAGATTTTTCCCGTATGGGATTCTAACCCAGTAAAATGTTAATTTTAAAACGTGCTCTGATACCAACTTGTCACACCCTACTTTTAGGTATGAATGTACAAGAGAGTATATATAAAGCAATGAATTAAAGTTAAGGCAAGAAACAAAACTTTATTCATTAAAACACCACACATAGTGTATTACCACCGCATGGGTGAATTACATCTTATTATCAATACGAAATATAAAGTAGATAATAGTAAAGTGCCATTCCTTGCTCCTATATGGTTTAGTCTTCGTCCAAACAGTTACATATGTAAATAGGTGACTTGTGTGTGTCACAAAAGGGGAAGAGCGACTATCCTCTTTTTCATGGGCCATCTGGAGGAAAAAGGAATTGGCACAAATATGTTAAGCAGGTTCTACCAATTTTATAACAATTTTCTATATAGACGGAAGGTGGAGTGTGTATAGAATTCGAATGTTAGTATAATTTAAATAAGAAAGCCAAAGAGTTTTAAAACTGATAATCCCATACTTATCAGATTTTAAAGTGGGTATGGAAATAAATAATCCATCAGTAAAACTAAATAATAAGTAATCCAAAACATTTGGAAAAATAACTGGTTAGGCACACAATTAACGCTACACTCATATGTATGTAGCTAAACTTCGGGCGCTCAAACATCTAAGACCATAAGCTAAGTAGAAAATTACGTGGGATGACACGGCAGTCTGCTCCCTAGTTAATACTTTTGCTTTTAAAATAAATAATAATGCACAAAGATGAAAGGAGAATGGGATCATTTCAACGAATTATCATGATATCAATTATTATATGAGAAGGGTTCAAATTGATCCAATTGATCATAATTAAAACAATTAGTGATATAGTAACATATATGTATGGTAATCTCTAGACATACTTAGAATCCAATAGGGATATCATGGAATGATATTAATAGGTAATTAAACAAATACGCAAAATCTACTATTAAAGAGGTAAAAGACCTACTTGTACGGATATTTGAATGGCTTAAAGAAGATCAAAAAAGGATGTCGGGACGAGATAGTACTTGATTGTCTATATAAAAATGTTTTTGTGGATAATTATCATTGGAAATGAGGTTGATTTGGGCCAACTTATACTAAAAATTGTGTATATTAAAGTTTAAGGGGTTAAATTTTAATTATTTTGGGACTTTAAAATCTTAGGCTTAGATTCAAACTTGAAACTCGGTGTAGAAGACTTTTTGACTCAAAATAAATCAAAGTATTTGTAGAAAAAGTTTGGCATTAAAAATCATAACTTGAAAAAGTCAGGTGGGGTCAATTTGCAATTTAGGGAAAATATTTCTAACCTAAACCCTAATTTTTCATAACTTTGGCTGGGTTTGATCAAACGCAGCCTTTCGTTGTACCATTTTAAGCAGATAAATAACTAAACATATTGGAAAGTTTTCAAAAAAGTTCTTTATATGATTTTGGTGAAAAAGTTCAGCATGAAACTCACACACGCATGCACTTAACATGTACAAATCAATCCTAAAAAAATTATAGAATTTCTCTACATGCAGTGCGAGATATACAATGGTTTAAATTAAGTCTAAAGATTATTGACAAAGATTTCAGATTTGTACAAAACTTAAAGAATCACAGTTTCAAAATTTTAAAAAACAAAACGTTCTTCACAAATAAAAGAACATATCACACGAAGATCTCAACCCTGTAATAAAATTAGTAATTTGTTTCAAAAAGAAACATATAAAGTTTTCAAGAGATTTGTAAAATATTTTTCAAGAAGTTTAAACAAAAATATTTTGATTTCAAAATAGGTTTAAAACTTCAAATGAAACCTAAAATTTAACCTCGAGAGATATGTGCAAACGTGACTTTTGTTCTAGATTCAAAACTCTAGTTCATTAAGATTGAACTGAGTTCCAAAATTTGAGACATTTTCTCTTCTCTCTCTCTCTCTCTCTCTCTCTCTCTCTCTCTCTCTCTCTCTCTCTCATCTCACTCTAAAAATGAAACCCTAAAATGACCAAAAAACTTTTATGGAAATCGAGCTATATATATGAGGGAAGAGAATGATCCAGAAACAGTTATAACCGTTTGAAATGAGCGACTAAGATGGTTTCTCACCATCGAGTATCGATCCAAAGGTTATAAATGATGCATATCAAATAAACCAAACTGATCAAACTAATAACGGGTATAAGCTAAGTTTAGTGATCCAGGTGAAGCTCAAACTCAAATCTCAACCGAGATTGATCTAACGGCGTAACATATATTTCTCAACACACGCATAAGAAACGCACAAAAAAAAACACCTCAATTAATTAAAATGTATTTTCTCAATCACAAAAATGTTTATTTAAATCAATTAAAAATCCCAGAAAATTACTTTTAATTGAAAAAAACGTGAAAATATTTTTCACACATTATTATTCCAAAATAACATTTTCCACTTTTTTAGCATTATTAAGCATAGGATTAATTTATCTAATTAATTCCTAAAATAAATCCAATTTAAATCAATTAAATGCCTGAAAAGTGTTAAATGATATTGCAAAAATTATATGATTGCATGTGAAATGTGAGTATATAGTGTGTGCTTCACTATATTCAATTGATGTGCTACATCTTACCGACTAGAATCATGTTTTGCAAATAATGTTCCCTTGAGTCTTCAATCTCGAATGAATTTTGAGAAGGGATATCTACTAATACAAATTTTTTTGCCCAAACTATCCAAACTAGTTGAACACCTTGATAGTCTAGACACTAGAAAAACACAGTAGCGTCTTTATCAAAGGGTGATTCAAAAGACTCGTTGGAACTTTTACATTCTTCTAACTCACGCTGTAAAACATTCAACCTTTCTTCTAAATCATTCTTATCTTTCCCCATCTAAATGAAACTCTCTCTATGAGTAAAGCGTCGATCCTCCACATTGATAAAAAAGGACCCTTCCATTTTAAAAAGAAGCATTTTCTTTTTCACGTTTTTTAAGTTTAATGGAAGTTTTCAACAAGCTTCTCTTAACTTTAGTATTTTCAACACAAATTTCATCATAAGCATGTTGAAGGTCACAATCTTCTTCATTACAAGAATCAACACTGTAATAACTAGAAGAAGATAAAGTATCAATCTTTGTAAAACATTCCTAATCTATGGAAAATGATTTACAAAACCCTTTATCATTTGATGTAATGCCATCAAAATAATCAAAAGTATGGATAGAACAATGTCTTCAAAAATAACTTTACCAGGAAACATCACATTATTCTCCATATTAACACAAATACATGATTTTCCTCTAAGTCTTTCAACCTTAGCAACAAGAGGACCGGGCGATGATACCAGTTAAGAGTGCGTATTGATCGGGCATAAACTAAGTGCTCGTGTAGAAGCACTGTCATTGTTCTCGGTTCACCAGCTCAATACAAAAACCTAAACTATGACTACACTCAACAAGGGAGTATAGCGGTCAGTCCGGGTATCGAGGATCCACGGGGAATGTTTGATAGACTTTAATTGATTTATCACGTCTAAAATAAAAGTGTAAAAGGTGAAGGGTCGAAAATGGTAAAAAATGGGAAAATAAGAAGTTAACGCTAAATAAGAACTAATAAAACGAGAGTTAACTACAAAGCAAGAAATAAAGAAAATAAAACATAGATTAAACAAAGAAGACAATGAATAGTTCAAACTTACATTAATGGGTATACACCCAAAGAGAAATGGAGGAGAAGGAAGCTCCCCAAAAATCCCCAAAAATCTAATTTTCTAACCTAACTAATGCTTAAAAATGATCTCCCAACTTAATACAATGTTTTTATATAAATACCCCTCCAAAAACCAACTTAAAATAGAGATTTGCAGACTTTCTGGCATTCCGAATCGATTTGGAAAATTTCCGAATCTATTCGCCCATAGCAGGTCTCAATCTTCAGCTTGGATCAACAATACGGAAAATGCGGTAACTTCTTCGTTATAACTCAGAATTAGGTGCGGTCAGAAGATACACGAAGATAACTCAGAGGTCTACAACTTCCAAGAAGATATTGGTCCAAAAAAAATAAGGAAATGACTAAAATGTCCTTGAATGTGATTTTGAAGACAAAATCTTCCCAAAAATGCCATAACCTCTTCATTATAAATCGGAACCGTGCACCGTTGGCGGTCACGCGAAGAGAATCGATGAGATAGAACTTTCGTTAAGAACTCGCAACCAAAACCCGAGTGTTTAAATTACTAAAATTCCTCCGAAGTTACAGTAGTCAACGGAACTTTTTCAGAAAATGACCAAACTTCATGCTAGGCACTTTAATACCTACAAAAGCTCAAAAATACCTCGTAAAACATGTAAACATATAAAATAGAGGTTGTCTAGTTAATGAGCACAAATATAGGAATTAAGGTACCCGAGGGGGCTAAAATGCATAAATAAAAAGTGTCAAAACATACAATATTCGATACGAATCACGTATTGCCTACCGAAATGGAGGCCCACCAAAAATTATTTTAGCACACCTAAAATTCTATGCCACAATATTCATCAATGTTTTACCAGCCAACTCATATTTTAATCTTGTTAAAGCATGTGTGTGATAAAATATGCAAAAAAAGTAAATAGAGAATAACACTAGATGTATGAGGAGAAAAATCTATAAATAAAAAAAACCTCGAGCCACTGCAACAATCTTACTAAAAATGTGGTAAAGACTTATAGAGGGACTAACAACTAAAACTCCATCTACGATAACTCACAGCTCACACTTTTTCCTCGAATCCATAGAAAGCCGAAGATTTTAATACGCTAATATAAATACTCAAAATCTCTTATATCTTGACACAAATCATTAATGTTTCACACTCCTTCAAACTTTGGAGTTCACAATTGATTAGAACCCGAAAAGAGCCACAAAGATCACAATATTCTTTGTTGGAAGAAAGACCCCAGAAGTGTATGAAACAAAGTGATTTTGGTAAAATCTTCGTCTTCTTTAATATTAATAAACCTCAAGAAAGATGGGTTTTTGAATGCAAAAAAG
This sequence comes from Sambucus nigra, assembly GCA_949130495.1. Classification (NCBI taxonomy): domain Eukaryota; kingdom Viridiplantae; phylum Streptophyta; class Magnoliopsida; order Dipsacales; family Adoxaceae; genus Sambucus; species Sambucus nigra. The sequence goes on from OX422223.1 coordinate 53,456,402, forward strand.
ACAATAATAATAAAGATGAACAAGATTTAGATATTAGATTCCTTCTTTTTTAAAAGTGTTCTTATCTTATTAGAAAGGAAGAAAATGAAGAAGACATAATTTTCTCTTGGAAAATATTGCTCTTTAAGGTTTGATGACATATGTTTTGAAGTGAAGAGCAATAATGGGTTTTAGAGTAAAATAACAAACAAATTTCCTTTGGAATAAGAAAAATAAAAGCACAAAAACACAAACTTTACACACAAACATTTTTAACATGATTGAAATTTTATAAAAACAAGTGACATGAGTGTAGGGTTGCTCCAACTTCTACTTTTCATCCCAAATGCGATCAATGAGGCATGAGGATTAGAAAATCGACTTTCAAGTTCTTGAACGTAGATGAAGTTTTCTAGAGAGGCAAATGAAGAGACCAAAGTTTAATTTTGAAACCAAGATAAGACAACTATCGAGGGGGAACAAATGAGTATGTGAATACTTTTACACAACGGATAGATGACTCTCGTTCTTCAAAGTGTTGAGAAAAAGTCTGAATGGAATGAAGAGTATGAAGAAGCATTTCAGGAATTGAAGCAATATTTGGGATCCATGCCCCTTGTTTATAAGTTGATATTGGGGAGAAGGTGTACTTATATTTAGTTGTATCTGGGTTGGATATCAGTTCGGTACTAGCAAGGAATGAAGATGGAGTTTGAAAATCGGTATACTACTCTATTGAGGTATACAAAGGTGCAGTGGCGGATCCAGGAATTCATGTCAGGACGGGCTGTCTTAAGGGTGATATCCGGGGGTTCGGGGGCGGGAGCCCCCGAGCCGAATTTTTTTGAGGTTATTTAAATTATTTTGAGAAAAATCACCAAAAGTCCTATTAGGGGTGCGCTGAATTTATATTTTGGGCGAGCTGAATTTATATTTTAACACTGTTTTTTTTTTTTAATAAATTAACACTACAATTTTTTTTTTTTTGGGGGGGGGGGGGGGCGGGCTGGGACCCCCCCAAGCCACCCCCTGGCTCCGCCTATGCAAAGGTGCAGAGATCAAATATTCATGGATAGAAAAGTTGGCCTTGACCCTAATTAAAGCATCGAGGAGGATGAAACCCTAATTTCAGTCTCACCCAATTGTGTTGTACACTCATCAACCACTGAGGCAAGCTATTCAGAAACCTAAGAAGTTTGGTAAACTTATGTCATCTATCGTTGAGCTTGAAGAGTTCAACATCGTTTACGAGTCGAGGATAAAGATCAAGAGGAAGGAAATGTCATATTTTATTGCAAAATTTACGTATGAAAAGGATATGTCAAATAAGGAGGCAGGATCCGAGGATACACCAGCTACAGTCCCTTTCGAGGTATAATCTTCTATAAGAGCAACCGAACGGATTCGAGTTCTGGAAAAAATGAAAAAATGTATTCAAAGTTGGCTCATTAGTTGATGGCGCTTTTAATGAAACCACTCTTATTTGGAAGCTTTTGGTGAAAGTTCATCATGTGCGAATGTCAGTGGAGATGGTCTCATTGTCTTTAGTCCACAAAGAGAGAATGTTCAGTATGCCCTGAGGTTCAACTTTGAATCTTTCAATAACAAAGACAAATATGAGGAACTAATTATAGGGTTTAGTTATGCCTCATCCCTGGGGGCTCTTTAGTTTTTTATCCCACAATAATGTGCAATTGGTGGTAAACTGGGATCGAGGTACATATAAGGCGAGAGAGGATAAAATGGCGAAGTATTCAGTCAAAGTGAGGAAGATGTTGCCAAAATTTTCTACGGCCCAGATAGTGAGAATAGTTTGAGCAGAAAATTCAAAGGCAGATGCGTTGGATCACTTAGTGTTAGCTACCCGAGCTGAGAGGAGAAGTATAATGCCAGTAGAAATTTAACTAAACCCAAGCATCGACGAAGAAGTAAAGATTATGAAGATAGAATCAGGCCATTTTGGATGGACCTATCAGAGCTTATTTACAAATAGGTGAATTCCCAATTGATCCTAAAGAAATTAGAAGATTGCACTATATAGTGGAGAGATATGTGTTGAATGATGGTGTGTTGTTCGAGCGAGGTTTTTTATTTTCCTTTCTTCGGTCTGTTCACCCCAGTGAAGTGAAGGCTCTGATTAAAAAGAGGCACGAAGGTTCTTATAGGTCACATGAAGTCGTAAGGATATTGGAGAAAAGATTATGACACGTGTATATTATTAGCCCACGATGAAGGAAGATTGCTCTGAGTATGCAAAGAAATGCGACAAGTTATAGCGGTATGATGTGATAAGACATCGACCCGTGGAAGATTTGACCCCGATCATTGAGGCTTAGTCATTATACTAGTGAGGGATAGATGTGGTCATACCCCTACCCAAAACCAAAGGAAGGTTAAAGTATCTGGTTGTGATGGTGGACTATTTCACCAAATGGGTGTATGCCGAATCGATGATCGAAATAATCCACCTGAAGACATTCTAATTTTTCTAGAAGAACATTATTTATAGGATTGACCTTCCAAATGCATTTATCATCGATCATGGCACGATGTCCAATAATGATTGGTTTAAGAATTATTGTATTAGATTCCATATCAATTACATACACTCAACTCCATGATATCCTCAGTACAACGATCAGGCAGAAGTCGCCAACAAAACCATTTTAGGTGGAATTAAGAAACAACTAGAAGATGAAAAAGCTAACTGGGTAAATAAACTTGGTAGTGTCCTTTGGGAATATCGAATAAATTTGAGAAGCCCTATTGAACAAACTACTTTTATATTAGCATTCAGATCCGAGATTATGGTCCCAACGGAGGTTGGCTTGCCCAGCCACCAAGTACTGAACTTCAACTCGCTTTTGAGTGATTTCATGAGGCAAATCCATTTGGACTTAGAAAAGGAAGTGAGGGAGTAGGCTATTTTTACAGGGATGTCTTATCACCAGAGAATATCTCGATACTACAACAAGGGAGTTAGTCCAATGATGTTGAAAAAAGGGGACCTCGTATTGAAGAAACTTTTCTATAATGGAAATAAACTGGAAGCTAGTTGGCATGGGTCATATAGAGTCATCTCATTGGCTCGTTTAGGAACTTAACAAATTTAAACACTGAAAGGAAAAGCCTTTAAGAACCCCTCGAATGTGGATCATCTAAGAAAGTACTATTATTAGTCTATTTGATGCAGTAGATACTGAAAATGTGTACAAATCTGATCATCAATGAAAAAGTACTTGTTTTCCTTACCAGACGTTATTATTTAGTTCTCTTTAATTGTTATAATTTGTTAAGAGTGAAGCTTCACGATACGGATAGGAGGCTTTGGCTGAAAGCATCTCAAGAATTCTGAACGCATGATTACACTAATCAGAGCATTGCACCTTAAGTGGAAAACATGCCTTGAGGATTAAATTTGTTTCTATTAACTAGTGATAAACTATATGGGTCAAAACTTATTTAAGGGGAACTAAATATGTATAAGTGCATGTCCTAGGCATCGGCTAAAAATGATATATAGACATATTGATGAAGTAAAGATAAGTGATAAAGGTCTCAAAAGATAAGAGACTTCTCACTTAGAACAACCTTGTCAGGAAAACATGAGTTAATTCATCCCTTGGATAGATCAGGACATGAAATTTCCTCATCCACTTGTAACCAGTGAAACTATTCCCTCAGTTCGACCACGAGATGACTTGAAAGATACAAATTACTAAGGCATTTAGCCAACCCGAAAACGTTAGCTTTAATAAACATTATCTAAAGGATTAAAAATCCTAATACAAACATATGAATTATTTTGCTAAAATAATGATATGCCAATTCAAACCTAGAATATAATCATGTAGAAGGTTACAACTAATTGGTGAACAAACAGACAAATGCATAAGTGATGCATTCATTCAAGGGCATTAAAATTTATAAATATTTAAAGGAAAGTACAAACTCATTCATCGCAAAAATATCAAAATTTTATAGAAAGGCACAAAGGCCTTGATATTAATGTTCAAAAATTAGAAATGTTCCCTCAAATGGATGATATTACAAAAAATCATAAATCTTCACAAGAATTTCAGGCAGTTGAAGGAGGAATCGATGAAGGGTCAGTTGCAAAGGAAGCTTATCCGATTATTGGATCAAAAACCTCAGAGTCCAAAATGAAGGTCGTGTAAGTAGTGTTGGTCTCTTGAGATGGAAGATCAGCATCCATATCCTCATCTTCGTCCGTAGACATGGATTCTTCATCGTAGATCTCCCAGACCTCAATGACCACAATAATACCAGGGTAGGTTTGGCCACCCTTTTCTTAAGTTTGTATACCCATCAATAAAGAATTACATCTTCTCAAGAGTGCATTCTGAGGAATATTTGTACTCGTTAATAGCAACTTCAAAGCCCTTCGCCATGTTTCCCATTAGAATTTGAATGACGATAGCATCTTCATCCCTCTAAGTGTTAAAATCCTTTTTATGGTTTTTATCTTCCTTCAACTTGTCCTCGACCCCAGTTTCCTTTGTCTCAGCAGTAGTTAGATTTTGACCCAAGTCGTCCACCTAGTTTCAAAGCTCAAAGTTCATCTTTTTCTTTGTCCTAAAGGTCTGTGCATGCTCCTACGAGACTAAGGCCCTCTCTTGAAGAGTGGTTAACAACATAGTTTGATGCAAAAAGACAAGTGCAAGGTTGGAGGACTTAAAGTTACAAGTGAATAATGCAGACAAAAAGGATATATTGTTACCCACATAGACTTGTGCCAAAAATAATACCACATGTTAATGGTATCCAGGGACCTAGGGTACTTGTAATCAGGATCGTACCTCGAATAATCAAGGTGATCAGTGGCGTTGGAAGACTGGCCCCAAATTTATTTCTTATCATTCCTCAAATTCTCATACAAAACGGGAAGGGTGGTATCTTTGACATAAGGAGGCTCCCCGGACACCTTAGTAATTGGAACATCATAGAAACCTCCTTCATTACATGCCTAGAATAGCATCCATCAATAACTGTCAATTCTCTTTATTAGGAAAAATAAATTGGGATTGATATATAATTGCGAAAAAATTTCAGCCCGAAAGATCTTTGATTAATCATGTATTGAAAAGAAAAATAAGAACTAGGTTTAAAGATTAAACCTAGGGCTTCAAGAATTCATATCATAGAATATATTATTATGATTCGTATGAGAAAAAATTATTTGATGAAGAACATGATGTTGCTTCCCATCAAAGGTCTCCAAAAACCATTCTTAACCTTCTGTAAATCTTAAATATTTTGGTGTATGATCCTCCCCAAAGCTAGGTGGATGTGTGAGCACCTTTTGAGATGAAAACCCTTCCTTATGAGTGAGATATGGTTATCTACCTCTAGGCCTCTTCATAAATACGTTAATAGTATTTTCTCTCACCCTTCCTAAATCTTAATGAACCATAATAAATATAAAAACCCTTTCCCACACATTATATACAAGTACAAAAGGTGAGATTGGGCCAAACTGAATTTCTTGAGAATCTATGCCTAACTACTTGGGTATATGGACTACACTAAGGACCCATGACAAATAATTAAATTAGATCCAAATAAATACTCGAAAATCCCAATTACATTACCGTAATTATTTCCTTTCTTTAGTTAATCGTGAATTAACTCCACTAAATAATCATAACTACACTTTAATTTAACTATCTCATAAATCACTCGGATATAATTAGGTCCAATTTTATTATTTCCTTTCTTTATTTAATCGTGAATTAACTCCACTAAATTATCATGGCAATACGTAAAGAACTTGTGTATATAATCAATTGAATATGCTCGGTTAATTGTGTTTTTGAACCAAATTCCATTATACATTTTGTTTATCCATGGTAGGGATGTGATCCAAATTCATTCTTGTCATTTAATTTAGTTTATATATTTTCCTAGTATTAATTGTAGTTATAATTCTCATCACCTCATCCTCTTTTATTTTCCCTTTTTGAGTAATTAATCAATTTCATCCTAAAAAGCGTTCCCTATGGATTCGATCCCTACTTGCCGCTACACTCTATAGTATACTAAGTTGTGATTTTTTTTAGGCGGTAAACACCCAGTGACAAAATTTAAATTTATAAAGTTTACGCCTCATCTTAATGGTTTTATCCAATCCTTATGGACATATATGTTCCCAATTTCCCTCGAAGGCCATTTGTTATGGAGTAATGGTAGGATTCCAACAATGGAGCTTAATTTTAATTTACTTTTAAAGTTATCATCGAGTTTGAAACCCGATGCTTTTTTAGCCATTCATCATTTAAGAACTTGGGAATATAATTTAATGTGACTTCATCAAAATTGAATAGTAAATTTAAAGACACTTGGTTATAATACGTTAAACCATCATTGACACATTATTTATGTTCACCAGTTAACAACCTTATGACCAACTGTGAATCCACAAACTTCAATCATAAAAGCATTACAGCTTCGAAGGATGTATGAGACCATTATAACGTCTTCATATTCCACTTGATTGTTAAAACATGAATTCTCCTTAAATATGTATCCATGTTTTGTTTTAATGTGTTCAAGGTATTTAATGATTATCCCTATTCTTGATTTTATTTTATTCTTCGAACCATCAAACCATAATTTTCAAGGACTCAATGATATATATCCTGTATCATATTCACCTTCTGGCTCATTTTCACATGGATGATCTGCCAAAAAGTCAGCTAGTGCTTGGACTTTTATATCCCTTAGGCTAAAATCGAATAGAGATAAAACCCATTTACCAATTTTATTTCATAAAATAGGCCTGGTGAGCATGTACTTAATTAAATCAAAATTTTAAATAACATGCACTTCTAAAAGCAACAAGCAATAACTTAATTTTATGGATGCAAAATACAAAGTCAAACATAATTTTTCCATTACTGAATATTTGCATTCAGTCATTTAGGAATCTACTTAAGTATTACACAACTTGTTCTTTGTTCTTCTCACAGTCTTATGCCATCAAAACTCCAATGGAAGAATCAGCGGCATCGATGTAAAGCTTTAGTGGATTGTCATCCCTTAGATGTGCCAATACAGGTGGCCTAACCAAATATCTTTTGAGCACATAGAAATCTGACTCGTGTTACTCCTTCCAATGCAACTCCTCTTGATCTTTAGCATCAACCAAGGAGAATTTTTTTTTAGTATTTACTAAAATATTATATATAAATATTCGAAGGAAATTAATTCTTACTAACAACCTTTGTAATTTTTTTTAGTTTTGCGGTTGTGCTTTCAATTATGGCCTTGGCCTTGTTTTTATCAAGTTGGATCCTTTTTTGGTGCATGAAATATCCTAGAAAATTTTCTACTAAAATACCAAAGGCACATTTTAAAGGATTCATTTTGACTTGATGGAGCCTCAACCTTTCGATGGACTTTTGTAGGTGCGTTATATGATCTGTAACTATTTTTTATTTTTCAATTATATCATCAATATAGCACTCCTAAAAATTTCCAACCATATCATGAAAAACAACGTCCATTCCCCTTTACTAAGTGGCTCTTGCATTCATTAAACCGAATGGAATTTTTATCCATTTGAAGATTCCCAAGTTGCCTGGGCACCTTAAGGCATTATTGTGCACATCCTCTTCAGCTATGCAGATTTGGTTATATCTTGAATTCTATTATAGACATGATATCATGGAAAGTAGATCTATCAACTAATAAATCTAGCAATAGCATTGGATATTCATCATTTGGAGTGGTTACATCTATATTTTTGAAGTTAATGCCCACTCTTAATTTTTCATTCTTTTCAATAACTGACATTATATTGGAGAGCCATTCAACATACATGGTGGTTCGAATGAACCCAGCCTTTAACAATCCTTCGATTTCTTTCTTTATCTTTATCGTGACTTATAGGATCATCTAACGAAGTAGTTGCTTCATAGGCTTGTATCCTTCCTTAACTGGTAGTCTATGGTCCACTAATTTTCTATCTAACTCGGGAAGTTCATTATATTCCTAAGAAAAGAAGTCCTTATACTAATGTAAAAGGTCCACAACCAATTACTGGTCTTCTTTGCTAAGGTTAGCACTGATGTACATTACCCTTTTGTTTTGTTCGATTCCTAAGTTTACTTCCACTAAAGGATTTGGTCGGTGTACTATAAGTTCTTTGTATTCTACTGGCAAACTTGTCGAATCACTAATGTCTTGAGTCTTTTCTTCCTCTTTATCTTCTTTGAATGCATAATCTTCCTAATTAATGGTCCTTTCCTCACTGATTTGTGTTCTTAGTTCTAGCTCTCCGAATTTCTCCAACACTATAGCCAATGCTTCATAGGCCTTTTTCGGTTCGAAGGGTGTGTTACCCATTAAACACCTTTTTTTAATCTTTTTCAGTTGGTACCATCAGACCAAAAACCAAATCTTCTCAAACTTCCTTTGAAACCTCTTATCCTTTTCTAATGCCTCAATTAACAGTGCATCAACTTTGATTAGTTCCACATTATCCTGGTAAAGCACTGGTTCGACATAGTTAGAGTTGATATGAAATGGTAATGGGTAGGCTTCCACTTTCTCCACATTCACATCTTCCTTCATCAACAATAATTTTTTGTGCATGGAAGAAGGGATACACATGTTATAATGAATCCAATCTCTACCAAGAAAGGCATTAAAGCTTTGTTTTCTATCAATTGTGAAGTATGCCGTTTTATTTTTTCTATGCCAGCCTCAATATCGACTGATAATATGTCTTTGGTTGACTTTTTTTCTCCAACAAAACCAGATATTATTATTTGGGTTTGAACTAATTAGCATTTTTTATTTATTTAGCAAGCATTGAATATGGCATTATATTAACGACAACACCGTTATCTCCCAAGGATTTGTTTGTCCTTTAGATCTCATTTATGGGTTTGAAGATCCTACTAGAGACATGACTAATCACATCAAGTACTTATTTCTTCATTAATACTCTATTTTGGCATAGGCTCTTAGAAGATGAAGACGCATTATCCTCAGATCCATTTTAGCGTAAAACTTTTGAAGCCTCTTACAAGGCCTTATACTTCCTCTGGATTGTCTTTTGTTGGGTGTGAGAGATATCAAATTTTGTCCCCCTATTCTTTGTCTTGGGTGGCTGCACCATGTGCCACATCCCCGGAGACACTTGTTGAGGATTTATTGCATTTGGATTTTAGGGAATCTAGTTGAATTGTTAGGACACCTTCGGATCTCGTGCCATAGGCCAATTCGGTACTCTTTTAACTATGGGTGCCAGTTTAGCAATCCCCATGGGCCTTGGGATACCCATGTATTGGTGGGATTGGACTTCCTAGAAACCTCGCCTAACATATTGGAAGTTCTTTGATGATTTTATTTCAGTTTGTGAATGATAAGGCCTAAAAAATGGCCTCATTTGCCCCGGATAAAAGCCTTGGAAGTTCCCTTGACTTGCCTACCCTGAGGTTTGGCAGTGTGACTACCATTTCCTTCCTTCTTAAATTTTTGCCATTGCTTTCTTTTTTAAGCAACAATTAGGCACATTTTAGATTATTGTTCTCCATGCCTAATGCACAGGTGTGTTGGGATATTTTGGTTTGGATTTGGAGTTATCTCAAGCTTCGAAGCATTCATGTTTGCTTTGGTCTTCATTTTGAACTCAACATATCCTTTGTTCCTTGGTAACTGGATAGACTGCATGTTAGTTCCCATTTCTTTGACGTTAGGGAATGTGTCTTCATCAATCCCTATTGTGTTCTCTTCTCTCTGTGGAAAATTTCTTTTTCCTTTCCTAATTAACTCATGCATCATGTCTCAAATAACAGAACAAGAGTTAGTTAAGTGGGAGAACACATTATGCCATTTACAATAGTGTATTCCTTTCAAGCCAAGTGCAAAGTGTATTCCTTTTAAGTCATTTACACTTGGCATATTTACATTATAAGGGAATTTTATCATTTTAACTTTTAAAGATAGTTAAATATTTCCTCGGTCTTAGATATGTCAAAAGAGTATTTATTAATCACTACTTTTCACCTATGTTCATATGATTTAGTTTTTGTGTTTTTTCGAACCAAAGGTTCATAGATTATAGACTCGGTCCCAATTACTTCAGCAGCATCTATTTCCAAATTTGGATCTTTATAATATGTTGTATAGGATGAAGTAATCCTTTCATGGTCTTCCTTTTAAAGGTCTTCATATCTATATAATTTAGCAATCATTTCCACCAAATATCTTAATTCTATCGCGTCAAAGTTCTTCCAAAGCCTAAATTGTAGCCCATTTTGGGCCAATCTAACAAACTCAAGATTCGGGCAATATTATTTTTCCTTTATTCCTAGTCCTCTTAAACCTATTTATGAAACCAGTAGCCTTTTCATCTGGCCTTTGGCTTAGCCTGGCCAAGTCAGTCATTATTAGTCTTAGTTCAGTTTGGAAGAACTGGGCATGGAACATGTCTCCATTTGCTGCCAATTATGAACAAAGTTAGGTGGCAGGCTAATGAACCAAATGAAACTTGCATTCGTGAGAGAATTAGAAAACAATCATAATTTGATATACTCCCCATGTGTCAGTAATTGATTAGTTAATCTTACTACATGTTCTACCGTGGATTAATTATCCATCTCCTTAAAATGAGGAGAAGGTTGGGAATTTAAAGCCCTTTTGGAGTTTAAACCTATCTATTCATTCAGGATATGGTTTTTTATACATCGGAGTTTATACCCCAGGGTAAAATCTCATGTATGAGATCCATAATCGCATTCCTCCCAACTTCTCCATGTATTTGCTTGTTTAGTTAGGGAATCGGTTGATTTGCCATTGGTGTTGGTTCCATCAATGGAGGTCAAATTTGTGGAGGCACATTTTGTTGCATTGGGATAGGCATTAATGAAGGTGCCTAAGGAATTTGGTTATCAGTCCTTGAAAGGACTCATTACCAAATATAATATTGTGTCCCAACTGTGAAACCTCGCCCAATAAAATACCAAATGATCAGTCATATGTCAAATTAAAACGGGAATCTCATTTGGTTCATTCTTAGTATCACTGTTGAAAATCTTTTAAAACTTACTAACCACCTAGTATTTAAAAATCTGGTGCCAAATTTTATCTTTATTAATCCAAGACAAAAATAAGTGCGGAATTAAAATAAAACATTCAATGCTAATAGAATCAATCATCACATAGAATAATAAAAGTCTTGCTGAATAAACCACAGGCTAAAACCAAAACCAAACCAAACTAACAGAGTACAATTTTCGTTGGATTGTTCCTCTCGAGCCCATTCATCGCAATTACCACTTTCTGATTTATTTATGTTCAATGTAATTAGTGTAATGCCTTTGTTAGAGTAATCATTGTCTTAATTTAATGCATTAATATAATTCTTGATTTTTATTAATGTGTTAATGTGCCATGTAATTGTTTAAATGATACTGCAAACTTAAATTACTTCAATTGGTTAAATTAATAATAAAAGTGAACCCAAACTAATACAGCAGTCGTTAGGCAAGTGTCGCTCAACCTGACCAACAAATGCACATAATTTACTCAGGACCCGGCTAATAGAGCTCAAATCATGTCTTGAGCAAACTCGTGAAACTATGATTTGTGTGTTGATTCTCCTTATTGAATTCCTAGGCTACATTTTCCCTTAACCCCATTTTTTTATTGGCTCCTTCTGTGGAGTCCTCGGATTTTTCTACTTAACATTGACAAAGTAGGTCGTCCTCATTCTCCCAAAAAAAAAATCGGTGGCTACCACCTAAATTTTGGGTTTCGATAGTTTCCTTAAACTCGATTTCTTGATTTGGCTTGGTGGTGATGTTTTCCATCAAAATTTTAGAAACAAGAAGCTTTTTAAGAAAATTGATGAAGGAGATGACAATTAAGAAACATTATGGGGTATTTGTAGAATTATTAAAAATACCCGTTGGAAAAAGAGTTACTGGGGAATTTTAATCGAGCGGGGAGGTAGCCTTTGCCCACTTCTTTTGAGCAAAACACAAAATTGGGGGTAAAATAGAGTTTTGTATCAGCGTATATGACAGTATGCCTTGTGCACCTATTGATTAGTAAAAATCAAAAGTTGGGGGTGGCAAATCCCGAGTACAAAATTTCAAAAAAAAAAACTTGCTGGGGTGACAATTGAGTTGCCACCTAAGTACCACTTATATTCCACTCCTCAACCTTAAATTTTTGGACAAATTAGCTCTAGAATTGAATTTGAAAACAGGTTTGACCTATTATGGTCAGTAATTTAATTTGGGTGACAAGCTGAGGGCCCATTTGGCAACCCATTTCCAAGGCTTGGAATTGGAATTGGAAGGCCAATTTCAATTTCATGAAATTAAAATTGATCTTCCAATTCCATTTTCATGGCTTGGAATTGAATTGTCAAACAGACCCTGAGTTAAATTCATTTAGCCAAACGCTTGGAGATGGTCCAAGTATTGTATAATGTGAAAACCTTCAACATCCATAGTTCTAAAACCCTTTTCAGGTAACAATTTCCCATGATAGTCTGTACAACCACCTTTACATCACAGTTCAAGTACAACTGGAAAATACCTGCTTACTAAACCTCCAAATCATAGTTTAATCAAGGACTCCTCCTGCATATTTTCCTTCTTCGGCGCAAAAGCTTGAAATTCACTGCTATCAAACATAGTTTTCAGATTTTCTTTCCATTGTTGGAGGAGATGGAGGAGCTCTTTCCTCAGCCAAATTTAATCGTATAGGCCGCCCTTCCAGTTCCTAGTTAAATTTATTATAAAAGTGGACAACATTAAAAAGATGTCTATGAGAGGTTTAAAACTGAGGGAGCCGAGTAATGCTACACTTACTGGTAGTTAGTATCAAGTTAGTACCGGACAAACTTTATATGGCTTGTACCAAAGTTTGTCCGGTACTAACCCGGTACTAACCACAGGTGTACAAAGCATTATTCATAATGATAATATATAGGCTTACCACTCCATTCATAGTGTTGAGGGCTGACTGGACATCTTGTGCAGATGCGAAAGTTATAAACCCAAAACCTCGAGATCTAGCAGAGTCACGGTCATAGACAACCTTAGTGCTCAACAGGCCTGGTTGGTGAGCAAAAGCTTCTCTAAGTCCTTGGGATGTTACACCCCAGCTGAGGTTCCCTGCATAGAGCTTGTGAGGACTGTCTATAAAGCCCTGGTAGCTGCTTCTTATCTTTGGTCCCATCACTTCCCTTTCACCTCCTTTTGGCACCTCTGGAAAGTTTACCCTCACGGTTCGCCCTCCAACTTGCTGTCACATAAACAATAACCTGTAAACCTTTTTTTCCATACAATTATCATGCAAATTAGCATTGAAAGTGTCGGCCTCTCCAACAAACCTAATTTAACCCACAATCTTTTTGGGGGTATAAGAATTCATCATTTACAATGAGAAGTATGTATTTTTTACGATGTTAATTTTACTATGTTAAGGAGCCTGGCTAATATATAAATACACACACGTACAAAGACAAAAATAATAATTATGCTTCATTGGTATCAAAATTTTACACGTTAGCAAATATCCACCATATTTTGCAATTAAACCTACAACAATGTATCAATAATCATCAAAGCATCATACATTCAAGGCTTGATATAGATTATTTAAAAAGCCATTAGATCCCAATTCAATTTACAAGTAATCAATAATGAATTTCAACAATTCATGATTAGTTTTCATTATCTTTTTTGAAACCTCTAATTTTCAATTTTTTTGAAAATCATAATCTTATCACAAAAATCATCCCCAACACAACAACTCGCAACTAAAATTCTAATCTATAGTTCACTATTTGTAACAGCATCCATAAGGGATTGACATACGATATGTATCCGCCACAGATTATCTCCTTTAAAGAAGTGTATATGCTTAATAGCCTTGGCATAACCACAATTTGAGAGCTAATGTTTTAACTAGGTATTGAACTTCAAATTTTTGAATCAAATAAGACATTTGTGTGAAGAGATGAGGAGATGGATAAAAAAGCCGCATCCTTGGCTAACGCACTTACTATTGAAGTTGTTCTTTGTGTAGGGTCGGAGGGCAGAGTACCCCAAAATGAATGGTAAATTGGAGTTTTGAAATTATATCCAGCAAATGTGTTACTACCCATTAGCATTACTGCTAGAACCACATCTTAAAAGTAAAATGCATGCTCAGAACCTAGTGTTGTTTACGTCATCCAATACTTCTACATTCCATTTGGAAATCATCCCACAAAAATTACAGTATGAAGCTTAACCGCTTATTTTCTTAATCGGGAGCAGAGAGCTATTATTAAAATAAGAACGAGGTTACGGAAGGAGTCGACCATCAGTCCACTAAATAGTCAAAACAACATAAAGAAAGAGAAAAGAGACAGCAGCAATGTACCATGGAATACATCCTTGACCTCTTTGTTTCAACATCAAAGAATAGGGAAATCCTTGTCCAAATAATGTCCATGCATCAGGCTAGAACTAATGATTTTTCTCATTTCTTCAAACTCCTTCATAAGCATAAAGAAATATTTGTGGGCTGCCTTTATTCCTCCCACTTATGAACAGGACGCGATTTGTTCACCCTCAAAGCCTGCGCCAAAATTTAATGACAACAACAGATTACACGGAGCAATTCCATTTATTGTACAAACGGGCCTAATATACGAGACATAGGAGCAGAAAGTTAGCCTTTACATTAACGATGGAATATGCACGCAAGGTCCAGGAATATTTCCGTTTGGCCGCTATCACTCAAGGTTCTGGGGGAGTGACCTTTAAGATCTCAGCCACCAATTGGACGCCAGCAGGAACCACTACAAATTTGAAGCGTTATGTGTGTGGCGCATTTGGATATAAAGTTTCCAGTGTCCGTAGAAGAAAAGGACTCCTGTACTCATAACTTCGTAACATATGGGACGGGCTAGGAGTTTGAACCCATGGAGACAGCTTTAATCATTCATGCCCTCGTACTACCAGAAACAGATGGCATTTGCCTTTAAGCTCAAGGACGAGCTTTCTCCCGGGGGGGGATAGGGTAAGTGGTGTGGGATAGAGGAGAGAGAGGGCTGGTGGTTAGGGAGAGAGAGGGGGGGGGGGGGGGGGGGGCTATTT
The DNA here is from genome assembly GCA_949130495.1 of Sambucus nigra. Classification (NCBI taxonomy): domain Eukaryota; kingdom Viridiplantae; phylum Streptophyta; class Magnoliopsida; order Dipsacales; family Adoxaceae; genus Sambucus; species Sambucus nigra. Next base: position 53,471,512 of record OX422223.1, read on the forward strand.
CAAAGTCTTTTGATTATCTTTAAGTTCGGAGATATTATGTCTACATGTTTTCTTCATTTATCTTTTATTTATTTAATCATGTTTAAGGCTTTTAATTGCATTAGGATTCTAGGCAACGAAGCATTAGCACGGACACATGACATGACACAACTCGACAAGCCGACATGAATTTGTTAATTAAAGCAGGACATGGACACGTTGGGGACACGCAAAATTCATATTTTTGTATACATTACAAAAAAAATGTTCCAATAGTTTACATATATTATACTTTCGTCCGTTAAATTATAAAACACAATTAAATAAACAAAAAATTGCATTTTGAGACTATTTTTTAATGAAGGTAATTAATAAATTATATTGTAGTTCCTGAAATGTGTATGAGCCTGTCCTCTAACATATCCCAATGTGTCCAATACTCTCTAACTGTGTTTGAAAGGTGCCCTAGAGTGTCGGAGAGTATTGATGTCCAACAGATGTTGGACACAGACATGACCTCTGAAAGAGTGCTTCAGTAATTTTAGGTTATGAGCCTATAAATAAAGGCTTCCCCCCTATAACTTCTCATTCATGGATTAATATAAAATTCTCCTTGCTTTCTGCATTTTATTGGTATTGTTATTTCGCTTCTGCATTTACATCAAAAGGCCATCACCTATGGTTCTTCTATACTAACCTTCAAAATATATTTGCACAAAGTTGCTTATTTAAGACTGAAACAAGCATGTTCACAGTCAACAGCTGGACTATGTATAGTCTGACTAAGAAACTAAAGACAGATAAATTTCGTTGGATGTGCACCGAATCTGATGACGGGGTGGAAATTCAAGTTTTTGGGTCGTGTTTAGGGCTGACATGACATGACACAAGTTTTTTTTGGAAACGAACACAACATGATACACCTTAGTGTTTTTTGTCTACCATGAATAGGGCACGACACGACTAACACGATTTCTTAAATTTACACTCAATTAAACAGGTATAGACACGGTAGCACGACTCATAACTTTGAAACAAACACGACACAACATGACTTCGGTTCAAAAAGACCCGACACGAACACGACATGTCGAGTTAATTTGGGGTCATTTTCATGTCATTTCATGTTTCTAAAACTTCCACCCCTAATAATATCCAAGCACTTAGCTAAGCAACATCTGGTTTAACTTTTTTTTTACTTTACATGAAAAGGTATTGATGTGGTAGTACACCACTTCAAAAAGAATTACATGTTTATATAGAATAATGTCAACTCAGTTCATTCTCTAAAAGTCTTACTAATAATACATGAAAATACTCTTTTTTCATCCCTTTGTTTTACTTACATTCACATATAGATATGACACATTGGAGAGCTGAACAATTGCCCGGTCACCAATGCAAGTGTATAATAGGTTGTGATTCTTGAGCAATGCTGGATCAGCGTACTCACAGTATGTTCCGAAAGGGGGGAAATCTAGTATCAAGGAAAATGATCTCTATGTCCAACACTTGTCACCCAGTGGCCAATGCACAATGAGACCCGGGTACCCCGTTGTAACACCCCGTTTTTATTTATTATTTTTTATTAATTAATTGCAATTTTCGAGAAAAATAAATTTTGAATTTAATAATTTTTATTGGCTAAATATGTTGGTTATGATTTTAGAAGAATAAAACTTCAAGCGGAATTAAAATCGGAGTTAAAACGGATTTTATATTGATTTTATAATATTTTGCCTTATAGGCATTTTTTTTTAGGTAAACTGTCAGTTTTTCGGGGTGATCCATCGATCGACCACTGGGGGGTAGATCGATCGACCCTCCCAGAAAACGTGCGCTGTGAGCTGTTTTTAGAGTTTGTGTAGGATTAGGACTCCTAATCACTATATAACCTTGTTAGTCCGTAGGGGGGCTTCTCATAATCACTTTTTCTCCAGTTTTTCACCAGAGAACACTTCCAAATATTTTTCCTCTCACTCATAATCATCAACCATCAACAAAATCAAGTTTTTGTCACAAGTTTTGGCACAAGTTTTTGAAGGCTTAATTGGGGTTTAATCAAGATCGTTCAAGAACACTATTTTGCTAATTTTTCGAGAGGAATCCAGATTTCTAATCAGATTTTCAACATGATCTTTACAGGCATGAATACTCTATTCTTTTCCTTTAGTATTATGCATTTTAAGTGTCGCGCAAACACTTAATTACATGTTTTTCTTAAAATAAAGTAGTGACTTAATTAGGAAAAGTGGACACTAATTATGGGGCTGTTTTTATTAAATCTTTTAATCTGAATAATATTCATAACCCATGGGTACGTAGGATTGATGAGTGGATTTTGGGTTTTATTGGTGTAGGTTGCATGTAGAAAAATTCTAGTTTTAAAATAAATGATTTTTGGGTGCGTATAACTCATGTAATACATGTAGAGATAATAAAATTTGGTTTTGATGAATATATGATGAAAATTTGGTATTTTTAATTTAAAATAATTAAATGAGATTAATTGGGTATTGTTGACGAGGTGATAGTTAAATTAAGATTTAATTGAATTGGACTATCATGCGTAGTTTTATACGTTGATTAATTATGCTTGTTTGTGTGACTTTTTGGTATTATTATATTGCCTTGTGACGACGGGTTGTTGGGTAATTTTGCTCTCCCTATATTTTAGAATGCCTTCTAGGTATGGGACTAGTGGGTATGCCTTTTGATGATTTATGCCTTCTAGGTATGGGACTAGTGAGGGTAGATTATCGCGTTTTTATCATCTTGGGGGTGGGCTGATTTTTGGTATTTTATCATCGTTACGCTAGCCTAAGCATGAGACTAGGTCGAAATTTAAGTTAGAAATTCATCCTATACATAGGTTAGGACGTATTGATAACTTGGGGACCCTTAGTTATGGGACTAAGGGGTATTTTGAGGATCTCACATCGATTAAAAGGGTGGGGTGATTATAAATTGAGAAATTGAGAATTAATGCCTAAGATAAAAACGGGTATTAAAATTTGTGGTGACATAATGTGTCGGGGCCGACAGTTTAAACGGGTCAGAGGACGATTTATGTCGTGTCGTGTGTGGAACCTTGTCATGTGTCGGGGCCGACAGTTTAAACGGGTCAGAGGACGATTGACAAGGGGAAGTGTGACACTTTAATAAAAAGTGAGAACAATAATAAATTGGTTAATTTAATTAAATTAATATCGTGGGACTTGGGAATTTAAAATCATATTGGTGTGCCTTTATAAATGGGGATTTTTGCGGGTAGTTAGTGGTTTATATTTATCGCGTTTAAATTATTCCGTTTAATTTAAAATATTCTATTGTGATATTTATTGCGTATAATGCTACTGTCTGGATTCAAGGATCCTATTTGAAGGGAGTAGTGTGTATTCTTGCTCAGGGCTTTGGCTCTGACCCATGCGTTGACTAATCTTTTTCAGGATTTAATTTGAAGAAGCTGCATAAATTTATCGGAGTTATCATTGGAGGTGCAGCTGGAATTATTTACTTTATGGCATAGTTTAGTTAGACTTTCTTTTCCAGTCGTATTATGAGACTTCATTGGAGTTTTTTTGGGGGCCATTCGGTTCCAGAGTTGTTTAGAGGATTTCTGTTGGGATTATTCAGATTTTTATTTAATCATTATTGGAGATTGGATTTTTGGAGTTAGCATGTGATGGATCTTTTATCGCTTAGTTATTTGTGATCATTTGAGATTGACTCAATTGTTTATCCTATGGACTGGTTTATTTATGTCTAATATCTGTCTCATGCTAAGAATGGTATTTTATTTACTCACGTCCGGCTTAGTTTTGGTGGCGGTCGACGCTAGAATTAGGCGGGGTGTGACACCCGTATGTGATTGTGTGTTGTTGGGTGTGGGTGTGGGTGTGGGTGTGGGTGTGGTGGTGGGGGGGGGGGGGGGGGGGGGGGGAGCGGGAGCAGACGCCCTTAACATTTGAAACTTACAATTTTATACGTACACACATGCCGGAGAACCTTTGGAACTTCATATGTCTGCACTATTAGTTGTTTCCAGTTGTGAGAATTTGTTTCTATATAGTAAGTGCGCTGCAAGACCGTTTATTTGTAGTTCATGAAAATTTAAGAATGGAATTGCTGTTAGTTTAACTTACTTTAGGTTTTTGAATTTGATGAGTTGAAAACTTGGACATAATTTATTAGTTATTTTTGTGTTATTTTATTCTTTGTTGATCAAAATAATTAATAGTGTATTTCACTTGGGATGTCAATTCGAGTGTATTATTCAGGTGTGTCAAGTTCTTTAGTGTAATTTTGGGTTCCTTTGAATAAAAGTCAACCCCAACACATTAATTTTGTGTCAGTTCCAGTCGTGTTAACGTATTGTGTGAGTTGTCCATTTATTATGTTTTATCGGTAATGTTCTTAACCCTACATGGTTATTGTGTTTGTCAGATATCACTCTAACACCATTTACTAAAACAAGATATAACTAGCTATATAACATGATATTGTGTGTGGGGGGGGGGGGATGTTGTCCATGAGAGAAAACAAATGGTGGTTACTTAAGATCAAAAGTTGGAGTAGACATTGTTAGAAGAGAGGAAATAAGGATTGAGATCGACTGTAGAATGGCACATAAATATAAATATGTTAAAATCAGGTGTCGGTGTCTATGGGATAATTTTAAGATTTGAGCACTACCATCTTCTCTACACTCTCATCTCATTCTCATTTCTCATAATCGTAAAAGACCATTGACCAAGGGGTGAGGGGAGCACTACCACAACCAGAATTACAATATTTTTAATTTTTTGAATCTCTCTCTCTCTCTTTAACCATCTCTATCTCACTTAGCGTCAAAGTAAGGAACCACCCTCCCCATTGCATTGAGCCACCCTGACTTGCCTTTGCAGTGACCCGCCATTTCCCAAACCATCTCTTAGTGACACACAACATGTGTTTGGAAATGGGTATTGAACATGTCATATTTGGTCATCTTTAGGCCCACATAAAAGTGGGACCCACACATCATTTTGAGCGCGTCCACATACTAACGTGTTTCCCTCCGCGAGGCGATTAGCGTGATAGATTCACATGTTAAAAACCATTAAGAGAAATATGAGAAAATGGCTTCAAAGTACCCCATTTGAGGCGATTAATCTAGTGTGGGGTTTGGTGAAATAGGTTTGCCGCACATAATAAAATTAGAAGGCACGTGAGGAGTATATATACTCCCAAAAGGGCTTAAGGGATTGGTGCTCTTAAGTTATCCTAACTTTTTGGAGTAGAAATAACTCACATGATGCAAGGTTTGGACTTTGGGCCAAAAACCCACAAATGCGCACCGTCGTTGCCCCGTGTCTGAAATCATGGGTCATTGGCTTGGGCCCTGTCCTTATCTTTTTTGGGCCAAATATTACTCCTTTTTTTTATACATTTAGGATACACTCCATCAATGGTCAAAATCAACAGTTGTCCACTTACGTGGAATTTGGTTCATTGATTATGATGCAAGAGCATAGGGATATAGATGTCTTTTTACTATTTCTCGTATTTTTTAGCCTTTTTTAGCCTTTTATATCTTTTAGTATAAATAGCCTAAAGGCTCTTATTTGTATCACTTTTGACAATATGATACTGAGAGACTAGAGAGAGAAATTAAGAATCCCTTGTGAATTTTACTTTGTTGTTGTTATTGTTGTTGTGTAGTTAAATTTCTTTTATGCTTCCGCACCTTCTTTTACATCAAATTGGTATCAGAGCCCGGTTTGTTCTTGGATTAACTATGTTCATCGAAGATTGGGATTCAGATTGGGTTCACCCGGATGAGACTCGGGCCAACCATTATGTTATCCTACAAACCCTAACCCCGAATAAGATTGGCTACGGCCTTGACTGCTGCAGCCCGGCCGGAACAGCCCAACGCAGCGGCGTTGATCAGCCCCCATCACCGATCACCTCCGGCGTTGCCGGATATGGTCGCAACTCAGTCGCCGACCCCATTACCAGCCGGATTTCACCGACACGCCAGCTGAGACCACCATCGACCCAAATGCAGCAGTTCCACCCCCCGCCTCTTCATCCATTCCGATCATGCTGGAAATTCAAGATATCGTTACAAATGATCAAGAACCGATGTCTTCCAACCCCGATCAATACAAGATTCACCCGAATTTATCCAAAACTCACCATATCCCAAATCCTAACCAATTTCAACCAAAAAAATTTAATTCCAACCCCTATCTACCCTATCCTCAAGAAAGCCTAAAATCCATTCCAACTAAAAACCCTAACCCTTTGCTCAAAGGATGCGCCTCATTGGGTATCCTATCCATCCCTACCAGTGTTGTTTAAGGCGCACCCAGGCACAAAGGTGTCTCTGGAGCCTAGGCGCAAGGCGAGGCACGCGCCTGATTGAAGCTAGGCGCACTTTTTAAAAAAAATCAAAAATAATATTTATTCATATTTAAAGCAATATATTGATGTTGTAATATCATGACATCAATAATAAACTTAATGGGATAAGTAAGATTCCAAAATATAACATATCAACATGTAAAGCTAAACTTTAACCAACAAATGAAAGTCTTAAAATATATAGAAAAGACAACAATTACTAAAAAATAAAAACAAAACTAACAAGAGTTAAGACACAAAATTAATGTATTATATTTAAATTTTTCGTTATATTGTATTTCAAGTGATTTTTTTTTTCCATGTAAAATAGCAAAACAGTAAAATATATAAAATAGTAAAACATTAAAACAGTAATTTCAGCAAATGGTGTTGTATTGTATTTAAATGGTGTTCTATTGTATTTAAATTTTTCATTATATTGTATTTCAACTGATATTTTTTTTCCTCACAGCCAACAATAAGAAAGGAAAAAGAAAGAAAAGAAAATGCAGAAAAAAGGGCTGAAAAAAGAAAAAAAAAAAAAAAGGCAGAAAACAACCATTCGGGGTAGAATTGGGCAGAAAAAACTAAATAAATAAATAAATAAGTCTGAGAAGAAAACAGGAAGAAATAGGCTGAAAAAAGAAAAAAAGACGAAAAAAAGAGAGCAGAAAAGCAGGAAAAAAAAGAAGCGCGCCTAGTCCCACGCCTGGCGCCTGAGTGGCCCTACTGCCTTCAGGTGCGCGCCTTTTGAAATGCGCCTTGCCCACCCCTCCTCTAGGCGCCTCACCTGCGCCTTAGTGCGCCTAGCGCCTAGGCGCGCCTTTAACAACTATGATTCCTACCGATGTACCCCTATCTACCGCCCAATCCATTTGCAGGTGCCGTGATTCTTTTTGTCGTGCTCAAGCGAAACTTGTCGATGTTTCTACCGCTTACACACACACTGTCATGATCACGACTTCGGCACCTCCTCCTAGTGACGACATGTGGATCCATACGAGTATCTTCTTTACTCGTTGTACCGCGAGAGGGAGGCTTTGCACGATGATCATAGACCGATGGGCTAGTGATAACTTGGTGGCACAAGAAATGGTAAAGTTGAAGCTTCCTACGGAATCATTATCCACTCCGTGCCGGATTGGTTGGTTAAGTAGTGGTACCACTCTTACCCCAAGTGGACAGTGTCGAGTGCCCTTCTCCATAGAAGACTATCATGATGTGGTGGTGTGTATTGTGGTAGACATGCGGGTGTGCCACTTACTTTTGGGGAGACCTTGGCAGTTTGATCATTGTAGCGTATATGACGGACGAGCTAACACTTACTCGTTCAAACACGAGGAGAGGAATATCCTCCTCCGCCCCATGAGGCCATTTCTGATGGCACGGCCCTCCGCGTTGATAGTCTCACACGAGGAGTTAGCTACAGAGGCCGAGGAGATGGGATTATGTTACGCCCTCATCATCTCCATTTCTACACTGGAGGCATCCATTCCTCCACTTGTTCAAGCTCTGTTGGATTCGTACGTGGATGTATGTACACCCCCGACGAGCTTCCCCCTTCGAGACTTACAGCATGCGATAGATCTTGTGCTCGGGGCGCAGCTCCCAACCTTCCCCATTATCGCATGTCACCTACAGAGCATGCTGAGTTGCAAAGACAGGTCACCGAGTTGTGTGACAAGGGCTATATTAGGGAGAGCATGTCTACTTGTGCAGTTCCGGCGTTATTAGCTCCCAAGAAGGATGGGAGCTAACGTATGTGTGTCGATAGTCATGCCATCAATAAGATCACCGCGAAGTATAGGTTTCCTATCCCCAGGCTAGAGGATATGCCACCAGCTCCATGGTGCGAAGATCTTCTTCAAACTCGACTTGAAGAGCGGATAGCATCAGATACACATGAGGCCGGGGGATGAGTGGAAGACCGCACTCAAGACGAAGGATGGAATTTATGAGTGGACGGTGATGCCTTTCAGCCTCTCCAATGCCCCTTCTACATTTACGAGAGTGATAACCAGATTTTGCGTCCTTTCTTAGGCAAGTTTGTAGTGGTCTACTTTGATGATATTCTAATTTACAGTCGGTCTGAGGAGGAGCATCTTGGACATGTGACCCAGGTTCTGGAGATTTTGCGGGTCGATGGCTTTTTTCTCACATTGAAAAAGTGCGCCTTCATGGTCCCCTCGGTGACTTTCTTAGGGTATGTGGTTTCTGGGGACAGCGTCAGAGTAGACGACTCCAAGATTTAGGCGATAGTAGATTGGCCTATACCCACCTCAGTGTCTCAGGTCCGCAGCTTTCACGGACTCGTCAAGTTTTATCGGCGCTTCGTAGTGGGTTTCAGCGCCGTTATGGCCCCTACCACAGACTTGATGAGCACCTCTGCAAGCACTGAGTTTAGGTGGACTGCGGAGGCCGAGAGAGCCTTCACACGTATCAAGGAGCTGATAATGACTACGCCTATCCTCTCACTACCCGATCAACCAGCTGTTTGAGTTGTCTTGCGATGTTTGCAAGACAGGGGCGGGGTCCGTGTTGAGCCAAAATGGGAAGCCCATCGCATTTTTCAGTGAGAAGTTGATAGGAGCGGCAGTGCACTATTCTACCTATGATCTTAAGTTTTACGCAGTTGTGACTGCAGTGAAATTTTGGTCATCTTACTTGCTCCATAAGGAGTTTGTCGCTAAATTAGACCATGAGGCACTGTGTTTTCTTTATAGCTAGCGGCGTGTTGGTGACAGACACGCTAAATGAACGGCCTACCTTCAGCGCTACACATTCCACCTTTAGTACAAGCCCGAAAAAGAGAATCTTGTAACGGATGCTTTTAGCCGGCGAGCGCATGCTTTGGTGACTCTGAGGAGTCAGGTATTTGGGTTTGATGAGATCCGACACCTTCACCCGACTAACGTGGAGTTCGGCCCGATCTTTGCCGCATGTCAGCAGGGCAATGGTGCATCGAGCGAGTGTCTCTTACAGGATGGGTTCTTACATCGGGGGACTGCTTTATGTATTCTTTCTTCTTCCTTGCAGGAGAAGATTATTTCAGAGGTTCACAGGGAAGGGCTAGCGGGTCACCTGGGGCGGGTGATGTTACAGGACCGTTTTTATTGGCCGACGATGAGGCGAGATGCTAACGCTTTCATTAGGTGTTGTTATACATGTCAAACGACCAAGGGTCAACATTCCAATGTCGGCCTGTATACTCCATTACCGATACTCGAGCACTCGTGGCAGGATGTTTCAATGGATTTCATCATCGGGCTACCTCGTACTTCTAACGGTTATGACTCCATCTTGGTAGTAGTGGATCGGTTCTCCAAGATGTCCCATTTCATCCCTTGCACGCGCACGACAGATGCCTTCCATTTGGCTTCATTGTACTTCTGTGAGGTTATCCGTTTGCACGGGGTCCCACGCATTATCACTTCCGACAGAGATGTGCGGTTTACGGGACATTTTTAGTGTACACTGTGGCGACTATTACGGACAGATCTACAGTTTTCGACTGCCTTTCATCCTCAGACAGATGGCCAGACGGAGGTGATCAACAGGAGTGTGGGTGACCTTTTGCGGTGTCTATCATCGAAGCATCCCCCAAGGTGGGATATAGTGATCGCCCGGGCCGAGTTTGCCTTCAACAACGCTGTCACCCATTCAACTGGCCTCTTTCCCTTTCAGATTATGTTGGGACAGTCTCCCATCATGCCTATTGATCTAGCAGAGCTTCCATCGACAGTGCCCGCATGCCCCTCCGCGAAGGAATTTGCTCCCCGCATGACTTCCATTCAGGCTGATGTCCGTGCTCACCTACAGACCACTTAGACATCTCATAAAAAGTCGGCTAATGAGCACCGCCTCTTTATTTCCTTCTAACCCTGTGATTGATTATGGTGTACCTACAAAAGGCACGACGACTAGGCAAAGGCAACAAGCTCCTTATGCGCCGCTTTGGCCCTTTTCCGATTATTCGAGCTTGTGGGCCGAATGCCTATGAGGTCGACCTTCCTCCCGAGCTTCGCATGCACCGCACGTTTAACACGGCGGATCTCTCACCATTCAAGGGCACCCATCCCCCTCCCATTCCCCTTCCTATATCTTCGTCCCACCTTATTCGTTCACATGTTGACCGTATTGAGGGTATCCATGACTTGGCATTTGTATCTTCCTCGTTGGGAGACTACACACGTTACTTGGTTTGTTGGGTTAGACGTCCTGAGGCGGAGGATTCTTGGATCACTGAGGCCACCTTGCAGCATGTTGATCCTGATTTCTTTCAACAATATTCGGCGTATACGGATTCTTCCCAATGGGGGAGAATCATGCAGCATAGGGATATAGATGTCTTTTTACCACTTCTTGTATTTTTTAGCCTTTTTACCCTTTTATATCTTTTAGTATAAATAGCCTAAAGGCTCTTATTTGTATCACTTTTGACACTATGATAATGAGAGACAAGAGAGAAAAATTAAGAATCCCTTGTGAATTTTACTTTGTTGTTGTTGTTGTTGTTGTTGTTGTTGTGTAGTTAGATTTCTTTTACGCTTTTGCACCTTCTGTTACATCAGCGGACTCTAAATTTGGGACAACCCAAAAGGGAATAATGGAATCTTAATTCCGGATGGATGGAGTATTTAATTTCCTAAAGAGAAATTCTAACAAAATGGCGTGAATGATTTCCGGAACAAAATGGGCTACATTTTTTCGAGTCGTCGAACTATTCCAACCCAGCTTGTTTGGAAAATATTCAACAATTTTGTAACCATTTTTTGCCCTTTTTTGTCCGAATTCATAAGGTTTTGTCAGTTTGTTGTTTTTCAAGGATTTGTGTCTGTTCGTTTGGGTATATTCCAAGTTATGTTTATTCTCAACAAACTTGAATATGTTTAGAACAAACACCAATTTCTCTATATATATCCATTGTTGTCCTTGTATTTATTAATCGTTTAGATATCCAAACTCTAGAGTCTTCTCATCATAAAAATTCAGTAGTCTGAGTTTGCATTAAGAGAGAGTTCATCATACGAAGTTGGTCCGTATGCATTGTAAATTGGGGTACTACTTTTGCGTTGCAAGATCATTGTATCGTGGGAGGCAATCGTTTAAAGGACCATTTTGATGTGAATCTTCAGATGCGAAAGCGTTATTATTACACTACACAATAACTACACTACACAACAACAACTAAAGAAATGAAATGGGTTTCTTTCTCTCTTTATTCTCAATTCTCAATATTCAAAGGTTGATAACCTCCATCCCATTACCTTTTACCCCCAAAAATCCTCCCATTTTAGCATTAAAACAAACTTAACCCAATCCCCAATCCCTAAGCCCCATTTACTTTTCCCCCAATCAAAAAAACTTTCACCTCGGAGATGCAGGCAAGGAGGGAAAAAGGCATGTGTTATAATTGCAACGATGAGGGTTACAAACCTGGTCATCGGTGTACCACACAACATCTATGTATGTTAATCGAGGATGATGAGAATGAACATTGGAACATAACCAACATAACGAGCTAGACCCGGTGTAGCAAAATCCAGAAAGTGATGTGAAGATCAATCGATGTCTTGCTAACAATTATTCTCAAAATACTCTTAAGATTCAAGACAAGGTAAAGAAGAGACCTCTCACAAGTTTATTGATACGGGTAGTACCCGTAACTTCCTAGATCCCGAGGTTACTATTCAAGTCAATTGCATTATGGAACCACACCTTGGTTGTGACGGTTGCAGATGGCGACTGCCGCAGCATTCCAATTGCCGCACGTGTACCTTGTGTGTCAGTCATGTGACCTTCCCTCCTTTGCTAGTCCCCACCACCACAAAAAACGTAAGGGAGCTTGACAAATAAGTCTCATTTATGTAAGATATTACTTGTTTACGTAAGCTATTCCCTTATTGGTCCTATCAAAACAAATTTTCCTCAATATGTCATATTTATAAATGTACTAGATATTTCTTGTGAATACTAACAGTGTTAGGTGGGCTGAGGACATTTAACCATTACTGGGCTATAGCATTATCACTTTCTATACTTAAATCTTGTCTTGCATTATTTTCTTCACATTCATAAATTGTAGATCTTTTAGTACGTACATATTCTTATGAATACTAACATTGTTAGGTGGGCTAATGACATTTAACCGTTACTAGGGTATTCATAAATTTTGTCATGGAAAATAGAAAATCTTTTGGATTTGTCATCTTTTTGGCATGTTTGATAAGCTTCATTTGTCATGGAAAAAATTTCCAACTAACACTAAAGCACTACAAACCATTGCACATTTTAATAGCAAAATTTTCTTTGGGGGAAAGGTAAGCAAAATTTGTCCTTGCAAATTTTGACACCTTATGCAACCAAACGGACCCTATATGTTTTCTAATAAGATCTATTAGTGCAAAGATATTTTTTCATGGGACCTTTTGAATAAAAACAAATTGTACGACCTATTTGACTAGATACTTAGAGCCCATTTGGTTGTCCCAAAATTTCAAATTAGTTTGTTTATAAATTGACCAATTTACAAATCGACGCATTAATTGTGTTTCGTTTCATTAATGAAATGATTCATTAAGGCCCTGTTTGGTTGCGCAAATTGTTTGATTATATAAATTGGTTCATTGTGAGTTAGTTAATTGTAAATGAGCGGCTTTGAAATGAGTTTAAATCCAATTTTACGCTATGTTTGGTAATCTAAAATTGATGTTAAGGTTCAATCGAAAAAAAGTTAATAACAAATGGAGAGAGAGAGAGAGCGCTTATAAATAGTGATGACCAACCGCGTTAAACTTTATGTGAAATGCTCATATTTCAAATTGATGCATTTCACGTTTTGTGAAATGCTCCAATTTCAGATTTACACACGGGCTAAAATGGGACATTTGATGAATCATTTCATTGATGAAACCAAACACAATTGATGGGGAAATTTGTATATGGAAAATTTATAAATTGGTCAATTTGTAATTTTAGGACAACCAAACGGGGCCTAATTGATCAATATATGTAAAATATGAAATTGGAGTATTTCACAAAAAACGTTAAATGCATCCATTTTAAATAGGAGTCATAGAAAGTTCATCTCCTCCTCCTTTCCCCTCTCTCTCTCTCTCTCTCTCTCTCTCTCTCAATTAGGTCCCGTTTGATTGTCCCCAAATTGTAAATTGACTCATTAATAAATTAGTCCATTTACAAATTGACTCATTAATTGTATTTGGTTTTATTAATGAAATGATTCATTAATTACTCCATTTTAGCTCATGTGTGAATTTGAAATTGGATCATTGCACAGAAAACAAAAAATGCATCCATTTGAAAATAGAAATCACATAAAGTGCATGCTCCTCTCTCTCATTCCCTCTCTTCCCTCCTCCCCCTTGTTTTTATATTTTTTCTCATAAAACCTTAACATCAATTTCAGATTACCAAACATTGCATGAAAATAGATTTAAACCGATTTCAAATCCACTCATTTACAATTCACTAATTCAAAATGAACCAATTTACATAATCAAACAATTTGCGCAACCAAACAGGGCCTTAACTTTTTTCTGATTTAACCTTAACATCAATTTTAAATTACCAAACATCGCCTAAAATTGGATTTAAACTCATATCAAATCCATTAATTTACAATTCACTAATTCATAACAAACCAATTTAGTCAACTAAATAATTTGCGCAACCAAACGAGGTCTTAATAAATGGGAATAATTGATCAAAATCTCAAACAAATGCGGTAAAATGCTATTTTGTTTGATGGGATTATGAGTGGATAATATGAACGAGAAATGCACTTACAGAACCATCAAACATCCCAATAGCCTCCTTGGCTTCTTCAACACTCGCCATAGTGACAAATGCAAATCCGCGACTCCTGTCTGTAACTCTATCATAAACAATCTGAATGTATTTTCCAAAGTCACAATCTATCTCAAAAGCCTACTAAACATAGACACAAACAAAACTACTCTTGTGGGGATTGTCCCACATTTTAACAATGCTGACGGGACATGTGTCAAATGACGGTGAACCTAAAAATTATCGACTAAATTATAGATACTCTCTCTCGGGCTCAGGTTCACCGTCTGGTGACATATCTCCCGTCTGCACCGTTAAAATGCGGACTGGTCCGCACAAGAGAAGTACTGCAGATACAAATAAATAAAATGTTGAAAAGAAACCTCAACAGAAAGAACACGACCGGCCTCGCTGAAGAGTTGGAGCAATTGAGAAGAGGTCATAGCGTATGGCAAGTTTCCCACGTAGAGCCTACCAGCTTCACCTGACTGTGACTCAATTTCCTCATCATCATCATCTTCTTCTTCTTCTTCTTGTTCTTCTTGTTCTTGTTCTGTGTCTTGGGTGGTATCGAATGCGCGAGGGGTTTTGATAATGGGAGATAATATGGGTTTGGGTTTTGATGTGAAGTGGGATGGGAATGTAATGAGAGAAAACAAGGAGAGGTTTATCGAGGTTTTGTTGAAGATTGGGAGTGAGGCTGGAAATTGATAAGATGAACACGTAGTAGTGGCGATGGGGAGAAAACAAGCTGACATTTTACCCCACAGACCCGGAGATTTTGAGAAGGGAATTTTAAAGGGATAAGGCTTTGTTTGCCACTCCCATGTTTTTTTTTAAGTTGGTCACATTAAGGACGGTTAGAGCAACCGTTATGGGTGCGGTAAAAATAGATAATTCTAAACCAAAATATATCCGGTTAAAATGGAGGAAAATGCTATGGGCAGTGTAAATATACCTTACGCAACTACGTCGTTTAGGTCCTGTTTCTTCTGGGAGTAATGTTCTTTCGCTTTAGGGTTAAAGGTACTATTCATTGCACGGGAAATGATTTTCCGCTTGAGGGTTTATGACTTTTACACTTCAACCCCAACATAACTTCTCATAATTAAATAAACACCCCATATTAAATATTTCATCTACTTACCAACCCACCACCAAATTAAATAATATAAATTGTAGAATAATCAAAAGGATTTATGAATTTGTATAAATAATATAGTTAGAAGGGGTTTGATTTCTGAGAAATGGACAAACGGTAAAAAATGAGGGAGGATACCAGATATATAGCCGTTGGGGTGAAAAAAAAGCCGTATGGCAAAATATAGCAATTGGGGGTGAAAATTTAATTAGACATAAATTTGATTTGTCTTGGGCGGAACTTCATTTAATGTTTAACCTTTTAAAAAAAAGCCTTCCTTGCGTGGAACTTCGTTTCATGTTTAAGGATGGGCCCCACAAAAAAATAATTGGTCTGCTACTACCCTATTTCTAAATTTGTTATTTTTTGCGGAACCAAATGCTATATATAACTATATACACTACCCACAAAAAACACATAAGCCGCATATATACACATTTACCCTACATTATGGGTTGCTCTTAGAGGTATTTTGGGTGCTTAAGGGATTTAATACAATTTTAAAAAGGCATGAAATGTGAACCCAACAAACTGAACTAAAACCCGCCTAACTGTTTTTCATTTATTATATGGGTAATGTTATGAGTCTAAAAAAAATCTCTCAAATCAGGGCAGATGGATGTGAGGACCAAGGGGGGCCATGGCCCCGGTTCAGTTTTTGCAAAAAAAAAAAATTAGGGTTCTTTGGTAAAATTTCATACTTTAAGGTATAACTATAATTATTTTCAAACCTTATGGTATAAGATTGTAATTACTTAAAAATCTAAACCTAAACTAAAGATCAGTGTCTCTTTCTCACATACCTCATTTATTTTCTTTTACCACGCCGATTCCCACACCGATTCTCACGTCGTCCCTCTCCTCTCTCCGTCCAGCCGATTCACACGCCGTCCCTCCCTCTCCTCTCCCTCCTCCCTGCCCAGCCCAGGCCCTCCGGTGTTCCGGCCACTAGCAGCCAGCTCCTACTAAGTCATCTCATCAGGTATTTTTTTATCTTAATATGATTTTTGTGTAAGATTTTTGTTTATTGGTATGATTTTTGTGTACCATACCATACCATTAATATAAAAAAAATATAGGGTTTTGATTGAATGTATGATTTTTTGTATGTATGATTTTTGGAGAAATTGTACAGAAATAAGGGTATATATTTTTCATACAATTTCTCCAAAAAATCATACATACAATTTGTATGTATGATTTTTTAGAGAAATTGTATGAAAAAATATATACCCTTATTTCTGTAATTTGTGTCCAAACACATATATGCCCTGATTTTTGTGTAAATTTGTATAATTTCTATAATTTGGGGGAAAATGTCAAATTTATGTAATTTGTGTCCCAAACATATATGCCCAAAAAAAACTCGAAACATATCATTTGTAGTCAATTTGGATGAACTATAATTTGTATAAAACTCGAAATAAAGTTATAATTTGTATAAAACTCGAAATAACCCAAAAAAAATCGTCTCGGGGCCTCCCGCCCCCGAACCCCCGGCACCACTCGAAACTTTGACCCCGGTTGACCAAAAATCCTGGATCCGCCACTGCCTCAAATCATCTGCCAAACATCAATAAAGTGTTATGCACAAGGTACAACACTTAATGTTGTTTGGGGATGATTTTGAGAAATTTTTTGGGACTCAAATCATTTCTCTTATTACATACCTCTCTTATATATACGCCAAATGATCTCCTTTGTAATTCGTGTTTTGTAATAATAACCTCCCCTCTATTGTATTAACCTCATGAGCTATGATACAAATGAAGAAAAGGTGGAATTAATGAAAATTGATGGATGTAGTTTTTCCATCAAAAATTAAAAAAAAAAATCTTAATTTTGTTTGATATAAGGAATGAACATAGGCAAACAAACTTACCATCATTTCTTTCTTGTGTTGGGTATAAATGAAGGAAAAATTAGAATTTACATGTTTTACTAATTATGGCCCTATATAAAAATACTTGAATTAAAGTAAGAGTCATTCTACGTCGACTTATGATTTGGACACATTTGATGCGACATGGTGATGTGTCGCACTCATATTGGCCCGTGTCTGGGTGCAAGAACTAGATACAAACCAATGCGAGTGCAACACGTCATTATGCGTTTATATTGTCCTCATAATTTGTCATTAGACTTTGATACAATTATTAAGGAAAGTTAGATTTTATTCCCCTTATGACGCAATTTTGAAATTTGTTGAGTTGTTCTTAAGCCCCATAAATTTTCGTGCTGAGTGTTTCGAGCGAAGAGATAAGTCAAGGGCTCGGGTTGTACCCCTTTTGGGTTAGACAGCGATAGAGCTTGGCTTACTGTTTTGTTGTGCCGAGTTTGGTGCTCGAGTTTCTAACCATCTTGGGTTGGCTTGGCCCATTTTTTGGGCTTGGACAATGTTATCCTGTGTTGTTTATTCGGGTCTTACCCAATTTGGGTCGGGTTGGTCCAGTGTCCCGTTTGTTCCGTTTGGTGTTCGGAGCGTAGTGCCCTTTTGTTTGTTTTTTCTTTTGTGTTCCTTATGAGACATGTCTTCAAGTTTGCATTCCCGTTACTTTTTTTATCTTTTCATAATTATGATCATTATAATATTGATATTTTAGTTCATTTTTTCTATGGGTAATAGAGTATGTGCTCTATCCATAGGAGGGTATACCCTATGGTTTATGCATCCTTTTAGTTTACTTATACACACATTTTACTTACCCAAAAAAAAGTTGCATATGACTCTACACATTGTTTTTCAGCTCCTCTACCTTTGATGACTATATATCACTGTTCTAAAAAACCCGCCTAGGCTTGAGGCTTGGGAGAAACGCCCCGCCTTCAGCTTTTGACGCCTTATGCTTGGTAAAACCCTTAAGGCGCACTTTTTCTCTAAAAACAACAATGCTTTAGTGAAACGATATCGCCTTTTACAGATTTTTTTACAAATCGAACCATTATCTCATCCAAAATAATCAAATAATATTTTAATTTACAAATATTCAGACATATTTTTATGATATGTACAATTTTAGTATTTTAATAGCCTTGTTATGATTAAAAAATATTAAAATATATTAAAAAGGCCTAAACGTCTTTTTACGCCTAAGCCCGCCTAGGCTTTTAAGGCTTAAGGCTTGACCTCCACCCCTCGGTCACGCCTCGCGTTTTTTAGAACCTTGCTATATATTATACATTACTTTAAAAAATTATCTTTAATTTTGTGTTTTGTTTATTAGGCTATTGGTGTTGAGCATATTAATTATGTATTGTGATATTTCGCTTTGCGTGTTAAAAGTGGTGCAATAAAAACTACCCAACATTGGGTTTTTTATGAACAAAAAGGTAGTATTTGTTATAAAATAAAGGAGCATAGAGAGAATAGAGAGAAGTATATATAGAGAGGAAGAGTTCTCATTAATTGGTGTGTTTAATCCTTCACAGGAGGGTCCTATTTATAGCTTATTGTCTTTCACCACATACATTGGATCAACAATGAGATGGATGGTAGAGATTAAATTCCATTAAATGCATCTCACCAAACCACCTATAGTAACTTAAGTCTTAGGTGGTTTCACATTTAATGTATTCATATTCCAACACTAATAGGAGCGGATATCCACTTAAATAGGATAAATACAAGATTTATAACACTCCCCATTGGATATACACCATATCCACCATTCAATGATTGTTGCCTCATTAAAACCTTACTAAGGAAAAACCCGGTGGGAAAAAACCAAAGTGAAGGAAAAAGAGTACAACTTTTGTGATCATTGAATAGGTGTTGGATGCGCTTAGTGTTTCCTCGTTAAAACCTTTAATTGGAAAATCCAATGGGAAAAAACATAGTTAAAGGAAAAAGAGTACAACGCGCGTGTCCAAAACATCATGTTCTTATATTCTCCTCATGATCAAATGCTCCCCCTAATTGGATACTCCCCCTGATTGTGATATTTCTCTGATGTTGAGTAGGTACATATCAGTCTCATATACAATCTTCTGAAATGTTGTTTTAACATGGTGAATAGATTTGATCAGCTATTGCTTCAATTTAATGTTTCTTCATAAGATCGACTTTCATAAGACAATGGTGAAGAGGGATGAACATGTCACTAATAGCATAACTCTTCTGGAGTTTGTGTGTTTTATAACTCTTCTTCATAAGAAGTAGTAGGAACATATGTTGTTCGAGGCAAGTCATAAGTTCTTTGACTATTCCTTATGAGGATACTAGAGATAACCTGCATCTATATAACTATCTGGACGTAGATGGTTAGATAAAAATATCATATGATATGATTGATATTAGTCTCATGCTATGCAAGTCAATGATAATTATTTCTTTCCAAGATATTGACTGTAATTACAATATCCAATATCATGCATGGTGTTATATATATCAATATACCAATAACGTACAAGTATGGTACTTCTGGACCAAATACTATAATAAAATGCACATATGGTACTTCGAGACCAAATTTATTTTTGTCATCCTCTTTAGGATGATAATATAATATCCAAATATCGGAGACCATGGGTATACTAAAATTGTATGCTTAAAGCATTTGCAGGACTTTTCAATCCATTTGGCTAATGGATATGAGTTTAACATAAAATGTGTTCGATCTGCAGGTCGAGACAAAGACTTGTTACCCCCAAGGTCATTCATTTTGAATTTCTTATTTGGATAATTTGCATTTAAGGATTTCATTTCAATTGAGCTCTTCAAGAGCATATCCATTTAAGGATTTCATTTCAATTGAGCTCTTCAGGAGAATATTTATTTAAGGATTTCATTTCAATTAATCTCTTCAGGAGCACATCTATTAAAGATATTTTATAATGGCACATTTTTATATATGATTGTTTTCATACTCTTCCTTAGATAAATATTTACTAAGACGGTTGTACCTATATCCATTTGGATTGCCTGTTGTACAATGAACGTCTTACTGCATTTGAGTACGTACTCCTTATCTTTGATTCATGCAAAGAAAATCCTTCTAGGATTTTTATATGTATTCTTTGTCTAAGTCCCGTATATATAAGCAGTTATAGTATTCACGAGTCTCAGATAATATAAAAATAAAAATTGCTAAGCTAGTTAGATATCTGAAAGTACTTATGGCCAAAACGGGATGGCATGTTCTTATATAATCAAATTTGTTCCTTCAAGAAACCTTGTGCCATAAATTATGCACTTTTGGTGACTTTTAACACTTCACATTCTTTATAAACACCCATTCGTAACCTTCAGGGTTAACATATTTTGGGGTTTCTACTATAGGTCCAAATATACCACGTATATCAAGAGACTCGAATTATGCCATCATGGAATTTTCATAATTTGGCCAATATATTATATGTCGACATTCATTCATAGTACGTGGATTTTTAGTATCATTGCCCTTGGATTTTTTGTGTAGCTACAACATATATAATTACATCATCGATGATCATCTTTGTGTATCCCACTTTTCTCTTGTATATCTATAAAAGATAAAGATCTCATTTAATATTAGGTACCTTTGCCAACTTCAAGGGATTTATAGTCACTTCAGGGACTTGTGTCTTTTCATAGATAATAACCTCTTCTGGAGTTTTTGAGAAAGTGGATATTTTATTCATAACCTCTTCGGAGCGTTACGTATAACCTCTTCTAGAGCGTTATTTGGGCATGTTTTTATTTAATCTCCACTTCCATGGAGTCAAATAATTGGGACCTATAGGTTTGCCACGCTTCTGGCGTGCAATGAATTTATTTGATGCGAGAATTTATTTTATCTTTTCGGGATAATGATTTTGGCAAGCACATTTGCAGCTAGTCCATGTGACATTTGATTTCGCAATATCATTTTTCACTCCATGCTCACATTGAGCAGTACGGGGGTCTAGATGAGACAAATTGGAAGTGTTTCATGTTAATTCTCGTCATTCTTCAGAAACGAACCGTACTTCTGGTACGTTCTTTCCTCCCCCTAATGGCGAGAAGAGTGTCTCATCAAAATGACAATTCGCAAATTTAGCGGTAAATCTATCACCTGCCAGTGGTTCAATATAACGAATAATTGATGGCGAATCATAACCAACATATATTCGCAAATGACGTTGCAGACCCATATGAGTTATTTATGATTCGACGCAACATGTTTGATCCAGGGTGACCCAATTGGTCATGCCACAATATTAAATTATAAGGATGATTCTACAACATTAATTGTTGTATGGTATAACCCCATGGATAAAGTAGACAATTTCTCTAGTGTGAGCTTCTGGCTTCCACCACTAAAAGTAATGTAAAGGAACTCTTTATTACCTTCATTACATGTTTCAATATGATACCCGTTCACTCTTATGTCCTGAAAACTCAATAAATTTCTTTTGAATTTCTTGAGTATATAGTATTATTTATGAATAAGTGGGTATTATTACGTAACACCACGTGGGCTCTACCGAAGCCTTCAATAATCTTAGCAGGACCAGCTATAGTGGAGACATTCGCTTTATTGTATAACAAGTTTGAGAAAAATTTATGATTTTTAAACTAGTGTGGGTTGTCCCACTGTCTACCAGGCAAGTATCATCGCTTGCGTTCAATTTGATTTACAAAGTCTCAACATTGACATTCATGGGACGTTTACCTTTCCCTAAATAATAAAAAAATTCGCTTTTGATTTTGAGAATATGCATATGGGAGTATCAGGTCCCAAATATTTAAGAACTACGGGTCTCAAATTTTTTATAAGTATAAGGACTTTCTCTACCCTATAGTGTCAAAACTTCAGGTTTGATCAGATTTAAAAATGTTAGAGAATCTTCCAGACAAGTGACAAATATTTTAATTAACTCCGACTAATAATAATCCATCCTCTTAAAAAAAATTAGAGACTTAATTTTTTTTTCACAGTCTCTACACATTTCCAAGGCCCAAATGTATATTAAATAATTAGAATTGTGAAAAAGGAGTTAAAATTAAATACCATTAAAAGTAAGTTAACACTTAAATGAAGCCAAAAAGGTCAATAGATACAAATTTAATGGTGAAACCATTTATGTGATAGTTAAAGGGACACTTAATTGAATTTGAAACTAATCACAATAAAATACTATATTTGACGCATACCTTATAAATAATCAAAACTTTGAGTTTTAATTTATCCTGCATTTTAGTTGGATCTACATATCCAAACAACCATAAATAACATGAGATTAATATCCCAATTCAAAAAAATATTTTGTGAACTTCTGGTCACAATATTAAATATGAATCTTCATATCACAAATCAATGATAATTGGGGGAATCTTGGTCTATAACCTTTCAATTTGACAATCAAAACTTCAGGTTTGATTGTGATATATTTTCTTTTGTCACTTTAAGCCCAAATAATTTATGTACTCAACGTCCCAAAATTTGAACGGAGAAATTCAATTTCCATATTGGAATAATTATTAGAGAACTTCAGGCCCCAATTATAGATAATGGCAACTTCATATCATAACATTAAATATTTAGAGACGTTTAACAACCGCCCAATTATACTCAAACTTCAAGTTTGATAAAGGTTAAAATTGTTTGGAACTTCAGGTCCAAAAATATAAATAATCCTTGGGGAATATGTAAGATCCTTACCCTTATTATATAAGTAATCAAAACTTCATATTTGATTACAAAATTATTGGATCTTCCGGTCCAAATTATAAATAATTGTGATTGGACTTTTAGTATCCCTTGCCCTATTAGAAAAATAATCAAAACTTCGAATTTGATTTTAGGGCATATTTCATTGTCATGTTCAATAATTTGAACAATAATTAAGAACTTTTCGTCCCAATATTTTATCTGGAACTTCAGGTCCAAAAATTTAAATAATTTGAACTTCAGGTCATCGCTATGTGACACCCCGCCTAATTAAATACCGGGTGATCACTCCTTTATTAAATTAAATCAAGGTGAACAGTTGGTTCATTCTTAGCATCACTGTCGAAAAATAAATTTTCCAAATTTAACACCCTAATTAATTAAGCTAAGTGTCAAAACCATTTTCAAACATTACTCTCCAAATTTTATTTAAAGAAAAATTATTTAATTATTATCAACATTTCAATAAGTAAGAATCACACCACAATAATCCTGGAACGTAATTCAATTAATTAAAACATTCAATCATCCGAAAATCCCAACAGTTAAAACTTAAAGTAAAACATCCATACTGAACAAATCCCAAAGTAACAGTACTAGAAACAACTGAAATACAAATGTCCCAATAAAACAGATAAATAGTGGAAAGGGCGACACATGCCCCAATGTCTGAGAATGATAGGAATGGAATCAAGTAAATGAGATCGCCTAATCAAGTGGCCTGCAACTCCCACCTAAGCTGCAGCACGTTTCTTCCAAGGGATCCTAAGCAAGACGCCCCTGTGGCTGGGCACCTGTAATATATACATATATATACAAGAGAGCAAAGAAATAGAAACGGGTCAGAACCCGATAGTGTGTTTGATTTAAAATTCGTTTAGCGAGTATTTAAATTGATAAAAGCCAATGCAACAACATATTAGTGCGACACTCTCTTGAGAAATTCTCACCTCTCTTCTAATGTGCACGCCTATCGTACTAACCTTCCCAACGAATTATCTATCATATACCACACTAATCTCCCCCAACGATTTAGGATTTTCTTAGGTTATTCGCAAGATTTAAAACTGAACAACACAATTGTTTATAAAATAAGATTTCTATTTGTGATCAAAGTTCTCCTTTTAACTTTAGCAACCAATAAAGCTTTCCAGTGTCATATTATACTTTCTCAAAACGTGTATCTACAATTTGAGTCATCAATCATGTCCTACTTACCAAATCACAGTAGGCAGTTCCAAATTCCATAATTTAATATATATATATATATATATATATATATTAACTACTCGTATAATATATATATATATTACAACAGCACCCCAAATAAAACTATGGTGCGGGGATACTCTGTTATCCAATCCCCGTATCGCTCACACTAAGGAAAATACAAGTTCGGAATCACTCTCGAACTGTACCAACATATACACAAACTATATTGAGGCGAAGCATAGATTCCAAGTCTCTAAGAGGTCAGTACATACCTGTCACACCCCGCCTAATTCTGGCATCGGCCGCCACCAAAATTAAGCCGGGCGTGAACTAAATAAAATACCATTCCTAGCATGAGACAGATATGAGACATAAATAATCAGTCCATAAGATAAATAATTGATCCAATCTCAAATTATCACAAATAACTAAGCGATAAAAGATCCATCACATGGTAACTCCAAAAATCCAATCTCCAATAATGATTAAATAAAATCCGAATAATCCCAACAGAAATTCTCTAAACAACTTTGGAACCAAAAGGCCCAATAACTCCAAAATAGTCTCATAAATAAAACGACTGAAAAGGAAAGTCTAACTAAACTATGCCATAAAATGAATAACTCCAGCTGCTCCTCCAAATGATAACTCTGATAAACTTATGCAGCTTCTCCAATTCTTATCCTGAAAAATATTAGTCAACTCATGGGTCAGAGCCAAAGCCCTGAGCAAGAATACACACTACTCTCCTCAAATAGGATCCTTGAATCTAGACAGTAGCATTATACGCAATAAATATCACAATAGAATAATTTAAATTAAACGGGATAATTAAACGTGATAGTTATAAATCACTAACTACCCGCATAAATCCCCATTTATAAAGGCACACCAATATGATTTTAAATTCCCAAGTCCCACGATGTAAATTTAATTATATTAACCAACATTTATTATTGTTCTCACTTTTTTTTTATTTAAGTGTCACACTTCCCCTTGTCAATCTCCCTCTGACCCATTTACTGTCGGCCCCGACACATGACAAGGTTACACACACGACACGACATAAATCGCCCTCTGGCCCGTTTAAACTGTTAGCCCCGACACGTTATGTCGCCACAAATTTTAATACCCGTTTTTATCTTAGGCATTAATTCTCAATTTTTCAATTTCACAATTTATGAATTACTCCACCCTTTTAATCGATGTGAGATCCTCAAAATACCCCTTAGTCCCATACCTAAGGGTCCCCAAGTTATCAATACGTCATATCCTATGTATAGGAGGATTTTCTAACATAAATCTTAACTTAGTCTCGTTCTTAAACTACCGTAGCGACGATAAAGTAATAAAAATCAGCCCACCCTCAAGGTGATAAAAACGCGATAATCTACCCTCACTAGTCCCATACCTAGAAGGCGTAAATCATCAAAAGGCATACCCACTAGTCCCATACCTAGAAGGCATCCTAAAATATAGGGAGAGCAATAATACCCAACACCTCGTCGTCACAAAGGCAACATCATAATACCAACAAGTCACACAAACAAGAATAATTAATCAATATATAAAACTACGCATGATAGTCCAATTCAATTAAATCTTTAATTTAATTGTCACAATGTCAACAATACCCAAATAATCTCATTTAATTATTTAAATTAAATATACCAAGTTTTCATCATATATACATCAAAACCAAAATTTATTATCTCTACATGTATTACATGAGTTGTACGCACCCAAAAATTATTTATTTTAAAATTAGGGTTTTTCTACACGCAACCTACACCAATAAAACCCAAAATCACTCATGAATCCTACGTACCCGAAAGGTTATGAATATTATTCAGATTAAAAGATTTTATAAAAACGGCCCCATAATTAGTATTCAATTTTTCTAATTAAGTTACTAATTATTTTTAAGAAAACATGTAATTAAGTGTTTAGGCGACACTTAAAATGCATAATACTAAAGGAAAAGAATAGAGTATTCATGCCTGTAAAGATCGTGTTGAAAATCTGATTAGAAATCTGAATTCCTTGCAAAAAATTAACAAAAGAGTGTTCTTGAACGATCTTGATTAAACCCCAATTAAGCCTTCAAAAACTTGTGGCAAAACTTGTGACAAAAACTTGATTTTGTTGAAGGTTGATGATCATGAGTGAGAGGAAAAATATTTGGAAGTGTTCTCTGGTGAAAAACTGAAGAAAAAGTGATTATGAGAAGTCCCCCCACGGATTAACAAGGTTATATAGTGATTAGGAGTCCTAATCCTACACAAACTCTTCAAAAAAACAGCTTACAGCGCACGTTTTCTAAGAGGGTCGATCGATCTACCCCCCCCCCCCCCCCGTCGATCGATCGATCACCCCGAAAAACTGACAGTTTGCCCAAAAAATGCCATAAGGCAAAAATATTGTAAAATCAATATAAAATCCGTTTTAACTCCGATTTTAATTCCGCTTGAAGTTTTGTTCTTCTAAAATCATAATCAACATACTTAACCAATAGAAATTATAAAATTCAAAAATTTATTTTTCTCGAAAATTCCAATTAATTAATTAAAATAATAAATTAAAAAAAACGGGGTGTTACATACTTCCCCACTAGCAAAGAATTTCGTCCTCGAAATTAGACGAAGCATACTCATCAACGCATAAATCTCGCAAAAGAAAATAAGGCTCATATATGCCTACCCGTAGAATGCCATAATTGGGCGCCCATACACCCAATCCTACGTGCACCTACCCCACGAACAACAAAATAATATATATTACCTATATACATACACATAACTATGAAAATAACGGCGTCCCACATGCTCTCACAAACCCCCCACTCGATCCTATATCCGAAAATCATCAAAATTCTAACTTCCTCAAATTAAATCTCAACATCAAAAATCGATACATACGGTACCTAACATCCGTACTAAAATCTTCAAAATAATTATCGTCTCCAAAATCCATTCTAAGGATCCCCACATCAAGTTTACTAATTCTAAACTCAATGCCTACAATGTCCTTAACTCAAAACTTCACATCTCCAAGAAACACATCTAACACGTATGCTAGAACATCTACCTTAAAAAGTACGAATCAACAAAGGGAATCAAAGATCGGCAACGCGGAAACTAAACGGATTCATAACCTACGAGACCTAAGACCATGCTCTGATACCATTCTGTAACACCCCGCCCGCCCGGGGAGGTCGAAGGACGAGGTACTATCGATAAAACTAAACTAATCCTCAAATAACAAGGTATAGAGCATCTAAATCCCACAATAAAAAAAAAACACTAATCTCATCTTCAAATTAAATACAACAATTCTCTCGAAATAATTACAACAATCTAACTATCTCGAAAACAGTAAATACAAATCTCCAATGCTCTATACATTAAAATAATACAATCTTCTCAATCTCTTGTATTAAAATCCTTCCCAAAATAATCCTCGCTATAAATCATCCTCCAAATCAAATTCAAAGCGCCCAAATCCGCGCTAACCTGCCAACTAAAAGAAAATATGGGGAAGTACACAATACGATAGGAACGATGCTCAACAAATATGTTAGCGATGAATAAAACGTCACAATACGAATACGAATATTCAAATCAAATGCGAATCTCATAAGCAATTATATCAATATAATTTCTCAACAACACATTAACTGGGTCACTAGGCCTCACCACCGTACCGCGCCTATGCATTTTTTTTAGCATATCCGGAAAAAGGAATATTGGCGGGTGCCCAACCTCAGTGCCATATTAAAATCTCATGACAACATGCTCAACACCAAATATAATACCACGTGAATCGAAATTAGATTCCAACAAATATTTCCAGATTTCCAAATGAATTTATCAATTCAAATATGAGTCAATAATCACAAGAAAACAACGAAAATAATACTCGCGAGATTAAGGAGCATATTGTGTAAAACCCCATACCTTAAACCACTAAAAAGAACCGACATGAATCATCACATAATTTAGCCTCAAAATCTAATCACACCATCACGTTCTTCTCACGAAAATAGTCCAATCAAGTTCTAGACCAAACTCGAGAAAACACCAAATAAGCCTTCTAATCTAATGTTAAAATCTTGAATAAGTTTGGGGCTATGGTATGTAGATGAAAGGGAGTAATTTTGGAGAGGTTTTCTGGTTGAAAAGTTTGAGAAAAAGTGATTTGAAAAGCCAAGCCACGAATTTGTTGATATATAAAGGATTAAGAGTTTGATTAAGAAAAGAGTTCTAATCAGATACAAATACTAAATATTTTATTACGGACGATCGGACCGTTGGAATTGGATGAAATTTTACAAAGAATTATCTAAAGACGAGAAAAAGCTACAAAAAAAAATTCAGCTCGATCGGACCGTTCAATATTTTAAAATATTTTTTTTGGCTAGAGAGTTTTATGTTTTGAGGACTCTTCTATGTAATAAAAATTCAATTAAAACTCCATTTTAATTCCGATTTCAAAACCGTTTGAAATTCTCATCTTTAAAAATAAAATCCAACATATTTGAGCAATAAAAATAATTTTACCAAAACCTTTATTTTCCTCTATATTTTGAAAATACCCCAAAATTACGCGGGTTGTTACACCCACAATAAAAAAAACACTAATCTCATCTTCAAATTAAATACAACAATTCTCTCGAAATAATTACAACAATCTAACTATCTCGAAAACAGTAAATACAAATCTTCAATGCTCTATATATTAAAATAATACAATCTTCTCAATCTCTTGTATTAAAATCCTTTCCAAAATAATCCTCGCTATAAATCATCCTCCAAATCAAATCCAAAGCGTCCAAATCCGCGCTAACCTGCCAACTAAAAGAAAATATGAGGAAGTACACAATACGATAGGAACGATGCTCAACAAATATGTTAGCGATGAATAAAACATCACAATACGAATACGAATATTCAAATCAAATGCGAATCTCATAAGCAATTATATCAATATAATTTCTCAACAATACATTAACTGGGTCACCAGGCCTCACCGCCGTACCGCGCTTATGCATTTTTTTTAGCATATCCGGAAAAAGGAATATTGGCTGGTGCCCAAACTCAGTGCCATATTAAAATCTCATGACAACATGCTCAACACCAAATATAATACCACGTGAATCGAAATTAGATTCCAACAAATATTTCCATATTTCCAAATGAATTTATCAATTCAAATATGAGTCAATAATCACAAGAAAACAACGAAAATAATACTCGCGAGATTAAGGAGCATATTGTGTAAAACCCCATACCTTAAACCACTAAAAAGAACCGACATGAATCATCACATAATTTAGTCTCAAAATCTAATCACACCATCACGTTCTTCTCACGAAAATAGTCCAATCAAGTTCTAGCCCAAACTCGAGAAAACACAAAATAAGCTTTCTAATCTAATGTTAAAATCTTGAATAAGTTTGGGGCTATGGTATGTAGATGAAAGGGAGTAATTTTGGAGAGGTTTTCTGGTTGAAAAGTTTGAGAAAAAGTGATTTGAAAAGCCAAGCCACGAATTTGTTGATATATAAAGGATTAAGAGTTTGATTAAGAAAAGAGTTCTAATCCGATACAAATACTAAAGATTTTATTACGGACGATCGGACCGTTGGAATTGGATGAAATCTTACAAAGAATTATCTAAAGATGAGATAAATCTACAAAAAAAAATTCAGCTCGATCGGACCGTTCAATATTTTTAAATATTTTTTTTGGCTAGAGAGTTTTATGTTTTGAGGACTCTTCTATGTAATAAAAATTCAATTAAAACTCCATTTTAATTCCGATTTCAAAACCGTTTGAAATTCTCATCTTTAAAAATAAAATCCCACATATTTGAGCAATAAAAATAATTTTACCAAAACCTTTATTTTCCTCTATATTTTTAAAATACCCCAAAATTACGCGGGTTGTTACACTTCCCCACTAACAATGGAATTTCGCCCTCGAAATTTATCGAATGCCTAACTCTAAAAAAACCAGGCCAACATCTCCAAAAATAAACTCGCCACCGAACATAAATTCCTCACATCTAATCTAGATGTGTAACACGAAACGATCATCTCCAAAAATACGCGCCACAAAAACGCAACAGACCCAAAACCCAAGACCCGAGGGTTGTCGTATACCTAAGCTCTGATACCATTCTGTAACACTCCGCCTAATTCTGGCGTCGGCCGCCACCAAAATTACGCCGGGCGTGAACTAAATAAAATATTATTCTTAGCATGAGACAGATATGAGACATAAATAATCAGTCCATAAGATAAACAATTGATCCAATCTCAAATGATCACAAATAACTAAGCGATAAAAGATCCATCACATGCTAACTCCAAAAATCCAATCTCCAATAATGATTAAATAAAATCCGAATAATCCCAACATAAATTCTCTAAACAACTTTGGAACCAAAAGGCCCAATAACTCCAAAATAGTCTCATAAATAAAACGACTGAAAAGGAAAGTCTAACTAAACTATGCCATAAAATGAATAACTCCAGCTGCTCCTCCAAATGATAACTCTGATAAACTTATGCAGCTTCTCCAATTCTCATCCTGAAAAATATTAGTCAACGCATGGGTCAGAGCCAAAGCCCTGAGCAAGAATACACACTACTCTCCTCAAATAGGATCCTTGAATCCAGACAGTAGCATTATAGGCAATAAATATCACAATAGAATAATTTAAATTAAACGGGATAATTAAACGTGATAGATATAAATCACTAACTACCCGCATAAATCCCCATTTATAAAGGCACACCAATATGATTTTAAATTCCCAAGTCCCACGATGTAAATTTAATTATATTAACCAACTTTTATTATTGTTCTCACTTTTTTTTTATTTAAGTGTCACACTTCCCCTTGTCAATCGCCCTCTGACCCGTTTACTGTCGGCCCCGACACATGACAAGGTTACCCTTGTCAATCACCCTCTGACCCGTTTACTGTCGGCCCTGACACATGACAAGGTTCCACGCACGACACGACATAAATCGCCCTCTGGCCCGTTTAAACTGTCAGCCATGAAACATTATGTCGCCATAAATTTTAATACCCGTTTTTATCTTAGGCATTAATTCTAGATTTCTCAATTTCACAATTTATGAATTACCCCACCCTTTTAATCGATGTGAGATCCTCAAAATACCCCTTAGTCCCATACCTAAGGGTCCCCAAGTTATCAATACGTCATATCCTATGTATAGGAGGATTTTCTAACATAAATCTTAACTTAGTCTCGTTCTTAAACTACCGTAGCGACGATAAAGTAATAAAAATCAGCCCACCCTCAAGGTGATAAAAACGCGATAATCTACCCTCACTAGTCCCATACCTAGAAGGCGTAAATCATCAAAAGGCATACCCACTAGTCCCATACCTAGAAGGCATCCTAAAATATAGGGAGAGCAATAATACCCAACAACCCGTCGTCACAAAGGCAACATCATAATACCAACAAGTCACACAAACAAGAATAATTAATCAATATATAAAACTACGCATGATAGTCCCATTCAATTAAATCTTTAATTTAATTATCACAATGTCAACAATACCCAAATAATCTCATTTAATTATTTTAAATTAAATATACCAAGTTTTCATCATATATACATCAAAACCAAAATTTATTATCTCTACATGTATTACATGAGTTGTACGCACCCAAAAATTATTTATTTTAAAACTAGGGGTTTTCTACATGCAACCTACACCAATAAAACCCAAAATCACTCATGAATCCTACGTACCCAAAGGGTTATGAATATTATTCAGATTAAAAGATTTTATAAAAACAGCCCCATAATTAGTATTCAATTTTTCTAATTAAGTTACTAATTATTTTTAAGAAAACATGTAATTAAGTGTTTAGGCGACACTTAAAACGCATAATAATAAAGGAAAAGAATAGAGTATTCATGCCTGTAAAGATCATGTTGAAAATCTGATTAGAAATCTGGATTCCTTGCGAAAAATTAACAAAAGAGTGTTCTTGAACGATCTTGATTAAACCCCAATTAAGCCTTCAAAAACTTGTGGCAAAACTTGTGACAAAAACTTGATTTTGTTGAAGGTTGATGATTATGAGTGAGAGGAAAAATATTTGGAAGTGTTCTCTGGTGAAAAACTGAAGAAAAAGTGATTATGAGAAGTCCCCCCACGGATTAACAAGGTTATATAGTGATTAGGAGTCCTAATCCTACACAAACTCTTCAAAAAAATAGCTTACAGCGCACATTTTCTAGGAGGGTCAATCGATCTACCCCCCCCCCCCCCACCCCGTCGATCGATCGATCACCCCGAAAAACTGACAGTTTGCCCAAAAAATGCCATAAGGCAAAAATATTGTAAAATCAGTATAAAATCCGTTTTAACTCCGATTTTAATTCCGCTTGAAGTTTTGTTCTTCTAAAATCATAACCAACATACTTAGCCAAGAAAAATTATAAAATTCAAAAATTTATTTTTCTCGAAAATTCCAATTAATTAATTAAAATAATAAATTAAAAAAAAAACGGGGTGTTACAATACCCTCACGCCTCTTAGGACCGTCTGAACTATCGATTCGATAGCCTGTACCAAGGATATCTATCTTCTAGGGTACAAGTCAATATCCCCCATAAAGGTCCCATCGAGATAAGACTGTCCCAGCGCGGTAACCTCAGGGATAGCAAGTAGCGCGGCCATGGTTTTCACACGTATATAATATATGCATACACAATCATATAAATATACCACTTTTATTATCACAATATAGGTTCCTCTATCACCCATAATTACAACATTTATCCTTAATTTTCACATTATTAGCATTACGTATAAGGGTTCGTCTCTAACCTTAACTCGAAGGATTTTCCTACTTATTACGTGACACTCGTGGACTCTATCCTCCCAAGTATAAAATTCAGTAGGTGTCCTTTTTATATTCCAACGTAGCTCTCTTACGCATCTCTCCCTTCAACACATACGTTCATCGATCCTTATGTAATTCTCCCAAAAATACAATTCTTGCCCGACATTAAAGGTCCCAAAATTATTCATATGTCCTACTGGTCTTCCCTATCTCCCAAAACACTTTATTAAGGTTGTCCAAGAATTATTTCACATAAATTGAATTTAACTCATTTAGAAAGGGAAATAGGAGTCTGCCAGGAGGGGTCGATCAATCGAGGTCTGGGGCTCGATCGGTCGAGCCTTCGATCGATCGAAGCTCTAGGCTCGATCGATCGATCAAGCAGGTCTACGAAAATCTGCAGAATTGCAGTTACGGGTTTCATCTTCTAACTTTCATCAAATCCATATTTTTCAATCCCAAATGGCTAAAAAATTGTACTACTAACATTATATCATCCTACTAGGTATTTCCAACGTGAAGCATGAGGATTTCTATCATTACACATGGATTAACAGCCCGGAAATTATTATAATTATCAAGAACCGTAGAATTCTCTTAAATATGGTTCTAACAAGTATTTCCAGAAATTTATTCTTATAAACATCATGATTTCGTGGGTAATTCCTCTACATGGCAAGGGTTTCCAGAATTTTCATCTAAACCATAACTACATGCGATTCCTATCTCATATATTTGGTTTTCTTCCATAAAAACTCATTCTAATTACTCCTAAACTAATATGAAAGATGCATCAACGAAATAAGCAAGATAAACACTTTCCTGGAATTTTCAGAAGTCTGGTTTGGTGTTGAATTTGGTATGGTTGCGTTCCCCGTCTCGCGATCTACGCGTTGGTGGTGGCGGCGGTGCAAACGGTTGAGTTTTGAGCCTTGGAATGCCTTGAGAGCTCTCTCCTCTCTTCTCCAATGGTCGTTCTAGGGTTCTGAGTATTCTAACCCTAAATGATAACCCTGATATCTGATATAACCCCTTTAATTTTCGTGGGTTTAATTACCCAAAAATGCAAAATGACTAAAATGCCCTTCCGAGTTACTAATTAGGCCTAAAAACGCCCCGAGACCCAAACTAAACCCCCGGGTACACTTTTCTGACTATCTCGACCCTTTTGGACGTGTTGGCCCACTCAAAACGACCATACGAACAACTTATAAAATATTCACTTTTATTTATCACTATTTAGTCCCGACGCGACACGGGCGCGTCCCCACTCGAATTTCCGAAATTATCATTTTAATCACTCATGACATTCAATATAACCAATATTATGTATTACTTTGCTCATTAGTAATATTCAACAATTTTTCCATAATTACTAACTCTCACCGCGTTAATAATTATATCATAATTAATTTTCGGATTTATATTAAATAATTAATTCACATTAAATTATATAAATCCCCAAATTAATATAGCATAAAAATACGGGGTATTACATACTTCCTCCCTAATAACGGAATTTCGTCCTGAAATTCAGAAAATAAGGCATACCTGGTAAGAACAAATCTGGATATCTCTCTCGCATATCTGCCTCGCGCTCCCAAGTGGATTCCTCCACATTATGGTGCTCCCACTGGACCCGTACAAGTGGAACTATCTTCGACCTCAACCTCCTCTCACTAAAGTCTAGGATAGCCACCGGTCTCTCCTCGTAAGAGCTGTCGGGATGTAAGTCTATCTCATCTATCGCGATGTGAGTATGGGCCATATCATTTCGAAGATATCGTCTCAACGATGAGATGTGGAATACATCGTGAATGTGATGTAAATGTTCTGGAAGTCCCAACCTGTATGCAACCGGCCCAATCCTCTCGATGATGGGAAATGGTCCTACGTACCTAGGAGCCAACTTCCCCTTCTTCCCAAACCTCATCACTCCCTTCATAGGAGATACATGCAGTAACACTTGGTCCCCTACATTAAACTCTCGGAAGAATCGTTTCGCATCGGCGTAGCTCTTCTGCCTGTCCTGCTCAATCCTCGTGGAGGTCTCCTGATCATCTCAATCCTCGTAGAGGTTTCCTGAATCACCTCTGGTCCTAGCAACTTGTTATCCCCCACTTCGTGCCAATAAGCTGGGGAACGACAAGGCCTTCCATACAAAGCCTCAAATGGAGCCATGCCAATCGTGAACTAATAAGAGTTATTATAAGCAAACTCTACCAGTGGAAGATGTGGCTCCCAACTTCCTCCAACATCAAGAACACACATGCGTAGCATATCCTCCAACATTTGATTAGTACGCTCTATCTGTCCATCTGTCTGTGGGTGATAAGCTGAACTCAACCTCAACTCAGTACCCATAGCCTCCTGAAAGCTTTCCCAAAAACGTGACACAAAAATCTTGTCTCTATCTGACACAATATTCAGGGGAACCCCGTGTAATCTGACGATCTCAACAATGAACAACTGAGCATACTGACCCGTGGTATAATCTGTCCGCACCGGTAGAAAATGAGCCACTTTGGTCAAACGGTCTATAATCACCCAGATAGAGTCATGACCCCGCTGTGATGTAGGCAACCCTGTAATAAAATCCATGGAAATACTCTCCCACTTCCACGCGGGTACTTCCAATGGCTGAAGCAACCCTGAAGGTTTCTGATGGTCCACCTTCACCAGCTGGCAGGTAGAACACTTGGACACGAACTCCGCAATGTCTTTCTTCATCCCACTCCACCTGTATTGTCTCCTCATATCTTGGTACATCTTATCTCCTCCAGGATGTACTGCGAATCGGGACCCGTGAGATTGGGTCATCACTGCATGACGTAATTTTGCCCCTTCTGGAACCACCAATCTCCCATTAAATCTCAAACCCCCATCAGAACTAACAGAATAGGACTCAGCTCCCTCGACTAACAGTCGTACAATCTGCTCCTGGCAAAACGGGTCTGTGGTCTGTGCCTGTATCACCCTCGTAAAAATCTCGGGTGTGACTGACATAACGAATATGAAAGAACAGGCTACTGCGTCCTGGTGACCCAAATCCTTCCACTTTGCTTTCCATACGTCCGCTACATCGTCTACCGGTCTACGACTCAACGCATCAGTAACTACGTTGGCCTTCCCCGGATGATACTGTATATCGAACTGATAGTCCTTCACAAACTCTAGCCATCTGCGCTGATGCATATTCAGCTCTCGCTGAGTGAACAGGTACTGCAGTGACTTGTGGTCTGTGAACAAGCGGAATTTCTCCCCCAATAAATAGTGCCTCCATATCCTTAATGCAAAATCGACCGCTGCTAACTCCAGGTCATGGGTGGGGTAATTCTTCTCATGCGGCTTAAGCTTGCGGGAGGCAAAAGCTATAGCCTTCTCCTCCTGCTGAAGTACTCCCCCAAGTCCCCGTAAAGACGCATCGGTGTAAACCAGGTACTCCACACCCGGCTTCGGTAACGCAAGGACTGGTGCTGAAGTAAGCTTGTCTTTCAGCTCGTCGAAAGCCAACTGACAATCGTCATCCCAAACATATGGTACCCCTTTGCGAGTCAGATTCGTCAATGGACCCGCTATTTTGGAGAATCCCCGAATGAATCTCCTGTAGTATCCAGCTAATCCCAAGAAACTACGCACTTCTGTCGGTGTTATGGGCTGTCCCCACTCCCTCACCGCTGACACTTTACTCGGGTCAACTGCTATCCCCTGCTCAGAAACAACATGCCCTAAGAACTGTACGTCTCGCAACCAGAATCCGCACTTCTCATACTTAGCATACAGCTCATGCTCTCGTAGAGTCTGAAGAACCTGCCTCAAGTGCTCGGCATGCTCCTCCTTGGATTGTGAATATATCAAAATGTCATCTATGAAGACGATGACAAACTGATCCAAGAACTCTCTGAATACTCGGCTAATTAAGTCCATGAAAATGGTTGGAGCATTTGTGAGTCCGAACGGCATCACCCTGAACTCATAGGACTCATATCTTGTCAAGAAAGCAGTCTTTGAAACATCCTGTTCCCTAATACGTAGCTGATGGTACCCTGACCTCAGATCTATCTTCGAAAAGAAAGTTGCTCCCCTTAGCTGGTCGAACAGATCATCAATTAGAGGCAACGGATACTTATTCCGTATCGTGACCTTGTTCAACTCCCAATAGTCCACACACAATCTCAGTGAACCATCTCTCTTCTTCACAAATAAGACTGGAGCGCCCCAAGGTGAGGTACTCCTGCGAATGAAGCCCTGACCTAACAGCTGCTCTATCTAATCTCGTAACTCTCGCATCTCTGTCGGAGCCATACGGTATGGAGCGCGCACTATCGGTCTAGTATCCGATAATAAGTCTATGACAAAGTCTATCTCTCGACTGGGGGGTAGGCCTGGTATCTCCTGAAACACATCGGAATACTCACTGACAACTGGGATCGAGTCTAACGGAATCACAACCTCCTTAGAGGTATCCTCCTCTATATAATACATATGAGCGGTCGAACCTCCCTCTGGGCGAGGCATCGCCACTACAATCATCTCTTGCCCCGGAATGGCAAAAATAATGCTCCCATCGAGGCAATCAATCATGGATCTATAAGCTGCGAGCCAATCCATACCAATAATCACACCGTGCTCATGCATATTGATTCGTCACTTTTATTGTATTTTATTCCCCGTTAATTTGTACATTCTAGCATTCCCGTGCATGTATTTCCCGGTTCTTATACTCTTTTATTGACTAACCCCTAAATTCATCATATATACTTTGTCTGTGTCTTTATTGAGCTTTAATAGGTCTCGGGAATGCGTTTTGGGAAGTTTGGTTTTGATCCGGAAAGTTCCGTTGACACTTGCACAGTCGGGGGCATTTTAGTAATTTCAGCACTCGGGCTTTGTTCCCGATTTCTTCACGGAAGTTGTAGACCTTCTTCTCCTCTTCGCGTGGCCTCCGACGGTGCGTGAATCCGATCTCGAACGCAAAAGTTACGGAAGTTTCGGTGAAGCATGGAACAATTAATGCCTATATAGGCAACTCTTCTTTTTGCAGAAGGCCCGAATCGATTCGCCATTACCACCGAATCGATTCGGTCACTTGCAGGGGCTTTTCTCTACACTTCCGAATCGATTCGGATTCACCACCGAATCGATTCGGCCCTGCATTTTCAGCTTTTTCCTTATTACTAGTTTGCCATTTTGGTGGATTTTTGGGGATTTATCCCTTGTTTTTCCTCTTTTGTATGGAGATTACTTTTGTTGGATATTTAGTAAGATAGAAAAATACTCTCTTCTCTCTCCTAGGTCAAGCTCATTTATGGCTTTCACCAACTTGTAAGGCTTGGATTGCTTGTTGAATAGTTGTGATTAATGCAAGATAAGTTCAATTACTCCATCTCTTCTTGTTCCACTAGCTTTAAATTGCATTGAATTCCATCCTTTGTGTTGATTTGAGTTTTAACTAGATAACTAATTCAAGTATGTTGTTAACTAGCATGTGTAGTTTAGTTTTAATTATGAGTAGCTAGACTTGTGATTGGGGATCAATATCCCACCTTGGATGCTTGAACTTAATATCTAGGGTTTGGTTTTTAATTGTTCTAATGGAACTTCATGTGTTGGTTTTGGAGTATCATAGTTTCTTAACTCCCCTTGTCATGCAAGGGCTAGTGTTTGAAGCTTTACTACAAACTCAACCCATCTAGCAATAATTAATTAAACCCTAATCCTCCATTGTTAAGTTCATTCTCTACATGGTTGATGTTCGGACTTAATTAGTTATGCTCGATTAGAATTAATTTAATCAAGCCCTATAATCCCCTTCCTTGTGAATCCGAGGTGGGAGAATGATCCTCAATCCCCTTAATTTCTTGAACTCAAGCTTACCTTAGTTCTTTTCATTAGTTCCGTAATTTGTTGTTAATCATCTGTTCATTAATAGCATGTTAGTTTAGAGGTTACACCTCAATCACCTTTCCAAACCACAAATCATCTTTTACACTTTAACATTTTGTGACGTTTAGAGAATCTCTTTGCCCCAATCTAGTTCTCTTAGGAGCGTTCAATCCCTGTGGATCACGATTCCGTACTTACCGTATTCTACTTGTTGCGATTAGATTTGCACTTGAATCACAAGCCATATTTTGGGCGCACCAAGTTTTTGGCGCCGTTGCCGGGGATTGGCAACTAACTTAGGGTTTAGAAATTCTCTTTACACTAATCGTTCCCTGTGGTCACCGTGACAACACGGTTTCCAAAATAATCAATCCATAAGCACTTGTAAATGCAAGACGAGCGTAGTAGCAATTTAAATCCTGTTTGCGAACCCTCGTCTAGTGAGCCCTAGGACTATTGGAGACCTTTACCATCGGTTTCTCGTTCTAGTTCGATCTCATCTTCTTCGTACACTTGGGCTCACTCTGAACCCACAACAATGGACGATAATGTAAGTGAACATGGTAGTCAGGGGATTGCACCCGAACCCCCTTATAGGACTATGCGTGATTACTTACAACCGGAGAGGACCACCTCTCCGTCATGCATCATCTTTCCATACAATGCCGCGCAATTCCATTTCCGAAATGGAATGATCCAATTACTTCCAACTTTCCACGGCATGGAAAGTGAACAACCATATCTTCATGTGAGAGAGTTTGAGGAGGTGTGCGCTACTTTTAGCGACCAAAATTGCCCTCTAGATGTCAC
Source organism: Sambucus nigra (assembly GCA_949130495.1). Classification (NCBI taxonomy): domain Eukaryota; kingdom Viridiplantae; phylum Streptophyta; class Magnoliopsida; order Dipsacales; family Adoxaceae; genus Sambucus; species Sambucus nigra. The sequence continues at coordinate 53,511,265 of OX422223.1, forward strand.
CCGACTCAAACTCTTCCCATTTTCCTTAAAGGACAAAGCCAAAACTTGGCTTTGGTCCTTGGCTCCTAATTCCATTGGGAGTTGGCGCGAAATGCAAGCGCAATTTTTGAAGAAATTCTTTCCTACTCATCGCACCAACTCCCTAAAGGGTCAAATCCAAACCTTCGCTCAAGCCGAAAGCGAATCATTTGAGAGATGTTGGGAGAGGTTTAACGAACTGCTTCATAAGTGCCCACATCATGGGTTCGAAAAGTGGAGATTAATCTCCTTTTTCCACAATGGCCTCACCCTCAATGCAAAACAAATGGTGGAGACTATGTGCTCCGGCGAGTTTTTCGGTTTGGATCCGGATGATGCGTGGGCACATTTTAAATATTGTGCCGAGACCACCCAATCTTGGGACACTTCGGACCCTAGCAAAACCAATGTCCGGTCATCCAATCCACCTTCATCTAGCCATGGCATATATCACCTTGCCGAAGGAGATGATATGTCATTAAGAGTAGCCCAACTTTCCAAGCGTATCGAGGCAATGGATGCCAAATCTCGGGAACCTTCCCATCCTTCTCCCTCACATGTAGAGGAGTCTTGTGCCATTTGCGACGTTAAAGATCACTCAACGAGGGATTGCCCAACAATCCCAGCATATAAAGTGATGCTTCACGATCAAGCCAACGCGATGGTCACTTACAAGAAACAATACATGACTCCTTTAGGTGAGGGCTATAATCCTTCATGGAGAAACCATCCGGGTTTCTCTTATGGGCAGCCCCAACATTCTCAAAATCAACCTCCCCCGAATTATCAAAATCATCCCCCACCTCATAATTTTCAGCAACCATATAATCAAGCTCCTCCACCCCAAGCTCAAATGCAAGGTCCCCCACAGGGACCACCTCCTCCGGTAATACCATTGTATGCTCACCCGAACAAGAGGAGCCTCGAAGAGACTCTTCAATCTTTCATAACCTCTCAACAAGCCACGAATTCTAGGCTTGAAAAGGAAATCTCCAAGTTGACCTCAGCTTTAAGTATCCAAGAGAAGGGAAAATTCCCTTCTCAACCTCAAAAGGCTTTGGGGCAAAATAGTGTCAATGACACTTCGAATCCCCCTCCCGATAGTGCTAAGGCCGTGACCGTTCTTAGGAGCGGGAAAGTGGTTGATAAGCCCACCCCTCCTAGTGTCCCAACCGTCGTTAAGGAGGTTTCGCCCGACCCATTAGAGGTCGAAGATGCCTCCTTGAGACAGAGAGAGGGGAAAGCCCCGGTAGAGTCGGATGTGGTTTCGAAACTTCCTAGTCCCGTGCCTTACCCTCAAAGGCTCTTGTCGAAAAAGGGGAATGTTAGTAATTCTGACATACTAGAGATGTTCAAACAGGTAAAAATTAACATCCCTCTTTTAGATGCTATCAAGCAAGTCCCCGCTTATGCTAAGTTCTTAAAGGACTTACTAACTGTTAAGCGGAAATTGTATGTAAGGAAGAAAGCTTTCTTGGCCGAAAATATTAGCTCAATAATTCAATCTGAATTACCACCTAAATATAAAAATCCCGGATGTCCCACCATTTCATGTGTGATAGGGGACTTTAAAATTGAGCAGGCTTTGCTAGACCTAGGAGCGAGTGTAAATTTGTTACCTTATCATGTCTATGAACAGCTCGGTCTAGGGGACCTCAAGCCCACAAAGATTACCCTCCAATTAGCGGATCGCTCCGTTAAGGTTCCGAGGGGTGTAGTGGAAGATGTCATCATACAGGTTGATAAATTCTACTTTCCTGTGGACTTTGTGGTGCTTGATACCCATCCTACTTCTACTAGCGGTAGAACTACCCCCATTATCCTCGGTCGTCCATTCCTTGCCACTTCCAATGCATTGATTAATACTAGGAATGGCCAAATGAACCTGACATTTGGGAATATGACCTTGGAAATGAACATCTTTAATGTTTCGAACCAAGTGGGGGATTGTGATGATGAAGTCCATGAGGTGGACTTTCTAGAAGAGGTGGTGCAAGAGCATTTTGATGCTACCTATTTATCGGACCCCTTGGAGGGATGTCTTGTGAACCCGATTTACTCGGAGAATAGCTATTCTCCCTATGATGAAGAGGTCAAGTTCATGAGTTTGTTATTAGATGAGGACGAGAGTGTAGATGATATTAATTGGTGTAGTGTTTTTGAGGACTTACCCCCTCGTGATTCATATGAGGTTCCCTCGGATGTGCGATTCCCCAAACTTGAATTAAAGCAATTGCCTTCCGAGTTGAAATACGCTTATTTAGGCGAAAATGAGACATATCCCGTTGTTGTCTAATCAAGCCTCGAGGCGGGGGATGAACAAAGGTTAATACAATTGCTAAGAAAATACAAGGGTGCGTTCGGGTGGACAATTGCAGATTTGAAGGGAATTAGTCCCTTGATTTGCACTCACAAAATTAACCTTGAAGAGGATGTAAAACCCTCTCGTGAAATGCAACGGAGATTGAATCCGTTGATGAAAGAAGTTGTGAGAGCAGAAGTAATTAAGCTTTTAGATGCGGATATCATATATTCGATCTCCGATAGCAAATGGGTCAGTCCAATCCATGTTGTTCCTAAGAAATCAGGAGTTACCGTTGTGGAAAACATAAAAGGGGAATTGATCACTAAACGCACCACCACTGGGTGGCGTGTATGCATAGATTATAGAAAACTTAATGCAATGACATTAAAGGATCATTTTCCCCTTCCATTCATTGACCAAATGTTGGAACGCGTATCCGGTCATCCGTACTATTGTTTTCTCGACGGGTACTCGGGTTATAACCAAATCGAACTTGATCTCAAGGATCAAGACAAAACTACTTTCACATACCCTTTTGGGACATTTGCTTACAAAAGAATGTCTTTCGGGTTGTGTAATGCGCCTGCTACGTTCCAAAGGTGCATGTTGAGCATGTTTAGTGATATGGTAGAGCGTGGTCTAGAGGTGTTCATGGACGACTTCAGCGTCTTTGGCAACTCCTATGACCATTGTCTTTCTATGTTAGAAAAGGTTTTGTCTAGGTGTGTAGAGAAAAAGCTCGTGTTAAACTGGGAGAAGTGCCATTTTATGGTCACTAAGGGTATTGTTTTAGGCCACATCGTCTCCTCTGATGGTATTGAGGTAGATAAGGCAAAGGTTGAAGTCATTGCCAACTTACCCGCTCCTAGGTCTCTGAAAGATGTAAGGTCTTTCCTTGGGCATGCAGGATTCTATCGCCGTTTCATCAAGGACTTTAGCTCGATTGCTAGGCCCTTGTGTAATCTCCTCTCCAAGGAAACTCCTTTCGAATGGAGCGATGAGTGTCAAGCAGCTTTTGAGACTTTGAAAAGTATGCTTACCACCGCTCCCATAATCCAAGCTCCTGATTGGACCCTCCCCTTTGAATTAATGTGTGACGCTAGCGACTTCGCTGTTGGGGCGGTTTTAGGTCAGAGAAGTGACAAGAAGCCCCATGTCATTTACTATGCGAGTAGAACTCTTAGCGGTGCTCAATTGAACTATTCTACCACTGAGAAAGAGTTATTAGCGGTCGTCTATGCGTTAGATAAGTTCCGGGCATACCTCGTGGGATCGCCCATAGTTTGTTTTACGGATCATGCGGCGCTCAAATACCTTCTATCTAAGAAGGACGCCAAGCCGCGTTTGATTAGGTGGGTGCTCTTACTCCAAGAGTTTAATTTGACTATTAAAGATAAAAAGGGAGTAGAGAATGTTGTCGCGGATCACTTGTCGCGTTTAACATTTGAGGCACCCAAAGACCAACTCCCCATCGCTGAATTCTTCCCGGATTAACAGTTGTTCTCCACTTCCTCTCTGCCGTGGTTCGCTGATATTGTGAACTACCTCGTGACGGGTTCGATTCCATCTGATTGGACCCCTCAAGAGAAGAGGAAATTCTTTATTTGGGTGAGGAGATTCTTTTTCGATGATCCGTATCTATTCAAATATTGTCCCGACCAGATCATCCAGGGATGTGTCCCGGATGATGAGTATGAGAGCGTGATTCGTTTCTCCCACACGGAGGCGTGCGGTGGCCACTTTTCTTCCAAGAAAACCGCCGCAAAAATCTTACAATGCGGGCTTTACTGGCCCACACTTTTTAAGGATGCACACGAATTCTGCGTTTCGTGTGATCGTTGCCAAAGATTAGGTGCTATGACACGTCGCAACATGATGCCAATGTCCCCCATTCTAGAACTTGAAGTCTTTGACTGTTGGGGAATTGACTTCATGGGCCCATTCCCACCGTCTTTTGGTAACCTTTACATCCTAGTGGCCGTAGATTATGTTTCAAAGTGGATCGAGGCCATTGCGTGCAAAACCAATGACCATCGGGTGGTGTTGAAGTTCCTAAAGGAACACATTCTTTCGCATTTTGGAACTCCGAAGGCGATTATAAGCGATAACGGGACGCATTTCTGTAATTCCCCGTTTGCTACTCTTATGCGAAAGTATGGTGTAACACACAAAGTTGCAACTACCTACCACCCACAAACCAATGGCCAAGCTGAATTGGCCAATCGAGAGATCAAGCATATCCTAGAGAAGACGGTCAATCCCGACCGCAAGGATTGGTCTCTTCGACTTCCTGACGCTTTGTGGGCATATCGTACGGCCTACAAGACCTCTTTGGGAATGTCGCCCTTTAGACTTGTGTACGGCAAACCATGCCACTTACCGGTAGAAATCGAGCACAAGGACTATTGGGCGATCAAGAAATTTAATTTCGATCTCGACAAGGCCGGAAAGAAGCGAATGCTCCAACTCAACGAGTTGGATGAACTCCGGAGTGATTCGTACGAGAGTGCGAGAATCTATAAGCAAAGGGTGAAAGAGAGGCACGATAAGCGCATATCCCGTAAAACATTTCACCCTAGCCAAAAGGTTCTCTTATACGACTCTAGGTTGCATTTATTCCCGGGTAAGCTAAGATCTCGATGGACGGGTCCGTTTGTCGTTAAGACCGTCCATCATCACGGTGCTATTGAGATTGAGAACCCGTCGGATGGAAAGTTATTCAAGGTCAATGGTCAGGGTCTAAAGCCCTTCCTAGAACCATTTGACCCGAGTTCGGGCACGATTCCATTGTCCGACCCCGTTTACGGGGCTCCATAGGACGTCGGAATTGTGTATTTTTGTGCCGAGCATCCCCCGGCATGTGCGGGGTGCAAACTTTTTGTCCCGGACCCTTTGTACGTATGTAATATTAACATTGGGGTCCAAAAATACCTCCTTATGCAGCCCAATCAAACCACCAACCAAAAAATCAGGATTCAGCAAAGCAGAAACTGATCTCCAGAAGCCGAATCGATTCGGCTTTCCAACCGAATCGATTCGCCCCACTCCAGTAGCCAAGTTTGATTTTGCGAATCGATTCGCAATCCCACCGAATCGATTCGGTTATTTGAAAGTAGCAGGTCCCTCATTAGCGAATCGATTCGGACTTCCCACCGAATCGATTCGGTCACTTCCAGTGCTCAAGTTCGAGAATCGCGAATCGATTCGGACTTCTCACCGAATCGATTCGGGTCACCTGACACTTAAAAATCCCTTATTCTGTTTTATCCCACATTCTATTTCTTTCTCCTCTCTTGCCTGCGAACCTACCCTCTCCCAATTCGAATCCTCTCCTCCATTCTCAATCTTCCCAATGGCTTCATCATCAAAGGCAACTTCATCCAAGGTATTAATTCAACCTTATTCATTCGATTTCATTCCTGATTTAGTGTATATGTTATGGAAAATAGGGTAAACTGAGTTGTCACCATTTTCACATGCCATATGCATAAAGCTCATTCTTTTTCCTCTGATGGTGATAAGAAACCAACACATACTACTTGATTAAGTTGCTTTGATGTTTAAGTAGTATGTGTTGGGGGTTTTCCACATAAAAATGTCAATTACACCCTATTTTCCATACACTGCACACTAGGTGCTCGATGAAATGCCTCTGTGGAGAAAATGTGCCATAATGCTTCATTTTCGCTCATTTTCTCGCGCAATGATGTTGAATTACCCTTGTTTGAGTGCGGTGTGCATCGGTAACGTTAATTCGACCAATTTTTCCCGATGCACACCCACCGATTCCTTTTCTACCCTATTTCACGCCAAATTGATTTTATGCATTACACTAATTGTGTATGTATCAAATTAATTTTCTTGTAGGTTCCTTCGGTCATCAAGCCCTCCTCCAACTTAATTGCGGGTCGGGGAGGCTTCGAGTCCTTCCGGTCTAAACAAGAAAAGGATTGGTTCGTTACGAAATTCCCTTCGGGTCGCCCTATAGCTATTGAGCGGCCTGTCCATCTTGAGGACTTTCCTGCCTCGGTACGTTGCTACTTTCAGAAATTCAACTGGGAGGCACACCTTGCCAGGGCGGGGGAGGTGAATGAGGATCACGTTCGTCGATTTTATGCATCGCTCGTCCCAACTGGGGACCGCACGTTCGAGGCTTACGTACGGGGTAAGCGAATTCCTCTCTCTAAGCCTCTCTTGGCATTGCACCTCACCGGGGCCGAAAACCCCAAGGATTTCGATTACCCGTGTGCTGACGAGGGGAGACTGACCAACGAAACCCTGATTGCGCGTCTGGCTCCAGGGCATATTTGGGCTGGGGAAACTTTCCCCACATCTGCTATGCCCGATAACCACCGCCTCATCCACTTGGTAGCCGTTAATTCCATCACGCCTACCCAAACAAAGGCGGTCCTTCGCTCTTCGCAAGCCCACTTCCTCTACCATCTACTGGATGCGAATTCAATTATAAACCTTCCCGCGTTGGTGCTACAGCGGATGCTCAAGGCCGCATACTGTGAAAAGGGGACCACTACCCTTCCATACGCGCGGTTGGTTTCCCGCATATGTAGGGATGCTCACTGTGAGGTTGCGGGTACAGACTATTTTCCTCGCCTTCCCAAGTTGCTTAACGAAAAGGCAATTGAAAAGAGTCTTGGGAAGGATCATATGGAGAGGAGAAAGAAGAGGATGTTAGATGCTCCTGCGGATGCTCCTGCTATTCCTGTTGCCCCGGATGCTCCTATGCCGGACATGCCTCAGCCCATGCCTCAGCCTGTGCCTCATCCAGTCCCACCGCCAGCCCCGTCTACTGTAGACCCCATTGCATATCTAGGGCTGCGGATGGATGAGCTTCAGGCTGACTTCTCCGAGTTTCGGGGCGCCTACATGTCGGACTTTGCATCATTCCGGGCCGACTTTTCTGCCTATCGGGGAGCGTACGAGCGCGATATATCGATGATCGCTCGGGCGCAGATGGATTTATTCTCACACTTGCGAGGGGGCGAGGCTTCTGTGCCTCAGTACCTCTTTGACCCATACGCCCCTCGCGATCCTCCCGCGCCCGAGTCCCCGCGCCGCCACCCGGACGACATGTAGGTTGTTGTGATCCTGTTTTTGCTGATTATTTTTGGGTGGTTCTTTATTTAGATTGTTGGGTTTGTACTTAGGTAGTTGTGTTAGTATGGGGAGGAGAGAGTGCAATTTCTTGTATTTTCTAATTTTGGTTTCATTGTTCCCCATGTACACAACTCTTATATATTAATGAAATGACTCAGTTTTGGTTTCATTTTTCTTCTTGTATATATCTATGTTGTATATATTATTGTTTATGGTACTAACTTGTAACAGGCATGCCGTTGCGCTGTTCTCGAGTTACTCCTTACGGGGTGATTATTTTCATACCCTTTTTCCCTTTTTATCCCTACTGACATTGGGGACAATGTTTCATTCAAGTTAGGGGGTATGGTATACCATTGTGATGCCGGTTATCATATTAGTATTTATTTAATTATTTATTTAAAAAAAAATTATTAAAAAATTAAAAAAAAATTCAAAATTAAAAAAATTAAATTTTTTTTTCTTTTTCTTTCTCATATCTACTATGATTACTTATATGATCGGCATATCCTGTTGTATAGCTATGAAGCATGCTTTGAGTCATTGATTTATTATCCTTTAGCCCGTTATTGTTTGCATTGTGAATAGCATCATAAAATTAAACTGTGAAGCTTTGAGCATATACACAAATAATTATTTATGATTTGGTTTAAAAGCGTTTCAAATTCGTTATTCTAAGGCGCATGCTATACCCTTACAAAAGTGAAAATTGAGACTTATCATCATTTGTGAGCGTATACACCTACTCTATCTCTTTCTTGTCAATGAACTCGTTGACGATCTCATTTTCTTTTCATTTGATTGCATACTAACTGATTTATCACTTGAGCATGATTTTCAATGGTGTTGAGTCCCGCGAATCACATGAAACCATAGGAAATGATTATAGGCCCTTGTTGTTAAACCCACATGACCTTGACCTTTCCCTTAAATGTTTCCCCTAGTCAACCCCCTTGAGCCTTATTATTCCTTTCGTTTGAACCCCAAATCCCTTGTCCAACTCCACATTGGAGTCCTAAACCCTTATTTACTCCCCCCGTACCTTGATTAGGGATTGTTCCCGGGATTGAATGCTGTTGTTTATATAGATTGAAATCAAAGAAAAAGAAAAGAAAAGAGAAAATCAAAGAAAAAGAAAAGAAAAGAGAAAATCAAAGAAAAAGAAAGGATAAATATCGAATAAAATGGGACCTTGTTGTTTCCCATTTCCCCTTGTGCATGAATATCAAAGTCTCATTCTCATGAATACATTGCTTGTGGAATTTGATTTCGATTCCTAAGTTGACCATTAAATCCATTATCCCGCGCGATATTCCCGAATCTCCTTTGATCCTACACACATCCCGTTCTTTTCCAAACCCTAACCTAGCCTAAATTCTATACCCCTAAAAAGTCCTATTTGAATTTAGGGTGATGTGATTCAAAGGTCGAACATTAGCGATAATCTGTTTAAATGCTCTTCTCTTGGTTAATATGCGATATCCTTTCATGAGATTGTATTTTTTCACTTTTATATTTCGTTCTTCATTGATGACATGTGTGTGGCCTAGTTTCCCTTTACAATTACTCTTAATGCCCGCATGTCCCATGTGTGTTACATCCCATTTCTAAGTGTTTCATTTGTTGAGTGTAACAACCGGAGAGAACTTGAGTATGCATGCCTTAGTTTATATATGGATTTTGAAAGTTTTGCCAAATCTAAATTACCACACGTGTCCGCTTATTTCGCTTTCCCATGGTTTCGATTTTTAGTTGAAGTTATTTGTTTAATGCCGATAATTGCCGTCTTTTGTGTGAGCTTCGTTCACTTTGTTGATAAATTGTGTTTCTTTGATATTTGTTGAGCTACGCATTGGATTTTGCAGTATCATAGTATGAGTTGATTTGATGTTTGTGGGTGTCATCCCTGGAAACCCTCACGAGACCTCACTCGTCCCCTAGGGCCACCTAGGGGTTTAACGGCTTATTGCATACGCTAAATGCAATCGTTCGCCTACGAAAGTGGCATTTTTCCTTCGTTGTACATATTTCTTATATTTTGGTTGCGGTGTTGGACCTTGTTTCTTCATACTTCATTGCTCGGGACTAGCAATGTATAAGTTAGGGGGTGTGATTCGTCACTTTTATTGTATTTTATTCCCCGTTAATTTGTACATTCTAGCATTCCCGTGCATGTATTTCCCGGTTCTTATACTCTTTTATTGACTAACCCCTCAATTCATCATATATACTTTGTCTGTGTCTTTATTGAGCTTTAATAGGTCTCGGGAATGCGTTTTGGGAAGTTTGGTTTTGATCCGGAAAGTTCCGTTGACACTTGCACAGTTGGGGGCATTTTAGTAATTTCAGCACTCGGGCTTTGTTCCCGATTTCTTCACGGAAGTTGTAGACCTTCTTCTCCTCTTCGCGTGGCCTCCGACGGTGCGTGAATCCGATCTCGAACGCAAAAGTTACGGAAGTTTCAGTGAAGCATGGAACAATTAATGCCTATATAGGCAACTCTTCTTTTTGCAGAAGGCCCGAATCGATTCGCCATTACCACCGAATCGATTCGGTCACTTGCAGGGGTTTTTCTCTACACTTCCAAATCGATTCGGATTCACCACCGAATCGATTCGGCCCTGCATTTTCAGCTTTCTCCTTATTACTAGTTTGCCATTTTGGTGGATTTTTGGGGATTTATCCCTTGTTTTTCCTCTTTTGTATGGAGATTACTTTTGTTGGATATTTAGTAAGATAGAAAAATACTCTCTTCTCTCTCCTAGGTCAAGCTCATTTATGGCTTTCACCAACTTGTAAGGCTTGGATTGCTTGTTGAATAGTTGTGATTAATGCAAGATAAGTTCAATTACTCCATCTCTTCTTGTTCCACTAGCTTTAAATTGCATTGAATTCCATCCTTTGTATTGATTTGAGTTTTAACTAGATAACTAATTCAAGTATGTTGTTAACTAGCATGTGTAGTTTAGTTTTAATTATGAGTAGCTAGACTTGTGATTGGGGATCAATATCCCACCTTGGATGCTTGAACTTAATATCTAAGGTTTGGTTTTTAATTGTTCTAATGGAACTTCATGTGTTGGTTTTGGAGTATCATAGTTTCTTAACTTCCCTTGTCATGCAAGGGCTAGTGTTTGAAGCTTTACTACAAACTCAACCCATCTAGCAATAATTAATTAAACCCTAATCCTCCATTGTTGAGTTCATTCTCTACATGGTTGATGTTCGGACTTAATTAGTTATGCTCGATTAGAATTAATTTAATCAAGCCCTATAATCCCCTTCCTTGTGAATCCGAGGTGGGAGAATGATCCTCAATCCCCTTAATTTCTTGAACTCAAGCTTACCTTAGTTCTTTTCATTAGTTCCGTAATTTGTTGTTAATCATCTGTTCATTAATAGCATGTTAGTTTAGAGGTTACACCTCAATCACCTTTCCAAACCACAAATCATCTTTTACACTTTAACATTTTGTGACGTTTAGAGAATCTCTTTGCCCCAATCTAGTTCTCTTAGGAGCGTTCAATCCCTGTGGATCACGATTCCGTATTTACCGGATTCTACTTGTTGCGATTAGATTTGCACTTGAATCACAAGCCATATTTTGGGCGCACCACATATCTAAGACTAACATGTCTGCAGGTGATACCAATCTACCAATCTCTATGCCCACTCCCCGGCATATAAAGAAAATAAGTGACTCACTCCCCAGTGGTGAGTCTACACACGTCACTGTGCTCTCTACTGTGGTTAACAACCCTAAGACCTTCACAAAATGTGTAGATATAAAATAATGTGTCGCTCCAGCATCAAACAAAACCCGACCCATAGTACCATGGATAGGAAACATACCCTCAATCGCGGGTGGTGCCTGTGGAGCTGCTGCCTGGTGGACGTTATATACACGTCCATACTGTAACTGCCCCTACTGCACTGGAGCTGCTGGAATGGCTGGTAGGGCTGGCACCTGGGCTGGAGCTGGGAGGGCAGGTGGAAAAAGTGGCCTCTGTGGCTCATTACGGGCTCCCTGCTGCTGTGGGGCCCTCTCTCCCTCTGGAAAATCCTGACTCCTATGGCCATGTTTATCGCACCCAAAACATCGGCCTCTGAAGTTACCTCCCCTCTGTCCCTGCTGACCACGGCCCTGTTGGCCGTTACCCCCACGCCACTGGCCTTGTTGGCCCTGATGAAGACACTGTTGGCCCTGCTGCTGACCCTGCTGTCGGTGTTGGCCTTGCTGGCCCTGCCTATAACCCCCAAATCCCTGCCTAGAATCACCTGAACGAAATCGCTTAGCAGGGTCCCCCTGGTGGGAACTCTGCTCGTGCTGACGAGTCTGTCCATGAGATGGTGCCCCACTAGCACTATTACCCCCGGTCCTGCCCTGCTGGTTGGACTCTTCTACTCTCTTGCTTCCCTGAAGATGGAAGCGGTGATCCTGGCAATGTAGCAATGCAACATTGAGTACATCAATAAAAGTACTCAGGGACAAGTTCCCTATAAGGTGCTGACGGATCCTCCAAGCTAACCCGTCCACAAATAACATAATCTTCTTACTCTCAGTGGGTGCCTTATCTGGCACGATGCTGAGAAGTCTCATGAACTCCTCCTCATACTCGGCTACGGTAGAATTCTCCTGCTTCAGATTCAGTAATTTCCGCCTCGTCTCAGTCTGCACGGCGGGTAGAAAGTACTTGCGGTCAAACCGCTCCCAGAACGACTGAATAGGGATCGTGTCCCTCTCCTCCAAGGTGGTAGTGGACTCCCACCACTGCAAAGCGGCTCCCACCAGCTTAAAGGAAGCCAATAACTATTTCTGCACGTCGGTGCACTCATACATACGGAGATGCCGCTGGATGTCTTTCTTCCATTGGCTGACTGTGATGATATATGAGCTACCAGAGAACTCAGGGGAATGCGCCTTCTGAAAAGCATCCCTAACCCTCTCCCATGCAGATGGAAGCTGTGCTGGTATTGGCGCCACTGCCTGAATCTGGGGTGTAGCCTGCTGAACTACCGCTAGTGCGGCATTCACCGCCTGAGCAACTATGGCGGCTACCTCATTAGCATTCATAGTGCCTTGTGTCGGGGCTGCTGGCTGCTCGGCCTGGGCACGCCTATCCTTCGGTGCACGTCTCGGAGGCATCTGAAACGTGAAGAAGTTTATTAGTCTACAGTCATTATCAAATCCCAAATAGCTGAAGACGTAAACGTAAAAGCAGGAATACAACAATCCTAAAAATAGGGCTCTATAGCAATAACGTTAAGCTGAACGCGAAATAAGTCGTACAGATCCTATGGACACTACTACCTGATGCTCTGATACCACCTGTGACACCCCGCCTAATTAAATACCGGGCGATCACTCCTTTATTAAATTAAATCAAGGTGAACAGTTGGTTCATTCCTAGCATCACTGTCGAAAAATAAATTTTCCAAATTTAACACCCTAATTAATTAAGCTAAGTGTCAAAACCATTTTCAAACATTACTCTCCAAATTTTATTTAAAGAAAAATTATTTAATTATTATCAACATTTCAATAAGTAAGAATCACACCACAATAATCCTAGAACGTAATTCAATTAATTAAAACATTCAATCATACAAAAATCCCAACAGTTAAAACTTAAAGTAAAACATCCATATTGAACAAATCCCAAAGTAACAGTACTAGAAACAACTGAAATAATAATGTCCCAATAAAACAGATAAATAGTGAAAATGGCGATACATGCCGCAATGTCTGAGAATGATAGGAATGGAATCAAGTAAATGAGATCGCCTAATCAAGTGGCCTGCAACTCCCACCTAAGTTGCAGCACGTTTCTTCCAAGGGATCCTAAGCAAGACGCCCCTGTGGCTGGGCACCTGTAATTTTTACATATATATACAAGAGAGAAAAGAAATAGAAACGGGTCAGAGCCCGATAGTGTGTTTGATCTAAAATTCGTTTAGCAAGTATTTAAATTGATACAAGCCAATCCAACAACATATTAGTGCGACACTTTCTTGAGAAATTCTCACCTCTCTTCTAATGTGCACGCCTATCATACTAACCTTCCCAACGAATTATCTATCATATAACACACTAATCTACCCCAACGATTTAGGATTTTCCTAGGTTACTTGCAAGATTTAAAACTGAACAACACAATTGTTTATAAAATAAGATTTCTACTTGTGATCAAAGTTCTCCTTTTAACTTTAGCAACCAATAAAGCTTTATAGTGTCATATTATACTTTCTCAAAACGTGTATCTACAATTTGAGTCATCAATCATGTCCTACTTACCAAATCACAGTAGGCAGTTCCAAATTCCATAATTTAATATATATATATATTAACTACTTGTATAATATATATATTACAACAACACCCCAAATAAAACTATGGTGCGGGCATACTCTGCTATTCAATCCCCGTATCGCTCACACTAAGGGAAATACAAGTTCGAAATCACTCTCGAACTGTACCAACATATACACAAACCATATTAAGGCGAAGCATAGATTCCAAGTCTCTAAGAGGTCAGTACATACCCTCACGCCTCTTAGGACCGTCTGAACTATCGATTCGATAGCCTGTACCAAGGATATCTATCTTCTAGGGTACAAGTCAATATCCCCCATAAAGGTCCCATCGAGATAAGACTGTCCCAGCGCGGTAACCTCAGGGATAGCAAGTAGCACGGGCATGGTTTTCACACGTATATAATATATGCATACACAATCATATAAATATACCACTTTTATTATCACAATATAGGTTCCTCTATCACCCATAATTACAACATTTATCCTTAATTTTCACATTATTAGCATTACGTATAAGGGTTCGTCTCTAACCTTAACTCGAAGGATTTTCCTACTTATTACGTGACACTCGTGGACTCTATCCTCCCAAGTATAAAATTCAGTAGGTGTCCTTTTTATATTCCAACGTAACTCTCTTACGCATCTTTCCCTTCAACACATACGTTCATCGACCCTTATGTAATTCTCCCAAAAATACAATTATTGCCCGACATTAAAGGTCCCAAAATTATTCATATGTCCCACTGGTCTTCCCTATCTCCCAAAACACTTTATTAAGGTTGTCCAAGAATTATTTCACATAAATTGAATTTAACTCATTTAGAAAGGGAAATAGGAGTCTGCCAGGAGGGGTCGATCGATCGAGGTCTGGGGCTCGATCGGTCGAGCCTTCGATCGATCGAAGCTCTAGGCTCGATCGATCGATCAAGCAGGTCTACGAAAATCTGCAGAATTGCAGTTACGGGTTTCATCTTCTAACCTTCATCAAATCCATATTTTTCAATCCCAAATGGCTCAAAAATTGTACTACTAACATTATATCATCCTACTAGGTATTTCCAACGTGAAGCATGAGGATTTCTATCATTACACATGGATTAACAGCCCGAAAATTATTATAATTATCAAGAACCCTAGAATTCTCTTAAATATGGTTCTAATAAGTATTTCCAGAAATTTCTTCTTATAAACATCATGATTTCGTGGGTAATTCCTCTACATGGCAAGGGTTTCCAGAATTTTCATCTAAACCATAACTACATGCGATTCCTATCTCATATATTTGGTTTTCTTCCATAAAAACTCATTCTAATTACTCCTAAACTAATATGAAAGATGCATCAACGAAATAAGCAAGATAAACACTTTCCTGGGATTTTCAGAAGTCTGGTTTGGTGCTGAATTCGGTATGGTTGCGTTCCCCGTCTCGCGATCACGCGTTGGTGGTGGCGGCGGTGCAAACGGTTGAGTTTTGAGCCTTGGAATGCCTTGAGAGCTCTCTCCTCTCTTCTCCAATGGCCGTTCTAGGGTTCTGAGTATTCTAACCCTAAATGATAACCCTGATATCTGATATAATCCCTTTAATTTTCGTGGGTTTAATTACCCAAAAATGCAAAATGACTAAAATGCCCTTCCGGGTTACTAATTAGGCCTAAAAATGCCCCGAGACCCAAACTAAACCCCCGGGTACACTTTTCTGACTATCTCGACCCTTTTGGACGCGTTGGCGCACTCAAAACGACCATACAAACAACTTATAAAATATTCACTTTTATTTATCACTATTTAGTCCCGACGCGACACGGGCGCGTCACGACTCAAATTTTCGAAATTGTCATTTTAATCACTCATGACATTCAATATAACCAATATTATGTATTACTTTGTTCATTAGTAATATTCAACAAATTTCCCATAATTACTAACTCTCACCGCGTTAATAATTATATCATAATTAATTTTCGAATTTATATTAAATAATTAATTCACATTAAATTATATAAATCCTCAAATTAATATAGCATAAAAATACGGGATATTACATACTTACCCCCTAATAACGGAATTTCGTCCCAAAATTCAGAAAATAAGGCATACCTGGTAAGAACAAATCTGGATATCTTTCTCGCTTATCTGCCTCGCGCTCCCAAATGAATTCCTCCACATTATGGTGCTCCCACTGGACCCGTACAAGTGGAACTATCTTCGACCTCAACCTCCTCTCACTAAAGTCTAGGATAGCCACCGGTCTCTCCTCGTAAGAGCTGTAGGGCTGTAAGTCTATCTCATCTATCGCGATGTGAGTATGGGCCATATCATCCCGAAGATATCGTCTCAACGACGAGATGTGGAATAAAATAATAATAATAATAATATTATATTTATTTATTCATTTTTTGACTTTTGACCCCATGGAACTCTTAGGCCTATTTTAGCATCCAACAAATATGGTCAAATTATTTTTAAACCCAATAAAACGTTTTACAATAATCACGTAAGTTCGCGACCTGCGCGACACGTGCTAACAATAGTTTCAGCCCCAAAATTATTGAAACTTCTCGTTCAAAATTGAATATCATGTAGGAACTTCAGGTCCTAATTACTGAGATCTTCGGGTCCTCAAAATCAAAACTTCTAGTTTGATTTTACGAGATATTTTATCATGTTCAAAAATTGAACATCAATTGCGAACTTCAGCCCGCAAAAATTTAAATAAGAATTGGGAACTTCAGGCCCAAATTATTGAGATCTTTAGGTCATCAAAATCAAAACTTCTATTTTGATTTTACGAGACATTTTATCATGTTCAAAAATTGAACATCGATTGCGAACTTCAGGCCACAAAAATTTAAATAAGGATTGGGACCTTCAGACCCAAATTATTGAGATCTTCAGGTCCTCAAAATCAAAACTTCTAGTTTGATTTTATGAGACATTTTATCTTGTTCAAAAATTGAACATCAATTGCAAACTTCAGGCTGCAAAAATTTAAATAAGAATTGGGAACTTCAGGCCTAAATTATTGAGATCTTCAGGTCTGATTTTATAGTACATGTTATTATCATGTCCAAAAAAAATGTCTAAAAGTTAAATCCAAGATTAGTCCAATATTTAAATGGAGTTGGTCCGAGTTAACATACTCAGTTGAGTCCGAGTTAAGTTAGTGAGTTAATTTCAAGACAAATCAGCGAGTTAAGGCCAAGATAAATCAATGAGTTAAGGCCAAGTGAATAACTCACACAAAAAAATATACACACACTGAGTTAACACTAAATCTGTTTAGATTTTCCAAAAAAAAAAATCTCAAAACCTTAAAAGCAAGAAACGGTGGCCAAAAAAAACTTTAGCCTGTTTTTTTTGTTAAAAAAAACGGAACCCACGAAAAAGATTACATTCGAAAAAGATTACCTCCGAAAAAACCACTGGAGACTAATAATGACGGCTACGAGCTTGTTCGTGCTGATAACGTGTTGTAAAATAAAGGAGCATAGAGAGAAGTATATATAGAGAGGAAGAGTTCTCATTAATTGGTGTGTTTAATCCTTCACAAGAGGGTCCTATTTATAGCTTCTTGGCTTTCATCACATCCATTGGATCAACAATGAGATGGATGGTAGAGATTAAATTCCATTAAATGCATCTCACCAAACCACCCATAGTAACTTAGGTCTTAGGTGGTTTCACATTTAATGCATTCATATTCCAATACTAATAGGAGTGGACATCCACTTAAATAGGATAAATATAAGATTTATAACAGTATTTTGAATGTTTTTGGTATTTTATTTTATTATTGGCGCACGTATTGCGCATAACATCGTCGAAAAGTGCATATTAACATGTCATGTCATTAAACACCGCATGCAATCTGAACATTACGCAATACATAATGCGTTATTTATTGTTTTCTTATCACAATACGCAATATCGCGCAATTAAAATCTCTGCTCTGAAGTGTGTTCACTTACATTAAATCTCCCACACCTAATTCCATATTTTACTCAGATTTGGATTTATCAAAAGATATAATTTCAAGTTTGGAGTTTAAAAAATAATGATTCTCAGTTTTGTTTTATATAAAATTATTTGTTAATTATATTGACATGAAATTTGTTTTTTTCTAATGATGACTTTGAATTACAGTGAGTTTTGTAATGTACAAAAAGGTAGCATTTGGAAGTGAACATAATTTTAATAAAATAATAAGTTAATAAAAATTATAATAGTTGGAATTATTTTATAGTAGATGGAATTAAGAACATAATTTTAATATGTAATGTAAAAAAAGTGAAATTATTTATGTAGAAAAATATACTTTGAATTACATTACGATAAATTCTTATTCTACATTACATATTTATATATTCTTTATTTTTTTCTTTTTCTTTATATCAATCTAGAGATCTTTTCATTAGGTTTAGATTAACAATGATTATTAGCGATGGTGATTTAAGATTATTTTTATTTGTTCTTAGAGGCAAATAGATGAGTTATCTATGAAGATGGAGGAAATAACCCATGGTGAATTTGTAAACATGTTACACGACATTGTCCTTTTTCTAAATAATCCCTATAAATTCTATATTCTAATTTGTGGGGTTTATTTTTCGATGTATCCAATGTTTTTTTTATAACAAGTTATGTTTTTTGTTATAATTATTCATTCTTTTGGAACATATAAATGAGTGTTGTTTGTATTATAGAAAATCATTTTGGAGTTGTGATTATTTTTGGTGATTAAATGTATATAAAAAAGAAAAGTATGTATAGAGCGGGAACCTCACAAAAAGGTCAAAATAGCCAAAGCAAGGGGAGGGAATATCCTACCCCAAACAACTATCTAGAATAAAAAATAAAAATAAAAACTAGAAATATTACAATATACAAGGCAGACGCCTAAAAGAAGTATCCGAACTAGAATTGTAATAATGATTCAGGTAAGCCCCATTGGTTGCAAGGCATCGAGTTAGGGTTACTTCTTTTAGGTTTCTTCCATTTGCTTGCTATAGACTTCACCATGCCTTCAATGTCTCTGATTAGCCCATTGACAATCTGGGAGCAAGAAATTGTCCTTAGCATGTTGTTGAAGGTGTTGTTAGGAGCATGGCCAATGGAAGAATACATAATGTAACGCCCCGACCTGGATTTATGGGCTAACCGTGGACAACTCAGTCCGTCCCGGACGTTAGGTGTGAAGTACAATGAGACAAACTAAATAATTTTGCTAGCCCAATTTTATTTAATTAATATTTTCACTTGTTAGTATGCGATTCCAATTTATATCAAGCTAAGTATGGGACCCATGGGAAGCGTTCTCGAAATTCAAGCATACAGAGCCACTAGCGTAAAATTAAAAGAATACTTGGAATTTTGTACAATTTATGGTACCAAAATAAAAGGATGAGTCAAACACCCAGTGAAAAATACAACAATGCAACATAGAACCTAAGGGTAGAAAAGGGACTCTATAACGAACCATCTGCGTGTACATGCAAATATCATATATATATATATATATATATATATATATATATATATATATATATATATATATATATCCTTAATCATATATATATATATATATATATATATATATATACACATACATACTAATGAATGAATCCCTTTATTTTCAAAATGTTACTTAAGTTGACTAAATCACACTAATCTATAAAAAAAAAACTTTTATTACTTGACTTAACACTGATTTTTCGATTTAAAGCACCCGATTAAATACTTAAACAAGATAGCATTTGTTTAGGAGATACGCATTATTTACTGAAATTTTCCATTTACTCCCACCAAATTCACTTTAATATTTTCCTTGAAAACTACTTTCAATACACACGCACTTAGTGTTAGAAAATACTTATTTTCCTCTTAAAACCGCTTAAAACACACACACTTGGGTTAATTATGTGTTAAAACTATGTTAGGTTGCTTGATTTTCCATCAATCATTTCCCTTGTGCCATTAACTCACGCTTTACTTGGACTTAGTCATTTTCATATTTCTCGTCCAAATTACCTTTTCAAACACAGGAACATTTACCTTTTCAAAACAAGAACATTTATTAATTTCATTCTGTAAAGATTGTCTTTTCTCAATTTTTTTTAGCACAATCAATTTTTTTAAGGGTTTTTACCAATTAATCCCGTTTATTAAGTATATAGTTCAATAGGTCATAACATCTTTTTTTGCTCCGTCAGGTCCCATGAAATAAGATTTTTGTTCCAATAGGTCCTATTTGTAAACATACAGTGAATATTCACTGTATGTACAAATAGGACCTATTGAGAAAAAAATGTTGTGATAAGACCTATTTGAAAATATCCCCTTCAAACAGGACTTAATAGGAAGATCCCCATTTTTTTTTATCATGTTCCACTTTTTCTCATTGTCTTTTTGCTCGTAATACACAAGTATCGCGTACTTTAATGGGCTTCACACCATCAGCAACGCCACCATATGCTTTGGCTAGTGACTTTGGGTCTTTTATCCCAGGGCTCCAGGCCCTTCTTATACTTTTTTCGGCTGCATTAGAGTCCATATTATTGTGTTTTACATTTACTAAATGTCCACACAATACAATTTTTACCGACCGAAGCCAAAAATCCTGAGGACTACGCACCATATTCGTATATACTTTAGAAATTACCATTTCATGTCATTTACACATTTATGTTGATTTCATTCCGAAAATCAATTCGATTTAGGACTATTTTGGGTAACACCTTTTCCAATAGTTTTTCTTCTTAAAATGTTCCACTTTACGTAAAATTACCATTTTATCCATTTGTTTCCAAACTTGATTTTTTTCCCTTTTCACAAGTGTTATTTTTTCAAAAATATTATTAAGTTACACACGATAACTTCTTAAATGTTTGTACTTATTAACACTTCTTTGACACTTTAGAGTAACGCACTTCTTAAGTTGGAATCTCTTTATTTTATTACTTTCTTTATCAAAGAAATCGATTAGCATTTTGAAGACTACTTTAAAAAAAAACACCATTTTTCCTTTATTAACACATGTAGTCTTGAAAACATACACTAATCATATTTTCAATATTCATTAGCACACTTTAGGGGATGAAACTTCTATTTTATTCACTTTATGTTGAAACTCATTAAAACGTCTATTATACTTTTTTATATTATCAACCTTAAGATACTATAACTTTATACAAAGGGAAGAGGGATTTTAAGTCCAAAGTCCATAAAAATGAGTTTAATACATGATCAACGTGAGAAATTTTATAATACTTACAAAAACATACCTTTTAAGACTAATGGACATTTTTGTTCATCAAAACTTGAATAAATGCCTAACTTCATGGAAATCTTATTTTTATAAGAATACTCTCAAACTTTTCACATAAAATATCTTAACAGGGTGGATATTATTTCAAAACATTTTATTTCATAAAATGTTTAAATACCAACTCTTCTTTAAACCATATCATTTTCTCAAAACTTAAAAATCATTTGTAAAACCATTTTACATAAATAATGAGAAAATAAGCTTCTTACAAAATGCATGCATTCTAATCATAAAACTCTATATACAAGACCAAATATTAATGAACGGAGTTCTTAAACTTAAAGAGTAGAGTTTCTCACCTCAAAAATGCTATAGTATAATTGGATGAAGAAGAGGGGATGATGGCAACCTCCTACCTCCTAAGGTGACCTCAAGGAGGTTGGCTAGCTCCACAAGTATGCTCTGTGAAATCTCCTAGAAAAATTCCCTTCAAGCTCCATTAATTTTCTTCATTTCTTCCTTTAAAAATCCCCAATAACATCTCCATAAAATGGCATCTTGCCTAACATGTAGTAAAAATTGGGTTTTTAAGCTTAAATAGAGTAGGAAAGAGTTAAAAGTATGGTGGTTTATGTGGAGGAATGGTGGTGCTAGGGTGGTGGATGGTTTTGGTGGTGGAGAAGCTCTAAGAGCTAGAGAGAGAAAAATCTAATTTTAAAAATGCAAGAAATGGCCGTAAACACCCTTTAAATTCTCAAAAAAACCTTAAGGTTAAATTCCAAAAATTTCCCAAGCTTAACCCCCGAGTTGATCTGCTGTTGTGGGAGTGTGATACATATCTTAATCCAATGGTTTAGATCGTGATAATATTTTATAAAACTATAAAATCTGATTTCTATAGTCTCGTTCAAAAGAGACTAAACCTCGTTCCAATAAGAATCTAACGAGGCTGGTAAAAGAGAATAACTGATTATCCTTCGATGGTCATTTGAGGCAGCTGTTTAAACGACGAAGACCTATCATTCGAATGACCTTATCTTAGTTATAACGGGATTCGAATCTCGTTCGGACGACCCATTGTCTCATCCAAATGACCCTAAAAATTTTAAATTCCAAATAAGGCCATTTTCAATCCATTTAATTGCAACAAAGCATCAAAATCATCCAAATTTGGCACACGGTCTAACTTATAAAGTCCAAATCTTAAATGGGCCACTTGTAACAACCCATATTTTTTTAAATGGAATTTTTATTTATTTATTTTGGAAATCGGAGCTTTGGGATTTTTATTTTGTTGTTTAGGGTCGTCCAAACAACAACGTATGTCATTTGAACGACGTCTCATGTCGTTTGAACGACATGCGTCAGTCGTTCGAGCGACAGTGAGGCAGTGGATCTTATTATAGTCCTAATCTTATTCTAACTCTTAAACTCTTTTAAATACCAAAACTGATTCGGGGCTGGGACTCTTAAAACACTTTTCTCTCAAACTTTTCTCCAGTAATCTTCTCTAAACATATTTTATCTCATATGCAAACCCTAGCCCATATTTTATTCAATGTTCAACCTTAGATTTGGAGGCCTATTTGGGGTTATCTCATGTTGGGGCTAGAATGTGATTTGATTATTTTCGCGAGAGGAACGTGATGGTATGATAAGATTTAGAGGCTAAAATTTATATGTCGATTCATGTGTCGATTTTCAGGTACGGGACTTACACAATATGCTTTTAAATTCTCGAAAGAGTATTCCGTTTGTTTTTCTGTGTCGATTGCACTCATGTGGAATTGTGATATTCTTTTGAAATCTGAAAAATTGTTGGAATCTAACTCTGATTCATTGTGATATATTATATTGTGATTTGAGCATAATGTCATGAGATTTTAATATGGCACAGAGAATGGGCACCCGCCAAAAGTCCAAAATCCGAACATGCTTAAGAATGCATAAGTGCGGTGAGGTGTGGCCTGGTGACTCATTGATGTGTTGTTGAGAAATTAATATTGATACAATGCTTGAGTATTGTATTTGATTTGTATACGCGAATTCGTATTGTTGCGATTTATTCATCGCACTAATTATTTTTAGCATCTATTCATGTCATATTGTGTACTTCCTCATATTTTCTTTTAGTTGGCAGGTTAGCGTGGATTGGGATGCTATGGACTATTTTGGAGTATTTTTTAGAGCATGGATTGGAAGATGTACATTGATGTAATTATTAGTGGTGGAAGTTTAGTTGGATAATTTTGTATTCGAGAGAAACATTATTGTAATTATTATTGTGTAAATAGAAGAATTGTGGTTTTGTCATATTTAAATTGTGGCATTTAGATTCTCTATACTCATTGTTGTTGGTTTTAGTTTATTTTTATTGTAGTAGCACGCGCGCGTGTCCTTTTTTTGGGCGTGTGGGGTGTTACAATACTAAATCACCAAGTTACATGGGTACGGTCAAAATCATGGGGGCGGGTGTTACATTCTTCCCTCCATAGGGAATTTCGTCCTCGAAATTCTCAATCCATCAATTCTTCGAGATCTTGGGGTTATCAACTCTCATTTTAGGTCATAGGGGTCTTTCAAGGCTAAATCACCAAAATCCTCAATCACTAAGAAGTCATCATACGTTATTTCACAAGGGGTTGTCTCCAAAGAACTCGACATACAATATATTTTAGCGCTCACCATCAGGCTAGCCATCCTATCATATAACAATCCTCAAATCTCCATTTACCCGATGATCACACTCAATCAAGTCCTAAGTCTTCCTCGCTAACAATCAAGGCATACCAGCACATCCACTAAAGAAACACTCTCTAGTGGTCAGTACTCACTCAAGTGCAAGACGAAACACAACTAACACCAAATCCATCACCAAAAACTATTTTAATTTCTAGGACTATATATCCGAGTCTCCCTTGGATTATCGTGTCATCTTGACCACAAACATTTACTTATACATGATATGAACCCCATAGCTAGTCACTCACTTAAAGAAATGACATACTGATTAAGTTACAAATCGTGCGTCCGACTGGTACCTCACTTAAGATTCTTTTTCTATCCTAGGGTCATTCTAGGCATCCAACTATGGAACACTCGCCCGAGTACTACACCAATCCACTCATTGTGGTAAAATAACACTACGTGTTGCATTTCCTCCAGTCCTAACACTTTACGATATTCGCAAATTACAATCCTTCTCTTTACAACCACAACCGCTAATTTCCAAGCTGGCCAACTCATAAGATCGCTAATCTTAAGAAATGAGGATATTACGAGGGAATCATGTGGTAGAACGCGCAGCCACACGTACAAAAACTTGTGCAAAATAAAAGATACTCCAAATAAGACCGCACTTAGCTGCCGAGTTCCAATGACCACACCTATCCAACTGCACTCTCATTAAGCCAAGTTTTTCCATAATGAACAATCAATATAAGACAATCCCAAGTTATCAAAATTGAAAGAACAAATCTTAACTACCGAATTAAAAGAATATGATGAATTGAAATGAACGAACTATTGTACTAAAAAAATCCCACCTATATGCAACAGACTATGGTTTACGAAGTACGACCCTATGTTGCATGCTTGGAGTTCATAACTCATCTTTAACATTCTCAAGAGAACCTAGTCTAGCCACAAAATCAGGCTTAAGTCACCAACCATGATGAATCAGGCCATGAACCTTCCATTCCCATGAGACGAACGTAATGTACGAACCTATTGTTTTTTAGGAAGTAAACATTGGGCTTCCCTCCTTAGTATTAATCCTTCCCCCTCTAATCCTCAACAACCAATAAGAGCCATTCCACTCGAAGAATGCCAAACACAATTGTTAACGTTAACCTTGTCCATCTCTTTAGTTAACGTGATGTCGTGACCAACCTAACACACCTAGGTTACTGTCTACTTTATTGTATAGTGATTGTATCCTAACATCTCCCTTGGTAATTCCTAACTAAGAGAAACTCTCACCTTATTACAACCATCAATGACACAAGGTCATCACTGCTCTTATCTTTGAATTCTAACCAAACTGAATTTATGTGACGGCCATACCGATCGTTATTGACACTATAAGGATAACAAGTACTACACAGGTCTACACCTACTAATCCGTACAAGTCTGGCAAGATATGCCAATAAAGAATCCTTTATCTACTAGAGTTATTTTTACTTACCTTGTCGACACACATCGATACCCTATTCATACTTTGATATCCCATCTGGGGTGATATTCTCAAGTCCTTAACATGACATCATCAACCTAAGTCTCCAAGGTATTTCTTAGTACTCACCAAAATAAAGTATGACACTTTCAACACTAGTCATCCTATGACAAATGAGTATCATGCCCAATAATGAAATTAATATCCAATTTCCCTCAGAAGGTCGCATCACCTATTTATTCTAAATTAGGTGACCACACTAATTACTATATAATTCGAATCCTTTGAGGTTGACCAATAACTTGAGATCATCACATGACCCTCAATTCAACCATCATTAATACACTTGCACTCCATAGCACTGAATTTAACTGTTTCCCTAAGGACACCAAGCATACCCCAACGTAATTATCACCAAAGACTTGTTAAGATCTCATCACCTATGATACTCTCGTAGTAGGTAAACTCTACTGGTTTCCTAATATTCATCCCACGACTATTAGATGCTCACAAGGATACTAGCCTACAAGTCTCCACACATGGTGAACTATAATTATTGTACACTTATGTGTAACAGACTTACTGCCAATAACTCACAACCCACATTATAACTTACAATACACGTTCATCAATTGATAATTACTAAGGCACTTATCTATAATGATAACATC
Source organism: Sambucus nigra (assembly GCA_949130495.1). NCBI lineage: Eukaryota > Viridiplantae > Streptophyta > Magnoliopsida > Dipsacales > Adoxaceae > Sambucus > Sambucus nigra. Next base: position 53,537,131 of record OX422223.1, read on the forward strand.
CTATCAACTAAGCCATGATTACACATCCTCAAGTAATGACCATCACGGATCTACTTGTCTATTAAATTGTTAAATGCTTACGACATGACACTACCCCCAAGGATCAAGTTCGCCTAAATCATATCTCTTATTCAATGGACATTATTTACCTTTATTAATATCGTAACAAACCTCTCACATCATCAAAGGCTAGTACAGGTGCACCTCACACTAAAGAACATGGTGTCACCACTAATGGCCTATATAGAAATTCCTAAGTCACTAACACACCTAAATTAAAAGCATCGAGAACTGTTTATGGAAATTAACCTGGACACCTGCTACTTGGCAATGAATTGCCTGCATGCTAATCTCTTTAAATGCATCGTCGAGAACACGAATCGAAATCATCACCTGCCTAGCATGACCATCCCAAACCCAACACCGACTTCAAAGATCCACTACCGACCTGACAATGTCACTCCCGAAAGGAACCTTAAACTAAGAGCTCTAATACCATTTATAACAGATATATGGGCTACCCGTGGGTAACTCGGTCCGTGCCGAACGCTAGGTGTGAAGTGTAATGAGTCAACCTAAATAATGTTGCTAATCAAGTTTTATTTAATTAATGTTTTCACTTGTTAGAATGTATATCAAGCTATGTGTAGGACTCGTGGGAAACATCCCCCCTCAGACAAGAAATTTCGTACAAATTGTCGTAACAAAGGAAATGGAATGAGTTGAATGCCCAGTGGAAAATACAACAATACAATATAGAATCGAACGACAAAAAATGGACGCTATAACACACCACCTACGTGCACATGCAAATACTATATATATATACACACATATACACATACGAATGCAAGAATATGTTTATTTTCAAAACGTTACTTGAGTTAACCAAATCACATTAATCTTCTAAAATACCCCTTTTATTACTTCACTTAACAATGATTTCCCGATTTAACGCACCCGGTTAAATACTTATACAAAGTAGAGTTTGTTTAGGAGAAACATTTTATTTACCAAAATTTCTAATTTACTAACACAAAATCTACTTTAGCCTTTTTCTTGAAAACCACCTTTTAACACACGCGTTTATTCCTTTTCGGCAATGCCACCATATGCTCTGGTCATGATTCTGGGTCTTTCACCCTAGGGCTCTGGGCCCTTCTAAATTCTTTTTCGGTTCCATTAGAGTCCATATTAATGTGTTTTACATTTACCAAATGCCCAAATTATACCATTTTTACCCACCGAAGTTGAAAATTCCGTGGACTACACCCCATATTCGTGTTACATTTTAGAAATCATCATTTCATGTCCTTTACACATTCGCTGATTTCATTCCGAAAATCACTCCATTTAGGACCATTTTGGGTAAGACCTTTTCCAATATTTTTCTTTAATGAAAATGTTATGCTTTACGTAAAATTACCATTTTACCTATTTGTTTCCAAACTTGCATTTTTCTACCTTTTCACAAATGTTATTTTTCCAAAAACATTGTTCAGTTACACAGGCTAAATTCTTAAATGTTTTTCATTCATTAACACTTCTTTGACACTTTGGAGTATCACACTTCTCAAGTTGGAATTCTTTATTTCATTACTTTCTTTGTCAAAGAAATCAATTGGCATTTTGAAGACTACTTTATAAGAAAAACACCAATTTTCCTTTATTAACATATATAGTCTTGAAAACACACACTTATCATATTTTCAAATTCATTAGCACACTTTAGGGGCTGAAATTTCTACTTTCTTCCTTTAATGTTGAAACTCATTAAAACCTCTATTATTCTTATTTATATGGGCATCCTCAAAATACTACAACTTTATACGTAGGGAAGAGGGATTTTAGGTCCAGAAGTCTATAAATATAAGTTTAATACACGATTAACATGAGAAATTTCATACTACTTGCAAAAACATGCCTTTAAAGAAAACTCTAAAACATGACATATAAAATTTCTTAACAAGATAGATATTATTTCAAAATACTTTGTAAGAACATATTTCTTATCATGTACATTTGTTGTAATTGGCTTAATTCCGGAAAAAATAAATTAAGTCTAGGCTAGTTTTATTATGGATTTTAATTGGAGCCTATGACAAAGTTCAAGTCCAAAAATGTGCAATTTAAAGCTTTGAAGAAGATTTCAAGACAAGACGTGTTTCATATGTTTAAGATCACTCAGGTATGAATACTTGTGAGCATTTGGGTAATTTAGTATGTTGATTAAAAGCTGGGTGATTTAAATGTTTGGGAATTAAATCTTTTTTTTTGCGAAAATGTTTTTTTAAAAATATTTTTGAGTTAAAATAGTTTGCAGAAAATTCGAGGAATTATTTAAAGAAAAATATTTTGTTTACACAATGTCGCTCGAATGAGACAGCGGATCATTCCCTTATCGCGCGAATGAGATCCACTTCTCGCTCGAATGAGTTGTGCTGCCTCGATTTTCATGTTTTGGTTTTCTTGTACTCTGTGTTGCTCAGATATATATAAACGACTCTGCGAAAGTTTTTAAAGTGCAGAACAGTTTCGAAAAAGACATTCCCTTATAGTTTTTCATCATACGAAATTTATTCAAGATCAAATTATTCAATTCCAAAGTTTGTGATCTTGAAACGTGTTTACCGAAAAATAATTCATTCATTGACTACATCGACTGAGGTCGTTGGGAGTGCTTGAGGGTATTCCTTACTGAAGATAGAACTGTGTATTCTTGAGGAGTATCTGCAATTGTTCCTTTGCTGACAAAACTGACCGACACCTGTGGGTATTCGTGTGTCACCCTATTTCATTGTAATCCGTGTAAGTTGTGTCTTACAAATTATAGTGAAATAAAAAGGTTTTGCCCTTCGGGGATTTTTCCTGAAATTTTTTGTACCGCATGCTTTATTCATTTAATGGATTTAATCACTTAGATGGATGTTTAGGGTTTAAGGGCTTAAAGTTGGTTTTAACTAATTTGGACAAATCTATTTTTACCTAAAGTTCACCTTAAAGGGCCTTCTCAAATTGGTATCAGAGCTTGTTGCACTACTTTTTTGTGTTTGTGATCCCGTGACTTTAGGTATGCCTTTTGGTGGTTTTGATGATTTCAGAACTCACCTGTTTGAATCGTCTCATTGGAAATCTCACATGAAAACTGCTCTTAATAAATTGGTTAATAAGGGTGAGTGTGAAAAGTGTCTTTTCTGCGAAGGGTATGGTCATAGGATAGATGAGTGTCCCACTAAACTTAGGGAGATTTTGAATAAACCCATTAATCGTGGTTCTACCCTTAGTTATAGTGACCCAGAAGAAGAAAACTTGTATGCTAGTAAGCATGAACTTCCCACCTTTGTGGTTAGTCATGTAAGTGATAAAGACTTACCTTTCCATGATTCTTCTACAACCACAGAAGTTGATACACCTAAGAGTGAGAGTGAGGGTGAGGTGAGTGAGGATGAGAGCAAAGACGAGAGAGATTTGCAAACTCCTTTTAAAGAATTGTATAAAGAAACATTAAAAGCAAAGATATCAAACTTGAAATTAGGAGCTATGTTAAAAGAACGTGCCTTAGAAAAAAAATAATTCCAATGCTTTAATTGAGGATCTTAGGGAACGTGATAAGAAAATTTGAGAGAAGCTAGAATATGTCGAGGGTGAGAGAGATAGTCTTCGAGGGTTGATGGAGGCTATGAAAAGGAACTTCTTGAGTTTGAGAATTCTACGCGTTTACTTGAGTCAGTGATAGGTGAGCTTGAGGAGAAACTGAGAGATTCGAGTAAAGTTAAGTTTGATTTGGAGGCCAGGTCTGAAAAGCTTGACAAAATCTTAGGCACCGTCGAAATCAAAGATAATCGGAGAGGTATTGGCTTCGATAATCATGTCGCACCTGCACCCAAAGCCAAAACCATGCAAACAAGAGAGCCGCCTAGGAACTTTAGGAGAGAGCCTCCTAGGAACTTAAGGAGAAAGCCACCTAGGAACGTTAGGAATAATCGCCCTTTTGCAAACATTCCTCACCGAATCTACACTTGCACTCATTGCAATAGGAGAGGTCATCTTAGATGGTTTTTCTATGATCTTAAGAACACTCCTAGAAAGTCTAAGAATAAGGTCGTTCCGGTTTCCCAAACCCCCACTTGTTGTTTCACAACTACTTGGGTTAGGAAGTTGGATTTAGAGGCGTTAGGTATTAGGCTTGGTGATACGCTTGTCATTTCCCATAGTTCTTCCCACATTTCATCCATTGGTTGAGCTTGTTCGTCATTTTGTCATACACTAGTTTTTGCATCATGTTTTAGATTTTGCTAGTGTTATGATGTGTGTCTAGTTGTCTTTTATTTATTTGAGTCTTATTTAAAAATCCAAAAAGATTTTACTTTTGATAAAACTTTTGAAAATACAAAAAGATTTTTGGTTATTAAGTCGCGAGGTTGCATGTTTGATGTGGCATATTGGTGTGCTTGAACCCCCCTTCCTTTCATTATCCATGTGGCTAGGACTTTTGGTCATTATTATTGATGCTTAGAATGATCTTAACCATTGCACTATGGGGTTGTTTCGAAGTTGATATGCAGTTTGATTTGACTTTGTGTATATGCCAGTCTTGCACACATGCACGAGTTTATATGAATGTTTGACTTCGCTTGTATATTTGAGTTTGGTGAGACGTTCTTATCTCAATTTTGTCATTTATGCGTAAGTAAACTTAAGGAGGAGGTGTGCATGTAAGAACCGTTTTCGCGAGGATAGAAATTTTAAAAAAATGATTTGTGTTCACGGGAGAGGGCTGGGAGAGTGCAAAATTGACTCGTCGTGAAAGCCACCGTTTAAAAGAACCCAAAAGAAAATCAAGGAAATACAAATTCATATGCCAATAATTAGGGCCAATAAGACATTCTCTAAGTTGAGATTGATAGATATTTCTAAAGATTTTGAAAAATTCATATATATGAGGAAGTTTGGTTGGATATAAATTTAAACAGGTTTGCACCACAAATCCTACGTTGAAGCATCGTATCATGACGCTATTGTTCGTAGAATCATCAATAATCCAGTCTTGTGTTCATGTTGTTAGTTTAGTTCATTAAACTCACACTTATTTTGTCACAAATGGCTTTAATGAAGTTTGATGATTTCTTGCTATCAATTAGAACTTCTTGGTCGGTTCGACGTATTAAAATGGTGACTCATTTGTTGTAGTTCACGCCCATACAGTCCACATTATTGTTTGAGCACATTGGTACTATGTTAACATGTAATTCTCGTTGGTCGTTTTACTTTATTTTTGTGTTTCTTTTCTGTTTTGAGTCTATTTTAGGTCTGATTCAGCTTTCCAGGTACTGTTTTGCAATAATTTTTTCACTTGGTAACTCCTTATTGATTTTGGGGTATTTCTGGAAAATAGCATTTCTCATTCAAACGACTCAGATATTGTTCATGCGACTTATGATGTCGCGAGGAGTCTTCGTTCTAGCGAGATTCTTTATCATTCAAGCGACATATGTGTGTCACGTGATGTTATCGTTCGAGCGACCTATAAAAACGACTATAGGATTTCTTGGATATATCGCTCAAGACATCGCTTCATTTTCTCATCCTCGTCACTGTTATGCGATTTTACCTGCGAAAATTCAAAACAAATAAAAAACCTCCATTTTTAGAATTTGAAGCTTCGAGTTTCTAGGTTTCCATCTCTGTCTTCACATAAGTGCTACTTATATTCATCGTTTCATTGTACTCAGTCATTTCCAGTCTGAGTTAGAACTTGGATGAAGCCTCCTGTATATCTGTGAGTTTGCGTAGTCTTTAGGTGATTTGGAGTTGTGTGTCTCAAACAATTTGCAGGTATGTTGTTATCATTATTTCACCTTTTGCTGGGTTTCATGTATGATGTTTGATTCCAGGTTGTATCCGAACAAAGGGAAAGTACACTATTTTGATCTGTTTTAACTGATTTTACACTGTTTTAACAGATGTTTCCTCTGAGTGAATCAATCATTATTATTTCAGTTTGGGATAAAAAATCATTTGATTGAGTAGGATTGGTTGTTGTTTTAGAATATTTTTCTGATTTATGTTGTTGTCGTGGTTGGTGTTCACGGGGGTTCAATTGGATGTTTTGTACGGAGATAGATTCTTAGGTGTTTGTTTCTCGATGATTGTACCCTTTCACACATTACACTCTTTTGTCATGCCACCTAGACGTCGTGGTGCCCCTTCAGGCCGACTCGATGAGTCGCCACCCTTTGCTCGAGCTCAGACTAGTAGACCCCAGTACTCCCTAGTGAGATGGGTCACACGTGTTGAGCATGGTCAATATTGCTTATTGGGTCTCCATATTAGGTCTGTTGTTCAGGAGCGTGTGTTTTGTTATTATGAGTTTCATTAGTTAGGTATTTAGCGCTTATAATCTGGTAGGGGTTGGGATCACCTGTTTGAGGCTCATGGGGTTGTCTATCCGGATATTATTTGCGAGTTCTTCTTCCGCGCTCTTCCTAATGCTAAAGGAATTTTTTCTACTGTTCGTGACGTTCCTGTTCTCGTCACAGTAGATCTTATAGCAACATTTCTACACCTTCCCCGTGTCCCTAAAGCTGTGTTTCCCCGTTATTCCGACAATGGTGCTACATCTGAGGATATTTTGCATCATTGCTTCTAGGAGATTCCCCAGGCAGGTGCTACTATGTATCACTGCCATCTTTTCCCTGCCTTTCGAGTTCTTAATAGGTTTGTGTCAACATCTATTTATCCTCGAATAAATCATACTCAGATCGGGTTTGACATTATCTATTTTATGTTCCATGTCTCTCAGAGGTGGGATATCGATTTACCGACTGTCATGCTATGTGTTATATCCTCTGTCACCGTCAGTGGTACCACTCCTGTCCGCCCTGCTCTTCCTTATGGGATTCTCATTTCCCTCATTTGCACTGCTGCTTGGGTTCCTATTTTAGAGGATGACCAGTGTCTCCCTATGCCTGCTATTATTGATCATAATACTCTCACACGTTCAGAGAGTCATTTGCCACAGGCTGTGAGAGCTATAGCTCCACCCACTGAGGGAGCTTTCTCCGATGCTGATCCTTATCAGCCTGTTGGTCACACTGATCCGAGCACCTCTAATTTTTCTCAGCCACGCCCCTCCACACTTGCACCCACACGTCCTGTTGAGGAGGAGGTCTATTCTTTACAAGCACAGGTATCTGCCGAAACTCGGATGTATGATGCTACCATTGCTAAATTTGATGCTGAGGCTGAAGCCCGTGTTCGTGTTGAATCTAGGATGACGGTATTCTTTGATGAGATGCGACAGCTAGAGCAGCCGAGAGATGCAGGATCCTCTAGACTCAACCATATTTCATCTACATACACTGATGATGATGATGCTAATGATGATGATTCTCCTACCGATGTCTAGCTGTATTTGTTTTTTCATTGTATCTAAGACATTGATATTCCTGGTGTATTTATTTATTCTCTGATATAATGTACTCTTATGGTCAATTGTATCATCATTGGTTTCATTTTATGGCATGGATGTATAGTTTCTTTTGCAGTTTTAGTGATTCTCTCATTATGATTCAGTTACGACAATCTTTTGCTATCCATAGTAATACTGATATTGTTTATCTATCCATGCTGTTTATTCTCATATATTCATGCTAGATTTCGTGTGTCTATCCCACCTTTTGTCTATTCCAGGCAAAAAGGGGGAAAGATATGTGATGTAAGGGGAGTATTTATTATGATATTATACTTGTTTTGTTCCTCCATACTTCATTTGGGTATTTGTTTGTGTCTCGTGTGTGTAGGTATATTTTTTCAGAGATTCAGATATTTATTGATATATCACATTTAGAGACATAATCAGATTCGGATGCTTGCCGTTTATTCAATTTCATCATGTCCTGTATTTTTATCATTTAGAATTTTGGGATAGGACGTGTACTTTTTACGGTATATAGCATTTCTATTTAGTTTTGTCCCGAAATAGCCAAAGGGGGATATTTGTAAGAACATATTTCTTATCATGTCCATTTGTTGTAATTGGCTTACTTCCGAACAAAATAAATTAAGTCTAAGCTAGTTTTATTATGGAGTTTAATTGGAGCCTACGACAAAGTTCAAGTCCAAGAATGTGCAATTTAAAGCTTTGAAGAAGATTTCAAGACAAGGCGTGTTGCATATGTTTAAGATCACTCAGGTATGAATACTTGTGAGCATTTGGGTAATTTAGTATGTTGATTAAAAGTTGGGTGATTTAAATGTTTGGGAATTAAATCTTTTTTTTTGAAAATGTTTTTTTAAAAATATTTCTGAGTTAAAATAGTTTAAAGAAAATTCGAGGAATTATTTAAAGAAAAATATTTTGTTTAAACACTGTCGCTCGAACGAGACTGTGGATAGTTCAAATGACAATCCCTTGTCGCGCGAATGAGATCCACTTCTTGCTCGAACGAGTTGTGTCTCCTTGATTTTTTTGTTTTCGTTTTCTTGGATTCTGTGTTGCTCAGATATATATAAACGACACTGCGAAAGTTTTTAAAGTGCAAAACAGTTTCGAAAAACACATTCCCTTATAGTTTTTCATTATCCTGAGTTTATTCAAGATCAAATTATTCAATTCCAAAGTTTGTGGTCTTAAAACGTGTTTATCGGAAAACAATTCATTCATTGACTACATTGATTGAGGTCATTGGGAGTGCTTGAGGGTATTCCTTGCTAAACACATAACTACATGTTCTTGAGAAGTAGTTGCAGTTGTTCCTTTGCTAACGACACCAACCGACACTTGCGGGTATTCGTGTGTCACCCTATTTCATTATAATTCATGTAAGTTGTGTCTTACAAATTATAGTGAAATAAAAAGGTTTTTGCCCTTCGGGGATTTTTCCTGAATTTTTTTTTACCGTATGCTTTATTCATTTAATGGATTTAATCACTTAGATGCATGTTTAGGGTTTAAGGACTTAAAATTGGTTTTAACTAATTTGGACAAATATGTTTTTACCTAAAGTACACATTAAAGGGCCTTCTCATACTTTATCTCATAAAATGTTTGAATGCCAACTATTCTTGAAAACATATCGTTTTCTTACAACTTTGAAACCATTTTACATAAATCATGAGAAAATAACCTTCTTACAACATGCATGCATTCTAATCTTAAAACTCTATATACAAGACCAAATACTAATGAATAAAGTTTTAAAACTTAAAGATTAGAGTTTTCCACCTCAAAAAGATCTAAAATGGTTGGATGAAATAGAAGGATGATGTTAGCCTCCCACCTCCTAAGGTGGCCTTAAGGAGGTTGCCTTGATCCATAAGCATGCTCAATGAAATCTCCTCAAAAAATCCCCTTCAAACTTCATTAATTTTCTTCACTTATTCCCTAAAAATCCCCAATAACAGCTCCATAAAACGACATATTGCCAAACATGTGGTAAAAATGGGTTTTCTAGGCTTCAATAGGGTGGAAAAGGGTTAAAAGTATGGTGGTTTAGGTGGAGGAGAGTGGTGCTAGGGTGGTGGGTTATTGTTAGTGGTGAAGAAGCTCTAAGAGCTATAGAGAGCAAAATCTTTTTTTTTAAATGTAAGAAATTGCCCAAAACACCCTTTAAATACTAAAAAAACCTACGTGTTAAATTCTAAAAAGGCCTCAAAATCAAACCCCCGACTTGATCAACTACTATGGGAGTCTGACACATGTCTCAATCCAATGGTCTAGATTATGTTAGAATTTTTTGAAACTGCAGAATTTGATTTCTGCAGTCTCGTTCAAAAAAGACTAGACCTCGTTCGAATGATAACACATCTCGTTCGAACGAGGTTCCAATGAGGATCTAACGAGGTCGGTTAAAGCGAATAGGTGAATGTCGTTCGATGTCCGTTTGAGGCAGTTGTTCATGGAGGTTGTCGTTCGAATGACCTAATCTTAGTTCTAACGAGACTCAAATCTCGTTCGACCAACCCTTAATTTTCTAAATTACAAATAAGGCCATTCTAAATCCATTTAATTGCACCAAAGCCTTAAAATCATCCAAATTTGGCTTATGGTCTAACTTATAAAACCCAAAGATTAAATGGGTCACACCAAGTCACCGAGTTACACGAGTCCGGCCAAAATTACGGGGTAGGTATTATACATCACCTTCTCCCAGTTGGGCAGCCGCATATAACATTGGTTTATTTACATGACTTCCTTACCACCTCCAAGGAGAAGGGGTATTCAAACATCCATTGGTTGAATTCATCTCTCACATTGGTAAAAAGACAACAATTGTCCTCCTCAATGATGCCCAAATATTATAATTTGTCTCTAGTAAAAATTCCTCTCCTACATGCTGACCAAATAATAGAGGAGCACTTGAGAATTTTAGAGTTATGCCACAATATCCTAGCCCAAGGAATACTATTTGCATGTCTTCTTATGGACTCATATGAGGAGGAAGTAGAGAAAACCTCATCCACAATAGGGAACCAACATAGCTTATCAGCAACATTAAGATTGATGATAGGAAGGGGGGAATTTTAGATATCATTTAGCTCCATGGTAACTATGGAAGGCCATCTCCAAGAGGAACCCTCAATGAACATATTTACCTTATCATTAGAATTACTGGTAGCGTCATAGACTGTTCTATCCCCCAAAAGAGGTTGTAGTAGACCCAAGTGATGTCAAATACCATACCACATAAACATGTTCACCCCATTGCCAATCATGGCTTTAATGAGGGGTTTGCCATCTTCCTTAAGATTTAAAATCTTTTTTCCTAGTCTAAAAGAACTCACTTGGAATTTTTATGGACCAAATGTTTATCCCCTTAGTCTTGTATATATATCACCAATTAACCCATATACTATCTTTATTTGAGCATATGTTCCACATGTGTCTCACCATAGCATCCTTATTCCAAACCTCAAGGAATTTCATGTCCAACCCACCTTCACTTTTTGGCTTGCACACATCACTACAAGAAACCTTAGCTCCATTGTATTTTATCTTAGGTCCAGTCCAAATGAAGTCTCTAATAATTTTATCAATGACTTTGAGGATACTCTTAGGAATGATAAATAAATTGGACCAATACATTTGAATGTTGAAGTGCATAGAAATAGCTAACTATAATCTCCCAGCATAACTTAGGAGTTTATTAGTCCATCTTCTGATATTTAGAGTGAGTTATCCATAATGTCTTTTCAATTATCAACTTTGAGTTTAGTAAGATGTTATGCACTCCATGATACTTGAAGCGGGGTTATCAAGGCTGAACCCCAAGATATTAGCCATTAACTGAGGTTTTTTATCATCAACCCCAAAATAGTATAAGTTACTTTTGGCTTAGTTGGGATACAAACTAAATAGATTGGAAAATTCATCAATACTTACTTAATACAGGCTATAAACTGAGCATCCCCTCCATGGAAAATAACTAGATCATCAGTAACGCATATGTTATTAAGATGGATCTCTTTACATTTAGAGTGGTAAGTGAAACTAGGGATCTTACAATACTTTTTCAATGTACATGGGAATCCTTGCATAACTAAAACCCCTAGTGCTATAAAAAACTATAAAGGACCCTAGTGAGTTTGATGGAGAACCAAACTATAGTAACACACTCATTAACTCACTTAATCATAATGGTAGGAATCTAAATCTGGTTCAGAGTTTCAAACAAAAACTCCCAGTTAACAATATCATAAGCCTTCATGATGTCTACCTTGATAATACTGAAGAATCGCTACAGCGGAAATATTGCGACTTCTCAAATAAACTCTAATTTTAATTAATCCCAAATTTTAGTTAAACCCTAAAACACGCATCTAGATGATTTATCCAATAAAATAAAGCATGCAGGATAAAACAAACAATTTCAGAAAAAATCCCCCAAAGGGGCAAAACCTTTTATTTCACTATAATTTGTAAGAAAACGGTTTACACGGATTACAATAAAATAGGGTGACATAAAAAATACCCGCAGGTGTCGGTTTCGATGTCTCGGCTGGAACTTTCCCTTTCCAGGAGGGCAGCAGTGAAGAAGAGAAATGGCTTCTCCACAAGATGTGAACTTTATAAGGACTCCCTCCATAATAGCACGCAGCTCTCCGGTTGTAGAGTTCGCCCCACAAAGATAATCAACAGCAAGGCGTGTTCTTCAACACCAAAACAATTCAATAAAGCAAGATGGGAGTTTTGTGAATTGAAAACAAAAAGGATTAAAACCCTAAAGGAAGAAGCCAAAAGGATTCTGCAGTTTCGCAGTTTTCTGTCTGTCAAAAACTGTGGACTTCTTAATGAAAATGGACTCATTTAATGAGTATTTATATAAAAACGCATCGCCTTGAAATTCGAGCTCGTTCGAACGACATCTAACGACAAATATGTCATTCAAACGACAATTGCAGGTCGTTCGAATGACCTATCAAGCGAGATTTCACGCCATCCTGTAGAAAATTTCGATACGAACGTGTGGCCGCCAGTTTCGTATCATTATGATTTTTTTATGAATTAGTTATGATTTTTCTACGGAAAGGAGTCCGAAAACAAAATCTTTTAGAAAAATATTTTGTAAAAAATATCCCAAAAGCTCTAAGTGAAAAGTTAAGGTATTTAAAACATAACCTTACCAAAGTAAACTTCGCGGAGCCTTGAATGATGAAGAACTTGAATAATTCGGATCCGTGTTTGATGTAGATTGCTCTTGAATGATCTTTGACGGTGTATCGTTATATGACATAACAAATTGATAACGGACCTATGAAAATATGTCCTTACAAATCTCCCCCTATGTCTATGCCGGTACATACATAAAAAAATCCGAATTATCAAAAAACCAAAATACCTATACAAATCTACCCTCCCATGAATAAATTTGCAAGATCTCAAACTGTTCTTAAAAAATCTTCATCAAATCTCAAAGCTTTTCTCATCAGGGTGTGCAACATCATAATCTTCAGTCTTTGTACCTACACACATGAGATAAAGCAAAATACCTTCGTGACGCATCGAGTTTGAAATGATATAAGAATAAAGTATTAATAAATCAAATCTCCCCCATAATGCAAAAAATCCCCCATAACTGATAATTCTTTCTCCCCCTTTTTATGATGTCCCAAAATAGACAGATAAGAAGAAAAGATCAAAACATGGAGTGTCACGATAAAATGCATAGCAAACAAAGATCAAGTTACATGCATGCAAAGGGAAATCTTAAAAATCTCACAAACTATTTTTGGATTTTTTCAAATTTTCATACAAAAATAAGATACCACTTTTAAAAAATATGATACAAAAATCACACCATGGATTTAAACTTAAACAACCAAGTCATGGAAACGTAATGAATGGGTGTGAACACATTCGATAGGTAAATAAACTCAATCAATCATATGTGCACGATGCATACGTGTACCCCTAACGAATGATCATCAAAAGAATCCTTAGGTGTAAAAATTGTTGAATTTAATTGACATTGTCTTAATCAAATCAACAAATCAAAGTTTAAATGATTTCCATACCAATAACGTCCAAAACTATTTAGTGCCGTTTCGAGAACTTTTCAAAGGACGTGCAACCCATTGATATATCCATCCAAAACTCCCTTATATATAATAATGCAATTTTTTATATCTAAAGCGACACTAAATTCTCAACTCAGAGAAAACCTTTTGGCCCAAATTTTTGGCATGTTTCATCTTTTTATCGCCTTAATTTTTTGTGTGGGCTCTTTTCAAACGGTTCCTTTCACGACGTGATTATTATTCACTCGCAGTCCTTTCCCGTGTTCACTCATCATTTTTTTTAAACTAAACAATTAATTCCTCACGGGCAATGGTTTTTACATGCACTACTTTTATTACTCTCGTATTATTGCACTTGGATCATTTTAAGGACAGGATTGAGATGAAAACACCCAACCAACATGTGATAAGTCAAGATTAATAATCAAACAAATCCATGCATGTGTGCAATAAAGGACAAAGTGAGTCAAACATGTAGGTAGCAACACTATAGCAACTCAAAGACTCCAAACTTTGTAAAGCATATGGATGAATTGACCCATTGTCTCAAAACACTATCAAATAGTCACATGTAAAATGAAATGATGTTGTGACTCGGTCATCCTAAGTGTCCATCCATAAACGGTGTAAAACCAAATAAAAAAATCTTTTTGAATTTTTTCAAAAAATTTCTAAATTTTTTTGAAATTTTGAAAGAAATATATCACAAATATAGCACAACAAACAATAGGCATAATATCGGCATGAGCATCAACCTATGCTAGAAAATAGTAAATCACACAAAGAATATATCAATCTAAGCAGGTGTGATTAAACGAGCAATGCAGTATTTATCAAATAAGCATGGGAACTACGAATAACTGCATATAAAATGTTCCAAAAGCAACCAGCAGTACCAAAAATCTAAGAATATGAATACAGGATACTAAAACAGAGGAACACGAGAAAAACTAGACAGGTCGGTCAAATGACTTAGCCTGTCGCTCGAACGATAAGGCATGTTGCGAGAAGCGACTTCGCGCGAGAAGAGATGTCGCTCAAACGACGTACAATTCTCGCTCGAACGAGAAAACCAAATTTTCGCAGTTTGACCAGAAAGTCATACATTTTTGTCCAGTGCAAAAATTTCGTGAAAACAGTACCTGAAAGGTGCAAACAGATCCAAAACAATGCTAAAACAGTAGCGAAACACACAAATGCAACAAATAAATCAATGTGCGCTACGTCAAAGTGAGTCATAACACTAGAAAGAATATTACCATGATGTGACACTAGAGTATGACAAACATCTAACACAATCAACCAAAAGATCTTACATGGGGTGAATCACGTGAAAGTAAACGGGAATCGTGGACGAGTAAACCATAAGCCTCTAAATCCGATTTCCTGACACAAATCGATGTGTAACGAGGTGTGGGGGTGTGGGGAATTGAATTTATTCTTCTATTAACCTTCCTAGGTTCATTTAAAATCTTGTAACAAAATTGCCTAAGATGACCTTGCCTACCGCAATGTGTGCAAGTGTAAATCGGGCGGTGTGTGTTACCTAAAGGTGGCCCTCTCCTCAAATTTCTCGATTGCTCTCTCCGAATTTACCTAGGTGGGTCTCTCCTAATGATCCTAGGAGGTTCTCTCACGTTGTTCTTAGGGGGATCTTTCCTAACAACCTTAGGTGTCTCTTTCTTAACAATCCTAGGAGGCTCTCTCACACGTGTGGGAATGGGTGCAACATGTTTTTCAAGACCAATCCCACCCCTATCCTTTTTTATCTCGACAGTGCCTAAAATCTTATCAAGTTTTTCAGACCTAGACTCCAAATCAAATTTCACTTTACTTGAATCTTTCAATTTCACCTCAAGTTCACTTATCCTAGATTCAAGTACACGTCTAGAGTCCTCAAACTCTAAAAGCTCCTTTTTCATAGTCTCCATCAACCCTCTAAGACTATCTCTCTCACCCTCAACGTACTCAAGCTTCTCTTACAAAATTTTCTCACATGCCCTAAGTTCTTCAACTAAAACATCATTATTTTTTAAGGCACACTCTTTCAATTGAGCTTCAAGTTTCAAGTTTTCCTTTTTTATCTTTAAACATTCAAAATACAGATTATTGTAGGCAACTTGCAACTCACTCAATTCTTCTTCTTCCTCCTCACTCTTTTCACCCTCACTCTCATCACTAATCACACGGATGGGAAGCTCTCGCGTAGAAGAATAAAAGACTTCTTCTTCCGAATCACTATCACTAAGGGTAGAAACATGAGAAATCGGTTTATTCAATTTCTTCTTTAAATTTATGGTACATTCATCTAACGTGTGACCAACACCCTCACAACAAGGACACCTCTCAGATTCGTTTTCAACAGAAGATTTAAAACAAGAGTTCGTGTGAATTTTTCAATTAACTTTTTCAAAAATTTGACATCGAAGATCATCAAAACCATCAAAAGCCATTTTTGTGCACAAATCAGGATCAAAACACAATAACTTAGTGCAACAGGCTCTGATACCAATTTGAAGAATCGCTACAGCGGAAATATTGTGACTTCTCAAATAAACTCCTATTTTAATTAATCCCAAATTTTAGTTAAACCCTAAAATATGCATCTAGATGATTTATCCAATAAAATAAAGCATGCAGGATAAAACAAAAAATTTCAGAAAAAATCCCCCAAAGGGGCAAAACCTTTTATTTCACTATAATTTGTAAGAAAACGGCTTACACGGATTACAATGAAATAGGGTGACATACGAAATACCCGCAGGTGTCGGTTTCGATGTCTCGGCTGGAACTTTCCCTTTCCAGGAGGGCAGCAGTGAAGAAGAGAAACGGCTTCTCCACAAGATGTGAACTTTATAAGGACTCTCTCCACAATAGCACGCAACTCTCCGGTTGTAGAGTTCTCCCCACAAAGATAATCAACAACAAGGCGTGTTCTTCAACACCAACACAATTCACTAAAGTAAGATGGGAGTTTTGTGAATTGAAAACAAAAAGGATTAAAACCCTAAAGGAAGAAGCCAAAAGGATTCTGCAGTTTTGCAGTTTTCTGTCTGTTAAAAACTGTGGACTTCTTAATGAAAACGGACTCATTTAATGAGTATTTATATAAAAACACATCGCCTCGAAATTCGAGCTCGTTCGAATGACATCTAACGACAAGTATCTCGTTCGAACGATAATTGCAGGTCATTCGAATGACCTATCAAGCGAGATTCCACACCGTCCTATAGAAAATTTCGATACGAACACGTGGCCGCCAGTTTCGTATCATTCTGATTTTTTATGAATTAGTTATGATTTTTTTATGGAAAGGAGTCCGAAAACAAAATCTTTTAGAAAAATATTTTGTAAAAAATATCCCAAAAGCTCTAAGTGAAAAGTTAAGGAATTTAAAACATAACCTTACCAAAGTAAACTTCGCGGAGCCTTGAATGATGAAGAACTTGAATAATTTGGATCCGTCTTTGATGTAGATTTCTCTTGAATGCTCTTTGACGGTGTATCGGTATATGACATAACAAATTGATAACAGACCTATGAAAATATGTCCTTACAAATACATCTACGGGTGTTGTTGCCTTTCTGATAGTTCCGCATAATCTCCTAAAGCAGAAGGATGTTATCTTCAATAGACCTCCTTTTTACAAAGGCAACATGTATTCCACTAACCACATGGCTTATCTACGACTTGAGTATGTCAGCAATGATCTTAGAAATGCATATGTAAATAGTGTTACAACAAGAGACTAGTCTGAAATATATTATAGTGGAGGGTTTAAACACCTTAAGAACGAGAGCTAAGGTTGTATAGTTCCATTTTCTTACTATGTGTCCTCTAGAGAAAAAGTGGTTGATTGGCCTAGTGATATCCAACCCCACAATCTCACAATACTTCTTGAAAAATCTAGCATTGTACCCATTAGGACCAGGAACCTTATCAATATTAATTGATAATGCGGCTTTATTAATCTCCTTATTAGTGGGTTGAAAATCCACGTTACAACATTGGGCTTGACTAGGTTTCCTAAATATAATAGTGCTGATATTCAATGAACTTCAACCATTACTTGCATTGGGGGCAAAGAGAGAGCCAAAAAAAGCACAAATTTATTGCCACGACTTCCATACCATGGTGTAATACCCCGTATTTTTATGCTTTCTAAATTTGGGGATTTATTAAATTTAATGTGAGTTATTAATTTAATATAAATCCGAAAATTAATTATTTTATAATTATTAACGTGATGTGATTTAGTAATTATGGGAAACTTGTTGAATATTATAAATGAGTAAAGTAATATAATATTGGTTCTATGAAATGTCACGAGTGAATAAAGTGATAATTTTGGAAATCAGAGTCGAGACGCGCCCGTGTCGCGTCGGGACTAAATATTGATTAACAAAAGTGAATGAATTATAAGTCACTTGTATGGTCATTTTGAGTGCGGCAAAGTGTCCGGAAGGATCGAGATAGTCAAAAAAGTGTACCCGGGGGTTTAGTTTGGGTCGCGGGGCGTTTTTAGGCTTATTTAGTACCCCGGGAGGGCATTTTGGACATTTTATAATTTTGGGTAATCAAACCCACGAATTTACAAGGGTTATAGCAGATGCCTAGGGTTGTCTTCTAGGGTTACCACAACCAAAGACAAGTGACGGCCATAGGAGAGGGAAGGAGAGAGCTTTTTAAGCAATCCAAGGCCAAAAACTCATCCGATTGCACCGCCACCACCACCAACATGTAGATCACGCGACGGGGAACGCAACCACACCAAATTCGTCCACAAATCAGAACTCTGAAATTCCCAGGCAAGTGTTTATCTTGCTTATTTTCATTAATTCATCACTCATGTTAGTCTAGGGTTGATTAGGATGAGTTTTATGGAAGAAAACCCATGTTGGAGATAGAAAATTGCATGTAGTAATGATATATATGGAAGTCTGGAAATCCCCTTCATATGTAGAGGTTGAACCACGGATTTATGATGTTTTAGAAGTAGAAATTCTGGAAAAAGACTGATTAGAATAAAGTTAAAGAAATTTCTAGGGTTCATGAGATTTAGATAAGTTTTGGCCCATTAATCCTTGGTTATTGATGAAAATTCGCATGCTTCACGTAGAAGATGTTTAATTTGGGTTTATAATTATTGTAGTATGAATTTTTGGGAGTTTGGGTGTGAAAAATATGGATTTGGTTGATGTTGGATTATAGAACCCGTAACTGTTAAACTGCAGAATTCGACATACCTGTTTGATCGATCGATCGAACCAGGAGTGTCGATCGATCGACGCATCGATCGATTGAGCCCCTGCCATCGATCGATCGACCCCTCATGGCAGACTCTTTTTCCCCTCTAATTAGTTAAATTCAATTTAATTAAGGAATAATCTTTGGACATTCTTATTAAAATATTTTGGGAGGTGTAGGAGACCAGTAGGACATAATAAAATATGAAACCTTTAATGAAGACGAGATTTACATTTTTTATTAAGATGTTCACATATAAGGGACGATGGAATTATGCATTAATGGGAGAGACGCGTAAGGTAGTTATGTTGGAAAAATAGATGAGTACCTACTGAATTTTACACTTAGGAGGATAGAATCCATGAGTGTTACGTAGTAAGTTGGAAAAATCCACAAATTAAAGTAAGAGACGAACTGTTATAAGTGATAACAAAATAATGAGAAATAAGGATAATGTTATAATTATGGGTTATGAGATGAACCTAAATTTGATGTAAAAAAAGTAGTATATTTACATGACTGTGTTTATGCATACACGATATACGTGTGAAAATCATGCTTGCGCTACTTGCTATCCCTGAGTTTACCGCGCTGGGACAGTCTTATCTCGATGGGACCTTTACGGGGGATATTGACTTGTACCCAAGAAGATAGGAATCCTAGGTACAGGCTATCGTATCGATAGTCACGGTCCTAAGAGACGCGAGGGTATGTGCTGACCTCTTGGACTTGGAAACTAGGCTTCGCCTCAATATTGTTTGTATATGTATTAATACAGTTCGTGAGTGATTCCGAACTTGTATTTCCCTTAGTAAGAGTGATACGGGGATTGGATAGCAGAGTATGCCCGCACCATAATTTTTATGTGGGGTGCTGTTAGAATATATATATTATACGAGTATTTAATATATATATGAATTTTTGAAATTTGGAACTTCCTATTGTGTTTATGGTAAGTAAGAAATAAATAATGACTTCAATTTGGAAATGCTTGTTTTGAAAAGTATAATAGGACACTGGGAAACTTTATTAGAAAATAAGGTTTAAATGAGAACTTTGTGATCAAATGAAATTATCCTCTTAAATAATTAAATTGTTCAGTTTTAAATCTTACGAGTAACCTAAGATAAGATGAGTTAAACCGCTGGGAAGGTTAGTGCGATAGGTGTGCACATTAGAAGAGAGGTGAGAATTTCTCAAGGGAGTGTTGCACTAATATGTTGTTGCATTGACCTGTAAACATTTTAAATACTTGCTAAACAAATTTTAAATCATTATCACCATCGGGCTCTGACCCGTTTCCATTTTCTTTTTCCCTTGTATATATATGTATATATTACAGGTGACCAGCCACAGGGGCGTCTTGCATAGGATCCTTCGGAAGGAACGCGCTGCAGCTTAGGTGGGAGTTGCAAGCCTCTTGCTTAGACAACCTCATTCATTTGATTCTACTCATAGCATTATTTATTCCAGTTGGGCATGTGTCTCCCTTTCTATTATTCAGTTGTTTTATTGGATATTGTAATCCATTTATTTCCAGTATTTGCACTTTGGGATTTGCTATTGCCAGGATGTTTTCATTTAAATATTAAATGTTGGATTCAATTAGTTGCATGTTTGATTATTTGGATTGTATGTTCCAGGATAGTTGTGGTGTGACTATTAAATCGTGAATTATGCAAAGTTTTAAATGTAGGTTTAATAAATAAAAATTTGGAAAGAAATGCCTAAATGGTTTTGACACTTAGCTT
This sequence comes from Sambucus nigra, assembly GCA_949130495.1. Taxonomy (NCBI): domain Eukaryota; kingdom Viridiplantae; phylum Streptophyta; class Magnoliopsida; order Dipsacales; family Adoxaceae; genus Sambucus; species Sambucus nigra. The sequence goes on from OX422223.1 coordinate 53,557,648, forward strand.
AATTATTTAGGGTGTTTAAATTGGAAAAATTCTTTTTTTCGACAGTGATGCTAAAAATAACCCAACTGTTCACCTTGATTTTAATTTAATAAAGGGGTGATCGCTCGGTATTTAATTAGGCGGGGTGTCACATGTGGTATCAGAGCATCAGGTTCTAGTGTCCTTAGGATTTGTACGGCTTATTTCTCTTTCAGCTTATCATTTCTGCTATAGAGCCCTATTTTAGGATTGTTGTATTCTTGCTTTTACGTTTACGTCTTCAGCTATTTGAGATTTGGTAATAAATGTAGACTAATAAATTTCTTCACTTTTCAGATGCCTCCGAGACGTGCACCAAAGGATAGGCGTGCCCAAGCCGAGCAGCCAGCAGCTCCGGCTCAGGGTACGATGAATGCTAATGAGGTAGCCGCTATTGTTGCTCAGGTGGTGAATGCAACGCTAGTGGTGGTACAACAGGCTCCACCCCAGATTCAGGCAGTGGCACCAGTACCTGCACAACTTCCATCTGCATGGGAGCGGGTTAGGGATGCCTTTCAGAAGGCGCATCCCCCTGAGTTCTCGGATAGTTCAGATATCATCATCGTCATCCAATGGAAGAAAGATATCCAGCGGCATCTTCGTATGTATGAGTGCACAGACGTGAAAAAACAGTTGTTGGCTTCCTTCAAGTTAGTGGGGGCCGCTTTGCAGTGGTGGGAATCCACCACCACCTTGGAGGAAAGGGATACGATCCCGATTCAATCATTCTGGGAGTGGTTTGATTAAGTACTTTCCACCCGCCATGCAAACTGAGATGAGGCGAAAGTTATTGAACTTGAAGCAGGAAAATTCTATCGTTGCTGAGTATGAGGAGGAGTTCATGAGACTTCTCACCATAGTGACATATGGGGCACCTACTGAGGGTAAGAAGATAATGTTATTTGTGGACGGGTTAGCTTGGAGGATCCGTCAGCATCTTATAGGGAATTTGTCTCTGAGTACCTTCACAGATGTACTCAATGCTGCCCTACTACACTGCCAGGATCACCGCTTCCATCTGTAGGGAAGCAAGTGAGTAGGAGAGTCCATCCAGCAGGGCAGGACAGGGGGTAGTGGCGCTGGTGGAGCACCGACATCCTAGGGATAGACTCGTCAGCATGAGAAGAGTTCCCATCAGGGGGACCCTGCCAAGCGCTTCCGATCAGGTGATTCCGGGTAGGTATTTGGGGGTTAAAGGCAGGGTCAGCAGGGCCGACCTAATCAGCAGGGCCAACAAGGCCAACACCGACAGCAACAGGGTCAGCAGCAGGGCCAACAATGTTTTCATCAGGGCCAACAGGGCTAGTGGTGGGGTGGTAACGGCCAGCAGGGCCGTGGTCAGCAGCGTCAGAGGGGAGGTAACTTCAGAGGCCGATGTTTTGTGTGCGGCAAGCATGGCTATAAGAGCCAGGATTGCCCAGAGGGTGATAGGGCGCCACAGCAGCAGGGTGCCTGTAATGAGACACAGAGGCCACTTTTTCCAGCCGCCCTCCCAGCACCAGCCCAGGTACCAACCCTACCAGCCATTCCAGTAGCTCCAGTGTAGCAGGGTAAGTTACAGTATGGACATGTCTGTAACGTCCACCAGGCAGAAGCTCCACAGGCACCACCCGTGATTGAGGGAATGTTTCCTATCCATGGTACTATAGGTCGAGTTTTATTTGATACTTTGGCGACGCACTGTTTTATAGCTACCCATTTTGCGAAGGCCTTAGGGTTATTAGCCACAGTAGAGAGCACTGTGACGTGTGTAGACTCACCACTGGGAAATGGTTCGCTTATTTTCTTTATATGCTGGGGTGTGGGGGTAGAGATTGGTAGCTTGGTATTACCTGCAGACATGTTAGTCTTAGATATGCATGAGCATGACGTTATTATCAATATGGATTGGCTCACTGCTTACAGGGCCAGAATAGATTGTTTTGGTGGGAGTATTGTTTTTGCCATTAAGGGGAAAGAGATGTTTGTAGTGGCGATGCCTCACCCAGAGGGAGGCTCGATCGCACATTTGTATTACATAGAGGAGGATACCTCTAAGGAGGTTGTGATTCCCTTAGACTCGATCCCAGTTGTTCGTGAGTATTCCGATGTATTTCAGGAGATACCAGGCCTACCCCCCAGTCGAGAGATAGACTTTGTCATAGATTTATTACCGGATACTAGACCTATAGCACGCGCTCCGTACCGTATGGCTCCGACGGAGATGCGAGAGTAACGAGATCAGATAGAGCAGCTGTTAGGTCTGGGCTTCATTCGCTGGAGTACCTCACCTTGGGGCACTCCAGTCTTGTTTGTGAAAAAGAGAGATGGTTAACTGAGGCTATGTGTGGACTACCTAGAGCTGAATAAGGTCACGATATGGAAAAAGTATCCGTTGCCTCGAATCGATGATCTGTTCGACCGACTGAGGGGAGCAACTTTCTTTTCGAAGATAGATCTGAGGTCGGGGTACCATCAACTACGTATTAGGGAGCAGGATGTTTCAAAGACTGCTTTTTTGACCAGATACGGGTCCTATGAGTTCAGAGTGATGCCATTCGGACTCACAAATGCTCCAGCTATATTCATGGACTTGATGAACCGGGTGTTCAGAGAGTTCTTGGATCAGTTCATCATTGTTTTCATAGATGACATTCTGATATAGTCACACTCCGAGGAGGAGCATGCCGAGCACTTGAGGCATGTTCTTCAGACTCTGTGAGAGCATCAGCTGTATGCTAAGTACGAGAAATGCAGGTTCTGGTTATATGAAGTGCAGTTCTTGGGACATGTTTCTGAACAGTGGATAGCAGTTGACCCGAGTAAAGTGTCAGGGGTGAGGGAGTGGGAACAGCCCATGACACCGACGGAAGTGCGTAGTTTCTTGGGGTTAGCTGGATACTACAGGAGATTCATTCGGTGATTCTCCAAAATAGCGGGTCCATTGACGAACCTGACTCGCAAAGGGGTACCATATGTTTGGGATGATGCTTGTCAATTGGCTTTCGACGAGCTGAAAGAGAAGCTTACTTCAGCACCGATCCTTGCTTTACCGAAGCCGGGTGTGGAGTACCTGGTTTACACCAATGCCTTTTTACGGGGACTTGGGGGAGTACTTCAGCAGGAGGAGAAGGCTATATCTTTTGCCTCCGGCAAGCTTAAGCCGCATGAGAAGAATTACCCCACCCACGACCTGGAGTTAGCAACGGTCGTTTTTGCATTGAGGATATGGAGGCACTATTTATTGGGGGAGAAATTCCGCTTGTTCACACACCACAAGTCACTGCAGTACCTGTTCACTCAGTAAGAACTGAATATGCGTCAGCGCAGGTGGTTAGAGTTTATGAAGGACTATCAGTTCGACATACAGTACCATACGAGGAAAGCCAACGTAGTTGCTGATGCGTTGAGCCGTAGACCGATAGACGATGTAGCGGACGTCTGGAAAGCAAAGTGGAAGGAGTTGGGTCACCAGGACGCAGTAGCCCGTTCCTTCATATCTGTTATAATAGTGACACCCGAGATTGTTATGAGGGTGATATAGGCACAGACCGCAGACCCATTTTGCCAGGAGAAGATTGTATGACTTTTAGCTAAGGATGCTAAGTCCTATTCTGTTAGTTCTGATGGGGGTTTAAGGTTTGATGGGAGATTGGTGGTTCCAGAAGAAGAAGAATTACGTCATGCCGTGATGACCCAGTCTCACGGGTCTCGATTTGCAGTACACCCTGGGGAGATAAGATGTACCAGGATATGAGACGGCAGTACTGGTGGAGTGGGATAAAAAAGGACATTGTTGAGTTCATGTACAAGTGTTCTACCTGCCAGCTGGTAAAGGTGGACCATCAGAAACCGTCAGGGTTGCTTTAACCATTGGAAATACCCGCGTGGAAGTGGGAGAGTATTTCTATGGATTTTATTACAGGGTTGCCTACCTCACAGCGGGGCCACGACTCCATCTGGGTGATTGTGGACCGTTTGACCAAGGTGGCTCATTTTCTACCGGTGCGGACAGACTATACCACGGGTCAGTATGCTCAGTTGTTCATTACTGAGATTGTCAGATTACATGGAGTGCCCCTGAATATTGCGTTAGATAGAGACAAAATTTTTGTGTCACGTTTCTGGGAGAGCTTTCAGGAGGCTATGGGTATAGAGTTGAGGTTGAGTTCAGCTTATCACCCATAGACAGATGGACAAACAGAGCGTACTAATCATATGTTGGAGGATATGCTACGCATGTGTGTCCTTGATTTTGGATTAGGTTGGGAGCCACATCTTCCACTGGTAGAGTTCGCTTATAATAACTCTTATCAGTTCACGATTGGTATGGCTTCATTCGAGGCTTTGTATGGCTGGCCTTGTCGTTCCCCAACTTGTTGGCTAGAGGTGGGGGATAATAATTTGCTCGGACTAGAGGTAATTCAGGAAACCTCCGCGAGGATTGAGATTATCAGAAGTCACATTCGAGTAGCCCAGGATAGGCAGAAAAGCTACGCCGATGCGAAACGATTCTTCCGAGAGTTTAATGTGGGAGACCAAGTATTACTACGTGTATCTCCTATGAAAGGAGTGATGAGGTTTGGAAAGAAAGGGAAATTGGCCCCGAGGTACGTGGGACCATTTTCCATTATCGAGAGGATTGAGCCGGTAGCATACAGATTGGGACTGCCAGAGCATTTACATCGCATTCACGATGAATTCCACATCTCGTCGTTGAGACGATATCTTTGGGATTACATGGCTCATACCCATATCGCGATAGAGGAGATAGACTTATAGCCTGACAGCTCTTATGAGGAGAGACCAATGGCAATCCTAGACCATAGCGAGAGGAGATTGAGGTCGAAGGTAGTTCCACTTGTACGGGTCCAGTGGGAGCATCATAATGTGGAGGAATCCAGATGGGAGCGCGAGGCAGATATGCGTGAGAGATATTCAGATTTATTCTTACTAGGTATACCTTATTTTTCAAATTTCGGGACGAAATTCCGTTATTAGGGGGGAAATATGTAATACCCCGTATTTTTATGCTTTCTAAATTTGGGGATTTATTAAATTTAATGTGAGTTATTAATTTAATATAAATCCGAAAATTAATTATTTTATAATTATTAACGTGATGTGAGTTAGTAATTATGGGAAACTTGTTGAATATTACAAATGAGTAAAGTAATATAATATTGGTTCAATGAAATCTCACGAGTGAATAAAATGACAATTTTGGAAATTAGAATCGGGACGCGCCAGTGTCGCGTCGGGACTAAATATTGATTAATAAAAGTGAATAAATTATAGGTTGCTCGTATGGTAATTTTGAGTGCGCCAAAGTGTCCGAAAGGGTCGAGATAGTCAGAAAAGTGTACCCGGGGGTTTTGTTTGGGTCGCGGGGCGTTTTTAGGCTTAATTAGTACCCCGGGAGGGCATTTTGGACATTTTATAATTTTGGGTAATTAAAGTCACGAATTTACAAGGGTTATATCAGATGCCTAGGGTTGTCTTCTAGGGTTAACATAACCAAAGACAAGTGACGGCCATAGGAGAGGGAAGGAGAGAGCTTTTTAAGAAATCCAAGGCCAAAAACTCATCCGATTGTACTGCCACCACCACCAACACGTTGATCACGCGACGGGGAATGCAACCACACCAAATTCGTCCACAAATCAGAACTCTGAAATTCCCAGGCAAGTGTTTCTCTTGCTTATTTTCGTTAATGCATCACTCATGTTAGTCTAGGGTTGATTAGGATGAGTTTCATGGAAGAAAACTCATGTTGGAGATAGGAAATTGCATGTAGTAATGATATATATGGAAATCTCGGAATTCCCTTCATATGTAGAGGTTGAACCACGGATTTATGATGTTTTAGAAGTACAAATTCTGGAAAAAAACTGATTAGAACAAAGTTAAAGAAATTTCTAGGGTTCATGAGATTTAGATAAGTTTTGGCCCATTAATCCTTGGTTATTGATGAAAATTCGCATGCTTTACGTAGAAGATGTTTAATTTGGGTTTATAATGATTGTAGTAAGAATTTTTGGGAGTTTGGGTGTGAAAAATCTGGATTTGGTTGATGTTGGATTACAGAACCTGTAACTGTTAAACTGCAGAATTCGTCATACATGTTTGATCGTTCGATCGAACCAGGAGTGTCGATCGATCGACGCATCGATCAATCAAGCCCTTGCCATCGATCGATCGACCCCTTATGGTAGACTCTTTTTCCCCTCTAATTTGTTAAATTCAATTTAATTAAGGAATAATCTTTGGACATTCTTATTGAAATATTTTGGGAGGTGTAGGAGACTAGTAGGACATAATAAAATATGAAACCTTTAATGTAGACGAGATTTACATTTTTTATTGACATGTTCACATATGAGGGACGATGGAATTATGTATTAAAGGGAGAGACGCGTAAGGTAGTTACATTGGAAAAATAGATGAGTACCTACTGAATTTTACACTTAGGAGGATATAATCCATGAGTGTTACGTAGTAAGTTGGAAAAATCCACAAATTAAAGTAAGAGACGAACCGTTATAAGTGATAACTAAATAATGAGAAATAAGGATAATGTTATAATTATGGGTTATGAGATGAACCTAAATTTGATGTAGAAAAAGTAGTATATTTACATGACTGTGTTTATGCATATACCACATACGTGTGAAAATCATGCCCGCGCTACTTGCTATCCCTGATGTTATCGCACTGGGACAGTCTTATCTCGATGGGACCTTTACGGGGGATATTGACTTGTACCCAAGAAGATAGGAATCCCAGGTATAGGCTATCGTATTGATAGTCACGGTCCTAAGAGACGCTAGGGTATGTGCTGACCTCTTGGACTTGGAAACTATGCTTCGCCTCAATATTGTTTGTGTATGTATTAATACAGTTCGAGAGTGATTTCGAACTTGTATTTCCCTTAGTACGAGTGATACGGGGATTGGATAGCAGAGTATGCCCGCACCATAATTTTTATGTGGGGTGCTGTTAGAATATATATATATATATATATATATATATATATATATATATATATATATATATATATATATATATATATATATATATATTATACGAGTATTTAATATATATGAATTTTTGAAATTTGGAACTTCCTATTGTGTTTATGGTAAGTAAGAAATAAATAAGGACTTAAAGTTGGAATTTCTTGTTTTGAAAAGTATAATAGGACACTGGGAAACTTTATTAGCAAATAAGGTTTAAATGAGAACTTTGTGATCAAATGAAATTATCCTCTTAAACAATTAAATTGTTCAGTTTTAAATCTTATGAGTAACCTAAGATAAGATGAGTTAAACCATTGGGAAGGTTAATGCGATAGGTGTGCACATTAGAAGAGAGGTGAGAATTTCTCAAGGGAGTGTCGCACTAATATGTTGTTGCATTGGCCTGTAAACATTTTAAATACTTGCTAAACAAATTTAAAATCATTTTCACCATCGGGCTCTGACCCGTTTCCATTTTATTTTCTCCATTGTATATATATGTATATATTACAGTTGCCCAGCCACAGGGGCGTCTTGCATAGGATCCTTTAGAAGGAACGCGTTGCAGCTTAGGTGGGAGTTGTAGGCCTCTTGCTTAGACGACCTCATTCATTTGATTCTACTCTTAGCATTATTTATTCCAGTTGGTCGTGTGTCGCCCTTTCTATTATTCAGTTGTTTTATTGGATATTGTAATCCATTTATTTCCAGTATTTGCACTTTGGGATTTATTATTTCCAGGATATTTTCATTTAAGTATTAAATGTTGGATTCAATTAGTTGCATGTTTGATTATTTGGATTGTATGTTCCAGGATAGTTGTGGTGTGACTATTAAATCATGAATTATGCAAAGTTTTAAATGTTGGTTTAATAAATAAAAATTTGGAAAGAAATGCCTAAATGGTTTTGACACTTAGCTTAATTATTTAGGGTGTTTAAATTGGAAAAATTCTTTTTTTCGACAGTGATGCTAAGAATGACCCAACTGTTCACCTTGATTTTAATTTAATAAAGGAGTGATCGCCCGGTATTTAATTAGGCAGGGTGTCACACATGGTGCCTTATTCATTTTGGATACTAAAAAATTTCCTCCTCACAGTGTTTGACTTTACTCGCTTATGGAAGAATGAGATGTTCACATTCCCAAGTTTAAGCCATCCTATCCTAGCTTTTTTTCTTAAAAATTAATTCTTTACACCTCTAAGAACACTAAAGTTATTAGTCATTTCAGACTCCTTCCTCCTTAACTCAAAGTTGGTGGCATCACTATCTAGACTATATTAAATGGAATTTAAAGGAATTTTTGTTTGCCTTACAGATACACAAGCCTCTTGATGAAGACAACAAAGTTATTAACTTCACTAAATGTCTGGGTCCCAAATACAAGACCTTTAGAACAATTATTTTTGGTAATCATCCCTATCCCACTATGTCTCAATAAATTAATGTTTTATGAAACTTGATATCAATGGGAGTCATCATACCAAAGCAAATTCACAACCTAATCACACCATGGTCTTCACATCCCAACAACGTGACTACCACATTCTTGTGCTGATAGATTTTAATTTCCAATATGTATTATTATTACAACTTTATAACAAGAGCTACTAACCGCCCTCGCATCGCGTGGGTTAATAACTAGTGTTATAAAAAATAGTGCGATAGTAATTAATGTCTATATGAGTAATAAATACTCCTATCTTTCTCTTTTATTCCATTTTCCTCCCATTTTTGGAGGAATTAAATTCGTTGGGTTAGGAAGGGGAAATGAATCATTACACTCTTCCACTTTTCCTCCTGTACCAAACAATAAAAATATTCCATTCCTTCCACTTTTCCTTCCTTCCACTTTTTTAGTCTCCAAACGGACTTTGAAAGATAGGCAATGATGAAGTATTATCATTTTACTTCATGAAGGAGTTTTTGTTCTCGTGATTATATCTCTCTATGATGACGAATTGATGCCATGATGATCATGGTTGTATATCTGTGTCATATACATTTGATGACAATCGTTGTTTTGTAAAACACACTAATTTTTAAAGTTATTATTGAGTGAATATTACCCATAATGTAATATCTCTAAAAGGGGGTGAATAGGGTTAATGGAAAATATTTAGTATTATATATCGAAATGTAGTATGGATCATGAGAATCCTATTAAATATAAATCATATTTTTTTATACTTTTGAGAGTTTTAATTTGAAAATAAAAATGCACATACCACTAACAAAAATCTAGAACCGGCCCACGATTTGAATAAAACGGGACATTAATTTAAAATTCAAAAGAAACTCAACTCAACAAAGTTTTTCCCCAATTATATGGGGTCGGCTAAATAATCCTATTTTTCCATTCCATTATGCCCAGCGCAATATCTTTGGTTAAACCACGTGATATCATGTACTTTTTATAATATCCCCCCAAGTTAATTTAGGCCTACCTCTGGAATTATCATTAATACTAACTAAATCACCTGTGGCACCCCGCCTAATTAAATACCGGGCGATCACTCCTTTATTAAATTAAAATCAAGGTGAACAGTTGGTTCATTCTTACCATCACTGTCGAAAAATAACTTTTCCAAATTTAACACCCTAATTAATTAAGCTAAGTGTCAAAACCATTTTAGACATTACTTTCCAAATTTTTATTTAATAAACTAACATTTAAAACTTTGCATAATTCACAATTTAATAGTCACACCACAACTATCCTGGAACATACAATCCAAATATTCAAATATTCAACTAGTTGGATCCAACATTTAATACTTAAAGTAAAACATCCAGACAACAATAAATCTCAAAGTGACAATACTAGAAATAAATGAATTATAATATCCCATAAAACAAATGAATAATGGAAATGGGCGACACATGCCCAAATGAATAAATATGCTAGGAGTGGAATCAAATAAACGAAGTCGTCTATGCAAGAGGCCTGCAACTCCCACCTAAGCTGCAACGCGTTCCTTCCAAAGGATCCTATGCAAGACGCCCCTATAGCTGGGCACCTGTAATATATACATATATATACAAGAGAGAAAAGAAAATGGAAACGGGTCAGAGACCGATAGTGTAAATGATTTAAAATTTGTTTAGCAATTATTTAAAATGTTTACAGGCCAATGCAACAACATATTAGTGCGGCACTCCCTTGAGAAACTCTCACCTCTCTTCTAATGTGCACGCCTATCGCACTAATCTTCCCAACGGTTTAACTTATCTTATCTTAGTATGCTCGTAATATTTAAACTGGCGATTCAACTATTTAAGGGGTAAATTCTATTTAATAACAAACCTCTCATTTTAACTTTATTCGCTAATAAAGTTTCCCAGTATCATATTATACTTTTCAAAACAAGTATTTCCAAATTGGAATCATTATTCATATCTTACTTACCATAAACACAGTAGGAAGTTCCAAATTTCAGAAATTCATGTACATATTATAATATTTGTATAATACATATATTCTAACAGCACCCCACATAAAAATTATGGTGCGTGCATACTCTGCTATCCAATCCCCGTATCACTCGTACTAAGGGAAATACAAGTTCGGAATCACTCTCGAACTGTATCAACACATACACAAACAATATTGAGGCGAAGCATAGATTCCAAGTCTCTAAGACGATAGCACATACCCTCACGTCTCTTAGGACCGTCTGAACATCGATCAGTAGCCTGTACCAAAGATATCTATCTTCTATGGTACGAGTCAATATCCCCCATAAAGGCACATCGAGATAAGACTGTCCCAGCGCGGTAACCTCAAGGATAGCAAGTAGCGCGGGCATGATTTTCACACGTATATAGTATATGCATAAACACAGTCATATAAATATACAACTATTACCATATCTCTTTAGGTACCTTTCATCACTCATAATATAACATTTATCATTATTTCTCAATCTTTAGTTATCACGTATAACGGTTCGTCTCTTACTTTAATTTGAGGGATTAATCCAACTTACTACGTAACACTCATGGACTCTATCCTCCCAAGTGTAGAATTCAGTAGGTACTCATCTATTTTTCAAACGTAACTATTTTACGCGTCTCTCCCTTTAATGCATAATTTTGTCGTCCCTTATACGTAAATATCCCAAAAATGTACATCACGTCTTACATTAAAGGTCTCATAATTATTAATAAGTCCTACTGGTATCTTTTACCTTCCAAATTATTTTAATAAGGATGCCCAAATATTTCTACTCATTTAATTTGAATTTAACTATATTCAAAGGGAAATGTGAGTCTGCCAGAAGGGGTCGATCGATCGATGGCAGGAGCTCGACCGATCGATCAAACAGGTATACGAATTCTGCAGATTAACAGTTACGAGTTTCATGATCTAACCTCAATCAATTCAAGATTTTTCACACCCAAACTCCCTAAAATTTGTACTACAATTGGTATAAACCCATATTATACATCTTCAACATAAAGCATGCAATTTTTCATCAATAACCAGAGATTAATAGGCCAAAACTCATATAAATCTCAAGAACCCTAGAATTTCTCTAACATGGTTCTAATCAGTCTTTTTCCAGAAGTTTCTACTCCTAATTCATAAATTCGTGGTTAAGCCTCTACATGTGAAGGGGTTTCCAGATTATCATTCAAATCATTACTACATGCGATTTTCCTATCTCCAACATGGATTTTCTTCTACCAAACTCATCCTAATCACCCTAGACTAACATGAACGATGCATTAACGAAAAGAAGCAAGATAAATACTTGCCTAGAAATTTCAAAGTTCTGATTTGTGGACGAATTTGGTGTTGTCGTGTTCCTTGTCGCGCGATCTACGCGTTGGTGGTGGTGGCGGTGCGACCGGATGGATTTTGGGCCTTGGATTGCTTGGAAAGCTTTCTCCTTCCCTCTCCTATGGCCGTTCTAATGTTTTGAGTCTACTAACCCTAAAGGACTATTCCAAATGGCTGATATAGTCTAATAATTTTTGTGGGTTTAATTACCCAAAAATGCAAAATGTCCAAAATGCCCTCCCGGGGTGCTAAATAGGCCTAAAAACGTCCCGAGACCCAAACTAAACCCCCGGGTATACTTTTCTGACTATCTCGACCCTTCTAGACAATTTGGCGCACTCAAAATGACCATACGAGTAACTTATAATTTATTCACTTTTATTAATCAATATTTAGTCCCGACGCGACACGGGCGCGTCCCGACTCAAATTTCCAAAATTGTCATTTTATTCACTCTTGACATTTAATAGAATCGATATTATATTACTTTACTCATTAGTAATATTCAACAACAAGTTTCCCATAATTACTAACTCACATCACGTTAATAATTATAAAGTGATTAATTTTCGGATTTATATTAAATTAATAACTCACATTAAATTTAATAAATCCCCAAATTAATATAGCATAAAAATACGAGGTATTACATCACTCTTGCTTACGATGGCATCCATTGGTCTACGCTTGATGCGTCTAAACCATCTAAGTTGATTTTCTCTCAATTTATCTTCTATAGGAGCTACTTTTACCTTTTCATGAATTTAGTCATTTCTAATCTTATCCTTTCGATTTTTACCACACATACATCTTCTCATTCGCATCTCCACCACTCTCATTTTCTTCACATTTTGTTTCTTGATTACTCAACACCCTATCCCATATAACATGACAGGTCTAATGGCCATCCCATAATTTTTTTTAACTTCAAAGGTTATCACACAATACGCCGATAGCATTTTTTCACTTGAGCGAGCTTGCTCTAATACTATGAGTTACATCATCAGTAATATCTCCATATTTTTGGATAATCGATCCTAAATAACAAAAATGATAATTTCTAAGTATCTCTTGACCCTCCAATTTCACCACATCCCCATTTGTCCTCATATTATTACTAAAATTTCACTCCATATATTCTTTTTTAGTCATGCTTATTTTAAATCCTCTTATTTCTAGAGTTTCTCTCCATAATTTCAACCTAGCATTAATCCCCATCTTAGTTCCATCCACTAAAATAATATCATCTGCAAATAACATACACCATGGCACCTCATCTTGTATTTTTCCAGTCAACTCATCCATAATAAGAGAAAAGAGATAAGGACTTAATGTTGAACCTTGGTGTAGAATTATAGTAATTGAAAATTGACTATTTTCTCCGGCTAATGTTCTTATTGTAGTTATGGACCCATCATACATATCCTTGATCACATCAATATATCTACGAGTCACTTATTTTTAGTGTAAAACCCACCATATTATATCTTTGGATATCCTATCATACACCTTCTCCAAATCTATAAAAATCGTATGAAGATCCTTCTTTTTCTCCCTATACCTCGCTATTAATCTCCTCAATAGATAATTTCTTCCACTATTGACCTCCCATGCATAAACCCAAATTGATTCTCAGATACTGTCATTTTCAATCTCAATCTATATTCAATCACTCTCTCCCAAAGTTTCATTATATAACCATTAACTTAATATCATGATAATTTGAACAACTTTGTATGTCCCCTTTATTTTTATAAATAGGCACTAAAACACTCTTTCTCCATTCATTAAGCATCTTATTAGTCATTATAATTCTATTAAATAATTTTGTAAGACAAGATACTCCTTCCTCCTCTAAGTACTTTCAAACCTCAATAGGGATACCATCTGGTCCTAAATCCCTCCCTGTTTTCATCTTTTTTAAAAGCAATCCTAACATATGTTGTCCAATTGTATGAAAAATATATTTTCTTGAGTCTCCTTAAGTTCATCTATATCTAACATACTCCCATTATCTTCATTTAATAATCTCTCAAAGTAATTTTTTCATATTTCCATAATATCATCATCTTTGACTAAGACTCTCGAATCATCACTTTTAATACACTTAATGTTATTGTTTTTTTCTTCATGTCCCTAAGTTTAGCAAGCTTATAAATACTTTTTCCCTTCTTTTGTTCCTAATTTTGTATAAAGATCATCATACGCTTTTAACTTAGCATCTCTTACCACTTTCTTAACTTCTTTTTAAGCCCATTAATATTTTTCAAAATTTTCTTCATTTCTATTTTTTTGCCATGTTTTAAAGCACTCACTTTTTATTTTTACTATATTTTGAACTTCTTCATTCAACCACTAAGTTTCTTTAAATTGGGTCCCTTTCTTTTGATTCTTTAAGATTTTTTTTTATCTTCTCCTTATGCATGTGGCCATCTTATTCCACATTATTTTAGTCCTTTCTCCAGTATTCCATGATGCTTCATTTAATACTTTATCTTTCAATAGTTATAATTTCTCTCCTTTTGAGTTCCACCACCTAGTTCATATGTTAATATTCTCTTTTCACACTCGTGATCGATTTTTAATATTTATATCCAACACCATTATCCTATGTTGTGAGGTTAAGCTCTCACCTGGTTACAATCTTTACAAGCTAGTCGGCCTCCTTTCCTACTAATGAAAAAAGCTATTTAGCTCTTCTGTGTTCCACTTTTATAAGTTATCAACTGTTCAAGCCTCTTTTTAAAACATGTGTTTACTAGTCTAAAATCATAAGCCATCACAAAATCTCGGATAGACTCTCCACCGTCAATCCTATCTCCAAAACCATATCCTCCATGAACTATGTCATATCCTACACGATCTTCTCCTACATGGCCATTAAAATCTCTCCTATTTGATTTTCTCACCTAGGGGTATTTCTTGAATTAGTTCATCCATTTGTTCCCAAAATTATACTTTAGTGTGCTCATCTAATCCTACTTGGGGTGCATAAGTACTAACATTATTAATTATATTTTCACCTAGTACCATCTTTACAAGTATAAGTCTATCACCTTTCCTAATAATGGTTGCAATATCATCCTTAAAGTTCTTATCCACTATTATTCCAACTCCGTTCCTATTTCTATATTTTCCTATATAATATAATTTAAACCATGTATTTTCTATTTCTCTAGCTTTCTCACCAACCCTGTAAAAAAGTTATCTTAACTTTTCTTCTTATCATGGTATCTACTAACTCCATCCATTTCCCTGTCATAGTTCCTATGTTCTAAGTCGCTAACCTAGGTCTAGTATCCTGGACAGACTTCTTTACCCGCACACGTCCATTCTATTGCAGGAACCCTTACGTATTTCTCATAGCATCAGAAAGCCGATGCGATGCCCCTTGCTTATTTTTTGAGACACCATGTGGCAGTTGCAACGCCCCTTGCCTATTTTTTGAGACACCCGGTGGTAGGCTCAATGCATCGCTTAAGGGAAATTCCTTAGTATTAGCACGTATATGCATAGGATTCATGTTCATAAGGATATGATAAAGTTTTATACTGGCTGTTAGCTACCTAATGCAACCCTCCTCGTATATCCGGGCTTGGGACCAGCAGTGTCCAAAAAAATATAAGAAGTTAAGCGCGATACAGACGAAGTTTAAAATTTAAACGAAACTACCTTATCTAAATTCTTGCATATTTTTTCTTATTGGCATCCTCTTAACTATGTTTTCAACATTTCATCTTCTTCTTTTTGGAAAATCAACAATCTCTCTCTCTCTCTCTCTCTCTATCTCATTTCACACCCCCTGCCACTTTGTCATTACACGACTCACCACTATAAGATCATAAGAACCTCTAAGAACGATAAAGTTTGATATTGAGTATACTTGACGAATTTGAAATTAGAGGTGCATTAATTATTTGTGAAAGTTTATTTAGATATACGCATCTCTCTCTCTCTCTCTCTCTCTCTCTCTCTCTCTCTCTCTCTCTCTCTCTCTCTCTCTCTCTCTCTCTCTCTCTTCTAGTTTTTTAAGTTATACCCCCTCTTACATATGGCCCCTCTCAACTAGCTCCCATGTTGCATTATTCCATACGTGGGTGTGTTATACCCCCTCTTACATAGGTTTTCACAAAATTTCTAAGTTTGATTCCTGAATATGTATGGGTGTTTTTTTTTATATTACAATTTACATGTTAAATATTTTTTGTTGCTTATTTTTCTTCTCTTTCCAATAATGTGTGTTCTTGAGTTTGGATGTGGTATGTGTGAGTTCTCGAGGTGCATAATTGTCGTATTTTAAGGGTACATCTCTCTCTCTCTCTCAAGTCCTTAAAAGGAAGTTTACCCCTCGATAATCCCACAACCATAAATCTCCAACACCTCTAAGACTTTAGTGTGCATTTTCTCTCTATGTGCGTATGTTTATATATTAATATACATTTTTTGTTATCTCTCTGCATAGTTTTGTACGGCTTTGGGATTCTGGGTGTGTACCTAATTTTGTGTGATCACGGCTCTCACCCTTTCTGTTGTATTGTATGTCTATAGTTTGAGAATGTGGGTGTGGATATCTCTCCTTGTTCATATTTTTAATAGTACATGTATATTCATGTGCCCTCACGATAATTGTATTGTCGTATTTCGTGTTACAAAATATATTTTTAGGCTATTGTCCTTGAGGTTGCTCTAAAAAAGAGCTATGAATAGTCACATTCACTAAGAAAATCGTCACTAACACTCTATATGAAATCATTTATGATCATATTCGTTGGAAATTAGGTTGAGTTAAAAGAATTTGTAGACTTCGACGTCTATCATACTCCAATTAATATAATTAGAAAATATTTTTATGTGTATATACTTTGATATGAATTTGGTATTAGTGATAAAAGTATGCAAAGATGTTTGCCAATAAATATTTTCAAAAGGAACACTGCTTAAGTATATCATGTGTGTCTTTTTATTAATGTTCAATAACTATACACATTTTACTGTATTTGCTAAAGTTGTGGTGTCTCTCACGACTTGGTCATGCCAACGAAGGAATGCTTCACGCCCTTAAATTCTCTTCGATGGCCGTGGACAGTTCTAGAGTTTTTTTCAGTTTGGTAAGTGTCATGTATGCTCCCTTATCATGAGTTGTTCTAGTCAACGAAAACTTTATTGTGATAGTGATTGTGTTTCATTTGCCGCAAACTTTTTCTATGTTAAATATCATTTCAAAAGATCTTTTATCTTTAATTCCCAATCCATGCAAAACGTATTTATAGCCATATTTTTCTGGTTTAAAAACTTGAGTGTGAGATAATAATGATGGGATTACTCTCCCCACTTTTGCTACTTGTGGTTCACCACATATATGGAGAAACATGATATAAATAAAGAGACTGACCTCATTATCATCATCTTTGTCAAAAACTATGGAGTAAAATAATTATTTGAGAAATGATTTTGGTGCAATAGAGACATTTGAACAGGAGAAATTTTTTAAAGAAAGAAGGTTTTGAGTTTAGACGCTCTAGAGATTAAAACTATAGTTTTCTTCTTCACTTATCTCTTTTGGATTTTAAAGATATTGGTTTTCAAATATTGATCATAAGTCCTGTTGATGTAAAAGACTAGAATATATCTAATTCTTCAATCACAGATAAAAATAAGTAAATAAATGAGAGAGTGAAAAGGTTTTTAAAGTGGTTCGACTATATGGGAAAGCCTACGTCCAGTGTGATTTTTATTCTTTCTTGCCTCTTATCGAGAGTGTTCAAACCTTGTGAAAACTTGCCCTTGATGAAGGGGTTACAATGTATTTATAGTCTTGTAGGGAGATAGAGAGATGGAATATAAAAGTATGGATTGGGAATTTACATCAGTATATAATATTCATAATGTTCATGGTTATTGACGCTCCGCTGATCGAGTTAGTTGCCCTCCCTACTGTTGGTCGGCCTTTCCTGTGGTGGTCGGGCTTCTTGGCTTTGGTTGGTCAAGCTATTACTTGATGACTAGGATTCTTGCCATGTAGGATGACATGTGTTCACTCCTTACTGGTCCACATAGGTGGGTAATTTTTTGTATTAACAGAATCCCCCCATGTTCCATGCCTGATGCTTGCTTGAAAGTATGGAGCATTAAGTCTTGGTAGTAGCTCGGGACACATTCCTGATGCTTGGTCGGTTGTCGACTTTCCATTCTTGTAACATTTTACGGGTATTGCTGGTAATGTGTATTATTGATAGCATTTTTGTAAATATTCTGAGTTGCAATTAACCGCCTTGGGGTAAATATGTCTTTTTCATCTTTCTGCCAAAATTTCAATCATCGTTTAACTTTAATCATTACGCTTGCTAGTTTTTGAGGAAATCTATAAAAGGTGGTAAATTTTTTATCATCTCTTACCTCAAACCTTCCAAGTGTTGCTGCTAATCTTGAGATTTTCATGCGATCATTCTTCATGTCCTATAGTTCTTACTGAATCCTTAAGCTTTTGTAAGAATCCTCTATCTTTCTTATTTTCTCCATTTTGAATCATGGTTTATGCCGTTGTTTCTCTAGATGAGTTTAGGAACAACTGGAACGTACCCACCTGGGTGGATTTAGAACTCCCTAGTCCTCCTGTAGATCATTTTTCTCTGTCTGAGGGCCATTAGATCCATTTTCTGTTCATAGTTAAGTGTGGTTTCAGTTTTCCCCCGGATAGATTTTATTTGGAATTTTGCCAATATTTTGACGTTGTGCTTGCCAGAATAGTCCCCAATACCTGGAGAATAGTCAATGGTGTCCACATGATTAACCAAATCTATAGGACCCATATTGGTATCCTTGAGATTATGTTCTACTATAAATGGGTTACCAGTGATAGCACTTATTATTTGAAAACTAGGTTTGTCAATAGGTCTTTAAATGTTAATTTTCCCGACTCTAATAGAGATTATTTTGATCATGAAGTTATTGTCAAAAATTGGCAATATGTGCCTCTGATAGGGGGTGACGTGTATATTGGACCAAAGTTCCCTCAAGAGGGTTATGGAATAGGTTGTACTAAATGTATTTTATATAATTATGCTGATGAATTACTTGTTGCAACATTAACTAACTTTTGTTATTTGCTTTACTACAGTTGATAGGAAGAGAAAGTGTCCCAAAGAAGGTGACATCAAACTTGACAAGCTCAAGTTTCTTTGGGGAATACACCATAGAATTGGAGAAGAACATACTAGGTCAGCTTCATACCTACTGAAGTACAAAAGTTCCATTACCTCTTTTGTTTTCCAAACTTCAATTGTTACTCCCACCATTATGATTGATTTGGACCAAGACCTAGTGTCCACTTCATCAACCATTGTATATGGCAGTGGTGAACTAGTTGTTAGCCCTTCTTCCTCCCTAGATTCAGACATTCCTTTCTCTACAGCCATGGGTAAAAGAAGATTTCATAACCTTCTTGGAGATGATGCTGTTGCTGGCACCCACAAGCCTGTGGATGGTGGGGCTAAAAATAAAGATTATGCCGGGACAAAGTCACCGACAAAATCTCCCCTATATTGATTTTCTCACCTAGGGGTATTTCTTGAATTAGTTCATCCATTTATTCCCAAAATTGGATTTTAGTGTGCTCATCTAATCCTACTTGGGGTGCATAAGTACTAACATTATTAATTATATTTTCACTTAACACCAACTTTACAAGTATAAGTCTATCACCTTTCCTAATAATGGTTGCAATATCATCCTTAAAGTTCTTATCCACTATTATTCCAACTCCGTTCCTATTTCTATATTTTTCTGTATAATATAAGTTAAACCATGTATTTTCTATTTCTCTAGCTTTCTCACCAACCCTGTAAAAAAGTTATGTTAACTTTTCTTCTTATCATGGTATCTACTAACTCCATCCCTTTTCCTGACATAGTTCCTATGTTCTAAGTCACTAACCTATGTCTAGTATCCAGGACTAACTTCTTTACCCACACATGTCCATACTATTGCAGGAACCCTTACGTATTTCTCATCGCTTCCAGACGTCGATGCGATGCCCCTTGCATATTTTTCGGGACACCCAGTGGCAGTTGCAACGCCCCTTGCCTATTTTTCGAGACACCCGATGGTAGGCTCAATGCATCTCTTAAGGGGAATTCCCTAGTATTAGCACGTATATTCATAGGATTCATGTTCATAAGGATCTAATAAAGTTTTACGCTGACTATTAGCTACCTAATGCAACCCTCCTCATATATCTGGGCTTGGGACCCGCAGTGTCCAAAAAAATATAAGAAGTTAAGTGCGACACAGACGAAGTTTAAAATTGAAACGAAACTACCTTATCCAAATTCTTGCACATTTTTTCTTATTGGCATCCTCTTAACTATGTTTTCAACATTTCATCTTCTTCTTTTTGGAAAATAAAAAATCTCTCTCATTTCACACCTCGTGCCACTTTGTCATTACACGACTCACCACTATAAAAACCTCTAAGAACGATAAAGTTTGAGATTGAGCATACTTGACGAATTTGAAACTAGAGGTGCAATAATTATTTGTGAATGTTTGTTTAGATATAAGAATCTCTCTCTCTCTCTCTCTCTCTCTCTCTCTCTCTCTTTTAGTTTTTTAAGTTATACCCCCTCTGACATATGGCCACTCTCAACTAGTTCCCATGTTGCATTATTCCATACGTGGAGGATTCATAGATTTTCACACAATTGCTAAGTTTGGTTCCTGAATATGTATGGGTGTGTTTTTTTTCAACTAAAATTTACATGTTAAATATTTTTGTTGTTGTTTATTTTTCTTCTTTTTCCAATAATGTGTGTTCTTGAGTTTGGATGTGGTATGTGTCAGTGCTCGAGGTGCATAAGTGTTGTATTTTAAGGGTACATCTCTCTCTCTCTCTCTCTCTCTCTCTCTCTCTCTCAAGTCCATAAAAGCAAGTTTACCCCTCAAGAATCCCACAACCATAAAACTCCACAACCTCTAGGCCTTTAGTGTGCATTTTCTCTCTATGTACGTTTGTTTATATATTAATATACATTTTTTGTTATCTCTCTGCATAGTTTTGTACGGCTTTGGGATTGCGGATGTGTACCTAATTTTGTGTGATCACGACTCTCACCCTTTGTGTTGTATTGTATGCCTATAGTTTGAGAATGTGGGTGTGGATATCTCTCCTTGTTCATCTTTTTAAGAGTACATATATAGTCATGTGCCCCCACTATAATTGTATTGTCATATTTCTTGTTACAAAATATATTTTTAGGCTATTGTCCTTGAGGTTGTTCCAACAAAGAGATATGAATAGTCACATTCACTAAAAAAGCTTCATTAATACTCAATATGGAATCATTCATGATCATATTCGTTGGAAATTAGGTTGATGTAAAAGACTTTGTAGACTTCGACTTCTATCATACTCCAATTAAAATAATTAGAAAATAGTTTTATGTGTATATACTTTGATATGATTTTGCTACTAGTGATAAAATTATGCAAAGATGTTTGCCAATAAATATTTTCAAAAGGAACATTTCTTAAGTATAGCATGTGTGTCTTTTTATTGAAGTTCGATAACTACACACATTTTCCTGTATTTGCTAAAGTTGTGGTGTCTCTCACGACTTGGTCATGCCAGCGAAGGAATGCTTCACGCCCTTAAATTCTCTTGGATGGCCGTGGACACTTCTAGAGATTTTTTCAGTTTGGTAAGTGTCATGTATGCCCCCTTATCATGAGTTGTTCTAGTCGACGAAGACTTTATTGTGATCGTGATTGTGTTTAGTTGGCCGCGAACTTTGTCTATGTAAAAGATCATTTCAAAAGATCTTTTATGTTTAATTTGCAATCCATGAAAAACGTATTTATAGCCATATTTTTCTAGTTTAAAAACTTGAGTGTGAGATAATGATGATGGGATTACTCTCCCCACTTTTGCTACTTATGGTTCACCACACATATGGAGAAACATAATATAAATAAAAAGTCTGACCTCATTATCATCATCTTTGTCAAAAACTATGGAGTAAAATAATTATTTGAGAAATGATTTATTTTTGAAAGAAAGAAGGTTTTGAGTTTAGACGCTCTAGAGATTAAAACTATAGTTTTCTTCTTCACTTCTCTCTTTTGGATTTTAAAGATATTGGTTTCCAAATATTGATCATAAGTCATGTTGATGTAAAAAACTAGAATATATCTATTTCTTCAATCACAAATAAAAATAAGTAAATAAAAGAGAGAGAGAGAGAGAGAAAAGGTTTTTAAAGTGGTTCGGCTATATGGGAAAGCCTACTGCTTTTTATTCTTTCTTGCCTCTTATCGAGAGTGTTCAAACCTTGTGAAAACTTGCCCTTGATGAAGGGGTTACAATGTATTTATAGTCTTGTAGGGAGATAGAGAGATGGAATATAAAAGGATGGATTGGGTATTTACATCAGTACATAATGTTCATGGTTGTTGACGCTCCGCTGATTGAGTTGGTTGGCGACCCTACTGTTGGTCAGCCTTTCCTGTGGTGATCGGGCTTCCTGGCCTTGGTTGGTGAAGTTATTACTTGCTGACTAGGATTCTTGCCATGTAGGATGACATGTGTTCACTCCTGAGTGGTCCACGTTGGTGGGTACTTTTTGGTATAAACAAAATCCCCCAATGTTCTATGCTTGATGCTTGCTTGAAAGTATGGAGCATTTAGTCTTAGTAGTAGCTGGGCTACATTCCTGATGCTTTGTCGGTTATTGACTTTCCATACTTGTAACATTTTACTGGTATTTCTTGTAACGTGTATTATTGATAGCATTTTTGTATATATTCTGAGTTACAATTTACCACCTTGGGGTAAATACGTCTTTTTCATCTTGTCGCCAAAATTTCAATCGTCATTTAACTTTAATCATTATGCTTGCTTGTTTTCGAGGAAATCTATAACAGGTTGTAAATTTTAGGTTATCTCTTACCTCAAACCTTCCAAGAGTTTCTGCTAATCTTGAGATTTTCATGCGATCGTTCTTCATGTCCTATAGTTCTTACTGAATCCTTAAGTTTTTATAAGATTCCTTTATCTTTCTTATTTTCTCCATTTTGAATCATGGTTTATGCCGTTGTTTCTCTACATGAGTTTAAGAACGACTGGAACGTACCCACCTGGGTGGATTTAGAACTCCCTAGTCCTCCTGTAGATCGTTTTTCTCTATCTGAGGGCCATTTCATAGTTGAGTGTGGTTTCAGTTTTCCGCCGAATAGATTTTGTTTGGAATTTTGCCAATATTTTGACATTGTGCCTGCCAGAATCGTCCCCAATACCTGGAGAATAGTCAATGTAGTCCACATGATTAACCAAATCTATGGGACCTATATTGGTATGCCTGAGATTATGTTCTGCTATAAATGGGTTATCGGTGATAACACTTATTATTTGAAAACTAGGTTTGTCAATAGGGCTTTAGTTGTTAATATTCCTGACTCTGAGAGAGATTATTTTGATCATGGAGTTATTCTAAAAAATTGGCAATATATGCCTCTAATAGGGGTGAAGTGTATATTGGACCAAAGTGCCCTCAAGAGGGTTATGGAATAGGTTTCACTAAATGTATTTTATATAATTATGCTGATGAATTACTTATTGCAACATTAACTGAATTTTGTTATTTGATTTACTGCAGCTGATAGGAAGAGGAAGTGTCCCAAAGAAGGTGACATCAAACTTGACAAGCTTAAGTTTCTTTGGGGAATACACCATAGAATTTGAGAGGAATATACTAGGTCAACTTCATACCTATTGAAGTACAAAAGTTCCATTACCTCCTTTATTTTCCAACCTTCAATTGTTTCTCCCACCATTATGATTGATTTGGACTAAGACCTAGTGTCCGCTTCATCAACCATTGTATGAGTCCGTGGTGAACCAGTTGTTAGCCCTTCTTCCTCCCTTGATTCAGAAATTGCTCTCTCCGTAGCCATGGGCAAAATAAGATTTCAAAACGTTCCTAGAGATGATGTTGTTGCTGGCACCCACAGGCCTGTGGATGGTGGGGCCAAAAAGAAAGATGATGTTGGGACAAAGCCCCCGGCCACCAAGGGAGACCCATCCATCAAGGGAGATGAGGCTCCTTTAAAAATATTGAGAAATGGTCTTAAGCAGACTAAAGAAACTGTTAATGTCGGCCAATAGAGTTTGGTCAGGTTACTCCATATATTGTTGGCTCTTCTATAACAATGGGTCCTGGTTTGGCCAGAAAATTAATTAAGTCTGGTACTCTTCTATACCACAGGGGTTTTGCTGCTTCCATGACCGGACTAAAGATTTTAGAAAGGGTTTCCCAAAGCCTTGCTATGGTAATATTTTTTCTATCGTTGCTCGTGCTTTCTTTGTCCATTATCTTTTAATTCTTATTCTGATTTTGTTTTTCTCCTACGCAGTTCCTGGTTGATTTCAACCAGATGTTAGAGAAGGACGTTGTTATCCTTTCTTCTTCAGATGATGTGGAGGAGGCCCTTGATGGTCTCAAAAGATCTTTGTTGGAGTCACAACAGGCATTGACATTGGAGAAGAGTTCTTGGGATAATAAAATTAATACTGCCGAGGAAGGTCAGTAGAAGGCTGAATCAATTATTGTTCAAGTTAAGCGTAGGGTAAAGGTTGCTGAAGAGCAAGTGGTCAATTTAACCAGATGTCTTTCTGTTGAAAAGGCTAAGAGGAAGAGGGTTAGGGAGAATGCCTTCGATGAAGACTAGGATAAATCCATCACTGCTACCTCTGCTCAGATTGAGTACGCAAAGAGAAAATATTTCAAGGATGGTTGGTCAGCTGCACTAAAGGAGGTGAGCATATCAGAAGACTTTGAACTCTTCCAAAGACGTGAGTCTGGCTCTACCCCCAACATGGACGATAAAGTTGAAGATGATGTTGGTTCTGAGGAGTCTTATTTGGTGGTTGAGTCCTCATCCGACCAAGGTAAAAATGTTGTTGAGTCATCCCTTCCTCCATCTAAGTAAGATAAGCCCCCTGCTCCCTCTGCCGACCAAGCTAGAAATATTGGGACTGACAGAGAGAAGGTGTAGATTAGGTTCTTTATCTTTCTTTTATTTCTTTTCTGCTCTACTTGTAATTTTCCTTCATATTAATAAAAGGACTTTTTCTTCATACTGTTTGTTGTCGCTTGGTTGTTGTTATATTTACTTCTTCTGTAGTTGATTGAATGTTATCTCCTTTTCCCAGTTCATGGCCAAGATGGAATAAATATATTACAATGAATTTGAGTTACTCAAGTACTGCAACAGTTTGTTCAAGGCTGATCATATGACTTTGACAGATGAAGAATTATCAAAATTGCTCAGCGCAGATGCTATTGATCAAGCCAAGAATGCATATATCTATCTCAAGCTTATTATTGGTCGGGTTTTGGCCAATAATGTGGATTACTATGAAATGATTGAAGATCTTTAAGAGGTTCATAATGAAGCCAAAGCTCTGCTCCATGCTGACTATGAGACTAAATAAAAGTCTTTAAGTGAAGCTCGGGGCTTTAAATAGAAGTTAGAGAAACATGTTTCCACCTTTAGGGAAAAGGATTTTTTGTTGAGGTATGATGTTGATGAGGCAAGAGAGATTGCCAAACTATTGGAGGAGGAAAATAATAAACTGAGGGATAAATTGCGGTCCTTAAAAGATTCCTCCAATGCTGGTGCTGATGAAGGAGCTTCCTTTTTGGAGAATGAAAATGCTCAGTTGAAAGAAGAGCTGGAAGCACTGAAGAAGTCTAAGCCTTCTTCCTACTCAAGATGAAAATTCAGTTGACCAATAACTAATGAGGCGAGAACCCAACAAAATATTTCTAACTAATATGATCAAAGATGACAAACTTTCCACCCAGTCTTTTCAATTACAAGCTAAATATGGAGTATTGAAGAAGCTGCAGCATCAAGTTAAGAGATTAACTTTCCAATTTTACAAGCAGCCCAGAGAGGTCTGGATGGAAGGGTACAATAAAGCACTTAGTCATTTTGATGACCACTTTAGTCAGGCTCAGTGTGAAGGTTATAAGTGGGGATGGACCAATTTCTTGACAGTTATGAAGGTGGAGCAGAACAATAGACTTTGGCATTGGAATGATCCTGGGATTTTAGATTGTGAAGACCCTCCCTTCAAATTGGATATCAGTTGGGTTCCGATTAATTTGATCCCACAATGTTTGATATCCAAATATTTAGTGGGCTATGGACTGCACGACGAGCTAGAAATAGTTCGGCCTTTTCATTTGTTAGATACGCCGAGCATCAGTAATATGAGAATGCTTCAGGACTTTAATTTTATCAACTATCCTTATACCTTGGATGATTCGCCAACAGGCATGGAACCAGTTCCGAGCTCCTCAAAGGCCAAAAGAAAACTTCCAGTAGAATAATTTGAGAATAATTTATTCTTGTATTTCATTTGTAAACACTATTTGCATGTAATCATCATTTATATAAATGAAAGGCATTTTATTAACTTATCTTGTTAATTTTTGGATGCTTAAATGACTTTGATGGTTCATTAGTTCTACTGATACACTTAGACATTTGCCTGAATTTAGTATGATTTACTAATGAGATCATCATAGGTTCTACTGATACACTTAGATTTCTAAGTTTAGAATCAGTTACCATTGATGTGGTCATAGGTTCTACTATCTCACCTAGATTTAAATATAAGTTTAACACTAGTTACCCGTGGTATTGCCATAGCTTCTACTAATGCACCTAAATTTTTAGGTTTAGCATTAGTTACCAGTGGTGACCAAGCGTATGTCGAATATGTGTCTACATTCCTATTTAGGAATTTTCACAACTTTTTTCCTCTATTTTGCTTAATTCGGATAAAACTTGTTGATTTTTATACATAATTTTATCCCTGATTTTTCTTGACCAAGTATCGAGGACTTAAAATCCTGTTTTGACTTGGGTTTCTATGTTTTGTCGATCAAGTATTGCTTTTTTCGACCAAGTACTGAATTCCTGTCGACCAAGTATTTATGGGGATGCATATCCCGAATACTCCTAAAAAATTGAAAAAATGGAAGAAACTAACTTTTTATTGATACTGAAGCAAATTGATTTTAAAAGATGTTGCTCGCTACATTACTGGTAGTATTTCCTAAGATGCACGACATTCCAAGGATTTTTGAATTCTTCCCCCTCTAGAGTTTCAATTCCATAAGTTTCGGGTCGAACAACTACCGATATGCGATATGGTCCATTCCAGTTGTCTTCAAGCTTGTTGGTCTCTGAATAACCTTCTTAAGTACATAATCCCCTTCCTTTAAGTTGGTCGACTTCACCCTTTTGTTGTAAAAGCGTGATGTTCTTTGTTGATTATCAGCATTCCACAAGGATGCATCTTCTCGCACCTCTTCCAGCATATCAAGGTCTAGCCTTCGCATCAAATCACTGATGGGAGAATCAAAGTTTAGCACTCTATGAGTTGGCAAACCTATTTCTACTGGTATTACTAATTTGTCCCAAATGCCGGCATGTAAGGTGTTTCCCAGTAGCAACTCTTGGAGTTATTCGGTACGCCCACAAAACCAAGTACAAATTCATTTATCCAATTCCTCTTAGCATCGTCAAGTCTTTTCTTCAACACATTGAGCAAAATCTTGTTCGTCACCTCAGTCTGCCCATTGCTTTGAGGATGACATGAAGCATAATGGAAATTTTGGATCTTGTATTAGGCACAATATGTTGTAAACTCATTATTGTCGAACTGTGAACTATGGTTGGTGATAAAGGCATATGACAACCCATATCTACAAATAATATTTTTCCAGATAAACTGGTATACCTTCTCATAAGGCATGTCCACCAATGGTTCTGCCTTAACCCATTTGGTGAAGTAATCAACAACTACGACCAAGTACTTGAATTTTCCTTGGGTGGTCAGTAATGGCTCGAACAATTCTATTCCCCACATAGAAAATGGCCAAGGCGAAGTAATGGGAGTCAAAGTAACATGTGGATTTTTGTGAATGTTGGAGAACTTCTGGCACTTGTCACACTTCTTTGTGAAAGTGATACAATCTACCCTCATGTTTGGTCAATAGTATCCCTATGTATTCATTCGTTATAGTAATGATCTTCCTACCATATAAGCTCCACAAAATCCCTTATGAACTTCTTCCATCAGATCTTGAACCTCCATTGGGTGGACACAGTGCTTCATAGTAGTTGTTAACCCTCTCTTATATAGCACTCCTTTGTCTAAAACATACCTTGCCGTTTTATACTTAAGCTTTTTAGCCTCAATTAGGTCTGTGGGAAAAATTCCTTCTTCAATATAAGCTCTGATGGGATCCATCCAGGAAGGTCCCATGTCTACTGAAATAAAATTTATCATCAAGTCTTCATCAATAATCCGATTGGCCAAAATTTCAATGGGAATGGTTCTCATGAGCTCAATTCTGGTTGATGATGCTAGCCTAGTAAGTTCATCAGCCCGAGCATTCTCCAATCTTAGAATTCTGATTATCCGAATAACTGGTAATTTCCCTAGGTACCTTGTCATTGATTCTCCTTTGGATCCATACAAAATTAAAATCTGATTAACCACCAATTGAGAATCAATGTGCACCACAAATTGCTCTGCGTTTAGTGATTGAGCCAAACTTAATCCTACAATTAAATCTTCATACTCTGCATCACTGTTTGAGGCTTGGAACTATAATATAAGTGAGTACTCAATATCAATCCCATCAGGGTTATTGAGCATAATCCCCGCTCTGCTTCCTATCACACACGAAGATCCATCCACATATAAATTCCATATTGGGATGTTGTTGTCAAAGTCTTGGTCTGATAATATCCCATAGTAGAATACCTTCTTTCTTGCCTTATCATATCTTTGAGCCATCTCCTGCATCTTAATTGATTGTTCTAGTAGGTCAGTAGAAACTTCTTCTGAGCTCTCCCTGTTGGGGTCTACTCGAGCTGTTGATCGGTGATTACTTCGGTTGAGCTTTCCCTTGTTGGGGGTTGCTCCACTTGAACTCTTTGTTGCCCGGGAACCTCTGGATAAGTGAATTTTATAATTAAGTCTGCCACATCTTGACCCTTTAATGAGGACTTTATCTCATATACAATATCATACTCCCCGATTTCTACTGCCCAATATATTAATCTCCCAGAATTCTCAGGCTTATGTAGAGCTTGCAGGAGAGGCATGTCAGTGGATCCCATAATAGTATGCGCTTGGAAGTAAGGCTTCATCCATCTAGATGCCTCAATGAGCTCCAAAGCTAATTTCTCCAGTCGTGGACATGTTAGTTTTGCTCCTCTGAAGGCTTTACTAGTATTATAAATTGTCTTCTGGATTTCGTTATCTTCTTGTATTAAGGCAGAACTTACAGCTGACTCAGAAAATGGCTAAGTATAAATATAAATTTTCTCCCAAAACTAGTCGGGAGAGCAATGGGGTGATCCCAGATACTTTTTTAACTCCATAAAATATTGATCGCACTCATCATTCCATTCAAAGGTCTTCCTCGGCACTTTAAATAATGGTAAACACTTGTCTGTAGCTTGGGACAAAAATCTATTCAGAGCTGCTACTCGCCCAATAAGCCTTTGCACATCCTTCTTACAGGTCGGGGACTACATTTCAATCAATGTCTTAATCTTATCAGGATTAGCCTCCATTCCCCTCTAATTCACTATATACCCTAGAAATATGCCTTCCTGGACACCGAACACACACTTGGTCGGATTCAACTTCATCTGGTGCTTCTCCAGCTAATCAAAGGTTTGGCTAACATCGAAAATATGATCAGATCCCTTTTTGTTCTTTGTCAGCATGTCATCTACGTACATCTCCATGTTCTTGCCTATCTATTCCTCAAATACTTTATTCGGCAACGTCTGATAAGTAGCACCTGCATTTTTTAAACCAAATGGCATAACATTATAGCAATAAGTTCCTCGAGGAGTAATGAAAGAAGTGTTTTCACTATCTTCTGGCTTCATTTTAATCTGGTTATAATCGGAATAAGAACCCATAAAACTCAATAGCTCATGTCCCGATAGAGCATCAACAAGTTGATCAATCTTGGGTAAAGGAAAATGGTCTTTTGGGCAGGCTTTATTTATATCTATGATATCAATACACGTTCTCCATTTTTTATTTTTCTTCTTGATTATGACGATGTTGGCCAACCAGTCTGGATATTTCACATCATCAATGAATGAAGCTTTATAAATATTCTTAACCTCCTTCTGGATAGCTTGGTTCTTCTCGGGTCTAAACACTCTATGCATTTATTTCACTAGTTTGACCTCCTTGTTGACATTGAGTTCATGCAGAGGAAATTAGGATCAATTCCACGTATATCCTCATGATTCTAGGCAAACACGTGATTTCTCTATTTGAAAAAGTCACTAGATCTTGTATAAGAATAGGGTCCAATGTGTACCTATCTGAGTGGTCTGCTCTGGTTTGTCGTCATCCAGGATGACATTCTCTGTTGCCTCCCCAATATGACCTTTAACCAGTTTTCTCTCCTCTGTTGGATCTAAAGTTTCAACCTCAGACTCACTATTGGGCTCAGTAATGTCCACTTAGTAAGTAGTGGTTTTCTTCTTCAATTTATTCAAGTCTTCTTGCTCGGCAGAGGAGTAATAACATTCTTTGGCTACCTTTTGATCTCCCTTTACAATGCCTACACCAAAGTTGGTTGAGAACTTCAAGCATTAATGAACTGTGGAAGGCACAACTTTGAACTTCTTCAATCCTACCCTTACCATAATCATATTGTAGGCAGATTGAACATTTTTGTCCATCACAAAGAACTTTACTTTCTCTCTCCAACTTGCTAGCCATGTGTCAAGCAATACTTCCAACTTGATTATGCCCAGGGGGTACACTTTTTCACCAGATAACCCTATTAGGGCCTGTGATAAGGCTCCAACTGGCTAAGCTTCAGCTCCAAACTGTCAAAGCAGGGATATAACATGATGTTCGCTGAGCTCCCGTTATCAATTAGTAACCTGGAGACCATTATGTCTTGCATTATGAACTTGACTACTAGGGAATTGTCATGGGGATAAAGGACTCCTAAAAGGTCATTTTTGGAAAAACCTATCACCAGCTTGTCTTTGTTAAGTTTCCTCAACTGATCTTTTTCGACTAGATTTATCCTCTAAACATAAGAACAAGATTGAGACTCATTGAGGTAAGCTTTTCTTTCTAAAGTATGATCTCCTCCCCCAGCATCTCCACATGTGATCATCTGACAATCAAAAGATCCAAAACTAAGCATCAATACCTCACGTTCCAATTACCTGGGTTTCTTGGGTAGATCGGGATCATCTTCCTGATCATCTTTATGAGTTCTATTTTTCTCATCCATGGGCTTGCATGGATATTTTGACCTTCATCGAGATCCTTTGTCATCCTACCAATCAATAAACCTGTCCAGTTTTCCTCGACGGATGAGGGTTTCTATCTCATTCTGCAGAGAAATACAATGATATGTCATGTGCCCATGGTCCTTGTAGAACTCATAATATTTGGACATGTCCCTTTTCCCAACAGGTGCTCTTAGCTTCTTAGGCCACCGTACCTTCTTGTTATGCTTAATTTCCTCTAAAATATGGTGACTGCCCATCGTCAATGGAGTATAATTGTTGTACTTTCTAAGCTCTATATCAATCTTCTTTTAGTTTGAGTCCTTATGCTCCTTGTGTTGCTTTTGCTCCTTTTTCTCGATTTTGCCCTTTAACTTAATGCCCGTGCTTTATTTTGCTTCCATGGCTTCCTCGACGTTCATTATCTTAGCTGCTTTGGCCATTAATTCAGTCATAGTCTTGGGAGGATCTTTGGCAAGAGTGTAATAAAGCTTCTCAGGAAGTAATCCATTCATGAGATCTGTGATAACTATTTTATCTTCGTAATCAATGACCTCCAACTTCTCATTATTGAAGTGAGTAATGTAGTCCCTTGTACTTTCTCCTACCCGTTACCTCACACTTAGCAGGTGAGCTACTTTTTTTTACCGATTTGGCTCCAAAGCAGAAGTTACCAATAAATAGTTCGATAAGCTGGTTGAAACTAGAAATTTATCCCTGAGGAAGTCTGTTGTACCAAATCTGAGCAGGACCTGTGATTATACTTGAGAACGCCTTGCATATCATCTCGTCGGGGACAATATAAATATCAGCTGCTGCTTGGTACTGTTCTATATGAAGAACATGATCAATCTTCCCATCATACTTGGGAGTAACCACAGGAGCTTTGAACTTTGAAGGAGTAGGAAAATACACAGTAGCTTATATAAAAGGAGACCCTTTCATAAAACTTCATTGTAAAGGGTTCTTCGCCTTTACCATCTCTCCCAACCTATCTTTCAATCGTTGGATAGAGCTCTTCCTTGCATTATTGCCATAATAATATTTATGCATTGCAGCTCGGCTGTTCCGACCAACTCTCTATGATAAGATCTCCTCTTGTGAGGTCTTCTCGGTATGGACAGATCGTCGGGCGTTTGATTTGGATTGGGCTGAGCCCTCAGATTGATCGGCTGGTTGCTGAGTATTCCTCGATGTAAGGACACAAATTTTTAATTGAGCCTTATGTAGTATTGGCTCAATTCTGGACAAAAACGTTTGAGTCTTAGGATATTATTCATGTATATCTTCTAAGCCTATGACACGTAAAGTTGAAGACGTAGCGACCAACATTTCAAGTGTACATCATTTGCCGATTTCCTATGCCTCGTTTATGCGTCATCAACATCACATTGATCCAAGGTATCCAAAGGTATGAATGAAATTATGTATATTTAGGACCTTGGATATTTCAATTGGGTGTATTTTATTAAATATTTTTAACGACTTTAATTTTTCTCAGAAAATATTTTTTTTAGAACTTCACATAAAAAGTTTTAGGCTTAAAACGAATATTCTATTTTCTGACAGGTCGTTCGAACGAACTGGAATCTCATTCGAACAATATTCCCAGATCGTTCGAGCGAGACATCTAACGAGTTTAACCATTTTAACACTGGGTTATCATTAGTAAAGTCGTTCGAACAAAAAAGTCATTCGAACGAGTTCGGCAGGAATAATTTTTAGCAGTTTTTTGGTATTTTCCCACTACTTTGTCCCCACTACTTTTGACAGAATTTAACTACTTTGGGACAAAAATTTTCAAAAGAACTTTTGAGAATCATTAGAGATTTTTTGAGAGAAAATACTTCCAACCAAAATTCATTATTTTCATGTGTTAAATTTAAGAAGAAAATTCCTTTATACACATGTGTTATCACCCATAAATCAGTTTGTTTATCCAAGTACCTCTACACATATATTTATTGCTTGGAGTTTGTTTTTGGCACCATTGGTTCATATCTACCACAAGAAGGAGAATTTTGGGTTTGCTTCAATTTCCCATAAAAGTAGAAGTCTTATTTTTGCTGCTGCATTCTCATTCGGTGAAAGGCACCGTGTGTGGTTTACGGGTTCCAAAAAGCTTCATTGGAGGAGTCCAAGGTTTTAATGGAGTCCGGAATTGTCGACTAAGCAGAGGTCGGTACAAAAAGACGCGTCAAGGACTTGAAGGGATTCGAGTCGAGTTGTGTAAGTCATCTGTCTTCTACTTGTAATTTCCGTACTTAGTGGACTTAAGGCTAGGGGTCGTCCGAGGTTTTTCCCATTTGGGTTTTCCTCGTACATCGCGGCGTAGTGTGACTTATTTACTTTTATCTTGCAAAAACACATCGATGCATGCTTAGGTTTAATTCAAGATAAAAATTGGTTTATATATCACATTAGCTTAATTTGGTGCTAAAATTAATTTTGGGTGAAATTTATTTTAATTTAATTCAAGTCATTAATTTTTAATTTGGTAAAAATTGGTTTAGACTAATTTGCAAAAATGAATTAATTTGTTAGGCATATTCATAGGACTTGGGTTAAATTAAATTTGGGCAATATTATTTTTGAATTGAACCATCACTTTAATTTTAAAGGGATTTTGAAAATTTGGGGGAACATATCTAAACAAGTGGTATCAGAGCGGGTTACACTAAAATATTGTGTGATCCTATTTTTTAAGGATTTTTTATGGAAAATATGTGTTTTTCAGAATTTTTAGCTTTCGATGGTTCAAGCATGGTTGCACATGACTCCTCACTTGCTATATCATATGAGTAATTGCTTGCATGTTTGTATACACTAGTCATGCTTAATGTTATATCCTTACTAGTTGTATGTTTATTTGTCATATTCACGCACATGCCTTATTATATAAATTTTACTTGAATTATGACAAGTTTATCTTTTGTATTTTATTTTACATTGTTAGACATAATATGAGAATACAAAAAGATTTTTGTTTTGTCTTTTGAGTTAAATTTTGTTTTACTTAAAAATTGAAAAAACTCAAAAAGATTTGTTTTGTGTGTGTATATTTGAGTTTTACACACTTTTTGTGGCATATTCATGTTTTGAATCCTCATTTACCGCGCTCCCATGTGGCTAGAATCTTTGGTTGTGTATTCCAATTCTTAAATTATTCTTAATCATGCTTACATGCAGTAGTTTGAATTCGTATTGCTAAAAGTATTATTTTTATGCCCCTTTTGCACACATGCACGAGCTCATTTGAATTTTAACTTCACATGAACATTTGAGCTAAATGATATATTCACCTTCCAATTTAGTCATCTACATATTTTATGACTTTGGAGGATTTGTTCACGTTATAGCGTTTCCCGGATTTAAAAAAATATAGAAAAATTCTTATCCGGTGTGTTTTTTTATCAAAGGGGAAGGGCTACAAAAGGTACACAATGTCATTTGTGATTCAGCCACCGTTTGAAAATTTTGGCCTAGAAAAGTGTGGCAATTGATAAAAGTAGCCAAGGCCAAGGTCTAAAAAAATGTGGCATTAGAAAATTCATGATTTGCTAAGACCTATGTTGTTCAGTTAATATGTTCATCTTTAAAAAAAGTATAGAAATTATCATGTTTGAAGTTATAAGGATGAATATTTCAACGGTTTTTGCACAATGTCTTTATATCCTAGTTGCACTATTTTGTCATGACTCTATTGGTTTGTAGAATCATCAACATGCTAGGCTTGTGATCATTGTTCTTATTTTGTTCTTTAAGTTCATTTTCCTTCACATGAGGCTTTATAGATATGTTTTAAAAAGTTTGCAATCAAATGGAAATCCATGAACATGTTTTAATTGAACATGTTTTAAGTGATTGGGTCTTAATTCATTAGTATCCAATTCACGCCCCTTCACTTTCATTTCCATATGACACATTTATGCCATAAGAGTGTGGAAAGTTCATTTTTTACGTGTGTCATTTTGGTGTTTATATATATATATATATATATATGATATTTTGTTTTAAGTCTTTGTCTTGCTAGCTAGTCCATGTGTGCTTTTAATTCAAAATTGGTATCCATTTTGTTGCGAACCTTGTTTGATATCCCATGCTTATAATAGTACATTTTAGTGGTATCTTTTGTCATCGTATCTAAGTTGATATTTTTATTTGAATGGATTAGTCGAACTTCATTGTTGCCCATATGCTTTAATGTTCTTATCACTTTATGAACCATCATGTTTTTACTTGTTTTCCCATATTTATATCCCTTATGTAGTTTTTTGGGGGAGAAATGGTACTTAGTTAAATTGGGGGAGATATGAGTAATTAATTAGTTCTTAATCCTTTGTCGATTCCTGAACAAAAAGGGGGAGAAGTGGTTTTTAAACCTTTAGTTTAGGAGATTTAACTTAGGGGGAGACGTCTTTCTAAGTAGGTCATTATTTGATAAAGGGGAGAATTAATTTAGGGGGAGTATTTATTTAATTCCATTTAATATTTTTGGATACTCCCTATGCGTTTAATGGTTTGCTTAAGTGTGCAGGAATTCTTTTTAGCGGCAATCTTATTTCGGCAAAGCTAGTTATCCTTGGGTTTTGAGTCAGGCATTGTATTTTTATTTTTGGGTGGGATGTTTTTTAGTCTAGTTGAGCTTGATGGACCTTTAGGATTTTTTTTTGGTTTTTGTCCAGGAATAGCCAAAGGAGAAGATTTGTAAGGACACAAATTTCCAATTGAGTCTTATGTAGTATTGGCTCAATTACGGACAAAAACATTTGAGTTAGGATAGTATTCATGTATATCCTCTAAGACTATGACACGTAAAGTTGAAGACGCAGCGGCTAGCATTTCAAGTGTACATCATTTGCCGATTTCCTGTGCCTCGTTTATGCGTCATCAACATCATATTGATCCAAGGTCTCCAAAGGTATGAATGCAAATATGTATATTTAGGACCTTGGATATTTTAATTGGGTGTATTTTATTAAATATTTTTAACGACTTTATTTTTTCTCAAAAAATATTTTTTTTAGAACTTTACATAAAAAGTTTTGGGGTTAAAATGAATATTCTATTTTCTGACAGGCGTTTGAACGAATTGGAATGTCGTTCGAACGAGATTCCCAAGTCGCTCGAAGGAGACGTCTAACGAGTTGAACCATTTTAACACTGGTTATCGTGAGTAAAGTCGTTCGAACGAGTTCGACGGGAATAGTATTTGGCAGTTTTTTGGCATTTTCCCACAACTTTGTCCCCACTACTTTTGACAGAATTTAACCACTTCGGGACAACATTTTTCAAAAGAAATTTTGAGCATCCTTAGAGATTTTTTGAGAGAAAATACTTCCAACCAAAAGTCATTATTTTCATGTGTTAAATTTAAGAAGAAAATTCCTTTATACGCATGTGTTTACACCCATAAATCAATTTGTTTATCCAAGTACCTCTACACATATATCTATTTCTTGGAGTTTATTTTTGTCACCATTGGTTCATCTCTTCCACAAGAAGGAGAAGTTTAGGTTTGCTTCTATTTACCATAAAAGTAGAAGTCTTGTTTTTATTGCGGCATTCTCATACGGTGAAAGGCACCGTGTGTGGTTTACGGGTTCCAAAAAGCTTCATTGGAGGAGTACAAGGTTCCGGTGGAGTCCAGGATTGTTGACTAAGCAGAGGTCGGTACAAGAAAACATGTCAGGGACTTGAAGGGAGTCGAGTTGTGCAAGTCATTTGTCCTGTACTTGTGATTTCCGTACTTAGTGGACTTAAGGCTAGGAGTCGTCCGAGGTTTTTCCCATTTGGATTTTCCTCGTACATCGCGACGTAGTGTGACTTATTTACTTTTATCTTGCAAAATCATATAGATGCATTCTTAGGTTTAATTCAAGATAAAAATTGGTTTATATCTCACACTAGTTTAATTTGGTGTTAAAATTAATTTTGGTTGAAATTTGTTTTAATTTAATTCAAGTCATTAATTGTTAATTTGGTAAAATTTGGTTTAGCCTAATTTGCAAAAATTAATTAATTATTGTTAGGCAAATTCTTAGGACTTGGGTTAAATTAAATTTGGGCAAGATCATTTTTGAATTGAACCATCACTTTAATTTTAAAGGAGTTTTCTCAACACTCGACAAAGCCCTAGGAACATTTCTATTCCTTCTAGGTCCGAGACGATTAGAGGGAGATGCTCTACTGAACCTTTCTAAAGCACGTAATCTTTCGGGAGTAAAGGATTTCTCATCATAAGGCTCTGAAGTCCTAAGAGAAGAACTTGCTCTTGGATGGTAGGATGTGTCTCTGGTAGTCCTTTATTGGTTGTGCCTGCTGGTTCTTGGAGGCGGTGGAAGCATATTCATGTTCCTATGAATAGACACTGCGGGAGATCCAACCTATAGTGTTTAGGCACATTACCTAATAGTATCTTGCATAGCCTCCTATCCTCTGGCAAGACTAGCCAAGATTCCAGTTAGATCATTATTTATTAGAGGAACAGATGGAATAGGCAGATTGCCATCGTTTCTGGCACTAGATTCAAGAATGTCAGCCATTTTTGGAATGTTGGTAAATGAAGGAGTGAAAGCTTTCAGAAATACATTTCCACAGATGGTGCCAATCTACTGATGTAAAAAACGTAGAATATATCCAATTCTTCAATCACAAATAAAAATAAGTAAATAAAAGAGAAAGACACATGTTTTTTAAAGTGGTTCGGCTATATGGGAAAACCTACATCCATTGTGCTTTTTATTCTTTCTTGCCTCTTATCGAGAGTGTTCAAACCTTGTGAAAACTTTCCCTTAATGAAGGGGTTATAATATATTTATAGTCTTGTAGGGAGATAGAGAGATGAAATATAAAAGGATGGATTAGGCATTTGCATCAATACATAATATTCGACGCTCTGCTGATCGAGTTGGTCGGCCTCCCTACTGTTGGTCAGACTTCTTGGCCTTGGTTGGCGAAGCTATTACTTGCTGACTAGGATTCTTGCCATATAGGGTGACACATGTTCACTCTTGACTAGTCCACGTAGGTGGGTAATTTTTGTTATCAATAAGTCCCCTTACAATTCAAAACATATCTACTTTTATTCTTGAGAAAATATATTTATATATGTTCTTGATAGACTTGTGTCAGTAGCTCAAAAAACCATGGAGGTTTGAGTAAGCCAGAGTATACTTCAACACTTTTAAAACCGTTAGGACCACTCACGTCCTAGAAAGTAGTAATCGAGCTTGGTGGGTTTTCAACAAAGCTTTTCTTCAACTTCAAAATAAGAAGAATTTGCTTAAGGGGGAAATATTTGAAGACAATTGTCAAGTCCAAATTTAGTTGTGATCATATAGACTTCTTTAGTTGTCGGTGCTTTTTACGGAAGATATGGTGTGAAATAGTGGATGGTCAGTTAATGCGTTATGTGATTATAAGTCGTTAGTTTCTATTTGCAAAACTTTATCATAGTGATTTTGTAGTTCATTTTAGCTCAAGGTTTTTTCCATTAGAGGGTTTTTTCCTAATATGACTTGTTATTGTGTGATTGTTGTACCTATTTTGTATTTAGATTAATCCCATATTATTAAAGATAAATCTTGGTGTAATCTGATTCGAACATATTTTCTTGCATAGATCTAGGTTGCGTTATTTGTACCCATAAGGAATTAAAAGGACAAGATTGCCTCTATTACAAAAATAATTTTAATTTGGGTACCTTCGCTCCATCTCAAATGTGAGTACACGCAATCCCAATTGGTATTAGATCTACACCTCACTTTTTTAAATTTAATCGCCACGAGGTACATCTAGTATTTTTATTATGGAGATAAACATGTGTGACCGTATTAGTGGCTTACTTAGTTGTCATAATTTTATTCCTTTTATAGCACTTTTAACCCCGTCCAATTTTTCGATCACTCCATTGTTCCATTATAAAGGTTTATGTTAGTAGTAGCGATAAGGAAGAATATGATCTTCTTGGTTCTTATCATATTTTAATTTCAAAATAAAAAATTTATTAAAAATAAATGTTAAACTTTTTTACGAAACTAAAGCTTTTGTAAAAAGAAAAGGCTTTGAGAAGGGACAAAGATCATGCATGTTTTGAATTTTCTATTAAAATAGATGTTTTACATTAAAAGATTAAAACACTTGAAATTAATTAAACTACGTCTTCACATGAGCTCAAATGTTTAAAGGATGAAAATAATCCTTTTTAAGTAATATAAGCTCATGGACATTGACTTATAGACTTTAGTTTATGTTATAATAACTTTTTAAAATTTCTTGATGACCTTTTGGAAGATAAGAAGTTACCTTTGGTTGAAGATGAATATGTGTCCACCTTGGGAAATGAGAGAGGTGATTTAACCTTCTTGGATAATTTGAAAAGGATGTTTAAAGTTTTGAAGAATACAATGCCAACCTTTTAAAGAGGATTAAAGTTTTTACTAAAGTGTTATATTAAAAAAATTCCCAGAGGAGAAAATTTGCATGACAAAGCTTCTTTGTCAAATAAATCACCATTTGTTGATACTATTCCAAAAGTATTCAAATCCTGAAGAAATGTGGTTGTGTGAAACATTTGAAGGAGAAGATTGTTGTTCTGCTTATTTTTATCACCAAAAATCAACCACTTCATATAAGGAGACCTAGATTTGATAATGTTTGTTCCCATTGTCATAAAATGGGGCCTTATAATTTTTTGTTTCACGTTGAAGAAGGATCAACTTAGTGGAAAGATTGTTCCTAAAAACAATGCGCATGTTTCCAAAACTAAAACGTTTGCATGTGATCATTGTCACAAGAAATAACATTTTGAAAATAATTGTTATTTGATCAAGTCAACTGTGCGTATTAGCAATGCTAGGGAGAATAGAATTTTTGTTGGGAATAATCTGAAGGAAAGACGATGAAAATATGTTTGACATGGTCACAATAAGAAGTGCAAAGATATTCAAATCCTCTATAGAAGGGTTTCTAGATTCGCCTTGACTATTAGAGTGCTAGCATATTTTTCATCGACTCATCCTATTCTTTTTTGTTGTTCTTTTATTTCCTTTACTATTTTTCTTAAGATATCACCATCATCATCCTTGCCTTAATTCCATAACACAGGGTTGGCCACATGGATTCTCCTTTTTCCATTCCAGTCTATTATAAGCACTATTATCATTCAAGTTTAATGCCTTAAGATATCTCCTAATAATTTCCTCCCACAATAGCTTAGGTCGACCCATTTCTCTTTAACCCTTTATTTTCAATAATCTTCCTCTTGTTATAGGTTCATTTATTAGTCTACGTAACACATGTCCATACCATCTAAGTCTACTCTCTTTTAATCTATCGCTAATAGAAGCTACTCCTAACTTTTCTCTCATGTAATGGTTTTTAATCTTGTCCTTTCTAGTAATTCCTATCATCCATTGAAGCATCCTCATCTCCCTAACATGGAGACTTTGTTCATGTTCTTTCTTTAAAGTCCCACATTTCGCTCCATTTAGAGTCGTTGGCCTAACAATTATTCTATAAAATTTTCCTTTTAATTAATTAGTTATCCTCTTATCACATAACACTCCACTTGCTTGTTTCCATTTCATCCAACCAGTTGATATTTTACTCGTAGCATCTACATCAATATCCCCATTACTTTGTATTACTGAGACTAAATAGCGAAATTTATTAGTTTGATTTATCACTTTTTCTTCAATATTTAAGATGATGCTATTAAACGCCTCACTATTAAATTTACATTCCATAAATTCAGTTTTATTTCTACTAATTTTAATCCCTTAGATTCTGAGGCATTTCTTAAAGTATCTAATATCCTCGCTAAGGCCTCCTTTGAAGTGTTAACTAAAATTATATCATTCGTAAACAACATACACCATGGGACATATTCTTGTATGTTCTTAGTAATCTCATCCAATACTATGGCAAATAAGTAATGACTTAATGTCGATCCTTGACATAAACCCACTTCAATCGTAAAATCATTAGTTTCTCCACAAATAGTCCTTACTCTAGTCTTTGACATACAATTGTTGATTATGTGTTTGTAGGTTAGTTGACTCATATGTTAAATTAATGTTTGATCTCTTGGATGTAATATTTCATATTGGTTTCGTTTATGTCTATATATTATCGAAATTAAAATTGAAGCTTGAAAGTTATAGTATTATTAAAGCTTGATTGTTATAAAGTATATACTATGACTCGATGCAGTGTACACCGCATAACAATCTCGAGCAATTATTTGATAAAAATATTAAAACAATATAATTTAGTTCATGCTCTATGGTGCCTCCAAATGGTTGTGATTTGAAAAGGGGGTGTCATATTTTCCTCGTGCATGTGAGGATTTTCCATGGTTGTTGTTAAAAAGATTTATGAAAGTCCATTCAAAACCATAAGTGTTGAACTCGTTAGGACTACGACATGAGGAAAGTGGGATGCTTACCTTTGAAAATTGGGAAAAAATTCTCCACCTTTTTGTTAAGTGTGAAAGTCGCCACTTGCAAAATTATTTGAAAAGCGATGTCACAAAGTTTTTTATCTATCCAAAAATTAGGTAACACCGAGGATATGGGACCAAAAATATTTTAATCATAAATCATTTAGGTAAGGAAGAAATGTTAGTTGAAAATTATATATTTTCAAGAAAAATGAAACATTTTCATGACATCATAAGTAGATTTCCAATATAGTGTTTTCTGATTGAAATTTAGTTTTTACTTCACCGTTCAACACTCAGACATGTTCAATTTTATTCTTTACATGAGTAATATTCATTACACACTATACAAGATTTGAAATGCATTAAGTCTTCATATGTTTATTCATTTAATATTTTGGTGTATATGGTATAACCTTAAACTTTGATTATGTTGTTAAATGAGAATATTATGATTATTAATAATGTGTTAATCAATGGACCTTATTGTACATGGTCACATTGCATTTTTAGTGTTTTCCCCTTGTTTAGGCATAAAACGAATCTCTAACAATTAGTAACATTC
Organism: Sambucus nigra; assembly: GCA_949130495.1. Classification (NCBI taxonomy): domain Eukaryota; kingdom Viridiplantae; phylum Streptophyta; class Magnoliopsida; order Dipsacales; family Adoxaceae; genus Sambucus; species Sambucus nigra. The sequence goes on from OX422223.1 coordinate 53,599,823, forward strand.
TATGCATGTCTAAAACTAAAACTTAAATAAATAATAGAGATAGTGACAGTGCTAACTTATAATAATAAATAAACATGTGACATATATGTGATACCATTCAAACGATAATGAAAATATAAACACCGCACTAGAATATAAATAACTAATATGAACCAACATGTAAATTCTAAATAAATAAAGTTGTCTCCAATATAAATAATCCCCAATACAAAATGTGACTCAAGATTGAATACAAAAAAGTGAATCCTGAAGAACTGAATGGAAATGCTGAAATAAAAGTAAGCTATAAGCTCGAAACCTATATCCTAGGAATAGACAATGCAACTGGAATTGGGTGTTAAAGAAGTTTTCAACTAAGATGGTCATGTATGAAGCAACAAATTAGGCCTAGGACATGTAAAAATAATTCTACAAATGGGATAAAACTTAGCAAGTCTACGATGCATAAGAATATAACTACATTTTGGATGCAATAATAATACATCTTCCTCTAATATTTAAGTTAATTCTTAAGTTATCCCAACCAAAACAACCTAAATAAGCATGCGGTTTTAATCCCAAACCTAAATGAGGCCCATGTGATATGATATCGTATTTTAATTAAGTATTCAATACTTGTAATATTTTCCAAGTTATAATCATAGTTATAAACCTCTAGTATATTCACAATACGTAATTATCCCCCATTCACTTGAAAATCATAGGGCTATGCTCAATCTCGAAAGCAAAGTGTGAATGACTATCCCTAAAACCGTTTGGGATCACTTAAGACATTGTTATGTATTAGCTATAGGACGTTGCAACCATATAGACTCAAATCAATATCGAAAGGAAATCACTACATCATCACACCAAACTTAAGTCCCCATACCCAAGGCTATACAAGAGGATCAGGTCTCGCTATCCTAACTCGGTGGACGGGTACCTGCACATAGGAACGGAGTAAATAAGACCTAGGTAAAGTTTATTTCAATCACCGGGGTACCAAACATGGTCAACGTCGCACACGCCCCATCAAATACCTCCTAGTAAGATACCCACAAGCACACGCTCATCCTTAATATGATTAAACTTAATTCAAGTAACTCAACAACAAACCTTATTTTATAGATCACAAGGGGTGGAAAAATGGGTCAATGGGTCATGTTTTCACACAAACTGACCCAATACGATAAGATTCTAGTAAATAAAAAAATGACTCGATACGATAGCGTATTTTTTCCTTAATCCGAACACGATCATTTAAAACACAACACGAAACGATAAGTAAATACAATTCAATTTGACACGATTAGACCTAACCCGACACAAAAATCAACTTAAATTTAATCATATTCTCCCCAATTAGCAAGGAATTAAAAATAGTGGGTTGACAATGTGTCTAAATGTCATCGATAGTGGGTCTAAATAGGGTATATATCCTGGCCTTAATTGGGTCTATATTAGGTCACTATCATGTCCAATTTGGGTCAATTTCGTGATAGAAATTGGGAACGAACTTGACATTACCCGATGGCACGTCCAAAAATACAAACTAAGAATCACCTGAACATGAAAGCTCGTGCCAATTTTATGTCAATTTTGTTTCGTGTTGTGTTGCCATTTTGTATCCAAAATTTCCACCTTTACAGGTCACCAATCAAAATCTCTTTTAATTTCTATCAATAGCCTCATTGAAAGTTAACTAATTATATAAATTTAATTTAACCCGAACACCTAGGGTTTCTATACATAGGATATCAACTTCCAAACTTACTGATTTTAAATAATTCCAAATAATAATAAAAAAAAGTACACTGAACAAAACTACCCCCAAACCTCTCAAAACATCCCCACTAGGCAAGGCCCTAAGGACGGTTCGTTCCAACGGGCCTAGTGGGAAGCCTTCCTTCTATCTTTATTCCATAATGTCCATAAACAAAACTTCCTCAATCCTAAAGTCTCAATTAAAAAAAAAATACACATTATCCCCTATCACTAAACATCATATAACTACAAGCAACAATTGTTGATAAATTTTAGATGATAAGAAACATTTTTAAGAGTTTAATTACAGAATTACAAAAGTAACCCAAACCTCATGGTCTAAGTAAGCATGATTCAATTACCCAATGAATCTAATCAGATTAGCATCAATACATTAGGTCTGTTATTAGTTTCAACATATAGAGATCATATTTAATGATGATAAAGTCAAATTTCAAGGATTCAAGGTTCAATTTATGAATTCATTAACAAAATTTCAATAGTTCTACAATAGATAAATTAATATGATTAATCTTAGTTACATTAGTTTAGATTGTTAATACAAATCAAATTATAGGGTTCATTAGTAAATTACAACATATTAGAATTACCATAACAAAAATCCAGTTTGATTGTTAAACAATATAGATTTGCCTTGGCTTGATTGTAAGAATCAAATCCCCAAATCCCCCAATTCTTCAAAGCTTAAGTTCCCCCTCTTTTTACTTCGTTGGTAGGGTTCTTCTATAATTGTATTATGTGGAATAGGTTTACCAAATTAAGTTATAGTAGTCCCCAATCCTGAAATTGAGCTTAGGCCCCAAAACAACCTTAACTTAAAAGAACAAAAAAAACCTCCAAATGGCCTACAACTTGGCCTAACACATATATATATTAGCCAAACGGACAAATATTCCATTATTTAAACCCAAAATGGAATTTCAAAACTTCTCAAGAACCCAAACCAAAAGATAACATATTTTATAAGTTAATTATATCATTAAATTCATTATGTGATGCTCCATTTTCAGGTGTCAATTGTGAAAAACCTTTTATACTTTGATTCCATTCAAGAAAATTATATTTTTAAATAAAATCTTGCTTTCACATTTTCTCAATCATAAAATTCATTTAATTTAACTAATGAAATGACCATCTTATGAAATTTATAAGACCACTTGAAATAAAAGAGTTCCATGGAATATATAATAATCAAAGAAAGTATAAACCATCATGTCTTATTACAAACCAAATATAAAATAGTCAAATAAATTCCACATGACAAAAACCATTGTTTGAGATTAAGTTACATTTTTAAAATGAATAATAAATAGATATCTACTAGCACGTAAATCCTTTCTTACCTCTCATAATTTCCCTGCCTTTATGTTTTTCTGAAGTGCTTGAGGGTTTGGCAGATAGTAGGGTATGAGTTGCGCCCAGTAAGAGAAATACTAGCAGAGTAATATGTACAAAAGGAATACCTATACATAAAAAGTTCATTTTAGCAATTACGAAATTATCCTTCATTTGATTAATATTTCTCATTCAAGTTGTATCATAACCATACGACCCGAGTAATGATCCTACTCATACTTAATCTTTATTTTAATACTACTCGTATCCCGTTAATTTAACCATTAACTTAATTTCACATCTTTCAAGTTGTTCATAAACATATGCCTTTATACTAATGAGTGTCGTGCTCACAATCATCATTTCATTTGATTAATTGGGGTACCAATTCATGAGTATTATTTGGCCTTTCATCGACTCCCATCATGCCTAAATATGATACTGATAAGTGGTTTTGCATCTAAGCTTTAAGCCTCACCCTAAGGCTTCAGGCCTCCATAAATATTTTGATTACCTCTTAGTATCTTTTACTTGTTACATCTTTGTAACCATTTTTTTCTTTCTTTTTTTCTTATCAGCTTTTACGTCTTTTTCCTTTTTAAAGGTCGATGAAGCCAAATACCATTGACGAAATTAGTCCTAAGATGTAATTTTTCATATTTTACACTTTATCAAAAGTTCGTTTTTATTTTATATTTAACTTGGTATTTCATCTTTGAGAAAAAAATTATTTACCAATTCTTGTGAAATTTAACCTTTCACTTCAAAATATCTATTTATACACTTTAATGCGTTTTTCGCTCTTCACGTACACTTGAAAACTTTCATTTTATTCACTTTGACATATACACTTCCTTTCATCTTTACATTACAAAATAAGAGTTTTCACCATACAAAATCCAACTCTTTTGAATAGAGTCCTTTAGCTTTGAAAATTTACTCATAAGTCCAATTTTTACATAAAATGACACTTTTGTACTAAAACATTATTTTTGTCATTTTAAGACTTATATTTCCAACTTGTTAACTCCTATCATTTTATATGTTCATATTATTCCATTTATAATCAACTTTTCAAAACAATATTCATGTTTGCAAAAGTTACTACTTAGTTCAAACTTTTCAGATAATCATACTTTTGGATCAAAAGCAATACTTTCGATATTTAAAGGCTTGCTTTACAATTTAATAACTTTTCATTTTTACCCTTATTTTTCATTTCACTTTGAGCTTTAACTTTTAAATATTACACATTGAATACCCATACTTTTACTCTTAACACCCATCTACTTTATTTTATTCAAGTTTCTTCAACTTTGATTTCATAAATTATACCATTTTATGTGATTAGTATTCTAAAATTTTAAGTTTATCATTTAATTTCAAAAGTTCATATTAATAGACTTTTAACATACTTAAAATATTTATACCAACTACATGAGTTTATATTAAAGAAAGTAAATTTTATGCCAATAAAAACCAACAATTACATCCTACTATTTCTTCATAAGTTCAATATAACATTTTATCATGAAATTAATAAATTTAATATCATTTACGCAATAAATAAATAACTTAAATATTCTAAATTTTCATTCTTTCAAACTTTAACATTTATCCATTTTTAATCACATATTCTTCAATATATATTTAGTGATAATAAGGATAAGTAGTTTTATATATATATATATATATATATATATATATATATATATATATATATATAGAGAGAGAGAGAGAGAGAGAGAGAGAGAGAGAGAGAGAGAGAGAGAGAGAGAATAAAACCCAATAAGCTCAAAAAATTCTAAATTAAGTTCTTGTAGCAATCTTCTCTCACACCCAAAATAAAACCACTATAACACTTGAAAACTCTTGTTAATGGAAGGATAGTTGTATAGGATAATAAGGTTCTAGAATAGAGAGAATAAACAAGCTTTTGTTGAGTTAAAATTGTGGAGAAAATGAGTATTTTTGAATTAAAAAAAATGCACATTTTCATTCTCCATAAATGGAAGGAAATGGGGTAGGTACCCCTTACAAGCCACCCTATAAGACTCTTACCCACTCAAATAGCTCATAAACATGTAGTGATGATATGTTATTCCATATAGGATAGAAAATGCTAAAATGATGAATGAAAATTGTCCAAAGTTGGCTACCCACCCAACTCGAATTGCTCCAGTATTTTTTTCACTTAAACTTCGAAGATAAAAAAACCCTCAATATGGGTCAAAGGGGTTTATTACGATGCCCAAGAAGAGAAAGTTGTTCATAATTTAATTTTATATCTCATGGAATTTGTTTCAAATATTTGTGAGCACTTTTTTTTTGACAAAAACCTATTATTATATTTTTTTTATTATTTTTGAATTTTCTTCTTTTATCCCTCTGATAATATAATATAAAAATGATTATAAATATTTAAATTATTTTTAATTAATTTATGTAATCCTTATTAACATTTGTAACTCAATTTACTAGCGTAATGCAGTATGCCATTGATGAAAATTTGTGACTTTATTATTTATAAAAGAACTGGGTGTTAAACCCTTCCCACCCCGGGAAATTTTATCCCTGAAATCAAAACATTACAAAAAAAAATTAGTCTTCAACATCTTACCTTGAAGTTCATACTTAAGATCACGGATCAAATGCCTATCCATTCATAACTTTTGATTCCTCGAGCTTCATTGATATGTTAACCTTAACGTACACTCTTCGATACATTTGTTAATTTATGCAAGTTTGCATATGCTTAATAATTTATTCAATCAGCCTTTGTTGATTTTAAAACTGTAACGACTCTCGCTTTTGAGAACTTATTTTATATTAATTTACTGTGTGAAGTAATTATATGAAATGTTGGAAAATGGAGTAAATATGAATTGAATGAGTTGAAAGATAATATTTACTCGATTGTTGCATATTTACTGTATGTGTATGTAAATATCATCATGTTACGTTTTATAGTGTCATATGCTTTAAATGACATTTATGGTATAAATGAAACCAGAACTTGAAATGATTTATAAAATTGTCAGATGCCAATTTAGAAGGCGTAGTTAGTCCCGAAATGTGCGAGATAGTCAAAATAAGTGCCATATTGTATTTTTGGGTTTCAACCACTTTTGACTGGTTTTAACATAAATGTGTAGTTGTGAGTCATTTTAATGTGGTATTAACCATTTAAGTTAGGAATTTAGACTAAAGCCACGATTTAGTCTTGCACCTCATTTTATTCTCTTAAGTGTATTTAGTAACCTAGAGAGAAGAAGAGAATTGTGGAGAAAAGAGGAGAAAGGAAGAAATTGAAGATTTGGGATTTGATCTTGCATTCATCTTCCAAGAAATCTAAAATCTCAACCTCAAGGCAAGTTTTTTACTTGCTAATATATGATTTAGGATGAATAAATTGTGTGATTGTTGTGTATATGAATCAATAGAACAAATATGAAATTTCATGGATTTTTGTGGTGTTTGAGCCCTAATCATTGTTTGGTTTGATGATTATGTGGAGTATAGTGATTAGAGGTCATGTAGGTTGGTTTTGGTTGAATTAATGTTAGTTGTTATGGGTAATTATGAAGGAGAAATGAATGATAGGAAAAGTAGGGTATAAAACATCATAGCTAAAATTAGGATTGTTGGGCTAGGCGAATCGATTCGCCCCTAGCGAATCGATTCACTAGAGGGGCAGCTTACAGCTCTGAGTGGACCGAATCGATTCAGCTTACCTGAATCGATTCGGTAGTATGCTGAAAGTTAGGCCCTCCTATCCGAATCGATTCGGCCTGGGCGAATCGATTCGAAAATGCTGTTGTTTTGAGTTATTTTTCTAACTCAATTTTGACCATTTTCTTTTAGGATTAGGACTTAGGAACCTTCTTGTACGAAGTAAACTTAGAGTTCTAGAGTCCTAGATGAGTTAGTTAACTACCCTACATTAGAAATGGATTAAATGGGGCTTATCCCGGGGGTGTCCAAATTGATGTTAAGGCATTCTTTTCCTTTAGTTAATTATTATGAGACTAGGAGTTGTAAGGTTATATTGGGAGACTTTATAAGCTCAATTGAGGTATTCTAAACTTGGTGGTTTATAGTGACAGCATAAATTCTTAGAGTATGAATAAGAATTTCATTAATCATTGAAATTATAATGATGGCATGAAATTTGTATGGCTCCGGATTTAATGTGATGTATCTATAAAAATGGAAATGAAAATGGTAAATAATAACTTACTTAAACCCACCTCTCTAAATGCTATCATAAGTGAAGTTCGCGCATAAGGTGAAGTCCCCTGACTAGTGAATGCAGGGCGAATATAGTCCTCGGCCATATGATCGGTTATTATGTATGTTGTATTTATTGTGCGACTGTGAGGTAATTCTGGGTGTGGTTATGACTCAATCGCAGGTATATGTCCACTTCTCGACGTTGCGTTAGGATGCCCAGGTTGTCTTGGTTGATAGGCCCTGGAAGATGATAGCCATTTATGGGCGCGCACAGTGGGGAAACCCGGATGGACGGTCTTAGAATCGTTATATATAGATGAATATAACTATTCTTATTCAAGTGGGACTTGATTTATGATAAATGCCATAAAGAGAAAATAACTGTGATTATGTTTCATAATGACATATGGAACGATGAAATGAAAAAGTGTAAAGAATGTAGATTTTAATTAATGATACTCATTCATATCCTCTTGCAAAACTGAATTGAATTTATGATCATATAATTGCTTTAGTTTATGCTTTGAGATTGAGTAGGTAGATTCTTATCATTATTTATCATGATAAACTGTTCATAACTGTCATACTCTCTATTCATCTGGTGATCATATAAAACCGGGCCCTGACCCGTTCATATTTCTTATTGTGCATGAATCTTATATTCGCTCAGGTGCTCTGCCGTAAGGACGCTCGTATTGACTTTCCTATTCCGGTGTTTTTGGGGAGCCATGATACTTTGCGGATATTACGGGATATGTTGTTATAGACGCCTTCATTTTTATACTCGAGTTATGATCAGGTCATTTACTCGGGCGTGTGGCCCAAACTTTTGTATTTTCTTATTGTAATGTATTATGTAACTTAATTAAACTGTTGTAATGCGTTGTATGTGTCTGTTGACCGACAGCATATTCGGTCCCCTTATTGTATATTTGTTGAGGATGTAATATAAGTTCTTTTGGGTTTCTACTTTCTTTTCAAATTGGGTTGTTTAAATTCTTTCTTTAATTCATAAAATAAAAAAATTAGGCAACCCGTTTTTCTAAAATATTGGGTGGTTATCCCGTATACTTACTATATTATTGTGATGCTGAGAATGGTCCATCTATGATTCCCATTATTATTGGAGTATCCGACTGGCCACCCCTTATTTTGATGAGGGGGTTGTCACAGTTGGTATCAGAGCATTAGGTTCTAGAGTCTTTAGGATCTATGCGGACTTGCCACGTTCTACCGTAGCGTTCTTTGATATAGAGCTTAATGTTAGGACTGTTTTGATAAATGTGTTTGCGACCTTCTGCAAAATAGATTATTCTAAATAGTATTCTAATTCTATTATTTATTTGTCTCAGATGCCGCCTAAGAGAGGTCACCCCATTAGAAGGAATAGAGTTGTAGAAGAGGAGGTAGTTCCTCCCCCGCCGCAACAGGGAACTATAAATGCTATTGAGGTAGCAAATATTGTGGCCCAAGCGGTCAATGCAGCGATGACTATCGTGGTTCAGCAATTACCACAAGCTCAACTGCAACGAGCTCAAGAGGTACAAGCTCCTGCAAGACCTTCTCCGTAGGAGAGAGTTAGGGAATCCTTTTTAAAGGGCCATCAACCAGAATTTCAAGGAGGTTTCGATGTCATAGTAGTTAATCAGTGAAAGAAGGATATGCAGCACCATCTACGCATGGTGGAGTGTGGTGAGGAAATAAAACAAATCCTTGCTATTTTCAAGTTAGTTAGAGCTGCACTACATTGGTGGGAGTCGATGACTACGCCAGAGCAGAGAGACGTTATGACCATCAATGATTTCTGGGTTCTATTTGATCGAAAGTATTTTCCTCCCGCAGTTCAAAGGGAGATGAAAAGAAAACTTCAGGATGTGGTGCAAGGTGAGCGCTCAGTTGCGGAGTATGAAGAGGAATTCACGCGGCTGGCTAGTTTTGTACCTGATGAGGTGACTCCGTAGGAGAGGAGGATATCCAAATTTATTGGAGGCTTGCACTGGAGGATACGACACCATTTTCTGGGTAATCCAGTCTTGTAGACTTTTGGAGATGTGATGAATGCGGCATTACTCCATTATCAGGAACATCGATTGTATGTTCAAGGTGGTAAGAAGGTTTCAGTTTTAGGGCAAGCTGGGAAACTCAGAGGTAATGGGATAGGAGGAGGCGAATTTCCCTCCTCCTAATCTTCGAGAAATAAACAAAAAGAAAGGGACCCCCAGCAAGGGGACTTGTTTAAACAGAAACATTTTGGTGGATTCAATGTTGGTGGCAGTAATCTTAGGCATGGTCAAGGTGCCTCGCAATAGTAACCAGCAGGTCGGGGTGGTAATGGGGGTAGAGGCCATCCAGGCCAAGGAGTTGGGCAGTTTAGAAATAATCGGGGCTGAAATCAGGAGAATATGACGAATCGATACTCTCAATGCAAAGAGTTGGGTCATTTCAAGAGGGCGTGTCCTCAGTTGATTGGGGGATAATTTCCTAGGGTTCCACAACAGCCGCAGGATCAGTTACCGCCACAAGTACCTAATCCAGTTGTCCCTCCACAACCGGGACAGCTATAGTATGGTCGTCTTTACCACATTCAGGATGCTATGCTTCCTCCGGCCCCATCAGCGCCGCCAGATTTTGAGGGTAAGTTTCTCATTCAGGGGCATATGGGTCGTGTATTGTTTGATATGGGTGCAACACACTCATTTATTTCTAGAAGCTCTGCTCGGTCTACAGAGTTGATTAAATCTGCAGAGAGTACCTTCACTAGTGTTGAGTCTTCTACGGGTGATGGTTCACTCATTTTCTTTGTTTGTAAACAAATAGGAATAAATCTTGGTAACTTGTGTTTTAAGGCCGATTTACTCGTCCTTGATATGGTCGGGTATGATGTAATCCTGGTTATGGATTGGCTACTGAAGTATCGTGCAATAGTAAATTGCTATAGAAAAAGTATAGTTTTTGCCATTCCGGGGCAAGAAATGTTTTTAGTGACTATGCCTCATTCGGAAGGACTTTCTAGTACTTACTTGTATTGTATCATGGAGGAGACTTCTCGGGATGAAGTCGTTTCCTTAGATTCGATTCTGGTTGTTAGAGATTTCCAAGATGTTTTTCGAGAAATACCGGGTTTGCCTTCGAGTGGGGAGATTGAGTTTGTAATCGATTTAGCATCGGGAACGAGACCGATTGCTAGAGCTCCGTATCGTATGGCTCCTATTGAGATGAGGGAGTTAAGGGATCAGATTCAGGACCTGTTAGAGTAGGGGTTTATTAGGCGAAGCACATCATCGTGGGGTGCTCCGGTGTTATTTATGAAGAAAAGGGACGGTTTTCTCCCATTGTGTGTTGACTACAGAGAGTTGAATAAAGTCACCATCCGAAATAAATACCCCTTTCCTCGAATTGATGATTTGTTTGATCAACTTAGGGGAGCGTCGTACTTCTCTAAGATAGATTTGAGGACGGGGTATCACCAATTATGGATACGGGAGCAAGATGTGTCCAAGACTGCATTCCTAACGAGATATGGGTCTTATAAATTCTTGGTTATGCCTTTTGGACTAACTAATGCCCCCGCCATGTTTATGGACCTCATGAATAGAGTGTTTCGAGACTTCCTGGACCAGTTTGTTATCGTGTTCATTGATGACATTCTAGTGTATTCTCAGACAGAAGCCGATCATGCTACTCATCTACGATTGGTCCTGTAGACGTTGAGGGATCATCAATTATATGCCAAGTTCGAGACATGTAGTTTTTGGTTGCAGGAAGTACAGTTTCTGGGTCACATTATGACATCCTAGGGTATTTTGGTAGACCCAAGTAAAGTTGTTGCGGTTAGGGAGTAGGATCATCCCATGACACCTACCGAGATCCATAGTTTTCTGGGTTTGGCGGGTTATTACCGCCGGTTTATCAAGGGTTTCTCTAAAATTTCTAACCCTTCGATAAATTTAACCCGAAAAGTGGTGAGGTTTGTATAGGATAATTCTTGTCAGTCGGCTTTTGATGAGCTCAAGGATAGGTTGACTTCTACTCCAGTCCTTGCGTTACCCAGGCCAGGATTGGAATATCTACATACATATAAATTGAAGTGAAAAATAGTCTTTGTCGAGTGAAAAATATCTGCAAGAATCTCAATTCCATTGCAAGCATTCAAGGCCTCGCATCCCTTAAAGAGTTATATATCGCAGAATGTGAAGGGTTAACATGTCTACCGAGTGGGCTACTACAATTCTGCACCTCTCTCCAAGAATTGCACATAGAAGAATGTGATGGGTTAACATGTCTGCCGAGTGGGCTACTATAATTCTGCACCTCTCTCCAAAAATTTACCATAATATATTGCAGTAATCTGATCTCTGTACCTGAGTTAACGACATGTTGTTCTCTCTCTTCTTTAGAAATAAGTTATTGCAGCAATCTCATCTCTATACCTGAGTTAACGACATGTTGTTCTCTCTCTTCTTTAGAAATAAGAAATTACAGGAATCTGATCTCTGTACCTGAGTTAACGACATGTTGTTCTCTATCTTATTTAGTAATAAGAGAGTGTGAAAAATTGAGTTGTTTTTCGGAGGGATTAGGTTGCCTTACTCGCTTAAACCACTTGTTTCTTGGTCCCTTGTCAGATGGTGTGACTTCATTCTCAGGTCTCAATGCTATACAACAACAACACTTTACTACCTTAACATACTTGGAACTAGATGGATATGGGGCGGAAGCTTTGCCAGACTGCTTTAGCAACTTGTCGTCTCTTACATACCTAGAGCTACGTAACTGTGAGAGACTAAAATGTCTGCCAGCCAGAGAACCCCTTGCCAAACTAAAATCCATGGATATCAACAACTGTCCTCCATTAAAGGAAAGATGGTCTGAGATTGCCCCACATGCTCAAGTCCGCATAGATAATAGACGTCTCTGATATGTCTGAGTGAGTTTCTCTTCTTCAATTTTCCTTATTCTAACTATACTCGTATATTTTATTTACTATTTTTCACTTCTGCTCCAGTCTTTGCCGACGCATCTCTACAAGGATTGGGAGGTGTACTTCAACAAGAGCGACGGGCTATTGCTTATGCTTCTCGCGAGATAAAGCCCCATGAAAAGAATTATTCAGTGCATGATTTGGAACTTGCCACAATAGTTTTTGTCTTGAAGATTTGGAGGCATTATCTCCTAGGGGAGAAATTTAGTCTTTTCACGGACCACAAATCGTTGCAATATTTATTTTCCCAGAGAGATTTAAATATGCGACAACTCCACTGGTTAGAGTTTATAAAAGACTACCAATTTGACATCCATTATCACCCGGGCAAGGCGAATGTGGTGGTAGATGCTTTGAGTCGGAAGCTCCAGGGGGAGTTAGCGGAGGTATGTAAGGCCAAATAAAAGGATCTTACTCAGGAGGACGCAGTTACTAGGGCATTTATGTCGGTGTTGACCGTTACGCCTACTATTGTGGCAAGGTTTGTAGAAGCTCAAAGAAGGGATAAAGGCTGTCAGGACCGTATACGTCAATTGTTGACCAAGGGAGCTGAATCCTACTCTATAAGCTCGGAGGGTGGGTTACGCTTCCACGGGAGACTTATTGTCCCAGACGAAGAGGATTTAAGACGGGCCGTGATTTAAGAATCTCATGGGTCTAAATTTTTAATGCATCCTGGTGGGGACAAGATGTACCAAGACATGCGCCGTCAGTATTGGTGGGCGGGCATGAAGCGAGATATTTCCAAGTTCGTTTACCAATATGCTACTTCTCAATTGGTGAAAGTAGATCATCAAAGACCAACGGGTTTGTTTCAACTATTGGAAATACCAGTATGGAAGTGGGAGAGCATCTCGATGGACTTTATCACAGGATTACCAACGTCGCAGAGCGGTCATGATTCCATTTGGGTTATTATTAATCGTTTGACTAAGTCGGAACATTTCCTACCCGTATGCACAAATTATAATACTGCTCATTATGCACGGCTATTTATTGCGGAGGTTGTTAGACTCCACGGGGTGCCAATAAATATAGTCTCTGACAGAGATAAGATATTTGTTTCCCATTTCTGGCAAAGTTTCCAAGAAGCTATGGGAACCGATTTGAAATTGAGTACTTATCACCCTCAAATAGATGGGCAGACAGAAAGAGTCAAACAAATGTTGGAGGATATGCTCCGAATGTGTGTGCTTGATTTCAAAAATGGTTGGGAACAATATCTCCCTTTGGTCGAATTTGCTTATAATAATTCGTACCAATTCACCATTGGGATGGCACCCTATGAAGCCTTGTATGGCCGGCCTTGTAGATCGCCCACTTGTTAGTTGGAGGTGGGGGATAATAAATTTCTTGGACCGAAAATGATCCAAGATACTTCCTCCAAGATTGAACTCATCCAGAATCACATCCGAATAGCTCAAGATTGTCAAAAGAGTTATGCCGATGCGAATAGAAGGCATGTAGAGTTGGAAGTTGGAGATCAAGTCTTAGTGCGTGTATCGCCAATGAAAGGTATAAAGCACTTTAGGAAGAAAGGAAAGCTTGCGTCACGTTATGTTAGACCTTTTCCTATTATTGCCAAGGTAGGTCAAGTGGCGTATCAACTTTCCTTATCGAAAACTTTACAACAAATCCATGACGTGTTCCATGTTTCCTCTTTGAAAAAGTATAAGAGGTGTGAAGGATCCCTTTGGCGTATTCCTTTGGAGGCTATCGATTTGCAACCTGATATTTCGTATGAAGAACAACCGGTTGCAATCTTAGAGCACAGAGAGCATAAATTGAGATCTCGAGTGGTGCCCTTAGTGCGACTAAAATGGGGTCATCACGACGCCAAGGAATCAACGTGGGAGCGTGAGGACGATATATGGGAAAACTATCCGCATCTCTTTATACAAGGTACGCCTGAATTTTGAGGGCAAAATTCCCTCATAAGGGGGGGAGTATGTAACAACCCTCGCTTTTGAGAACTTATTTTATATTAATATACTATGTGAAGTAATTATATGAAATGTTGGAAAATGGACTAAATATGAATTGAATGAGTTGAAAGATAATATTTACTCGATTGTTGCATATTTACTGTATGTGTATGTAAATATCATCATGTTACGTTTTATAGTGTCATATGCTTTAAATGACTGTTGAAGCAGATAAATGATGAGGATGAGATTGAAGATGAAGATAAACATTCATATCAAACATATAAGAGACAAAAGGTTTTTAAAGTGGTTCGGCTATGAATAAAGCCTACATCCAATGTTATTTTATTCCCAGGGGTTTACAATAGCACAATATGGTGTAGAGAGAGAAAAAGTGGGTATCATGTGTATGGTGTTTCTTAGTTGTGTGTGATCCCCCATCCCATGATGGGGTTACAATGTATTTATAGTCTTGAGGTTGTCAATATGAAAAGGCGATGTGTTGTCATCTAGTAGACATCTATTGATACAGTAGAAATGTACAGTAAGGCTCAATAAATGAGTTGTTATCTGCATTTAATGCACATTAAATGCATAGTTATCCTTTGATCTAGAGTTTCTCTGAACTCCTTGAGTTGCTCTACACATAAGGTTTCTCATTGCTCGTTGCTCTGCATAGTTGCTCGTTGCTCGTTGCTCGTTGCACAGTTGCTCATTGTTCTGCACAGTTGCCCGTTGCTCTGCACAGTTGCCCTGCATAGTTTGAGTTGCTTGGTATGCCAGGTGTTGGTTATTATGCCGACCAACTCTCCTCAGGTGTCGACTAAATCTCCTCGGGTGCCGACTAACTCTCCTCGAGTGCCGAACAATTCTAAATATTGCCACGTAGGATAACATGTGTCCTTTTCTGATTGGTCCTCGTAAATGAAGAATTTTTGCGTCAGCAATGACATTTATGGTATAAATGAAATCGGAACTTGAAATAATTTATAAAATTGTCAGATGCCAATTTAGAGGGCGTAGTTAGTCCCGAAATGTGCGAGATAGTCAAAATAAGTGTCATATTGTATTTTTGGATTTCGAGCACTTTTGACTGGTTTTAACATAAATGTGTAGTTGTGAGTCATTTTAATGTGGTACTAACCATTTAAGTTAGGAATTTAGACTAAAACCACTATTTAGTCATGCACCTCATTTTATTCTCTTAAGTGTATTTACTAACTTAGAGAGAAAGAGAGAAGACGAGAATTGTGGAGAAAAGAGGAGAAGGGAAGAAATTGAAGATTTGGGATTTGATCTTGCATTCATCTTCCAAGAAATCTTAAATCTCAACCTCAAGGCAAGTCTTCTACTTGTAAATATATGATTTAGGATGAATAAATTGTGTGATTGTTGTGTATATGAATCAATAGAACAAATATGAAATTTCATGGATTTTTGTGGTGTTTGAGCCCTAATCATAGTTTGGTTGGATGATTATGTGGAGTATAGTGATTAGAGATCATGTAGGTTGGTTTTGGTTGAATTAATGTTGGTTGTTATGGGTAATTATTAAGGAGAAATAAATGATAGGAAAAGTAGGGTATAAAACTCCATAGATAAAATTGGGATTTCTGGGCTAGGCGAATCGATTCTCCCCTAGCGAATCGATTCGCCAGAGGGGCAGCTTACAGGTCTGAGTGGACCAAATCGATTCGACTTACCCAAATCGATTCGGCAGTATGCAAAAGTCAACTCCTCCTATCCGGCTGGTCCGAATCGATTCGCTTTCAGACCGAATCGATTCGAAAATGCTGCTGTTTTGAGTTATTTTTCTAATTCAATTTTGACCCTTTTCTTTTAGGCTTAGGACTTAGGAACCTTCTTGTACGAAGTAAAATTGGAGTCCTAGAGTCCTATATGAGTTAGTTAACTACCCTACATTAGAAATGGATTAAATGTGGCTTATCCCGGGGGTGTCCAAATTAATGTTAAGGCATTCTTTTTCCTTTAGTTAATTATTATGAGATTAGGAGTTGTAAGGTTATATTGGGAAACTTTAAAAGCTCAATTGAGGTATTCTAAACTTGGTGGTTTATAGTGATAGCATAAATTCTTGGAGTATGAATAAGAAGTTCATTAATCATTGAAATTATAATGATGGCATGAAATATGTATGGCTCCGGATTTAATGTGATGTATCTATAAAAATGGAAATGAAAATGGTAAATAATAACTTACTTAAACACACCTCTCTAAATGCTATCATAAGGGAAGTTCGTGCATAAGGTGAAGTCCCCTGACTAGTGAATGCAGGGCGAATATAGTCCTCGGCCATATGACCGGTTATTATGTATGTTGTATTTATTGTGCGACTATGAGGTAATTCAAGGTGTGGTTATGACTCACTCGCAGGTATATGTCCACTTCCCGACATTGCGTTAGGATGCCCAGGTTGTCTTGGTTGATAGGCCCTGGAAGATGATAGCCATTTATGGGCGCGCACAGTGGGGAAACCCGGACGAGCGGTCTTAGAATCGTTATATATAGATGAATATAACAATTCTTATTTAAGTGGGACTTGATTTATGATAAATACCATAAAGAGCAAATAACTGTGATTATGTTTCATAATGAGATATGGAACGATGAAATGAAAAAGTGTAAAGAATGGAGATTTTAATTAATGATACTCATTTATATCCTCTTGCAAAACTGAATTGAACTTATGATCATTTAATTGCTTTAGTTTATGCTTTGAGATTGAGTAGGTAGATTCTTATCATTATTTATCATGATAAACTGTCCACAACTGTCATACTCTATATTCATCTGGTGATCATATAAAATCGGGCCCTGACCCATTGATATTTCTTGTTGTGCATGAATCTTATATTCGCTCAGGTGCTTCGCCGCAAGGACGCCCGTACTGACTTTCCTATTCCGGTGTTTTTGGGGAGCCGTGATACTTTGCGGATATTACGGGATATCTTGTTATAGATACCTTCATTTTTGTACTCTAGTTATGATCGGGTCGTTTACTCGTGCGTGTGGCCCAAGCTTTTGTATTTGCTTATTGTAATGTATTATGTAACTTAATTAAACTGTTGTAATGCGTTGTATGTGTCTGTTGACCGACAGTATATTCAGTCCCCTAATTGTATATTTGTTGAGGATGTAATATAAGTTCTTTGGGGTTTCCACTTTCTTTTCAAATTGGGCTGTTTAAATTCTTTCTTTAATTCATAAAATAAAAAAATTAGGCAACCCGTTTTTCTGAAATATTGGGAGGTTATCCCGTATACTTACTATATTATTGTGATGCTGAGAATGGTCCATCTATGATTCCCATTATTATTGGAGTATCGGGATGGCCACCCCTTATTTTGATGAGCGGGTTGTCACAAAAACATGTTGGTTCACTTTTTGAACTCGACACATCAATAACCTTTTACCTTATAATCAAGTTACATTATATGCGATAGGGCACTATATGCCTTTTTATCATTTAGTCATCAAGAAGACTTTCAAATCACAAATCGACTTCTATGACTTCCTTCATAAAGCGTAACTTACCAATTAGTAGACAACACCCTATAGACCCTATGCTTATCCTTCTTGCCAAACTGGCTATTCTAGATTTAGATTTGACTTTAATGAGCACACAATCGTTCGAATCCTCGATTATTCCTTTAAACCTTATTAGGTATTCTTTAGCACTAAGTTATGCAGTTTCATTTATTTTACTCAAGCTTAAACATCCATGAAATTTCTTTTATGTACAAACGTACCTCTAATTTTTTTAAAACGTGAAACTTTTTCCTTACTAGATAATATAATTAAACGGTGAATTCATAAGTATTTTCATGAATCTATTTTTAATGATGATTCTTTCTAGTCATGATGACAAATCGTTTTCAATCATATACCCAGATAATCATATACCCAGATATGCAACTCATCTGTATGACCATAAGATACTTTATTAGTTTAACACTTATCATATAATTGCATTATTTGTTAAAAAAGTTTAATCTACCTTTCCGTTAGGAACTATAAGTCTAAACATTGGTCCATAACATTTCCAATTTCGCAAAATCCATTTACCAAAGTTTTTTACACCGATAAATCTCATATATTCTTGATAGTCTCTTATAACCGATATATTATATAGTTTAATCCCAATTATTTCCAATTTCTCAAAATCCATTTACCTAATTTTTTTACACCGATAAATTTTATATATTCTTGATAGTCTCTTATAACCGATATATTATATAGTTTAATCTACTACATCATCAACATTACCCAATTTTAAACTGAGATGAATTATTACCTACATCTTAATAACATATAACCATGTAATTTTTACTTTCCAGTAACACCTGTGACAACTTCTCATCTCATATAATTTATTAATCATCAAGTCCTATTAATTTCCTCTTAAACTCAAAATCTAAATAAGCATATATATATATATATACACACACACACAATTTAGAACTCAAGATTTTTTATTTTTCCCACTAAGACAAAAACTTACAATTTAGTGAAAATACTAATTCATCATTAATCAAACACCTCTAAACCTTAGGAGGAACTAAGTATAGTTCTACCAAACCAAATGTCTCATACTATTGAACTCCAGTCAACCAACAGTTCACGTGCAATGGAAGCTTGTTAAACTTTACGTACTTTAAGCATTTAACTCATCACCTTCATTATCAAGCAGACTTTAATGTATATCTATTCACAAACCATTCCGAATTAACATTGGGCCATCATTGTCTTTGTGTATATAGACAAAATAGTAATTATTGTTTACAATCGCAACAATCATGTGTCTATTTAAACATGTGACTTATAGACTATGCACTTTAGTCTTAACCATCGCGGGGCTGTGTAAATATATTGTTACCTATAATATTATTGAATTCCGTTACCTATGATCGAGGAATTTTTCCAATCGGGTCGATATCCTTAACCCATACCATCATCCTAAGTCCAACGGTGACATGCTAAGATTTTGAAGAAATGGGATGTTATCACCAAGAACTATAATCCCTAATCGTTTATCTTTAACGATCATGGTATTCTACAAAATAAAATGCACACTAACACTACCTCCCATAAGTGTTGTATTTCTTAACTCTCTAATTCCAAGAGTTTATACTTGAACTTACAATCATTATCATAAGATACCACTAACATTTGCCAATTGAGCTCCATTATTGACCCTTATTGTATTAGGACATATTTAAATTACTTAGGGTACTGTTTCCATAGGATTACTATCATTATTCCTTTCCCAAGGCTATGTGTCAACTTCCAATAACAAACTTTTATTACTTTGGGGAATCCATAGACCTAAACATCATCATAATATATTTTTCTCCAAACATCGCTACTAGTATCAATCAATAGATTCATCAACCCAACCTATATCAAAGTCTATCCAAGGGGTGAAAATATACCCGAGGCCCTACATACTTAATCTATACGTTAACCCAACATTTGGGCCTTAATCATGTTGTTATATTACCACAACTACAACAAGACTATGAGTAGTTGCATGTAAGAGATCTTGTCAAGTTGTTCCCCACTAGGACAAGGCCCTAATGGAAATGTCAAACCATTATATGAGGTTTACAGCTTTACTCGTTAAGGACTAGAGTTGTTCGAAATCCTTTTCTTAATTCTTGACACAATTTTCTTTCAGCTAGTCATTATTACAAATCATTTGATTCATCCCAAATATTCAGAAAATTTTCTCCACAGGGTAATGCGTACCTTGCCTTTACATACTAAAATCTTTACAAGGAAGATACTTGATACTAAATCTAAACTTCTCATTACATTTTCATCAAGAAATAACTCCTTATTTTGAAAAGGACAACACCTCAAAAATCCACTTTTGACTCCAAAATAAATTTCTTTGTCATTAAACACCATAGGTCTCTGATGAAACTCATGCATTCCACCTAATAAATGAGATCAATATTTTCCTGATAATTGTTACAATTAAAAGGAGCGCTTTCACGTCTTGACAATCCCTGTGGGTCATAATGACTAAAGATCATTAAAATTCTTATTCTGATGTCATATACCTAACCTCATTCCAAGTATTGAAGATTTGTACACTACCAGATAATTTCTTAACTATTACAACTTATGTTTATACTCACACACTTGTCGTGTTATATAGATACTTTATCTCTAAGGGTCCAACCGAATCGTTCTATTGTGTCAGATTTCCTTGGCACTAACATCTTGTAATACCATTATTTATCTCATGCACAACCACCGATGACATGACCTTCTATAACCTTAACTTATTTTTACTTAATGTGAGAAACCCTATCATCTTAATGCCTACCTCATGTGCATAAATAATTGTAAAATCCAAATTTCTATCATGGATTATCTTTCAAACTCAAACCCTAACATTGAAGACTTAATTCCCATTCTAATAACCAAATGTTACACTTACCCTCAACGTAGCGAAAATGAACTAATACCTTAGCATAGACCGAATATAATGGTTTATCTTTATATTAAAGTGAAACTCAATCGCACACTCTGACACTCACGTAACCTATGCTCTGATACCAAGTTGCGACACCCCATTTTCGAATGTCAATTGCGAAAAAGCTTTTATACTTTCATTCCATTCAATAAAATTCTTTTTTTTTAAATAAAATCGTACTTTCACATTTTCGCAATTATAAAAGTCATCTAACCTAATTAATGAAATAATGTCTAGCTTATGGAGTTTATAAGACTACTTAAAATAAAAGAGTTTCATGGAATAAATAGTAACCAAAGAAAGTTTACATTATCTTGTATTATTACAAACAAAATTTATAATACTGAAATAAAGTCCACAAAATAAAAACCATTATTTGAGATTAAGTTATACGTTCAAAATGAATAATAAATAGAGCCCTATGTAATACCCCGTACTTTTATGGATATTTAAATTACAAAAATGGGTGTAATTGGGAAATTTGAGGAAGTACTCTGAATAATAATTTTTGGATTTTATGAGTGTTAGATAATTTCCGATGTGTGTTACATTTACTTTTGGGACTAAGTAAATGAGTTGGATTATTTTTATTACATGTCTTAGTTGGGTAAAGACACAAAGGATAATATTCTAATTGGAGAACCCGTATTGAGATGTGTTAGGTTTAATTAGTGAATTTTAGTTAAGTGACTCGGATGGAGATTTCGACTTCACGGTTAGTTTCAAAATGGACAAGATAGTCAAAATCAAGTATCTCGGG
The DNA here is from genome assembly GCA_949130495.1 of Sambucus nigra. Lineage (NCBI taxonomy): Eukaryota > Viridiplantae > Streptophyta > Magnoliopsida > Dipsacales > Adoxaceae > Sambucus > Sambucus nigra. The sequence goes on from OX422223.1 coordinate 53,621,329, forward strand.
GTAGCATTTAGGTTTCGGGGATTTTTGTACTAGTAGGGACTCGTAATTGCGAAAACGAGACATTTTGGGTTTATAAGGGATAAACCATTATTCTCTCTTATAAAGGCACGAAAGAGAGAGAGAAAGAAAAGACAGAAAAGAAAGAAGAGAAGAAAGGAAGGAAAAAAGGAAGAAGAAAGGGGATTTCGGGCCAAACTCCGCGGGATTTGACTCGAGGTCGTCGGATTTTATTCAGGAGGCAAGTGTTTACTTGCTTTATTCATTTGAGTGTGTATCTCATGTCATAGTTGGTGTAAGCTAGATAGATTTGGGTTAGAACCCTTGAAATAAATTTGAGAAAATTGATTTTGAGTTTACAAATTGATGTCTTGTTAACTCTTGATGACTTCTAGTGTTAAAACCATGTTAATGGAGTGTATAAATGAACTGAAATTGTAAAAATGACAAGCTAGGGTTTTAAATGGTTTTAAGGTTTAAATCTAAGAGAAATGGTTTAATACCCCAAATTAATTGATGTGTAAGTTGAAAACACATATTAGATGTTTATAATGTTGTTGGTTGAGATTAAAAACCATAAAATGGAGGTTAGGTCGATATTTGGTATTTTGGAGATTTAGATTTCGTAAGAAATGGAGAGATGGCCAAAATATCTGGTGTGACCGGTCAACCGCGGCCAAGGGGACGATCGATCGGTATAAGGGAAAAAGGCCACTGATTGGCTCGTAAGGAAAAATCCCAATTCGCTGTCGATCGGGGGTCAGGGACCTGTCGACCAATACTCTATTTTCTGCCCAAGATAAGGATTGTTCCACTCCTTTTTATTTTTGGGTTTAAAGCTTAGGGACCTTCTTAATTAGTGTACTATAGATGGTTATGACCTAAAGGACTTGAGGAGTTGTATGTTAACCTTAGGTTAGTTGAGTGTAAAATCCGGGGTACGAATTCAATGAATGTTTAGGTTGAGTAACATTTGAGAGAAGTCTTCGGCAAGTGTGTATAGATATATTTATGCGGTTAGAGTAAATCCGGGTCGATTACATTTGAGTAAATCCTAGGATGCGAGTAGGATTGAATTTAGGATATGGTCTAAAGAGGATTAAGCGGCTATCCGGTATGTCTATATTGACGACTATGATTATAAGTGATGCGATACATATAAAATTAAAATAAGTTGCATATATACTTAATTAATTATTACGGATTGGTATATTCGGGTTTACATAAAATCCTTAAAAGGGATTAAGGTAAGGGAATACTTATCGATTTAGTATTTTAAGTATATGAATACTTATATATCTTTATGAATGGGAACATTCGGGTTATTGGCTATAGCTATAAGAGTTCAACAATTATAGCTAGAGCATATTGAGGAATCATATATATATATATATATATATATATATATATATATATATACACGATTTGTTTATAAATATATTGGTATGTAAATGATATATTTATGCATGTTTATATCTCTAGTGCTATCCAAGGAGGTTGCGCGATGTGGGTGAATCCCCTAGCTTACTGAGCTGGGAGAGTATATCCCCAAGTCATATCGTTCCGTTTATGGGTGCGATATTTTTATCCCACTTTCAGGAGGGAATGTGACCGCCTCCACCATTTTGTATTTCTACCATGATCATGAGAAAGTCTGACTTGGTATCGGGGTTAAGTTGAGCAAACTCGGATGTGGATGGGCACTTTGAGACTGCATCCTCGAGTTATAACTCGGTGGGATGGTTATTATACTTATGTTTGTAAAATAGGTATAAATATACTTGTTGTTTATAGTGTATTTCTTGTATATAATTATGGGATATCGTATAACTTTAAAAGGTGTAAAGTGTAAAATAAATAAGATGTTATTCTTCTACCGGTAGTTTAATATCCGGAGTAATACAAATTTAAATTATAGTTCAAGCGAGAACCATTTATAATAAGGGATGTTATATGTTAAAGTAAAAAATGGTTTTTAAAACTACTGGAAGTTACGATATGGTTTTATATAGAATCAAGGACTATATATATATCGCATGGATGACTATATCAACTAAAAGCTTATGTAATAGCTTACGGTATAACATATTATATCACACAAGGTAGGTGATAGTTATAAGGATTTAGAAGATGGGTTATAGAGATTACTTAGGCAGGTAGCTTAACTAGGTTGGTTAATAGGTATGATAGGTGTGCACTATTAGAAGAGGGGTGAGTTGTGTCTCATGAGAGTGCGATACCAGTTTAAATATGAGAGATTTCATATTTTAAAATATGGCATTTGATTCACTGGCTAAATATTTTCAAAACTCGGGCTCTGACCCGTTTCTCTATTTCCCCTCTCTTGCTATATATGTATATATATTAGGTGTCCAGACAGAAGGATGCCTGGATGATGATGCTTTCGAGCCAGACGTTTACCTCAGCAGCTGTGGATGCAAGCAGGTTTATTTTAGACGCTTCTAACCTTGAGATCTAGATAGGAAGCATTATAGTAACACTCGGGCCGATGGCGCAATTGTATTCATTTATTCTTTTACCACATTTCAATTTGCGGCATTCGATTTGGTTGTATTATTTTGTACCGAGAGTTCGGTTATTTTTTTCATTTCAGTTGTTGTATATAACTTTCGTGATTGATTTACTTGGTTTGTTTGATTAAAAAGATTAGTTAAATAAAATTTTGACATCAATCTAATAAGTTATTCCTAATTAAATTGGTTTTCGACAGTGATGCTGAGAATGAACCATATGAGATTCTTGTTTTAATCTGGTAAAGGATTGATCACCCGATATATTATTAGGCGGGGTATCACACCATAATAGCGCGTAAATATATCCTTACGTCTCATAATTTCATTACTCACAATCATCATTTCACTTGATTAATTAGGGTACCAAGTCATGAATATTATTCATCATTTCACCGACTCCCACCATGCTAAAATATGCCATTGATAAGTTGTTTTGGGTCTAAGCATTAAGCCGCACCCTATGGCTCTGGTCCCTCCTTAAATTTTTTGGTTACCTCTGTAAGAGCATTATTTCTGTCATTTGTTCATACTTAGGCTTACATAGATTTTCGCATATCCCATTACCAATTAACTCGAGTCGTACAAAGAATCGAATCTCCAACGTCTTAAATTCAAGATGATCTCCACATTATGAAAGTATAAATAAATTAGGAGTTTAGATTTATTTACATTTATACTGCGAGTTTTTTATTAAAAACGAAGCACTTTTTATCTTTAATTTTTTTTTCAAAATTCGTTGACTTCGTTCAAACGAGAAGAAATTCTCATTCTACTCATTTTAACTATTTATATGAGATGCATCTAATGAGGCGTATTGTTTGGCCTCGTCTGAAGTTGGTTTGAAACTCATTTAAACGAGATTGGGTTTTCGTTCTAACGACCTTGTTGTTGTTATAATGATATGTTATTCTCGTTCGAACGAAGCTTATTTTCATTCTAACGAATGGCTCCGCCTCAAATTTTGTGACGTCTTATAAATACCTACTTCATACAGTTTTTAAGAGAGACTTTTTACAAATAAAAAACTGCGTACCTTGTGCAAAATCCCTAACTTTGTTTAGGTCTAAAACATATTTTGGTTCACAAAATTCATCCCAAATATATGTGTGAATCCAATTCAAACCCTAAAGTATTTCTTATCTAAAGTTACTCTTATGGAGAGACATTCTTCACTGCTGACCTTATGGTTCTCGAGCGATCACCGTTAAAGGAAGACCAAAGATGATTGGTGGATACCGAGGATGGACCGTCACCTCTGGACGACTCAGGAGAGAGTCGTATTAATTCGTGGTTTTTTAAGTAGTGTCTTTTAAAACTCTAAATTGATAAAATAGGTTTTTCCCTCAAGGAATTTATTCCTTAAATCGCCTTGTCTATTTGCATGCTTTATTTTATCACGTAGATGCATGTCTTAGGATAAAAAGATAAAATTTGGATTTGTGTGTGTTTAACACTTAATTATATAAATATTCCATTAAGATTCGAAGCGCACTCTCAAATTGGTATCACGGTCTGTTCCACAAAATTAATGTGTGATCTTTTTCGCAAAAAAAAAATCCTTTGATATCAATTTTTTTTTAATTGTTGATAATTGAAAAATCGGATTATAATGGAGAATTCGTATAATCGAGTGCCCGTCTTTGATGGTACCAATTATGTATACTGTAAGTCTAGTATGAGGTCTACTATAAAGTCCATATATGAATCTGTTTGGGTAATTTGTGAAAGAGGGTGGAGTCCTCCCACTATCATAGTTGATAATGCCGTCGGCCCTAAACTTGTCTCAAAGTGGATAGAGGATGAATTTAAGTGGAGTAATTTTAATTCCCACAATTTGAGTGCCATCTCAGGAGTCATCACCCTGACGAGTTCCATCGCATTATGACATGCACCTCGTCTAAAGAAGCTTGGGATACCCTACAGCTCACTCACAAGAGTAATAATGTCGTTAAAGTTTCTAGGCTACAAAAAATCACCACACAATTTGAAATAATTACTATGCTTGAATCTGAACCTTTTGACGAGTTTTTTGCACGATTTCCCGACATAGATAACTAGAGTTTCAATTTAGGTGAGAAAATACTCGATACGCATGTAGTTAAGAAAATCTTGAGATCGCTTCCAGTCTGTTTTATTCTTAAGGTTACCTTTCTTAATTCACTGGGGATCTTAGAAACTCTTAGGTTAGAAGAACTTGTAGGAGATCTCCAAACATACGAGATATATATCTTCCCTAAAATAGTTAAGCCTAACGATAATGGGATTGCACTTAAATCCTAATATAATAAGAGAGATAGAGTGTCTAAAAGATAGAGAAAACGTCATCCGATTCGGAGTTTGAATATGATTTATATGATTTGGCCCTTTTTGCTAAAAATTTCAAGAAATTTCTCAAACTCAAACAGAAAAATACTTTCAAAGATAAGAAACGTTTTGAAAAAGATAAAAATTTAAATCGGGTAAGAATAATTAAAAAAACAAATATTTCCCGAAAGAAAGACGAGTAGAGATGTTATGAGTGTGAAGGAAGAGGTCACAAAGCCCACGATTGTCCGACTAGGTTGAAACATCAAGGGAAAGGCAAAGTTGCCTTAAACATCATGCTTAACAATAGCAAGGTTGAGTCGGCGAGTTTGGGAGAAGAATCACCGCATGGATGTAACTTCACTGCATTCATGGCTAGTGATGTTAGTACATCTAGTGTACCTCATGATGATGAGGAAGTTACTAAACATGAACACCTTGACAGTGAGTCACGTCATTTTGAGGAGAGTGGGGGAAAGAATTTTATAAGTGAGAGTGAGAGTGACCTTCAGCGCGCCTACGCCGATCTTTACGCCGAGTCCTTTAAAATAAAAAAACAAACAAAGGGTTAGCTGTGAAAATTTTAATGCTAGAGAAAGAGTTGAGAGAGACAATAGAGAGTGATTCCTCGATGAGAGAATCTTTGGGAGAGAGAGAATGTTTAGTTAAGAGATAGAAAGGGGACTTGATCAATAAGGTGGCTAGTCTTACGAGAGATCTCCAAGCATCTGTGAAGATTCATGAGAAACTTGAAGTCCACATTTCCCAACTCGAGAAAGATTTCGAACATGCCCAGGAGGTCAAGATAACTATCGAGGATACATCTAAGAAGGTAGTAAAATGCTCCTAGGACCCGCATTAGGTAACTTTGAATGGCATAGGTTATGACGATGCATCAGCTTCCCATGCCACACCCGAACCAGTTTTCAAGTTTGTGATGGACCCTTATGTACCTCGACCTAATCCACCTAGAAGAGTTCAAGCTCAAAAAGTAAATCGAGGTAGACCTAAACTTTTCTATATTTGCACCTTTTGCAAAAGAAGAGGTCACCTTAAAGATTTTTGCTATAAATTACGTAGAACTAGTTGTACACATACTTCCGTACACCACTTTAATGACTTAGCTAGTCTTAGGGAGCAAGTTGAATTTCCAGTTGTGACTTCACATAGTTTAATAGAATAATTTCAACGGATGTCTTTACCGTTTGGGAACGCTTCAAACATTCCGACTAGAGTCAACAACAATTTGGGCAAAAAAAATGTTACCGCCACTTAGGTACCTACGCAAGACGACAAAGCCCTTGTTGTTCATGTTGCTCTCAAGGCTCAAAAATACTCCCTAATGGTATTTTGATAGTGGCACATGATTGGTGACGTCTTATTTTTTACCCACCTTGAGGATCGCAATGAAGGTAAAGTCACCTTTGGAGAGGGGAATTGGTCTAGCAATTTAGGACCTGGCAGTGTTGCGATAATCGAATTTCCTAAGCTAGGTGATGTGTTGTACGTGAAAGGGTTAAAAGTTAACTTGATTAGTATAAGCTAACTATGCGATGCAAACTTTGCGATAAAGTTTGACTGGTTCGAATGCAATATTTATGATCAATCAGGTAAACTTTTACTACAAGGTGTGAGGACAGAAAATAATTATTATAGGATTGTGCTCAAGTCCTCTTTTATGTCCAACAGTGCCACGGTCACCACTATGGACTTTTGGCATCATGATAAAGGTCACGTGAACTTTAGAGATCTTGAGAGATAAGTAAAAAATACCTAGTTCATGGCTTACCATCACTTGGGAAATAAACTTCCTCGATTTATGGACCTTTCCAACAAGATAAACAAATTTGAAGTCCCCTTTGGAAGTTGAATATCATTACAGCCTCCCGTGTTTTGGCGTAAATTCACATGGATCTTATGGGTCCTACTCGCTCGAAGAGCTTATGTGGTAAGAGATATATTATCATGATGGTCAATGACTTTTCTAGATACTCGATTATAGGATTCCATCAAGAAAAGTTCGATGTCACTGAGTTCCATACAACCAAATGTCGTGTCCTACAAAACCAGCAATGTGTCATTATTAATTGAATGCATAGTAATAACGACACTGAATTTAAATAAGCAAAAGTGGATAGCTATTACGATGAAGTGGGAATCAAACATGAGTTTTCGGTTGTTTGTACTCATCAACAAATTGGAATTCTTGAATGGAAGATCCGAACAATAAAAAAAATGGTTAGATCCATACTTCTTGGGAGAAACGTGCCTAGCTGAATCCTCACATTTTCTAGCCTGGGATTTAAGTGCTATAGCTTTATCTTTAAATTTAACCGCTTTAGAAAACATATCAATTTCATACGTCTGGAGGTCTCCTACCATTTTTTCAGTTTAAGAGTGTTCGAATTTCCTAATGAATTTAACATAGTGACTTTAAGGATAAAACGCTTAGGCAATGATCTCAAAATCTTTTTAACTACCTGTGCATCAGGAATATGTTCACTAACATTGAAACTAATATTGACAATATCAGACAAACGTGCATATAAATCATCAAAACATTCAGATTTAAGCATGGTTATTGTTTCAAATTGAGTAGTTAAATTTTGCAATTTATATTCTTTAACTACATTTGTGCCTTCATGGGTAAGTTGAAGAACATCCCATGCTTTCTTTGACGTGGTACACATAATAAGGCGTCAGAATTTTTCGGGTGAGACAACTCCAGAAATTGCACTTAGCCCACGAGAATTATATGTGATCCATTTAAATTCATCATCAGTCCAGTCTGACACAAGTTTAAGATTTATCACATTTTCTATGATGACAGAGGGAGGAGTCCACCCTCTTTCACACACTAACCAAACACGTTCATCAATGGACTTTAAGGTAGATTTCATGCGAGATTTCCAGTTTGCATAGTTTGTCCCGGTAAAAACTAGCATCCGATTATATAAGTTTTCCATTGAATTTAAGATTTTTCAAAATCAATTTTTTAAGAAATTGATATTTTCAGAAAAATTTTGTGGAAAAAGTACAGGGCATAATTGTGTAATTGGCTCTGATACCAAGTTGAGAGTGCGCTCTCATTCAATGTCCAAATTTATTTAATTAAATTCCAATTTTAATCCCAGTTTTAATCAAACCTTAAACAAACATCTAATTGTGATTGAAACCAATAATCAAGCGTAGCATGAAAATTAAAACAATCACAAACAAGATTCTGAAAAAATTCGTGAAACGGGAAAAAACATTTATTTCACTATATGTTATAAACCTTAACTTACAAATATAGAGAAATATAGCGTGTTTGATAGATGAATAACCGTAGGCCTCGGTTCGTTATCGGCAACAAAATATCCCGCAAGAACTCAAACAATCATCTATGGAGACAGGCTTCCTTCTCCACAATATGTACTCCAAGAATGGGTAAAACAGTCATCAAAGAAACGACCCTTCGCGCGACCCTTCAAAAGACTTTGCTTATCGTTAGAAGCAGTCGTTTGAATGACATTGCCTTGTCTTTTGAACGACAGTAGAGAGAAAATTTTATTTACAAAAATCTCGCCTACAGGTCTTCAAAAATAATTTTGACTTAAAAAAGTGCCTTATTCGGATAAAAACATTTTATAAAAAACATCCCAAATAAATAAGTGAACATTAATAACTCCAATTAAACATTATACCTTTTAGCTTACGGGAGTTAGTGGGGATAGTGGAGACCGGTTGAAGATGCACAACGCATGATGTCAATGATGGGTGCGTGTTGATGATGTGTGATGTTAGAGATTCAAATGATGGACATTAAGGTTGAACATGTGAAGTCGTGCTGAAATGTAACTGTATACCACATACTAACTATGATCTAGGACAACACAGAAATTCCTAGATTCTAAAAGGACATTTATAAAATCATGTCCTTACACCTTCATCATGCTACCACAGTGGACCCTATTCCTGTTTTGGGAAAGACACCATCTTAGGTTCGAAAGAGTCATGACCCTTATGCTATAATTGGTGATATCTCACCATGTGCCAATACTCGTGCTCAACTCAAAACTGTTTTTAGCTATCCGTGCTACATATCTCTAGTCTAGCCCAAGAACATGAAAGAAGCACTCAAGGAGGAGCACTAGATATCGTCCATGCAATAAGAGTTTCTTCAGTTTAAAAAGAAAGATGTCTGGAAGTTAGTCCCCTGACCTAGCAATACTAATGTGATAGGTACCAACTGGATTTTTAAGAATAAGGTGGATAAAAATGGTACCATGGTTCATAATAAGGCTAGGTTGGTTGCTCAAGGCTACACACAGATCAAAGATGTAGACTTTGAGGAGAAATTTGCTCTTGTTGCTAGTCTTGGGTTCGTCCGCTTGCTATTTGCCATAGCATGTCATCTATGTTTTCAGTTATAACAGATGGTTGTCAAGAGTTCCTTTCTGAATGGAATTCCATCGGAGGAGGTTTACATGGAACAATTGAATAGGTTTGAAGACCCTAAGAACCAAGGACAATTATACTATTTTAGGACAGCCTTGTGTGGTTTGAAGGAAGTACCCCTTGCTTGGTACGAGAGGCTTACTTTCTATCTCTTAGCTTGCGGATTCAAGAGAAGGGGAGTAGATAAGATGTTATTTATGAGGATAAAGAGTGGTGCTATTTTGGTTTCCTAAGTCTATGTGGACAACATAGTCTTTGGATCTACGTTCTCCTTCCATACTCATACTTTTGAGGAGGAGATGAAGAGCGAGTTTGAGATGAGTATGGTAGGTGAGCTTACATTCCTCCTAGGTCTACACGTTCATTATCTTGAGGATGGGATATTTATATCTCAATCCAAATACGTAAGAGACTTTGCAAAGAAATTCGGCCTATACTCTGCTAAGAACGCTCGCACCCCTATGAGTTCATCGACAAATCTTAGCAAAGACTCTTTAGGAAAAGATGTAGAGAAGACCTTATATTGGAGTATGAACGATAGTCTACCTTACTTTACTACTAGTCAGCAGGATATTTCCTTTAGTGTTGGAGTCTATACATTATACCAGGCGTTACCGAAAGAGTCACACTTGTACGCTCTTAAATGTACTATCAAATACATGAGTGGGAATCTATCTTATGATATTTGGCATTCCTTTGATATCGATGATCGTTTATCTGCCTATCGGATATCGATTGTGCTGGGGATGTAAATGGGTGTAGGAGCACTTCGGGTGGGTGTTTCTACTCTAGGAGTGATCTTGCCTTATGTATGAGAAAGAAGAATAAATCCTTATCTTTGTCCATGTCGGAGGCTGAGTATATAATATCTGGGAGTTATTTCACATAACTCTTATGGATGAAGCGAATGTTGGAAGATTATAGCATTTCACAGGGCACGAGGACTATTTCCTGTGATAATATAAGTGCCATACACATTTCATATAATCCAGTCCAGCATCCGTGCACAAAGCATATTAGGATACGTGAGCACTTTATTTAAGACCTAGTTGAGGAGAAGATCGTGTCCATGAGCTTTGTGAGCACCGATCATCAGTTTGCCAACATTTTTACGAAACCTTTAGATGCACTTCGATTTTAGGATCTTAGGAAGTCTTTAGGTATTTGCACCGTTGACTGAGATTGGATATGTTATCTAGTATATGATGATTTCCATGCTTATTCACATTGTATTCCTATTTCTATATTGTATTACCATTGTATTATCATTGCATTCTTATTTTTAATTTTGAATATATTTTTTGAAAAATCCAAAAAGATTTTTATTTTTTCTGAATTTTTTTGAAAAATACAAATAGATTTTCGGTCTCTTTTTAAGAAAAAATGAGAAGGAAAAAAAAATTATTTTGATAATTTTTTTTAAATCAAAAAAGAGTTTTGAATTTTTTACACTACATGTGGTGTCCGAGTAAACCCATTCATTCCATATCCACGTGGCTATTTTGTAGTGTTTTGAGACGTGACATCATTTTATTTATGTGCTTTATAATGTGTGGAGTCATTAAGATATGATGTGATGACAACTTGCTACATGTTTAAATCCTTGTCCCCATTAATGTACATGAGCACGAGCTTATTTGAGTATTACACTTACATATCACGTGTCGATTGTAGTGTTTTCATCTCAATCCTACTTTCAAAATGAACCAAATGTGAAAAACAAGATAATAAAAGTAGTGCATGTACGAACCATTGCCCGGATTAACAAAATTAAAAAAATCATTTTTCTAATAAAATTAGAATATATTAAGCAATGGAATTACGCTGCGAAAGACAGGTTGACTTTGTGTGAAAAGCCACCATTTGCAATGAAAAGAGCCAAAAATATTAAAGGAATTATAAACAGAGGTGTCAGGCCAATTTCTAAGAACATTGATGCTTCACCGCATATGAGCATTAATTTCTTCAAAATAGTTGAGTGTATAAATTCATCAAGTGAGATTTTGAGAGAGTTAAATCGAAGATCAATGGGTTTGGACGTCCTATAAAAATCTCGAAAAGCATTACATATTTTTGGGCATTATTGGTGTAAAAATAACTTACGATCTTGATTAGTTGATTAGGTTAAGACAATTTCACTTGAGTTCATCATTTTCACACCTAAGGTAGACTTAGATCTTTCATAAGTGGTTTATCAATCCTTCGTGCACGTATGTTATGTTTGTCAACATTGATTAACCTATAGGATATGTTCACACTCTTACATTCCATTACCATGATTCGGGTATTTTTTATGTTTCTCCACGGTGTGTTGTATTTGTCAAAATTTTAAACTTGAAAAAATTAAAAATTTTAAAAAATAATTTGTGGAGCTTTTGAGATTATCATTGTATGTGTGTAATTCATATCTTTTTGTGATGATATCTTATTCCTATTTGTGATAATTTTCATTTCATGCTTTAGTATCTACCCCTTGTCTATTTCGGACAAAATAAAAGGGGGAGAACAAATTACGGGGGAGTTTGATTTATAGGAGAGACTTTTATGTATTTCATTTTATATGTCAAACTCGTTGCATCACGGGGTATTTTCTTTGTTCCATGTGTATAGGTACTTTTGAAAGATCATATTCACATTACAATCGATGAAGACAAAGTGACCAAGAGAAGAACAGGAAGAAGTGGAGATCTAAAGACATCATTATTCTTGTACCCATCCATTTTAGGGTTTAGGAGGGTATTAGGATATGTTCATTGCCTTAGAAATTTTAATGTAATTTGGATTTCGATTTTACGTTTGTATTGGAATAGCCAAAAGGGGGGATTTGTAAGAGCATAATTTCTTTCGTTTGCTCATAGCTTAGGTTTGCATAGATTTTGGAATATCCAATTACCATTTAACTCGAGCCACCACGAAGAACCGAATCTCCAACATCTTCAAATTCAAGATGATATCCACATTACGAAGGTATAAATAAATTAGGAGTTTAGATTTATTTACATTTATATTGGGAGTTTTTTTTTATTAAAAACGAAGCATTTTTTATCTTTAATTTTTTTTTCAAAATTCGTTGACTTCGTTCAAACAAGAAGTCATTCTCGTTCAAATGAGATGTATCTCGTTTTTACTTTCTATCTGATGTGCATCTAAGCAGGGCGTACTGTTTGGCCTCGTCTGAAGTTCATTTGAGTCCCATGTAAAAGAGATAGGGTTTTCGTTCTAACGACAATGTTGTCGTTCTAACGAGAAGCTATTCCCGTTCGAATGAAGCTTATTTTTGTTCGAACGAATGACGTTGTCTCGAATTTTATAACGTCTAATAAATAACTGCTTCGTACAGTTTTTAAGAGAGAATTTTTGCAAATCAAATACTGCATACCTGGAGAATTCATTTGAAACCCTAGGGTATTTCATATCTGAAGTTACTCTTATGCAGAGACATTCTTCACTGCTGACCTTGTGGTTCTTAAGGGGATCACTGCAAAAAGAAGACCAAGGTTGATAGGTGGATACCAAGGGTAGATCGCCACTCGTGGACGACTCAGGAGAGAGTCGTATTCTTTAGATATTTTGTAAGTAGTGTCTTATAAAACTCTAAAGTGTTAAAATAGGTTTTTCCCGCAAGGGATTTTTTCCTCAAATTTCCTTGTCTGTTTGCATGCTTTAATTTATAAGTTTTATCGCCTAGATGCATGTCTTAGGAAAAGAAGATAAAATTTGGATTTGTGTGTGTTGGACACTTAATTATATAAAATTCCATTAAGATCACAAGCGCACTCTCAACATTTTATTATCGTTTACTTGTTACATCTTTGTGACATTTTTTTCTTTCTTTTTTCTTATCTACTTATAAGCTTTTTTCCTTTTACTAACCGATGAGGACAAATACTAGAGACGAAACTAGACCTAACATGCTTCTTTTCATTTGTAATTTTCACCTTACAAAAGCCAACTCTTGTGGCTAGAGTCTTTTAGCTTGGAAATTTTACTCATAAATCCAATTTTTACATCAAATGACATTTTTGTACTAAAACATTATTTTTGTCATTTCAAGACTTATATTTTCAACTTTTTAACTCCTATCATTTTATATGTTCATATTATTTCATTTATAATCAACTTTTCAAAACAATACTCATGTTTGCAAAAGTTACTACTTAGTCCAAACTTTTCATAGAATCATACTTTTGGCCTAAAAACTATACTTTCGACATTTAAAGACATGGTCTTACATTTAATAACTTTTCATTGTTATCCTTGTTTTTTATTTCACCTTGGACCTCAACTTTTTTAATAATACTTATTTGAATACTCATACTTTTACAACTATTACACTTAGCACCCATTTACTTTATTTTCTTCAAGTTTCTTTAACTTTGTTCACATAAATTATATCATTTTATGTGATTAGTGTTCTTAAATTTCTAAGTTTATTATTTTATTTTCAAAATCACATTCTCAAGTTTATCATTTTGTGGAAGGATAATTGTGTAAGATAGTAAGGTTCTAGCACAGATAGAATAAGCAAACTTTTATTGAGTTAAAACGGTGAAGAGAATGTGTATTTTCGAATTACACAAAATGCACATTTTCATTCTCCATAAATGGAAGAAAATGGGGTAGTTACCCCTCTATAAGTCACCCTATATGACCATTACCCATTGAAATAGCTCATAAACATGTAATGATAATACCATATGTCAAATGGAGTAGAAAATACTAAAAGAATGGATGAAAATTGTCCAAAGTTGGCTGCCCACCCAACTTAAATTGCTCCTTTTTTATTTTTATTTAATTTCTGCATAAAAAATACTCTCAATGTTCAAAAAAAAAATTATGATGCCAAAGAAGATAAAATTGTTCATGATTTAATTTTACAACTCATGAAAAAAAATTCAAATTTTTTAGCACTTTTATATTTTTTTTAACGAAAAACCCATTATATTATTATTATTATTATTATTATTATTATTATTATTATTATTATTATTATTTTATTTCCTTCTTTTATCCTTATGATATTATAATACATAAATAATTATAAACATTTAAAGTATTCTAATTAATTTCTTTAATCCCCATTAAAATCCGTAACTCAATTAACCCGTGTAACATAGTATGCCATAGATGAAAATTTGCGACCTTCTTATTTATAAAAGAACTGGGTGTTACAAATTAATTAGTCGATAAATGTAACTTAAGTTTATTTTCAAATATTAATAAGTTAAGTGTGAATCGGTATTCTAGGAAACTAATTCATAGTCGGTGGAACCAAGTATTGAGGAATAATCCAAACAAGGAAATCCTCGACACCTAACCTTATCGTCTATAGTCGGCCTATATTTAACTTAGTGAATTATAGTATGTTTGTCAAATTCTGAAGAATAAGTATTCACGCAGCACATAAAAGAATTATGTAATGTCACTACATATGCACAATATATATATATATATATATATATATATATACTACATGACATATCACATGTCATAAGAAAAATATAATTAACACGCAACTAATGCTTACATAAAAAATCAATTAAATGCAAGAAAATACTGGGTATTAAATCCACCCCTTTAAACAAGGACTTTTTTTCCTAATGACCTTTGATCATAAATGTGCTCTCTCCAATCTAGGATACGTTACGATCTCTTCTCGTAGATTGCATTTGGCTAATACTCAACCCCATCGAGGTCAGTGTGCTAATACGATAACTTATCCCTCACGAACTTCCATAGAATGGACACGTCGAAAAGGATATGCACACGCTGAAGATGATTAGATATGGCCAAATGATATACCACTAGCCCAACCCTATTCAAGAGCATGAAAGGAATTATGTATTGGGGTGACAACTTCCCCTTGGACCCAAATCTCATAACTCCCCTCATCAGGGAGACCTTCATAAGCACCTAGTCCCCACCTCAAACTCCAGTTTACGTATCCTCATATCTAGGTAAATCTTCTACTTACTTAAGGACATTTCCATACTCTCCCTGACGAGCGCCAACTTCTCTGAGGTGTACCTAATATAGTACGACCCAAAAGGTTTGTTATCTCTCATCTCTAGCCAATAAGTCAGAGAATGGCATGGTCATCCATAAAAAGCCTCTTAGAGAGCCATACAAATTATTAGTTGGTTACTATTATTATAAGCGAATTCCGTGATGGAAAACATTGATCTTATCTTCTCTTGAAGTCCAAAATGTAAGCACATAGCATGTGTTCCAGAAGCTGATTCACCCGCTCAGTCTGACCATCCATCTGAGGGTGAGATATTATATGAAACTATACCCACATAATTTCTTGAAATCTCACTCAGAATTTTTAAATAATAGTATGGTCCATGACAGACACAATATTGAGCAGTACCTCATGGAGATGCCTATTTCTAAAACTAAGAGTTAATCGTATCAGTCTATTATATAGTATGTTCGTGCTGGAAGAAAGTATGTCACTTTGGTCAATCTATCGATAATGACCCAAACAGTATGTCCCCACTGGGACCTCGATAATCCAAAGATGAATTCCATAGAAATACTCTCCCACTTCCACACCGGGATCTCTGGCGACTACACCACTCTAGCTAGTCTATAGTGCTCCGCCTTCATTAGTTGGTTGGTTACACACTTAGACACAAACTCTATTAGATACTTCTTTATATCTACACACTAATATTATCTCCTCATGTTACAATACATATTGTCACCCTCGTAATTCACAATGAATTACGAACCATATGCCTCGGTTAATATTCCTTTCGCAGCTCGGGACCCTTTAGCACAACCAACCATCCCTAAAATCTCAATCCTCCATTTGAATCTGGGCGCGATAGGATATCAGGTATAAGGATCGTAACTACTACAAATGCATATATTCCATACATGATACAGAATGTATTCCACCACTTTACCCATAAAGTTGGTAAACTATCCTCCTGCTCTTGCCATAATTCTTATAGACTCGCAATTGGTTGACGGTTCAAGGCATCTACTATTACGTTTGCCTTCCCTAGATGATACTAAATGGATAAGTGATAGTCCTTCACAATCTTCAACCACCTCTATGGTATATTCGATTCCACCGAGTGAACAAGTATTGAAGGATCATTTGGTCTGAGAATAATTTGAATCTCTTTCCCAATAAGTATTACCTCCAGATACGAAACGCAAAGACTACCACAACAAAATCTAAGTCGTGGGTGGGGTAATTTCGCTCGTGAGGTTTAAGATGACATAAAACGTAAGTTATGGGCCTCTCATACTGCATTAAAGTTCCTCCTAGTACCTGAAGCGATGCATCTGTGTGAACCACACACTCCACCGCATCACATGGTAAGGAAAGTACGGGTGGGGTCATGAGCCTATAATTTAATTCCTAGGAAGATCCCTGACAATAAATTTCTAAAATAAATGGTACCCCATTCTTAGTGAGGTTACTTAATGGCCTAAAAATCTTAAAAAATCTTGAATAAACCTTTTGTAGTACCCCTTCCAACCCCAAGAAGCTCCTGACCTTAGCAATGATCATGGAATTTCCCCACTCCATCACGATTGACAAATTGATAGGATCCACATAATTCCCAAACTTTGATATGATATGTCCTCAAAACTGAACATCCTACAGTTATAATCCATACGTGGAGAACTTAGCGTAAAATATATCTTCTCAAAGTTTCTGAAAAACCATCATGAGATGTTATTCACACGCTCATCCTCAAACTGAGGGTAACTAAAATATTGTCAATAAATACGATAAAAACTAGTCCATGTATGTTCAGAATCAACTCCATGAACGTAATTGAAGCATTGGTCAACCCAACAGGATGACCAAAACTCATACGATCCATACCGTGTCTGAGAGGCCATCTTTGGGATGTCCACCTTTTAAATCCTCAACTAATGATATCCCGAGAGCAAGTCAATCTTCAAACATAAATTTTTGCCCCTCAATTGATCGAATATGCATTCAATAAGTGAAATCATATAATTATTCCATATCGTAGTCCACACATAGTCTTAATAAACGATCCTTTTTTTAATAAGCACGACTGAAGCTAACCATGGAGACGTACTCTTTTGAATGAATTCCGAATATAAGAAGTGTTAAATTTTCTCCTGTAAATCTCTCATTTCCAACAAAGCCATTCTATATGGTGACCTCGATATGGGTGTAGTTCTCGGTGCCCAATGCTAAATATATCACAAAATATATTTTTGCTTGTGGTGCTAGTCTTGTACTTTATCAAATAAGTCCAAAAAGTCTTAAACAACTAGTATCAACTTTAAAGATAATGTGACTTCCTTTGATATTCTCGCATCGATGTAATACAAATGTTTATTAGACCCTCCCTCAAGTCTAGGCATTGCTATGAGAAACATATCCTTCCCGAGAATGGCAAATGTGATAACCCTCACGTTGTAGTCAATTTAAGCGTGATATTACGCTAATCAATGCATAACCAAAATAATATAATATATCTGCGAGATTCAAAAAAAACATTTTACACAGGATCCAAAACCATATACAAAAAGAAAAAAAACAATATGCTCTCTTTTATTTCTAGAATCACCCTCTCACTATTTGCCTACCCATACCACATATACACCAACCCTCCTCCTCCACCATCTCCTCCTTCTACATATATAATATTTAATACACTCATGGCTTCTACCTCGGATGCTCTTAATGCGACATTTCTAGTTCCTCATGATGTTGTGGTTGTCCGAGCAGGCGTGGGGAAATATAACATGGATATTTATATTGTTGACGATGACTTTAAGGAAGGTTAAGTCATGGGATCAAATGAAATTATTACTATGGTTAATGATGATGTGTACGGAATCCATGAATTGAATGAGGAAAATAATGTTTACGTTGAGTTACTTAAAAGCAAAGGTTTTTCATTTGATGATGTTAATAGCTTTATGTTCTCCAATGGTAGGACCAACCCAGTTGCTACTTCCTTTGATCATATGGTGAATATGAAGAGTAATTCATACCAATCTAACCACAATATTGGTTCTACTTATGAGAGTAGAGCTGAATCCATAGTTGTGACTGTTGAAGCCTTTAATGGTGGGTTAGGAGAAGTTAGTAGAAAGGTTGGATAAGTACTATAGTTAAGAATAGTGAACATAGTGGTACTAGACTCTCAGCTGGGAAAATATAGGCTTGTAACTTGGTATCTAAGGTTTGTTTGTCTAACAGGTAAGAGATTGTTCATGTTGTCCCTGATATGATGAAAAGTGGAACTACCCATGTTGTGAATACCTCGGATAAGACTTTGGGATAAAAAAAGGTTGGTTACTCAGTTTATAAAGATGTGAAAGATGCTTCCACATTCAAAAAAATGTCCATGGCCATGTTGATGGTGGGAAGAAAACATAGAGCTCATTATGGCTGAAAAATGGTGCCTAAATTCAAGTTTACATATCATAAACTAACGGCAATTGATGATATAATTCAAGTTGAACCCCCAGTTGGTGAGTCCAAACTTGGTTATGCTAAGTGGGAGAATAATAACGTTTGTTTGTTCTTGGGTAAGTAACTCCCCTTTTTCTTATGTGAAACACCATTGCTCATAAACTTTGGGACAAATTTGGCCTATCTTGGGTGATAGCACATTGATTAGGCACATATTCTTCATATTTATTTCCTTAATTTCGGTATTTTTATGATCACGTGCAGTGTAAATAGCTTGGATTTATCTCGTATTTATGCTACTAACCCCTTTTGGAAAGTATTTCTTGTTTTGCGTATTTCTCATGTGTTTTACAGGTATTTCATGCAAGTTAGTGCTAAGGAGAACTCAAAACAGTGAAAGAAACCAACAAATGGAGAGTTCAAGGGCATTTTCGCAATTTTCCAGCCTTAGTCCGGAGGTGGGGCCAACTAGAAAGTTGAAAAGCTCTAAATTACAAGAACACTAGAAAAACGACACCTCAATCCGAGCTACGGTGAAGAAGTTACGAGGTTTTGAAGTTGTGCGATACTGAAGAGAAATGAACCAAAAGCCAAACTGATCCGGATGGAACAGGACCGATCCGGTGGGGACCGGACCGGTCCGGTCAGAAAAAAAGAACCGATCCGGTACCAAACCGATCCAGACCAAATGGATCCGGACCGGTCCGGCTGCTGTAATTGCTGTCACTAATTAATGCAGATTTTTAGGTGATTGGCTGGTAAAAACTTGTTCCACAAGCGATTCTAGATGTAAAATTCGTGCAACTTGGTGCTATAAAAGGCCAAACCCTAAGGGGAAGAGAGAAGAGTTGTTTTTATCAAGTTTTAGGAGGCTAGGTAGGAGTAGGAGTAGAGAGAGAAAGTTAGATTGTAGTTTTCTTTGGTAGAAGTTTTCATAAACCCTAGTTGTAAGTTTGAAGAAGTTTTGCTGGATTCAAATTCATCTCTTTCTCCTCTTGCTAAATACAAGTATCAATTTCTATTCTCTATTTTATTTTTCCATTCAATTCTCAATTGTTTTGCAAATTGTTAACAATGTTTGTTAGAGTTTTCTTTTGTTTTCATCATGTTTAGCTAATTTTTAAGGGTTGGGATGCATGAATCCATCCCGATGTAATTTATCTACGTAGGAAATAGAATTTAAATTTAAATTTGAAAGAATCGTGTAAGATAAGTTCACAATCATCCTAGATCTTTTAATCTCTCTTGCCCTAGGTACTTGGGATATTTAAGAATATGATGTGCGTGGAATTATTTAGCACCGCTTTATATTTATCTTTGATTTCATATGATGCGGGCTTGAACCTCCTATATGTAATGCTTAGGATCTATAAAGACTAGATTCATTCAAATTTATAATTTACAATTCTAGTATTCTAATGGGTAATTACTAGGGATTGGGGGATTGTATTCCAACCTATTTCCTCATTCATTTTAATTAGTTTTATAAATTTGTTCCAACTTATTTCCCCTTGTCAACCATCATCATCTTTTTCACTTTTATTTTAGAAGTAATAAATCAATTAAATTCTATAAAACATTCCCTGTGGATTCGATACCCAGACTTACTACTATATTCCATAAAAGTGTAGTTAAAAGTTTAGTTTTTTTTTTGTATTGAGGTTGGAAGCCGATAACAATGACTAGCGTATTACACGGACGCTCGGTTTTCCCACTCGATCAAAAAATGGCGTCGTTGCCGGGGAGTGTTTGTTATAGATTATAATTGACTTACTACTTCGTAAAAAAAAATTTAAAAATAAATTGTGTGTCACGTTTTTTTAATTGCCCATTTTGAAATGTCTTATTTTAACTCTTTTAGTGGCTTTAATTGTTATGCTAATAGTGAGGAGGAGAATGAACTCACGATTTATGAACATTGGATCAATATCACTAAAGATGAGTCTCATAAATACAAGCCTAGTGCTAAGAAAATCCAAATTTATCAAAATCAATTACTAGAAGAAGAAAGACTTGAAAAAGAATATCGAGAAAAAAATTGTTATTGGG
Source organism: Sambucus nigra (assembly GCA_949130495.1). Lineage (NCBI taxonomy): Eukaryota > Viridiplantae > Streptophyta > Magnoliopsida > Dipsacales > Adoxaceae > Sambucus > Sambucus nigra. Next base: position 53,642,080 of record OX422223.1, read on the forward strand.
AGCAAGAGTTAGATGCATTATTTGAGCCCAATGAGGATTTTTCTTACGATATTTTTGAAGATGAAGTAAGTTTTCAACCAAATGAGGAATTCGAGGTAATAGAACCAAGGAAGCCTACTTTGGAAGAACTCTTGCTTGATATAAAAAAGCAATCTGATGACCTTGTTGTTACTGAGTTGAAAGTTTTAGCAACTTGCAAGGAGTTAAATAATTATTTGGACAACTTAGAGAAGGTCGAGACTTGCACTTTTGAGGATGAAATCGTTGAGAGTGATCCAATTCCTTTAGAATCTCAACCTCTTATAAATATTTCAAAATCTATTGAGGTTGACAATCCTTTGTCTCCTTGGTTACCCACTATTATCGAACCATTAAATCCATCACAAGAACTGGATGAATGTCTTGAGGATGTTGATCCGATTCTTGTATGGGAATGTTATTTTGAGATGTTTCATCTTACGGGTCATACACTCAGACGTGTCACTCCACCAGATCCAATTGAAAATTTTGAGGGAGAAGATTTTGAGGACAAGGACTCTATGTTTGAATGGTTTTCCAATATGGAATCTTTTTGTTTGTGTGATCCGCTTCCCATACTACTTGAAAAATCTTTGGAACGTGATTCTATATTTCTTGGATCCCAATGGTACTTGTCCTCTTATGCACCCAAATCCTTCATTACCCACCTAAAAATTTTAATTGGAGATGGTTCATTTTTTAAATTTTACACATGCCTTCCGTTTTTCAAACGGAATTCTTATTTTCCAGGAGGCATGCTTTACAGTGAGGGTACACAATTAATCCCTCAAAGTCAAATTGTATTTTGGGTGGACCCTCAAATTTTTCGACTTCTAGTGTATGATTTATTAGCCGTTCAAATTGTAGGTTGTAAATAATTAGTTTTTTTATTATTGTTTTTTCTTTTTTATTATAGTCTAGTTTCGATAGTTAAAGTTTTTGTTATTATTTTTGCTATGCTTGGTTCTAACGTGTTTTGTAGACTCAATGGACTCTCACTCATCGAGGATCGCTCCATTTGGGTAATATCTTTATTTTCCTCTCTTTATGTTGTGTTCTTGATTCACATTGAGGACAATGCAACATTTAAGTTAGGGGGTGTGGGATAATCTTCCCATTTATTGTTTAGATTCATTGATTCGATCACATGTTCTTTCCAAGTGTGTATTTTTTTTATAAAAAAAATTGAAAAATTTTGAAAAAAGCCAAAAATATTTTTCTTCAAAATAAATAAAAATTGGAATTTAAAATTTTTCAAAAATATCACCTTTATTCTGTTTGAAGTCTCAAATTGTAAAATTCAATAATGCACTAGGCCAAAATTGACCGAAGATGGAAATTGAAAGAAAATTGACGACTTTACGAATAAGTGTGGAGATTAGTCCAACCCGGTGAGATTTCGAGCCTTTTAATTTTTTATGAGTTTTTAAATCAATCCGAGTTATGATTAACTCAAAGTTCTTTTCAGCGTTTTAATAAGTCGTTGATGATCTCAATCCTTTATTTTGATCGGTTATGGATAATATGTGAAATGTTGTCTCGAAATTTGTGCTAAATATATCTCTAAACTTAATTAATCTCGAGATGCATATGGTAATGTGATTAGCAATTTGGACAATGAAGTAGGTCCTCATTTGTTACCCAAAAATATTAGCCATAAAAAGTTGTGAAAAATAAAATTATCCCTTTGCAACCCAATTTGAGCCTAACAAAATATTTCCCTTTCGTTTGATAACCCGAAAAACTCAAATAACCTGGAATTGTGAAAATTGAGAAAATTCATCAAGTCCAAATTGTGCAATAAAAAGGGGCAAGAGAAAAACAAGAAAAACAAATGCTCAAAAGAAAAATAGTAAGAAAAAAAAAAGAAAGAAAAAAGAAAAAAAATGAAAATGAAAATAGAAAAAGAAAGAGAAAAATGAGCAAATGCCCGAAAAAGCACTAATGGACGTCATAAGGACATTTTACAATTCCGAACCGCCCATCCATTCCCATTTTTACCCTTTACACTTTTTAACTCGAAAAGTCCTAACTGAGTCCGAATGGCAAAATTAATTACTGCGTGGAGAGCTAAGATATGAAAAGATAATAAAAGAGATTAAAATGGTGTGATTAAGAGATGATGTTTCCCATTTCCAAATAACTGTATTCCGATGATGAGATCTTTTCACCATATATTTCCTTCTTTTCAATTTTGTGTGCATGAATTTTTGTCCATTATATTTACTCTTTATATCATGCATACCGAGAGAAAATAGCCACAATCCGAGTGATTCGTTTATGAGTGCATCCGTAAGAATTTGAATCAAAACAAATTTTCGGAAAAGTAACGTAATGATCAATCGGTGGAAATTGGAGGTTTAATTTCTGGCTTTGCACACACACACTATGGTTTGAAACATTTGAATATGAATTTATGGTGATTATTTTTCGAAAAGTTTAAATTGTACAATTTTTAAGTATTTTGATATTTATTTGAGTCAATAAAGAATTTTGTGGGTAAATTCACTGCAAACCCTCACGAGACAAAACTCGTCCTACTAGGGTAACCTAGGGGTTTAAAGGCTTGTTGCATACGCTAAATGCAATCGCTTGCCGGCGAAAAAGGTATTCTATCCCAATAAAATGATTTTCAAGAGTTGAGCCTTGAACAAAGATTTTTCTTCTTTAAGTTCGATCATTCAATTTGTTGAGATAATGTAGTTGATAATGGGACTTGAAACTTTGCTTAGAATCCTATCATTTTGAAACAAATGGACCCAAAATTTAAATTTCTCCAGGGATATAACCATTAGAGTTAATGTGTGGGTGTTGTACAATTATATCACTAGTGTAGTTGAAATTCCAATTTATGTTGATTCGATCACTGAAGATATGAAGAGGATAAGTTATGTTGAGTTTGTGTGGAAATGGAAGCTAAAGCTACCTATCCTAAGTCTATTGATCTCTTGCTGAAGGATGACTTCACTACATATGTTAAATATGAATACCAAAGTCTACAATACTCTTGCTCTCATTTCCTAATTTTTAGCCACGCTATCTCTAAGCGTACCAAAGTTACTCGTGTATGGGTGGAGAATAAGACTACTGCTAATGGGGAATCTATTATTAGTACCACTGTGGATAAGAAATTGGAGAATAATAAGGTGTTGACTCAAGTCACTAGGATGAATAGTAAGAAGCCTAGTGTGGAAGGAATAATTAGGGGTAACAGTGAGACTTTGGTAAACACCACACCTGAGCAAGTGGGGGAATGTAAGAAAACTAAGGAAAAATTCATTTTCAGGGAAAAACATATATTCAACTCTTTAAAATGTTTTACAGGACAATTGACTTACAAATCACTTAAAACAATTAAGTATGATACACAGTGTTTAAAACTTCTAAAGAAAATGTCTCAGTACAGAGTCGTCCGCGGGCGGTGATCCACTCTCGGTATCCATCGATTAATCTTTCTTCTTCCTTCAGAAGTGATCCTTCGGGTCACAAGTTCAGCCATAGAGAATCCTCTACACAAGGTGTATGCAAGATACATAAACTTTCTAGGGTTTTAAATGGATTCACAAAATATTTGGGGATGTAAAGATTGTGAATCAAAAGTGTTTTGTAACTTAAAAGATGGAAAACTTTTATAAAGATATGAAGTTTTCGTTCTTTCCAAAATCCCATGAAAAAAGGGTTCAAAATAGGTATTTAAAGACTTGACACAATATTCGAGGTTGTAGCTTGTTCGAACAAAAATAAGGGGCGTTAGAACGAGAAATCCAGTTCGTTCGAACGAGAATAGTAGTTCGTTCAAACGACATAGGTATTTCGTTCGAATGATACATCTCACGAGCTTTTATCTAGAATTCTCTGTGAAGCCGTGCAACCTCGTTAGATGTTCATTAGAAGTAAAGATATAACAACCTTCTAACGAACTGGCTAATTCATTCGAACGAGCTTCAAACTCATTTGAACGTGGCTGAAAAAATTATTTTTAAAACTAAAAAATTCTGCCTCGATTTTTCTAAAAACACATCCCAAATATAAATATGAATAGTTAAGAGATCCTAAAATATTTATACCTTCATGAGATGTAGAGGAGTCTCGAACTTAGAGATGTTGGATTTCGGTTAGACGTGTCGATTCATGACGATTTGTAACGGGATACCACCAAATATGCCAAAGTGCAAATAAATACAAATAAAAAGCCTAAGATAAAATATTTATGCTTACAAGATGGTTGATTATTTTGTTTGCCTTTAGGGTATGCCACTAGGCCTTTTTTTTAAGTTCTCCCTCTTGTCCATGTAATGGTTTTCGTGTTTATAATACACACATAATTTCCCCCCCAAAAAATATCATACATCCGCAAATCTAAAATCAATAAGTCCTTTAAAAAGCATAACGGGGTAATATCGATTGCTAGGTATCTACAAACCTAACCTAAAGTATCACCCTAACCACTGGGGTATCTATATGAAATTAAACCTTAGTAGAAATATTTGATAATCTCAAAGTCATGGCGAACAAAATACTAGTGAAGGAGTGTCATGATCTAGTGTTAAATAAAATGTGTGCATAAGAACCATAAACGTAAATCATACCGTCGATGGCCTATGGTGGAGCATGTTGCTCTTGTTGGTAGATGTTGAACACAGGTCCTTAGTGAAACTGAGGGTGACCCTGAGTTGTGTCTCTAAGTATAGTGGCAGTGTTGGATACTGTGGTAGCGCTGGCAATGAGTGAAATGTGGTGGCGCTGGTAACACTTGATGATACCCTTCCTCTATTTGGCCCCGATTGACCAGGTTGCCCTTAAGGAATCTGCTGAAAGAGTATCCCTGATCACCACATGTATAATAATTTCCTCTAAAGGGACCATCATAATGGCAAACCTACTAGTTGAGATTTTATTCTTAAAGCCATTAATGACATTTTATTTATTTACAAAAGTTTTTTCAACATCATTTTAAAATGAGAATCATGTTTGTGAGAATGTTTTATATCAATGTTTATTAAATATATTGTTACATATATGTCGATCGATTGTAATCGGTAGGAATTTTGGTCAGTTTCCTCCAACTTGATTAAAGGAGATCAGAATTACGATTCTACTATTACTAAATAGTTGACAATCTAGATAGGGAGTTGATATGATTGTGGTACAATCCTAGTTTTTTAGTAAGTGTGAAATACAACAAAAAAAAATATACATCCAGAAGAGGGTATTCCCTCTAAAGCAACTACACGTGTGTAACTAGTCAAAATGTGAAAATAAAGGCTAAAAGCTAGCAAGAAAAAAATATAAAGAGGATAAAACCTCATGTGGGTACAACACAAACGCAACAAACCATAAAAATACAACAAGAGCTAATTGAAACACAAAGGGAAACAAAAAAAATTACAACAAGATCCCACCGCCTTTTTCTCCTTATTGTGGATCTTCTACCTAAGATTGCCACTCTTTTCTTGTTCGACTCATGTCAGGTCGGCGCTAGAGTCTTACCGGCATTCTGGTTGATCTGGGTGTTTTGAAAATGCGAGGTTTATAGGGAATCACTTGTATCTTAGGTTACAAACAAAAATATCCAATTATTAAACAAAATTTTACCTTTATTATAATTTGGTGTGTATGCAAGATAAAGTCCAAATTAAATTTGCCAACCCACACAATCAAACCAGAAACATGGAAGAATATTAAAAGGAACAATCCTTTTCGGGGAAAAACCTAGACTTCAACATTGTTAAAGAGTTTGAAAGACTCGGTCACTTACAGACTACTAAGAGTTCCACTAAGTGTAATGCATAGGCCTTTAAATTTTTAATTGGTACAACATAGTCCAGCACCGTCCACAAGAAGAAGCACTTCCCTCGGTATCCACTAATCAGCCTTAGGATGCGATATCCTTTCTTCTTCAGTCGTAGAGTCGCGACTTCACAATCAGTCGTAGAGAAACTTCTACAGGGGTTTGAGGTAATGTATGGAAACTAGGGACTCAACAAATCATTATATGGGATGATTGATTTGGAAAAGAAAAACTTATTTAAAAGAAACAAAAAGATGAACACTTTTGGAACAGGTTTAGGAATTTAATGTTTGCCAAAAGTCTTAAGAAAAATTGTTCACAAAATGTTTTTTGTAGAAAAACACAAATTTTGAGGTAGCAATCTTGGTCAAATGAAAATAGGACTTCATTTGAACAAAAACCATAGGTTCATTGTAACAATATTAAATTATGTTCGAACGACAAGCCTATTTTGTCGATCGACCTTCTAACTTAATTCCAACAAGAGTTGTTCTATCAAACAGAGAAGTCTCATTTGAAGCTCGTTAAAAGTCTATTCTCATAACTTAAGAACTTTGTTCTAATGACATTCAACTCTGTTCGAATGAACTACGAAGTTTGTTCAAATGAGATTTACATCTTGTTCTAACGAGATTAAAAAAATATTTCAAAAATTATTTTTAAAAAATTTCTTGAACAAAAAATAAACATCCCAGAATATACTTGTCGAGTAAAATCAAAATCACAAGTTTGTATACCTCCATAAAGTGTTCATGACACTTGAATTTCAAAAAATAATGCCCGGTCACTAACTTGTCTTTCGGTTTGTAACAACGGTTTGTAAGAGGATATGCCAAAATACCTAAGCTATGAGTAATTATAAATATTCCTCTTACAAGTCTCCCCTTTTGGCTATTCCGAAACAAAATAAAAACCGAAACCAAATTATAATAAAACCCCCTAAGATAATGTTCCACTAATGTCCTACGAAACCTTAAAACGGAACGACATGTGAGGCTTTGTCTTCAGCTAAAATTCTTCATCTTGTGTACTCCATGAGATCATTTATCGAAGCGGAAGATAATTACACATGTGAAACAAAAGAATACCATGATGCGTATGAGTTTAAAAAAAATGAACTCTTCCACAATTTGTTCTCCCATTTTTTATTCGTAATAGACATAGGGTTGGAAACTAATCACGAATAGTGAGCATTACCTGAATCCAAAAGAGATAACACCACGAAGATAAATAATATAACATATGTGATGAGATTTCTAAAAGGCTTTCAAATCAACTATTTTTGAAAATTTTCACATTTTTCAAGTATAAAAAGTATATGTATAAAAAGTACATATAAATACAAAGACAATACACCATGGAATATCACTAAAATAACCGAATCGTGAAAGCGGAATGAAATTGTGTGAACATTTTTCACGGGCAACTCAACATAGGCATTCATAATATAGGTGCACGAAGTCATTGGGATACTTATAAAGGAAGATCTCAATTTCAACCTTAGGTATAAACATGTTAAACTTAAATGAAATTGACTCAACTTATGCAACACGCCATGAATTTAAATTCTTCTCAAATCAATAATGCCAAACTATTTAATATTTTAAAGAGAGTCTGATATGCAAACCCATTGATCTTTTACTTTATAACACCCTCAAAATATCACATATATAAAAATCTACTCTCAATATTTGAAGATATCATAATGTTCATATGTAGTGAAGCATCAGTGAAATTAAAAAAAAATGGTCGTGGCATTTCTATTTTTGTTTGTCGTTAATCTTTTAGGCTCTTTTTGCAAATAGTGGCTTTTAATGAAAATATAATTTTGCTCTTTCGAAGACCTTTTCATTGCTTAACATATAATAATTTTTCTGGAAAATGAAATTCGAAAAATGGTTCTTATGTGCACAAATTATCTCTGTTATATTTGGTTCATTATTAAGAACTATTGAGATGAGAACACCATAGTCGACATATGATAAATAAGCACAATATTCAAAAAGTTCATGCATGTGTGCAAAAGGTTATAAGGAGTCTACCAAGAACAAAGTAATCATTAATGAACAATGAAATGCTAGCCACGCATTATTATGCACCCTAAAGAAGTGAAGCTATGTCTCAAAACACCATGAAAAAGTCACATGAACGGATGGCATGTAGGGGTGATACGAATATCTTAAATGTTGATCCATGTATGATGAAAAGAGAAAACACAAAAATCTTTTTGTCTTTTTTAAAAATATATCAAAAATAAAATCCTTTTGGAATTTTTTCGAACATTTTCTTAAAAATCGAAAATCTTTTTGGACTTTTCAAGATTTTTTCAAAATAAACGCATATAAGTAGATAGGAATATAAGAGAAATAACATCTAGCAATAGGGATAAAAGATATGAACAAGATAATCACTCTATACTAGACAAAAGTGTCTGAACTCAATCAACAGTACAAATACCCAAAGACTTCCTAAGATTTTCGAATCTAAGTGCATCTAAAGTTTTCATAAAAATATTGTCTAATTGATGTTCGCTGCTCACAAAGCTCAAGAACATGACCTTCTCCTTAACGAGGTTACGAATAAAATGCTTGCATAACCTAATTTTCTTTGTATGGGAATGCTGGATCGAATTATAGGATATATGAATTGAACATGTATTATCACAAAAAATAGTCATTGTGTCGTGGTAAATCCCATAATATTCCAATATTTACTTCATTTACAAGAGTTGTGTGCAATAACTCCCGGCAGCTATATACTCAGCCTCAGCCATGAATAAAGAAATCGAGTTTAACTTTTTCTCATCCAAGAGACAACAGCACTCCCAAAGTAAAAAGACTCGCTTAGAGTGCTCCTATAACCATCAACATCCCCGACTAAATCGACATTCGAATAGGCGGTCAAATGGTCATCAGTATCAAAGGAATACCAAATACCGTATGAAAGAGTTTCACTCACATCTTTGATGATAAGCTCAAGTACAATCAAGTGAGATTAGTAACGCGTGCAAACTCCAATGCTAAAGGTAGTGTCGGGAAAACTAGCGGTTAAATAAAGAAGACTACCTATCATGCTCTGATAAAGGGTTTGTTGTACGTCCTTGCCTAAAGTTTTTTTTTAAGCTTAGTCGATGTACTCATAGGGGTGCTTGAGTGCTTAGCAGAGTCTAAACCAAATCTCTTCACTAAGTTCCTAACATATTTGGATTGAGATATGAATATCCCATCCTTAAGTTGACGCACTTGGAAACCTAATAAGAACGTAAGCTCGCTAATCATGCTCATCTAAAACTCACTCTCTATCTCATCCTCAAACGTGTAAGAATTTCGAGAGCACGAGGATCAAAATACTATGTTGTTCACATAGACTTGGACAACCAATATAGCACCAATCTCTCTCCTCACAAAAATTTATTATCCACTCCCCATCTCTTAAAGCCATGAGCTAAGAAATAATAAATGAGCCTCTCATACCAAGCACGGGGTTCTTGCTTCAAACCATGCAAGGCCTTCTTAAGATAAAATATGTGTCCCGGGTGCTTTGGGTCTTCGAACCCCTTTGGTTATTCCACGTAAACTTTCTCCTGTAGAATTCCGTTAAGGAAGGCACTCTTGATATCCTTTTGATATAACTTGAAGTGTAGATGACATGTTATGGCGAGTAATAAGAAAACAGACTCAAGCCTAGCAACATGAGCGAATGTCTCATCAAAGTCTACGCCCTTAACCTGTGTGTAGCATTAAGCGACTAACCTAGCCATATTGTGAACTATGGTACCATTCTCATCCATCTTGTTCTTGTAAATACACTTCGTACCAATCACATTAGTCTCGCTCGGTTGGGAAACTAACTCCTAAACATCGTTCTTGCGAAATTAAAGCAACTATTCATGCATAGCGGATATTCAATGCTTGTCCTCGAGTGTTTCTTTCATATTCTTGGGCTTGACTAAGGAGGTGTACCAAAAGTATTTAGAACCACATTCCTAAGTTGAGCACGAGTCTTAACACCTAGTGTATAATCACCAAGTATATATGAAGTGTTATGACTCTTTCGAATCCAAGAAGGTGGATCCTCCAAATCAAGAGTGGGGTTCACTGGGGTAGTGCGAGAAACAATGGGATCATCACCAAGGATGCATCGTCCTCACAGTCGTGGTTAAGATCAATAGACGTCGACTCTGATCGTGACATTTATTGACTCCATAACCTTAAAGGTTACAAGGTTAAACACCCTATAAACTCTACTCGACTATAAATAACCTAAAAGTATCCCATCATCACTTAGGGAGTCAAACTTTCCTAATTGCTCTCTATCTCTCAAAATTTAGCAAGGACTCTCAAAGATATAGAAATGCGATGGGTTGGGTTTTTTCTCTATCTACAACTCATATGGCATGTGTAATGTGTGTGGACAAAGATATACCCGATTCACCGTATGGCATGCGGTATTAACCGCCTCTTCCAAAAAAATGTCTAGGAACGCTTCTACGAAGAAGCATGGATCTATCCATTTCTTATATCATCTGGTTCTTCCTCCCAATTATCCCATTTTGTTGAGGAGTACGAATGGCAAAAAACTCGTGTTTAATGCCCGGTCCATCACAATAGCTATCCTCATGGGCTTCTTTAAATTAAATATCGTTGTCACTACATATTTGACACCGTGTGAGTTTTGTAGGACATGACACTTGATTGTTAATAACTCAACCACGTCAGACTTTTCTCTAATAAACCCCATAATAGAGTATCTCAAAATGTCATCGACCATCACGAGAATATAAATCTTACCACCTATGATCTCCAGGACCTATAAAATTAATATGTATCAATTCCAAAACACATTGGGTGGTAATGGTATTCAACTTTTAATGGGTACTTTTGATTTGATTTCCTTGTTGACAAGGAGCACAAACCGAGGAAGTTGGTTTCCAAATGATGGTAAACCATGAATCTTTCTTCACTAATCTCTCAAGATCTCTAAAGTTACCATGACCTAGTTATTGATGCCAAAGGTCCATAATGGAGATCGTAGTGTTGTTGCACACAAAGGAGGACTTGGGAATGATCCCATAGCAATTATATTTGGTCTTTACTCCTTGTAGTAATCGTTCACTGGATTTATCATATACGTTGCAATCAAACCGGTCAAACTTGACTGCAAAGTTTGCTTCACATAATTGGCTTATGCTAATTAAGTTCTCTTCCAGCCCTTCAATGTACAACACATTTTCTAGTTTAGGAAATTCAGGTATCGCAACACCACTTCATAAAATACTAGACCCACTCTCATTTTTAAAAGTGACTCTATCTTCCTTGCGATCCACAAGATTGGTAAAAAATGATTTGTCACAAGTCATATGCCTAGAACACCCACTATCAAAATACCATTGGTAGGTATCTTGAACCTTGATGTCAACATGAACAATAAGGGCTTTTCCCTTACAGTTGATGGATCTAGTCGTAGCATTGGAAGTCTTATCAAAAGGCATGGACATCCTCTGACATTCTTCCATTATTCTTTGAAAAAAAAGGTAACTAAGAACTCACCTTGCTCTCTAAGACTATCAAAGTTTCTATACCAATGCATGGGAGTATATATATGTTTATTTATTCCTAACTTGTAGAAAAATTCCCTAAAGTGACCTCTTCTTTTGCAATAGGTGCAAACAAAGACTTGTTTGGGTCTACCTTGGTTCACTTTTTTAGGTTGAACTTTCTTTTGTGGTTTAGGTCGAGGACCATAAAGATCTACCATAAATTTAGGAATCGATTTCGATGCGGCATGAGAAGTGGATGCACCTTCGTAACCTATTCCTTGTCTCTCCCTAAAACCTAAAGCGGTACCGAGGAACATTTTTCCTACCTTCTTCGATGTATCCTCTATAGTAATCTTCACCTCTCGGGCACGTTCGATATCTTTCTCGAGTTGGGATACAAGGGATTCAAGTTTCTCACGAGTCTCCAATGAAGCTTGAATATCTCTCGTAAGACTAGACACTTTGTTGGTCAAGTCACCATTTTTTATTTTCCACTAAAATGACTCTCTATACCAAAATCAAGGATTCTCTCTCTCGGCTCTCTCAAATCCTTCTCCAGAGCTAATACCCTAAGTGACAAACTTTCATTTTGCTTTTTCGTTTTAAATGACTCGACATAAAGCTCAATATCAGCGCGTTAAAGGTCACTGTCTCCCTCACTCTCTCCTGAATGACTAGAATCACTATCAAGGTCGTCATGTTTAATAACTTCCTTATTGGCGTGAAGTGTAATCAATATACTAACATGACTGGACATGAACGCGATGAAATTACATCCATGTGGTGATTTATCCTTGAAATCCATCAACTCGACATCGCTATCACTAAGCGTGGCATTGAAGGAATATTTGCTTTTGCCTAGTCTCTTTAACCTCATATCACACTCGTGAGCTTTGTGACTCTTATCCTCGCACTCATGGAATCTCTCCTCATCTTTCTTAAGGTACTCTCCTCTTTCCTTTTGAAAACTTTTCTTGCCCGACTTAAACCTTTTATCTTTCTCAAAACCTTTGTTTTATTTGGAAGTATTTTGTTTTCTTAGCTTGAGAATGTTTTTGCAAAAAGGGAAAGATCATTTAAGTCAAACTCATATTCAGAGTAAGAATAGACACCATCTTTCTTTTTAGCTTGGGCTTTTAAAGTAATCCCTTTTTCTTTTGTATTTAAAGTTTTGGGAAATATGTCGATCTCACAAGTTTGAAGGTATCCTATGAGTTCTTCTAACCTAAGCAAATCTAAAGTTCTAGACGGTGACTTTAGGGATAAATCGGGATGATAGGGATCTCAAAATCCTTTTCACGACTTTCGTCTCAAAAATTTTCTCACCCAAATTACAAATAGAATTGACTTTGTGAGATAAACGTGCAAAAAATTCATTAAAGGTCTCGGTCTTTAGCATAGTAATGGTCTCAAACTGTGTGGTGAGATTTTGAAGATTGAAAGCTTAAACTGTATGGTGAGATTTTAAAGCTTAGAATCTTTCACAGTGTTGATACCCTTATGATTGAGCTAGAGGATATCCCACGCTTCCTTATATATGGTGCCCTTCATGATGCGATGGAACTCGTTGGAGTGATGGCTCCAGAAATTAAGCCGTGAGAGTTGAAATTACTCCTTTTAAATTCATCATCCGTCTAAGAGATGACTGGTTTAGGACTTACAATATCGTTATTAGTCATAGTGGATGGTGTTCACTCTCTTTCACAAACAAGTCAGACCCTTTCATCAATAGATTTTAAAACATACCTCATTCGAGCTTTCAAGTATGCATAATTTAACCCATAATAAATAGTAACCCTATCATACAATTATCCATATGAACCCAATTAATGTAACTTGCTCTGATATCAATTTGAAAATATGAGGGTTATATAGAATCACTTGTATCTTAGGTTACGCACACAAAGATCCAATTATTAAACCAAATTTTACCTTAATTATAATTAGGTGTGCATTCAAGATAAAGTCCAAATTAAATTTACCAACCCACACATTCAAACAAAACACACCAAAGATGATTATGAGGAAAAATCCCTTTGGGGAAAAACCAAGATTTCGGCACTCTTAAAGAGTTTGACAAACTCGATGGCTTACAGACAACTTAGAGCTCCACTAGTGTAATGCACGTGTCTAAAAATCTTCAACAGATATGGCACAGTCCACCACCATCCACAATAAGTAGCTCCTCCTAGTATCCACTGATCAGCCTCAAGATGCGATATCCTTATTTCTTCAGCCGAAGAGTCGCGACTCCACAATAAGACGTAGAGAAACCTCTGAAAGGGTTTGATGTAGTGTATGGAAATTAGGGATTGACACTCAACAAGTCATTTTATGGGATGATTGATTTGGAAAAGAAAAACTTGTTTGAAAGAAACAAAAAGTTGAACACTTTAGAAACAGGTATAGGGATTCACTTTTCGCCAAAAGTCTTAAGAAAGAATGTCCACAAAAGGTTTTTTATTGAAAAATACGAATTTTAAGGCTGCAATCTTGTTCGAACGAAAATAGAACTTCGTTCGAACGAAAAACTGTAGGTTCGTTCTAACGAGGTCCAATCTCGTTCGAATGACAAGCCTATTTCGTTCGATCGAACATACTTCCAACGAGAGTTGTTCTGTCTGGCAATTAAATCTTATTCGAATCTCGTTAGAAAGATTGTCCTAACGACTTAAACATTTTGTCCTAATGACATTCAACTTCGTTCAAACGAACTACGGATGTCATTCTAACGAGAGCTACATCACATTCTAACGAGATTAAAAACAGAAAAAAAATTATATTCAAAAATTATTTAAAAAAAAATCCTTGAACAAAAAACAAACATCCCAGAATATATTTGACCGAGTAGAATCAAAACCACAAGTACGTATACCTCCAAAAAGTGTTCGTAACGCTTGAAATCCGAAAACGATGCTCAGTCACTAACATGTCTTTAAATGATCGTCAAGGCAAATGCAGATATAATGTTTGATTATTTTAACAACGGTTTGTAACGGAATACACCAAAATACCTAGGATATGAGCAATTATAAAATCTTGTTCTTACGGTGTTGGTGCGTTGCTGGCGATGGAGTTGTGAGTTGGACGCCTTGGTTTTTGGATGTTTTCCTGATTCGATCATGTTTGAATCATGTGTGCTGTGGTGATGTGTTGGCTTGGCTTAGTTTCGTTGATGTTCGTTCGGCTCATCCCTAAGTTGTTGATGAAAGTTGTCGATGGCTTTCGGTGCTCGGTAATTTGGTGGTTCTGCTCACGTGTTGGCTCGACCAACTGTTTGTTGGATTGGGTTGCTCTAGATGAGCTTCATTTGTGTCGTTGGTAGATTGCTTGGTTGCTTTTCTAACGTGGATGTTGCTTTTGGTGGTGGTCTGGCATTAGCCAATTTTTGGTTCGGGTTGTCTACCCGTTTTCGTTTGGTTGATAGGATTGATGTGGATTGGACCTGAGTTATCCTAGGGGTGTGCAGAAAAACCAACCAAATCGAAAAAAATTGAACCGAACCGCAAAATTTCGAGACGGATTTTTTTAAGGGTCGGGTCGGTTTGATCAGGTATAAAACCGAAGGGGTCGGTTCGATTTTCGGTTTTGGCATAAAAAAATTGATTTTGAACCTAACCGAACTGAATTCATTCTTATATTTTTTAATTTTATATTTCATATTATATTTATATTAATGTTGGCATATTATATTATATTTTTAAATTTTATATTTATATTTATATTAGGTATTAAAAAAATATTTTTTTATTAAAATATGGGGATCTTCCTATTAAGTCCCATTTATATGAAATATTTCCTAATAGGATCCTATTAAAATATTTTTTCCTTAACAGGTCCTATTTGTACATATAGTGAATATTCATTGTATGTTTACAAATAGGACCTGTTGGAATAAAAATCTTTTTCATGGGACCTGATGAACCAAAAATAAAATGTTAGGACCTATTGAACTACATACATAGTAAACGGGACTAATTAGTTTGGGTTGAAAAAAATACTCCTTAATTGAAAAAAATATCGCGATTAATTTGTGCCGCTGGCGCGGACCCACATTCAACAAATGATTTTGGTCCGGGAATGTGAGTCCGCGCCAGCAGCACTAATTAATTGCGATATTTTATTGAAAAAAATATCGCGATTAATTAGTGCCGCTGATGCGAACCCACATCAGTTGTTTAATTTTAATAAAAAAATAATATTAATAGGAAAACTGCTTTTTTATACATAAAAACTGTTTTTTTTATTTTTTAAAAGACTGTTTTTTTTAATTTAAAAAAAAAACTGTTTATTTTTATACATAGAAAACTGTTTAAAACAAAAGAATATTAAAACAAAAAAAGGAAAAAGACAAAAATGCGGTCCTAATGCGGTTTTACATGCGGTTCATGTAGAACCGCTCTTCAAAAAATATAATCATTTAGTGAGCGAGATAATGATCAAAGTTTTCAATGGTCGATAATCCACATGAATATATATGAATATATATATATATATATATATATATATATATATATATCCTTTCGCCCCCTGAATTCCTTAACTTAAAGAAACTCCTTTTCTAATCCTCACCATTTGTGTCTTGTGTGTGTATATAAGAGTCACCATTTAAAAGCCAGAATTTTAAGAAAAAAATCACTTTCAAAATTTGTCCTAAAAAATGATGAATACCTTTGAATGCAAAAAATGTACTTGGATCATTGTTCTATCATGGGTAACTTCGTAATCTCATGTAGTTTTTTATATACTATTTTTAAAAGAGTTTTCTTATTAGTCTCATTTACTATATATGTAGTCCAATAGGTCCTACAAGATTTTTTTTTGCTCCAATAGGTCCCATGAAAAAAAAAGGAGGAAAGTACTCTTAGGTCCCTCACAAACAAATTTTGAACACTAAAGGAATTTTGACAAATTTTAAACACTTAGGTCAACTAATTCTCTTCTTGTAGAAGTCTACACTAGTGGCATAACAAGTGGGCCTAATTGTAAATTGTCCTTGAATGTTTAAAAATTGTTAACAAGGGACCTATTTGTAAATTGCCAAAAAAAAAACTCCAACACGTCCTGTTTGTAAACATGGAGTGAGTATAAATTGAACCTCTTAGAAAAAAAATTCTTTGATATGACTAATTAGGAAATGTCGTATATAAATAGGACTTATTTATCAAGCTTCTTTTTTATTAAAAAAAAGGGCTTCTAATTTGGGGAATACTAAAACGGGAAGCATGACAATTACTTTGGGACCGAGGGAGTACATGTGTGCGTGTGTGTGTATATGAAAACTGGGTTGTATTGTTTCAAATAAAACAAGGTTCATTACAGGGAGTAAGTTCGCTTCTTCCATTCCTATTTCTATACACATGATGTCCACTTTTTAGTTTAATCTTCTATGGCCTACATTTATTATACTTATTTTGCAAGAGAAAGAAAAAGCCATCTCAACTTTCAATACATGGTTATTTATGTCAGAGAGGACCAATGAAGTATCAATGTCTAAAGTAAAGATTTTCTGCATTCAATAATGGGCAAGTTAACCAAATATCCAACACTAATTTGAGAGTATATGTAAAAAACCAAATATTTAATACAAATACATCTTATAGAAGTATTGGTGTTACTAATATGTGCTACACCTAATCCATCTCTAATTTAATCCATCACAACATTCTCATCTCAATTACATGAATGTGTTACTCTTCCCCAAAAAAACTACTCCATAATGGGTAACTTAATGCAATTCAGTTAGGCATACGAGGTAGTAATGTTTCACATGATCCAACTAGGTTATCTCCATTTCATCCATCTTGCTCTAATTCTACTTGGACTATCAACACCTACTTCCCCATCACTTTGCATTATTGATATTTATATATGGTTATTTCAATTTATCCCTTACTCCTCAATTTAAATACTTATATCAACATTTTTTACATCGTTATTAAATTTACATTTCATATATTACATGCTAGTCCTACTAATATAAAATCATATATGGGGTACGATTGGTCTCGGATTCAAGATATGGGAGCAGCCTCTCCACATTCATATATGGGAGTAGGGTGCCGACTGCCTCTCATGAAAGACCATGTAGTTGAGCGGGAGTCTTGTGCATTGGGTACAACCTTTTTATATTACATTTTAGTCCGACTAATATAAATCATTTTTGCCTAATGCGTTTCTTCGTCTTTCGATAGAAGTACGTAGTAAAACTATATACCAAGTAAAACGCCTAATGAGTTGTTTACCAAATAATATGGCAAACAAACAAGGACTTAGCATTGATATTTGGTGTAATACTACTTTAATTGAAAAGCATTAGTCACTCCACATAGTGCAAAATTTGTAGTGTCGGTGTAGTGTCTTACACGGTATTAATATAACTAACAAAATCTCTTTTTATTTTTAGGAAGCCACCAAATTCTCTCTCGTCGTTATATTACAGGTATTTTCAAAATCTAAGCAAAATTATACAAATTTTGTACTTTTACCTTTATTCATTATTTGTCTCATTAAGCGTGTAATACATCTTCCCTCCATAAATCCAATTTGTTCTAGTATTGTTGATTACTTCCCTCAATCTTTGTTATATCATGACATTCTATAATCAGCGAACCTAAGAAAGTGACCAATCAATTCTTTTAGTCCAAAATCCCAACTCAAAAAGAAAGAGCCAAGAAAATCTTAACAAAACAAAGGGAACATATCGATATACTGTTTCGGACACCGACATGTCACGGACACTCTTGAACACATGCCCAATGTTTAAAAGGACAGTTGAAGCTTACGTCTCGAGACATGCAAAAACAGCCCCGAGGCTTAAGCCTCAGGGTATCCTTTCTTCTCTTCAAATCTCTCTTTTTCCTTTTACTATTATTGAATTAAGTACATGTATGTATGCTATGTTCGACTGATCATATTTGCTCAATATACACGCACACATTATTCTATTGATTATATATCCTTTAGTACTTGAAGCACTAAAAAATACACCAAATAAATATTTTCTTGGCACGAGCACTTTGTAATGATAGCCATGATTCAGTATTTTTGTGATTTTTATTTATTTATAGTATTTTGGTGATTTTTTTTGTCAAGTCACCCTCTCAAGTTTTAAACATTGCAAATGTCGGACATTTCTTTCATGGCCTATAGTTTAACTATAAAATCTGTTAGTTTAAATGTGTATCCGAAAACTCATGGATTGTCAAACATGCCAAAAAGAATGGATGTCGATATATAATTCATTTATTGTATGCATAAAAAAGAAAGATAACTGTTGATATCAAATATAATTTATTCATACAGAAGAGAGACAAACAAATCTTTTATTAAAAGACTGGGTACGAAAGAGATGAGTATTTATCTTAATTCCAAATATATTACTTACATACCCATTTACTTGCACTAGAGTATACTAGTAATATAAGTAATATAAGTGAACATTGATTACTTCCTTCTAAGTGAACATTGATTACTTTCATTAACAAATTATATGTTCGATGTCAGGACGATGTATTTTTTACGGAAACAAGAAAGATTGTCACATTAAATGGTAAGACAAATTTAGTAAAATGGGCAATTATTATTTTAGAAAACCAAAGGGCGCAATGTGACTAGTAACAATCCTATTAAAAAATTATGAGGTGCAATATTGAATAATTTCCATGATTTTAAATATTGTCCGATACACGGTACATATAGTACGATACGATAAGATACAGTACCAAATGGATACACAATGCATGAGTGTATGGCAAGTATAACTATATCATATCGTATTGGTTACGATATCATTTTTTCAAATAAAAAAAGTTAATAAATCATTTATTTATTGTATTATTTCTTTTTCTTTTATTCTAACATTTTTATAATAGTGGGATTACTATGGGATTCAAACACACTTATCAAAAAGACAAAGTCTTTGTGATAAGTGTGTTTAGACAATGTAATCATCCTAAAATTGGTCCTAGACTATGATGTGTTCTATTATGTATTATAATGTGTTTTCTACACATTTATTTAATTTAAGTTTTATCTTTTACTGTTTGCATTGTATCATACGATACAATACACAATACTGATACATAGGTTTTTGATACACAGTACATTTGACAACTATATTATTTATTCTAATATGTTCACAGAAAAATTCAAAACAAAATAATTGTGATAGTATCCATCAAACTATAGGGGGCAAACGTTCCCTTACATTTTCCTCCACCCCTGTTCCATTTTACAACCATATGATAATAAGCATTCCTCGATTATCCTTCATTTTGTACATATATAACACTTCTTTACAACATGTTATTTACGTGACATTTATCCTTCACTTTATATGCATGCTCTATATTACATGCATGTAATATTCTATACATTACATGCATCCTCTATATTACTCTAGCAAAGTCCTACACTATTCCATAACATGCTAGACAACACTAGAAACTACTAGAGAATTCTAGAATAGTTAAGGAGTATGTAGCCTTTTGGAATCTTCTCATGAGGAGGTGGGAACATTCTGAAGAATAAATCTATTACATTGATGTATTTTGATCTCCACCGTCCATTAGGAGGTGGGATGCCTATATATAGTGGGGAAGTCATTTGACCAAACCATCCAAGCCAAACATTGTAATCTCTTATCAAGTAATACAAATACTTCCTTTTGTGTTCTACTTGTTCCATTATTCTCCCTTCTCTAGCACTTGTATTACAACTTTGCTAGATTGCTAGGCTTACTTAGTTAACCCATCGGTCATTGGAGTGCTAAGTGCCGCACGGAGGAGTAGCTAGAGTCTAACCCCGTGACATTTATCCTTGGTGCAGACGCGAGTACATACCATTTTTGTTAATACTAAAAAATTGATTTTTTTCATGAAACTTCATGGATACGGTCACGATGAGAAGATAGGGACGCATTTTGTGCATGTGCATGTGCGGTGCGAATCTATTTTTAGGTCCTCTCTCTCTCTCTCTCTCTCTCTCTCTCTCTCTCTCTCTCTCTCTCTCTCTCTCTATATATATATATATATATATATATATATATATATATATATATATATATATATATATATAGTAGACCTAAAAAGAGGACTTTTTAATGGACCTTAACAAAAATCATCTAACGACCCATTAATTTCAATTCTTACAGTGTAATTGGTCCGCGCCAGCGGCAACGAACGCGCTTATGATCCGAGACCTCCTTACCACCCCTACCCCCTACCCATCCCACTCCCACCCCCCCACCCCCACCCCCACCCCCACCCCAACAACACCATGGCACCCCTTACCTCTGAGTTATTTTTTTTTAACTAGTGGTCTGCCATGTGAGGTGGGAGGTAAAGGGCCTCAAGTCACACGTGCGTCCGTTGCCGCTGGCGTAGACCAATTACACTATAGAAATTAAAATTAATAGGTTGTTAGGTGTTTTTTTGTTAAGGTCTATTAAAAAGTTCAGCTTTTAGGTCCACGTGCAATCCTCTCCCATATATATATACTAGTGTGTGCCCGTGTCGATGGCACGGTGGTAAAGTTACTCCCAGGCAAAAAAAATTTATAAAAAAAAACTATTTTAATTTTAAAATAAATAGATTTAATTGCATGTATTTAAAAAATGTTAGTATAGTATATAATAGTATATATATGTTTTCGGCATGATATTTCGTGCATGCATGAAATATATGCATGCTATGTAGCATAAAAAACATAAAATATGATACATAAAAAGTTAAAATATAATACATATTTTTATCATAACATTCCTATATATATATATATATATATATATATATATATATTAAACATCCAACAAAAAAAATCAGGCATTTTTCTTACCATTTTTTAAAAAAAGGTTCTACCTTTTTTTTAAAAATGGTTCTCATGGTGCAGACCTATTTTCAAGTCTGGATTGAAAGGGATTTCTCTCTCTCTCAATATATATATATATATAGGGGAAGGCTCACCTACATCATGATGTATACATCACGCCTAGTTTTAGGTCCTAAGAAACCTTTTCTCCAAATTTTTTATTTTTTTTCTTCATATTAACCTTCTAATCAACCCATATTCAAAAAATTAGGTCAAAATACATTTTGTAGCTATTTCAAAAAAAGCCACCAAAAATTGTTGGCTCAGACCCTTATAAATAAGGTATTTTGGGTAGATTTTTGTGGATTTTTTAAAAATAGCTACAAAATGTATTTTAACCTAATTTTT
Source organism: Sambucus nigra (assembly GCA_949130495.1). Taxonomy (NCBI): domain Eukaryota; kingdom Viridiplantae; phylum Streptophyta; class Magnoliopsida; order Dipsacales; family Adoxaceae; genus Sambucus; species Sambucus nigra. Next base: position 53,663,646 of record OX422223.1, read on the forward strand.
TGAACTTGGGTTTATTGAAAAGTTAATTTCAAGAGAAAAGTAGAAAATTTTGAAAAAAAGTTTTTTTAGGGCCTACAACTAAGTGTGATGTATGGATGATGTATAGAGCATGATGTATATATATATATATATATATATATATATATATATATATATATATATATATATATATATATATATATACAGTCAGGTTTTTCAACATACCTCCTAGCAACAACATACCTATGAACATACCCATTTTTTAAAATAGTAAAAACTAATAATTTTGAGTGATATTTTATATATATATATATTCATAAAGTTGCAAAAATGGCAAGTCATACACAAAGAAATATTAATTTCTTATCATATCTTGAAGTTTAATATCCTAACCTTCTTAGTTTTATCGAATGAGATACACGTATCCATATCCAGGCTACATTAATGTGAGACTGGGGGTGTGATATTTTAGGGGAGTGTTTGTCTAATTGAGCTACACCTCACGCTCAACGAAAGGAATTGTATTTAGTAAACTAATAATAAAGCATCTGTAGAAACGAACAAATAATCATCTGTTGAAGAGAACAACAAATAATAAGCAAACCGCAACATCATTTTATCATTTTATTTCATTGAGGTAAACTAAAATTAATTTAACGTCTTATCAAAATGAAGGGAAAACCCCAAGAATGCAGAAAATGTAACCATAAGAACAAAAAGCTAAAACATGAATATAAGGGTAAACCTAAAAAATGCCTATGGGACTAAACATATTTGATATTTTAATCAATTAAGATAATCTTTCATTTTTATCGATCACTCACTTGGGGATAGCAGGCCGGGTATGTCTGTCTTGAGCCCCCCAAGGATGACCCACAAGATGTTGATCTTGAACACCGCAAGCATTTTTTATGATTTCACTTGGCAACCTTTTTTTTATACTAGGGGAATGGATGTCGATTCCAGCCCCGAACTTCGTTACCTCGTGGAACAATAGCAGGAGCTTTTCATTGGATTGAGAATTCTGAATGATTATGCCAGCATTCATGTTAACGATGGAGGAAATAATGTAATTAAAATTGGAGCAACACGTGTGGGTCTGTTAAAAATCAAATTGTAATCCCATCGCAATAATATAAAAGGAATTAAAGACACAATAACCGAGGTAACCCATATAATCACGGCACGGCTAAATGAACTCCAAAACAATCCTCTCACTGTCGAAATCAGCCTGAACGTCTGTAAATCATTTTTCACCGAAAACTACCATTACGACGCCGGAGAGAGATGGTCTCATAGAGAACAAATCCAAAGAGGTACAAATCTCTCTCTCTCTCTCTCTCTCTCTCTCTCTCTCTCTCTCTCTTTGCACAACACATTAACACACACGCATGTACGTCTATATGTATAAACCCTAGCGTAAAATTTATCAAAAATGAAAAGGTTGTGATGTTCCCAACTGACCTCAAATAAACCTATTGAATTTAAATTCACGACACTACTAACAAACACCATACTCCACTAATGAGTAATGTCTACAGTTTTGGTGTGGTTCCTTTTGTGCGCTTTTAGTAAATGTGTTGGGTTAGTGCTCAAATATTTGTAACGATGACATGGTTATGTCTACAGTTTTGCCATTTAGTGATGTGACTTTACCTATCAGATATTATACTTATATAGCTTAGACAGCTTATGAATAGCTAATTGTAGACTGTTATAAAAATAAATTTTATGGCCTCTGCGGATTAGTAAAAAAAATTATCTATAATGAGGGATACTTGGTTAACATGAGTTACATGCTTATGAATTGGTTTAATATTAACATGTTTATTACTATTGAGTAAGTTACATTTGGTGACATTGGATTGACCAGAGGAATGGCATCTCATATTGTTGGTCTTCCCTACATGGGCCCAAAAGGCGAGCTTAAATTTGCTTTGGACTCTTTTTGGATGGAGGAAAGTGATGCTGGAATCTGGAAAAAGTGGTTGCTGATCTCAGGTCATCCATTTGGAAAAAGACCAAATGGATGACCTGAAATCAGTAGCCACTTTTTCAAGATCCTCGGCATTACTTTTTCTCAATCCAAAAGGATTCCAAATCAAATTTAAGATCTCTTTTTGGGCCCATGCAGAGAAGACCAACTATGTGAGCTATCATTCTTCTGGTCAATCCAACGTCACCAAATATAATCTATTCAATAGTAATAAAAATGTTAATATAAAACCAGTTCATAAGCATGTAACTCGTGTTAACCAAGTATGCCTCATGATAGATAAAATTTCTTAATTGATCCGCAACGGCCGTAAAATTTATTTTCTATAACAGTTAACAATTAATTTTCCACAAGTTGTTTAATCTATCTAAGTATAATATCTTATGAGTAAAGTCACATCACTAAATACTAAAACTATAGACATAACTATGCCATCATAACAAATATTTGAACACTAACCCAGCGCATTTACTAAAAGCGCACAAAAAGAACCACATCATTATCTCTCAACTCCCAACTATGATACTGGAGTATGGTGGTTTTTAGTAGTGTCAAGAATTTGAATTCAATAGGTTTATTTGTGCTCAGTTGAGATCAACATCACAACCTTTTTTCTGACAAAGTTTACGCTAAGATTTATACATATAGACGTACACGTGTATTAATGTGTGTTGTGCACACACACACACACACACACACACAGAGTTGTACCTACTTGGCCCTATTTTCGATCAGACCATCTCTCTTCGACATCGTAACAGTAGTTTTCGGTGAAAATCAATTTACAAACGTTTGGGCTGATTTGAACAGTGAGAGGATTGTTTTGAAAGCATTTAGTTGTTACGTGATTATATATATCACCTTGTTTATTCTGTCTTTAATTCCTTCTATATTCTTACGATGGACTTACAATTTGATTTTTATCAGATCCACACCCACACGTGTTGCTCGAATTTTAATTACATTATTTTCTCCATCGTTAACATGAATGCTGACATGATCATCATTCAGACCTCTCAATCCAATTATAAGCTCCTGCCAGTGTTCCACGAGGTAACGAAGTTCGGGGATGGAATCGGCATCCACTCCCTTAGTAAAAAAGAAGGTCGCCAAGTGAAATCACAAAAATGCTTGCGGTGCTCAAAATCAACATCATGTGGGTCAACCTTAGGGGGGAGACAGACACTCAGGCAACGAGGGCCCTCCAAACATGGTCTCTGCCGCCCAGCTCCTCTGCACCTGGGCCTGCTATCCCCAAGTAAGTGATCGACAAAAAATGAAGATTATCTTAATTGATTCAAATATCAAATAGTTGTAGTCAGCCCCCATAGGCATTTTTTAGGTTTCCCCTTGTATTTATGTTTTAGCTTTTTGTTCTTTTGTTTACATATTCTGCATTCTTTGGGTTTTCCCTTCATTTTGACAAGACATCAAACTAATTTTAGTTTACCTCAATGAAATGAAATGATAAAATGATGCTGAAATTTATTTATTATTCTTTGTTCCCTTATACAGATAATTCTTTGTTCCTTTCTACAGATGCTTTATTATTAGTTTACCAAATATAACTCCTTCTGTTGAGCGTGAGGTCTAGCTCAATTGGATAAACACCCTCCAAAAATATCAGATCTTCAGTCTCAAATTAATGTAGCATGGATATGGGCACATGTATCACATTCGATAAAACTAAAAAAATCAGGATATGATACTTCAAGATATGAAAAGAAATTAATATTTCTTTGTGTATGACTTGCCAATTTCGCAACTTTATAAACAATACACACACACACACACACACACACACACACACACACACACACACATATATATATATATATATATATATATATATATATATATATATATATATATATAGGGAAATGATCAAGTGAGGTCCCAGTTTGAGGATCCTGAATGAGGTCCATTTTTTTAAAATAGTAAAAAAAAAAAAATTTGAGCTGATTTTTTTTATGGTTTTTAAACATTTCAGTATGACCATAAAAAAATAATCAGCTCAAAATGAATTTTTTTGCTATTTTAAAAAATTGGTCATACTGTGTCAGTTTTTAAGTTGTTTTTAACATGTTAAAAACTGACAAAGTTTGACCAATTTTTTTAAAATAGTAAAAAAATTCATTTCGAGGTGATTATTTTTTTATGCTCCTACTGAAATGTTTAAAACCATAGAAAAAAATCATCTACAAAATATTTTTTTTACTATTTTAAAAAAATGGACCTCATTCAAGGTACTCAAACTGGTGGACCTCACTTGATCCTCTCTCTCTCTCTCTCTCTCTCTCTATATATATATATATATATATATATATATATATATATATATATATATATAGAGAGAGAGAGAGAGAGAGAGACCCCTTTAGATGCGAATTTCAATATACGGACTTGAAAATAGATCCGCACCATAATAACCATTTTTTGAAAAATGGTAAGAAAAATGGCTAATTTTTTGTGAGATGTCTAAACATTTCAAGGGTATATATATCAGCGTTCTAAAAGGCGCGCATAGGCTCTGCCTGGGCTTGAGACTTGAGGGAAACGTCTCGCCTTACCTTTTACGCCTTATTCTTGGTAAAAGCCTTAAGACGCACTTTTTTAAAACCAAAAATGCTTTAGTACGATATCGCATTTTAAAGACATTTTTTACAAATCGGACCAATATCTCGTCTAAAACAATCAAAAGACAAACAGTGTCCCAAACCTCTCTGCCTCTCGTCTAAAAAAAAGCCTAACATTGCCATTCGACTTGATAGTACAAATATAGCACCCTGCCGGGGCAGTATTCTTCTACAGTCACGCATGTTTAGGCCATACAGGTCGCGGCCAGTACCACACTCAGGGCACGGCCAGAACTCTCATAGGGTGCGGCCCCCTCCATCAGAGGCCGCGGCACCCCACCTTAGGGCACGCGGTACCCCTCCAACAGCTCAGCGCTGCTTACTCTGTGGGCTGCACACCCTCATCCACAATGACTGCAGACTTGGTATACGCCACGTGCTGAGGGCACGTGACTCAACTCACTTCCTTATAAATAGAGGACCACACCTGGAAGAGGGGGGATCGATTCCACACACACCTCAGGCAGGCTCTACAACACAGATTCTCTCTACATCACCCCAACATAGGCCTTAGGAGACCAAGAATCTGCATCACAGCCACCTCCCGGGCTCACTGGAATCTCCAATACTGTCATGTACTCTCCTTTATTCTCATACTTGTATGCCTCTTTAGGCAGGATTATATTGTACAATGCAATGCACATAATGAGAACGGAGCAGCACAGTGGACGTAGGCCTATTTTAGAGGCTGAACCACTCTATACCTTGTCTTCTCTCTGTTTGCTTGCTTTACTAGTTTAACACACACATATAGCTTTTGATCTGCTAGCATGAGAACGCCCTATGGCCGATTTCTCGTATCATTACGACTTACGACCAAAACGATCAAAAGACATTCTCCCCAACCGGCTTTTTTTTAGTATTTTAATTTGTAACTATTTAGACATATTTTTAAAGTATGTAAAATTTTAGTATTTTTAATAGCCTTGTTATGGTTAAAAAATATTAAAATAAATTAAAAGGGCCTAAACGCCTTTTTACGCCAAAGGCTCGCCTAGGCTTAACGCTTGGCCTCCACGCCTCGGTCACGCCCCGCATTTTTTAGAACCTTGATATAGATAGATATATTCGCACCACACATGCACAAAAATAAATCAAATAAAAATGATGTTTTTTGCTATTTTAAAAAAATGGATCAATATTTGAGAGTTTTTTTAGGGATTCCTTAAAATGTTTAAACATTCCAAAAAAATACTGTACGGACACAAATTTCCAATTGAGTCCTTTGTAGTTTTGGCTCAATTCCGGACAAAAACATTTGAGTCATAGGATAGAGTTAATTGATCATCCTACAAGCCTATGATGAGTTTGTTTGAAGACGTAGCGGCCAAGTGTATAAAGCTTCATCAAAATGCCGAGTTTAAGTGTCGTGGTTCCATGCTCCCAAGGTATGAATGCATTACATATATATATAGGAGCTTGGAACATTTTATAATGGGTGTGGGTTTAATTAAAAAAACTGTTGTTTATTTGTCAGAAAGATTTTATTAAACTTCTATATAAAGTATATAAAGTTTCTATGCTAAATTCGTAATTTTCAAACTTTCTAGTTTCTCGTTCGATATTGTCGTTCGAATGAGGCTGCCAACGAGCTTCCCCAAAAGGCCACTGGAATGCCGTTCGAAGTGTCATTCAAACGAACATGTTGTTCTAACGAGCTTCCAACGATATTTCTAACGAGTTCACACTGGAACTTCGTTAGAAGTCTCGTTCGAACGAGATTTCAGGCGGAAATTTTTTTTGACAATTTTTACCCATGTTTCCCACTTCCTTACCCCACTAACTTTTGACAGATTATTATAGTGCGGGAACCAAAGTTTGGAACTTAACTTTTTCACACACATCTATCTCCAAGAGAGAGTTTGAGAGCACAATTGATTAAGCAAAAAGTTCAAGTTTTAAAGTGTCTAAGTTTTCAAGAAAAATTGATTACACACTTTAGTTTTACACCCGTATTGTTTATCCAAGTTCATATATACATATACTTTGCTTGGAGCGTTTGGCACCGTTTTGTCTCTACATTAGTTTGAAGAGAAGTATGGGTTTTCTTCTACATCCCATAAATAAGAAGAGTTCGTTTTGCTGCAGCACTCTCACGTAGTGAAAGACACCATGTGTGGTTAACGGTGTACCGATGTCTCATTGGTGAAGGCTGAGATTTCGGTGGAGCTTCGGGGTTGTCTACTAAGCGGAGGTGTTTACAAGAAGAAGCGTCGGGGATTGAGAGGGATCGAGTCGAGTGTTGTAAGTCTTTCTGTCTTGTAATTGTAATTCCATACTTAGTGGACTTAAGGCTAGGGTCGTCCGAGGTTTTTTTTCCCCGTTGTGGGTTTTTCCTCGTACATCGCGGCGTAGTGGTTTCATTGTTTATTTTATCTTGCTATACTCACCTAGAACACATGTTTAGCTAACTCAAGATAAAATTTGGTTTTAATCACTACATGTTTAATTTGGTGCTATATTAAATATTGGGTAATGTTTAGTTAATTTAATTCAAGTCAATTAATTTAATTGGATAAAATTGGTTTGGCCTAATTTGGTAAAATTGAGAAATATGACTTAGGCAAATCTTCTAGGACTTGGATTAAATTAAATTGGTTTAAGTGAAATTTAAGTTGTGTGTATGTTTTAATTTTATTTTCACTTGGTTTAATTTTAATTTTTGAAGTAAATTAAAATTTGGTGTTTTTGTGAACCATCTTACGCTTCCGCATATATTTTTAAAGAAATTAAAAATTGGGGGCCTCGTGTTCCAACAATTGGTATCAGAACCAAAGCTATAAATTAGTTCGTTAAGATTCTCTAAATAATTTTTGGCTAATATGGAATTTTCTCCATTTTCTAAACTTTCTATTTTCGATGGTTCTAACTACGCGTATTGAAAAGCGTATATGAAATTGGCACTAAAATATATCGACGAGAGGGTTTGGTTATCGGTAGTTAACGGGTGGTCTCCACCAACTCATTTATAAATAATGAACGTGTTCCCAAACCGGCCGATAGATGGAGTGAGGGTGAATTTAAACTTTCTAATTTTAATTCCCGAGGTTTAAATGCCTTGTTTAGCGCTGTCACACCGGATGAATTCCGACGCATTATGATGTGTGAGACCGCTAAAGAAGCGTGGGATATTTTACAACTCACTCATGAAGGTACGAGTGTCGTTAAAGCTTTGAAACTCCAAAACCTCACTACTCAATTTGAAACTATCAAAATGAATGAAAAAGAAACTTTTGATGAATTTTATGCTAGACTTTCAGATGTTGTTAATTCATCTTTTAACTTGGGAGAGAAAATACCCGACAACCGAGTAGTAAAGAAAATTTTAAGGTCCCTACCCGATAGATTTATTCCAAAAGTGACCGTGTTAAATTCTTTACCAACTTTAGCCTCTATGAAATTAGAAGAGCTTATAGGTGAATTACAAACCTATGAACTGGACATGTTTCCCTCTAAAACTGAAAAGAAAATTGAAAAGGGCATTGTTTTAAAAGCCTGAAAAGAGGAAAAACAAGTAGTAAAGAGCGAGAGTGATAGTGACTCGGAATACATGGTTATGTTTGCTAGAAAAATTTGAAAATTTCTTAAATTGAACAAAGATAAATTTAAAAATGATTTTAAGAAATTTCATAAATCTAGGCATGACAAAGCCGAGAGGATCCCTAAAACTATCAATAAAAATTTAAATAGGGACGAGTCAAATAGGTGTTTTGGTTGTGAGGGTTATGGCCATAGAGCTTCTGAGTGCCCCACTAAACTAAGGAGAGAGGGTAAACGACCTATTTCATATAATGCGACCCTTAGTGATAGTGATAAGTAAGAGGGACCCGATTCCCCCACTAAGCCCAACTTTGTGACTTTTATGGCTAGTCATGTTAGATGAAAATTTATCACATGACACTTCCAAGGTTATAGTTTATGATTCTCTTATTTTTTATGATAGTGAGAAAAGAGAAGAAAGAGAGAGTGAAAATGAAGAAGAGGTTAATGTGAGTGAACTTCAAAATGCTTTTCAAGAATTATATGAAGAATCAATTAAATTAAAAAAGGCTAATTTGAAGTTAGAAGCTAGTTTGAAAGAACGTGTCAAGGTCGTTGATAATAGTGTGTTGGTTGAAGACCTTAGGACACGAGAGAGATCTCTTCGAGAGAAGCTACAATATGTAGAAGGCGAGATAGATAGCCTTAGAGGTTTAATGGAATCCTTGGAAAAGGAGCTTCTCGAGTTCGAAGAGAGAAATGTTTTATTAGAGTCTAACATCCTAGAATTAGAAAATAAATTAAAAGACTCTAGTAATGTCAAATTTGATTTGGAGTGTCGTTCGGAAAAATTAGATAAAATATTAGGAATGGTCCAAATTAAAAATGGCACATGTGGTTTAGGCTTCGATTCTCGTAATGAATCAACTCACAAAGCCAAAACCAACTTTTTAGGAGAATCTCCTAGGAAAGCCTTCAGAGATCACTCCTTAGGTAAATCTTTTCAACATGTTTTTACTTGTGCACATTGTGGTCGAAAAGTTCATCTTAAGAAATATTATTTTGATCTTAAAAGATTTTCTAGAATCCCAATGTACGGCAACCAAGGTAGCCAAGATTCCTACACCCCGAGATAGTCACTCTTCATTAGTTTGGGTTAGGAGATCAGACTTGGTAGCTTTACAAGATAGGGTTTTTGATTCTCATTTACTTTCACATGTCCCTTGCAAAATCTAAAGGTTGAATGTGTTGGTTTTATTTGCATACTTCAGCTTTTGTGCTTCATGCTATATCACCCATGCTAATTGTATGCTTGCCTAATCATTTTCTAGTCTATGCTCCAAGCTTTATCACATGCTAGAATTATGATTTTTTTTTATCTTTTGTATTATATTCCCTTCATTTTGTTTGCATTAAATGAAAAATACAAAAAGATTTTTGGTTTATCATTTGGGTTTTTATCTCTTGGAAGTTAAGATTAATGAAAAATTCAAATGATTTTTGTTTGTCTTTTGAGTATATATTTTTTATTTTTGGTTAAAAATTTTAAAAAATCAAAAAGATTTTTATTTTGTGTGTATTTTAGTTTGACACACTTTATGTAGCATACATTTGTGTTAGAATCCCATCTTTTTCGCTCCCATCTGGCTAGAACTTTTGGTTTAGATTGTCCATCCTTATAATGTTCTTTACCATGCTTACATGGAGTAGTTGGATTTTGTGTTGATATAATGGATTCTATTTTTATATGCCTCTATTCACACATGCACGAGCTCTTTTGAAATTTAACTTCATATGTATATTTGAGCTTTGTGAGGTGTTCTCCTACCAATCTTGTCATCTACATACTAGTCACCTAGGAGGACTAGTGCATGTTAAAATCCATTGCACGTGAGATTTGTGTGAACATAAAACATGATAAATATAAATGTGCAAGGGGAAGGGGAAGGGCTCCGAAAGGATTTATTGTCCTTTGTGAATAGTAAGCCACCGTTTTGTTTGGACAAAAAAGAAATACGTGGTCCAAGGCCTAAAAACAGAATATATTGCATTAAAAAGAATATAATTGCCAAGGCCTATGTTTGATTGATATATTCATTCAAAATTAATATATATGCTTATTGAGGGAGATCGGATGGTATATCAACGGTTTGCACAATGTCCGTTTATTCTAGTTGTGTTTTCAATGTCATGACTCTATTGGTTTGAAGAATCATCAGCATGCTAGGCTTGTATGCATTGTGTATGTTTGTTCATTGAGTTCAGTATAAATTGTCACATGAGGTTATATTCAAATGTGATGAAGTTTGCAATCGATTGAAAACTCCGTGAACTTGTTTTAAGTGATTGCGTCTAAATTTAATTGTTACTTGTTCACACCCCAACACTTTCGTTTCCATATGACACATTTTTTCCATACGAGTGTGAAAAACTTATCATATTTTGTGTCATTTGTGTGTTTATATCTATATATGTGTACTTGTGTCTATTAGGTATATCTTACGTATACATATATTTGATATTTTGTTTAGTCTTTGTCTTGCTTTCTAGTCCATATATGCTTTAATTCATAATTGGTATCCATCTTGTTGCATTCTTTGTTGATATCACATGCTTAATACTTTATCTATCATATTAGTATCATTTTATTGCATCCTAGTTGCTATCTGATGTTATTTGTTGGATTAGTTATGATTTTATTACCCATGTGCTTTAATGTTCTCATCACTTTTGCACTATTGCATGTTTTTTTAGCTTGTTATCCCATTGTATTTATCCCTTGTTTAGTTTAAGGGTAATATGCTTTAATTGAGGGAGAAAAGTTAATTTTTTTTATTCTTTAGCCTTTGTCTATTCCTGAACAAAAAGGGGGAGAAATGGTATCTAATCCTATTGTAATCGTATTTTCGTTTAGGGGAGATTTATCTTAGGGGGAGACGTCTTTCTAAGTTGCTCATAGTTGATAAAGGGAGAGAATTAATTAAATGGAGTACTTATTTTAATTGCATTAAATATTTTGATATTCCCTATGCGTTTAATGTGCTTGCTTAAGTGTGCAGGAATTATATTCTAAGCGGCAACTTTCACCGGCAAAGATTTTTTATCCTTTGGGTTGTTTTGAGTCAAGCATTATATTTTTATTTTGGGTGGGACTTTGCGTCAGTCTAGTAGAGCTTGACGGCCCTTTAGGATTTTTGTTTAGTTTTTGTTCCGGAATAGCCAAAGGGGGAGATTTGTACGGACACAAATTTTCAATTGAGTCCTTTGTAGTTTTGGCTCTATTCCAAACAAAAACGTTTGAGTCATAGGATAGAGTTAAATGGTCATCCTCCAAGCCTATGATGAGTTTGTTTGAAGACGTAGCGACCAAGTGTATAAAGCTTCATCAAAATGTCGAGTTTAAGTGCCTCGTTTCTACGTCATCAACAGTGGTTCCATGCTCCCAAGGTATGAATGCATTACATATATATATAGGAGCTTGGAACATTTTATAATGGGTGTAGGTTTAATTAAAAACTATTGTTTATTTGTCAGAAAGATTTTATTAAACTTCTATATAAAGTATATAAAGTTTCTGGGCTAAATTCGTAATTTTCAAACTTTCTAGTTTCTCGTTCGATATTGTCGTTCGAACGAGATTGTCGTTCGAACAAGGCTTCCAACGAGCTTCCCCAAAAGGCCACGGGAATGTCGTTCGAACGAACATGCTGTTCTAACGAGCTTCCAACGATATTTCTAACGAGTTCACACTGGAACTTCGTTAAAAGTCCTGTTCGAACGAGATTTCGTTCGAACGAAAATGTTGTTCGAACGAGATTTCAGGCGGGAAAATATTTTGACAGTTTTTACCCATGTTTCCCACTTCTTTACCCCACTAACTTTTAACAGATTATTATAGTGCGGGAACCAAAGTTTGGAACTTAACTTTTTCACACACATCTATCTCCAAGAGAGAGTTTGAGAGCAAAATTGATTAAGGAAAAAGCTCATGTTTTAAAGTGTCATGGTTAGGATCAATAGACGTCGACTCTGATCGTGATATTTATTGACTCCATAACCTTAAAGGTTACAAGGTTAAACACCCTATAAACTCTACTCGACGATGAATAACCTAAAAGTATCCCATCATCACTTAGGGAGTCAAACTTTCCTACTTGCTCTCTATCTCTCAAAAATTAGCAAGGACTCTCAAAGATATAGAAATGCTATGGGTTGGGTTGGGTTTTTTCTCTATTTACAACTCATATGGCATGTGTAATGTGTGTGGACAAAGATATTCCCGATTCACCGTATGGCATGCAGTATTAACCGCCTCTTCCAAAAAAATGTCTAGGAACGCTTCTACCAAGAAGCATGGATCTAACCATTTCTTATATCATCTGGTTCTTCCTCCCAATTATCCCATTTTGTTGAGGAGTACGAATGGCGAAAAACTCGTGTTTAATGCCCGCTCCATCACAATAGCTATCCTCATGGGCTTCTTTAAATTAAATATCGTTGTCACTACATATTTGACACCGTGTGAGTTTTGTAGGACATGACACTTGATTGTTAATAACTCAACCACGTCAGACTTTTCTCTAATAAACCCCATAATAGAGTATCTCAAAACGTCATCGACCATCACGAGAATATAAATCTTACCACCTATGATCTCCAGGACCTATAAAATTAATATGTATCAATTCCAACCAACACACATTGGGTGGTAATGGTATTCAACTTTTAATGGGTACTTTTGATTTGATTTCCTTGTTGACAAGGAGCACAAACCGAGGAAGTTGGTTTCCAAATGATGGTAAACCATGAATCTTTCTTCACTAATCTCTCAAGATCTCTAAAGTTACCATGACCTAGTTGTTGATGCCAAAGGTCCATAATGGAGATCGTAGTGTTGTTGCACACAAAGGAGGACTTGGGAATGATCCCATAGAGATTATCTTTGGTCTTTACTCCTTGTAGTAATCATTCACTGAATTGATCATATACGTTGCACTCAGATCGGTCAAACTTGACTACAAAGTTTGGTTCACATAATTGGCTTATGCTAATTAAGTTCTCTTCCAGCCCTTCAATGTACAACACATTTTCTAGTTTAGGAAATTTCTGGTATCGCAACACCACTTCCTAAAATACTAGACCCACTCTCATTTTCAAAAGTCACTCTATCTTCCTTGCGATCCACAAGATTGGTAAAAATGATTTCTCACCAGTCATATGCCTAGAACACCCACTATCAAAATGTCATTGGGAGGTATCTTGAACCTTGAGGTCAACATGAACAATAAGGGTTTTTCCCTTACCGTTGTTGGCTCTAGTCGTAGCATTGGAAGTGTGTGACACCCCGCCTAATTAAATACCGAGTGATCAGTCCTTTATTAAATTATAATCAAGGTGAATGGTTGGTTCATCCTTAGCATCACTGTCGTAAAAATAACTTTTCCAATTAAACACCCTAATTAATTAAGCTAAGTGACAAAAACGATTTTTAAGACATTAATTTCCAAATTTCAATTAAAACCAATATTTTAAAACTTAACATAAATCATAAATTAAGAATCACCCAATAACTATATTGGGACCAACATTCCAAATAAATAAACATCCAACTAATTAATTCAAACTTTAAAACTTTTAGTAAAACATCCTGACAGTAATAATCCCAAAGTATAAATACTAGAAATAAATGAATCACAATCTCTGATAAAACATCGGAATAATGGAAAAAGGGCGACACATGCCCAACTAGATAAAATAGAACTAGAAGTAGAATCATTAATGATGTCGTCTAAGCAAAAGGCCTACAACTCCCACCTAAGCTGCAGCGCGTTCCTTCCAAAGGATCCTATGCAAGACGCCCATATGGCTGGGCACCTATAATATATACATATATATACAAGAGAGACAAGAAAATAGGAAACGGGTCAGAGCCCGATTGTAAAACAGTTTAAAATTAGTTTAGCAAGTATTTAAAATGCTACCGGCTAATGCAACCAACATATTAGTGCGGCACTCCCTTGAGAAATTCTCACCTCTCTTCTAATGTGTACACCTATCGCACTAATCTTCCCAACAGTTTAACTTATCTTATCTTAAGTTGCTCGTAAGGTTTCAGACCGACAAATTCAAATGTTTAAGAGGTTAATTTTATTTAACAGCAAAGTTCTCATTTAAACCTTATTTGATAATAAAGTTTCTCAGTAATATATCATATTTTTCAAACACTTATTCCCAAGTTGAAATAATTATTCATTTCTTACTTACCATAGACACAGTAGGTAGTTCCCAAATTCCAGATTTAAATATATATATATATATATTAAATACTCATATAATATATATTTTAACGGCACCCCACATAACAATTTATGGTGCGGGCATAGTCCCCGTATCACTCGTACTAAGAGAAATACAAGTTCGAAATCACTCTCGAACTGTATTAACACAAAACACATACAATATTGAGGCGAAGCATAGTTCCAAGTCTCTAAGAGGTCAGTACATACCCTCACGTCTCTTAGGACCGTCGGACTATCGATCCGATAGCCTGTACTAAGGATTTATATCTTCTAAGGTACGAGTTAATATCCCCCATAAAGGTCCCATCGAGATAAGACTGTCCCAGCGCGATAACCTCAGGGATAGCAAGTAGTGCGGGCATGATTTTCACACGTATATAATATATACACAATCACAATCATATATGTATAGTACTATTCCCATATCAAGTTTAGGTACACTCTCACAACCTAAAATTATGATATTTATCCTTATTGCACATCACTAGGTTATCACATATAACGATTTGTCTTTTATTCTTATTTATGTAGTTATTCCAACTTATTTCGTAACACTCATGGAATCCTATCTTCCTAAGTGTATATTTCAGTAGGTACTATTTCATTTCAACGACGTAACTTTCTTACGAGTCTCCCCTTTAAACACATGTTCTCACTATTTCTTAAGTGTGATTTACTCCCCGTTAACCCGAATTTTATCTTACATGAGATGCTCCGTTTTTATCAAATCCTACTAGTTCTCTATATCTCCAAAAATATTTTAATAAGGATGCCCAAAGATTATTACTCATTTAAATTGAATTCAACTATTTAGAATGGGAAATATAAGTCTGCCAGGAGGGGTCGATCGATCGATGGCAGGTGTTCGGTCGATCGAACCATCGATCGATCGATGCTCTAGGGTCGATCGATCGATCAAGCAGGTATGGCAAATTTGCAGAATTTTCAGATTACGGGTTTTCTCTTCCAAAATCTTCCAAAATGATATCTTTGATTACCAAACTCCAAATAATTTGTACTACCAGTATTATAACCTCAAATGAATGATTTCCTACGTCAAGCATGCGGATTTTCATTATGAAAAGCGAATTAAAAGGGGTATAATCCATAAAAACATCAAGAACCCTAATATTTCTTTTGTCTAGTTTCTTCCCATTATTTTACCAGATTTCATACTCTTTATTTACTGACATTTCGTGGTTCAATCTCTACATATGAATTGAGTTTCCAGAATACATCTAACACACATACAACATGCGGATTTAAATCTTCAAAATGGGTTTTTCTTTCACAAAAACTAGTCCTAATCAATCCTAGGCTAATATGATTGGAGCATTAACTGAAATAGAGCAAGATAGATACTTGCCTGAGAATTTTTGGTTCAGATTTGTGGAGAGATTTGTATGGTTGTGATCCTCGTTGCACGATCTATCGTTTGGCGTCTACAGCGGTGTAAACGGGAGAGTTCTTGGCCTAAAACTCCTTGGAAAATCTCTCCTCTTCCTCTCCCATAGCCGTCTTTGGTTTATGGTGTTTCTAACCCTAGAAGATGACCCTTGTCATCTGATATACCCTTAGAATTTTCCTGGGTTTTCAGACCCAAAAATGTAAAATGTCCAAAACGCCTTCCCGGGGTGTTAATTAGGCCTAAAAACCCCCCGAGACCCAAACCAAACCCCCGAGTACATTATTTTGACTATATCGACCCTTACGGACATATTGACGCACTCAAAATGACCATACGGATGACTTATAATTTAATAACTTTTAATAGTCCGAATTAAACCTCGACTGACACAAGCGCGTCCCGATAAATTTCCAAAATTATCAAATTAGATCCTCGTGATAATTTTTACTAATCATAAATACACCACTTTACTCATAAAGTAACTTACAACAAAATTCCACTAATTACTAACTCTCATCACGCTAGTAATTATTTAAATGATTTTTTGGATTAATATTAAATTAATATCTCTAATTAAATTTAATAAATCCCTAAAATTAAAAGGTGTAAAAATACGGGGTATTACAAAGTGTTATCAAAAGGCATGGACATCCTTTGAAATTCTTCCATTATTCTTTGAGAAATTGTGACTAGGAAATCACCTTGCTCTCTAAGACTGTCAAAGTTTCTATAGCAATGCATGGGAGTATATATATGTTGATTTATTCCTAACTTGTAGAAAAATTCCCTAAGGTGACCTCTTCTTTTGCAATAGGTGCAAACAAAGACTTGTTTGGGTCTACCTTAGTTCACTTTTTTAGGTTGAACTTTCTTTTGTGGTTTAGGTCGAGGCCCATAAAGATCTACCATAAATTTAGGAATCGATTTCGATGCGGCATGAGAAGTGGATGCACCTTCGTAACCTATTCCTTGCCTTTCCTTAAAACCTAAAGCGGTACCGAGGAACATTTTTCCTACCTTCTTCGATGTATCCTCTATAGTAATATTCACCTCTCGGGCACGTTCGATATCTTTCTCGAGTTGGTATACAAGGGATTCAAGTTTCTCACGAGTCTCCAATGAAGCTTGAATATCTGTCATAAGACTAGCCACTTTGTTGGTCAAGTCACAATTTTTCCTTTTCCACTAAAATCACTCTCTCTACCAAAATCAAGGATTCTCTCTCTCGACTCTCTCAAATCCTTCTCCAGAGCTAATACCCTAAGTGTCAAACTTTCATTTTGCTTTTTCATTTTAAAAGACTCAACATAAAGCTCGACATTAGCACGTTAAAGGTCACTGTCTCTGTCACTCTCTCCTGAATGACTAGAATAACTGTCGAGGTCCTCATGTTTAACAACTTCCTCATTGGCGTGAGGTGTACTCAATATACTAACATGACTGGCCATGAACGCGATGAAATTACATCCATGTGGTGATTTATCCTCGGAATCCATCAACTCGACATCGATATCACTAAGCATGGCATTGAAGGAATATTTGCTTTTGCCCAGTCTCTTTAACCTCATATCACACTTGTGAGCTTTGTGACTCTTATCCTCGCACTCATGGAATCTCTCCTCATCCTTCTTAAGGTACTCTCCTCTTTCCTTTTGAAAACTTTTCTTGCCCGACTTAAACCTTTTATCTTTCTCAAAACCTTTGTTTTATTTGGAAGTATTTTGTTTTCTTAGCTTGAGAATGTTTTTGCAAAAAGGGAAAGATCATTTAAGTCAAACTCATATTCGGAGTAAGAATAGACACCCTCTTTCTTTTTAGCTTGGGCTTTTAAAGTAATCCCTTTCTCTTTTGTATTAAAAGCTTTGGCAAATATGTCGATCTCATAAGTTTGAAGGTATCCTATGAGTTCTTCTAACCTAAGCAAATCTAAAGTTCTAGACGGTGACTTCAGGGATAAATCGGGACAATGGGGATCTCAAAATCTTTTTCACGACTTTCATCTCAAAAATTCTCTCACCCAAATTATAACTAGAATTGACTATGTGAGATAAACGTGCAAAAAATTCATTAAAGGTCTCGGTCTTTAGCATAGTAATGGTCTCAAACTGTGTGGTGAGATTTTGAAGATTGAAAGCTTAAACTGTATGGTGAGATTTTAAAGCTTAGAAGCTTTCACAGTGTTGATACCCTTATGATTGAGCTAGAGGATATCCCACGCTTCCTTATATGTGGTTCCCTTCATGATGCGATGGAACTCGTTGGGGTGGTGGCTCCAAAAATTAAGCCATGAGAGTTGAAATTAATCCATTTAAATTCATCATCCGTCCAAGAGATGACTGGTTTAGGACTTACAATATCGTTATTAGTCATAGTGGATGGTGTTCACTCTCTTTCACAAACAAGTCAGACCCTTTCATCAATAGATTTTAAAACATACCTCATTCTAGCTTTCCAGTATGCATAATTTAACCCATAATAAATAGTAACCCTATCATACAATTATCCATACGAACTCAATTAATGTAACCTACTCTGATACCAATTTGAAAATATGGGGGTTATATAGAATCACTTGTATCTTAGGTTACGCACACAAAGATCCAATTATTAAACCAAATTTTACCTTGATTATAATTTGGTGTGCATGCAAGATAAAGTCCAAATTAAATTTACCAACCCACACATTCGAACAAAACACACCAAAGATGATTATGAGGAAAAATCCCTTTGGGGAAAAACAAAGATTTCTGCACTCTAAAAGAGTTTGACAAACTCGATGGCTTACAGACTACTTAGAGCTCCACTAGTGTAATTCACAGGTCTTCAAATCTTCAACAGATATGGCATAGTGCACCACCGTCCACAATAAGTAGCTCTTCCCTGGTATCCACTGATCAGCCTCGAGATGCGATATCCTTTTTTCTTCAGCCGAAGAGTCGCGACTCCATAATCAGACATAGAGAAACCTCTAAAGGGTTTGATGTAGTGTATGGAAATTAGGGATTGACACTCAACAAGTCATTTTATGGGATGATTGATTTGGAAAAGAAAAACTTGTTTGAAAGAAACAAAAAGTTAAACACTTTAGGAACAGGTATAGGGATTCACTTTTCACCAAAAGTCTTAAGAAAGAATGTTCACAAAAGGTTTTTTATTGAAAAATACGAATTTTGAGGTCGCAATCTTGTTCGAACGAAAATAGAACTTCGTTCGAACGAAAAACTGTAGGTTCGTTCTAACGAGGTCCAATCTCGTTCAAATGACAAGCCTATTTCGTTTGATCGAGCGTAATTCCAACGAGAGTTGTTCTGTATGGAAAAGAAATCTTGCTCGAATCTCGTTAGAAAGATTGTTCTAACGACTTAAACATTTTGTCCTAATGACATTCAACTTCGTTCGAACGAACTACGGATGTCATTCTAACGAGAGCTACATCGCATTCTAACGAGATTAAAAATAAAAAAAAATATTCAAAAATTATTTTTAAAAAAATCCTTGAACAAAAAACAAACATCCCAGAATATATTTGACCGAGTAAAATCAAAACCACAAGTTCGTATACCTCCAAAAAGTGTTCGTAACGCTTGAAATCCGAAAATGATGCTCAGCCACTAACATGTCTTTAAATGATCGTCAAGGCAAATGCGGATATAATGTTTGATTATTTTAACAACAATTTGTAACGGAATACACCAAAATACCTAGGATATGAGCAATTATAAAATCTTGTTCTTACGGTGTTGGTGTGTTGCTGGCGATGGAGCTGTGAGTTGGACGCCTTGGTTTTTGGATGTTTTCCTGATTCGATCATATTTGAATCATGTGTGTTGTGGTGATGTGTTGGCTTGGCTTAGTTCCGTTGATGTTCGTTCGGCTCATCCCTAAGTTGTTGATGATAGTTGTCGATGGCTTCCAGTGCTCGGTAATTTGGTGGTTCTGCTCACGTGTTGGCTCGACCAACTTTTTGTTGGATTGGGTTGCTCTAGATGAGCTTCGTTTGTGGCGTTGGTAGATTACCTGGTTGCTTTTCTAACGTGGATTTTGCTTTTGGTGGTGGTTTGGCATTAGCCAATTTTTTGTTCGGGTTGTCTACCCATTTTCGTTTGGTTGATAGGATTGATGTGGATTGGACCTGAGTTATCCTAGGGGTGTGCAGAAAAACTGACCAAATCGAAAAAAATCGAACCGAATCGCAAAATTTCGAGACAAATTTTTTTAAAGGTCGGGCCAGTTCGGTTTGATCAGGTATAAAATCGAAGGGGTCGGTTCGATTTCGGTTTTGGCATAAAAAAATCGATTTTGAAACTAACCGAACTGAATTCATTTTTATATTTTTTAATTTTATATTTCATATTATATTTATATTAGTGTTGGCATATTATATTATATTTTTTAATTTTGTATTTATATTAGGTATTAAAAAAATATTTTTTTTATTAAAATATGGGGATCTTCCTAATAAGTCCCATTTATATGAAATATTTCCTAATAGGGTCCTATCACAATATTTTTTCCTTAATAGGTCCTATTTGTACATATAGTGAATATTCACTGTATGTTTACAAATAGGACCTATTGGAACAAAAATCTTTTTTTATGGGACCTGATGGACCAAAAATAAAATGTTAGGACCTATTGAACTACATACTTAGTAAACGGGACTAATTAGTAAAAATCCCTTAAAATAAATGAAAAAATCGAACCAGCCCTGTATAAAACCGCCCTGTCAATAACCGATGGAAAAACTGAACCGGCCCTGTTCGGTCCTTCAACTCCAAAAACCAACAAGGTTGGTTCGGCTCAAAAAATCCGGCCAAAATCGAACCGACCGAATCGTGTACACCCCTAAGTTATCCCCTGTTTGTTGTAATCGCCCATTTTGATAGTTTGGGTTGCGTTGGTTCACATCTTTAGGTGGGGCCTTGCTTGGGACCTTGTTGTTAGGCTTTCTCGCCCATTTGTTTTAATTGTCTTGTGGTTGTGTCTATTTATAATACTATTATGTGTGTTTGTTTCTTTGTTGATTAGTAGCGCCTGTGCACTATCCCCACAAGGGTATGCCCTCTTGTCATTGTATATGGTTTCTTGTTCCATAACACACATAATTTCCCCCCACCCCCACCCAAAAAAATTAAAACATGGGCACCGCGACCCAAGCCCAAACTCCAAATTGGGCAGAACAATTAATTGTGCACCAAATCGAAACACGCCAAAAACAAGGGTCACTAACTCCGAACATCCCTCGCAGCGTCAAAATAATGTTTGGTCAGCGGAAGCCACGAACCGCGAGCGAGGATTAGTGGAGGTGCGCGTAAGCTGATCCGGACACCTCGTGTATGAAAAATACCTTACCAAAAAAAGAAAAAAAAAAAAAACATCCTACTAGCAAGAACAACCACTGGCAGCAACCGCCAACAACCAAGCACAATTTGGACCATATCACCAACAACAATGTGGGAGATCCCATTAAACCAAACCACCTGACAGGGTAGCAGCCAACATAGTGAAAAGGCAGCTCCATCACGCAAAGGCAACACCACCATGAGTGCCATCAACATACTTGACCAGCACAGAAGGTGAAACAAACACAACGTCCCAAAACGAGCCATCATCACGACTACCAGATACAACCTGGCCACATCAGCCACCTGCTACCACCAAACACAACAGACGGGCTGACAATGACTACCATAGCAAGGTGCGACCCAAATCAGAACCGACTATAAATAAAGTCGGTAGCTTTGCTCCACAACTGGAAATCAAATGGTGGTTGTAAGTTGTAACTATTTAGACTTGGATGCTAAATTTGTGTGGAAAAATGTGCTTGAAAAACTGTCAACAAGGGAGAGACATTAACTGCTCACTCCATGCAATAATTCCACCAATAACAAGTTAATAAGCAATAATGTTCCTAATACCTCTACAACATAAAAGGTGAATCTGAAGCCTCAAATATGCAAAAGGGGTTACATAACTCACACACATATGTATTTTAAATTAATGATATAACAAAATTTTAATACACCTATAATTGCTTCCCAAAGAGATTTCACAATCATTGCCTTTCTTAACAGTGATATGGAAAGAAGAAAAAAATTATAGATCAAGAGCCACACAATCATATCAAAACATCTCCAGAACTTTACTTTAATGCAATAGATATTGATCTTTGTTCTATGTGGGGTGCTGCCCCTCTATATTTGTTTGTAGAAGAGAACATAGGCTTGGTCATGCAACACTTTGTTTGTAGCGATTGCTGTTACGGATGCATCATCAAACCGTAGCCATTGACCGTTAGGGTAACGCGTATCGGCGGTGTAATGCCCCTTAGAAGCTTCCCTCCCGTGGTGGGTTATTGTTGAAACGAGCTCATATCTTCGACCCTGGAAAAAATCAGACAATAAAAGAAAATTAAAAGCTTTTCGATGTCTTTACATGTTATCAATTTCACACATATATATGGTCAGAGTCTAGAAAGTTCAAGTAAACCACTGACCTATCCTTTTCAAGGAAGGACTGGTTGAATTTTATTATGAAATTTGGTACAGATTCAAAAAATATAATCATTTAGTGAGCATAAGTTACAATGGTGTTTTCACTATTCATAAGATGGGGAGACACTTCACGGTTCAGATCGAAGCCAAGAAGGCAACGATCCAATGGTTGAAATTAAAATAACCCTCTTACCATTTTTATCCCTTACATATTTGAGTTCCCCCTCTTTTTAACCCTTCATTTCCTTTTCTCCTTTTACCCAAAATTCAAATGCATGGATAAAATAGGAAATTACTACTTAGAAATCTTTTAACACTAGCCGATACACTGCTCTCTCTCTCTCAATCGAACAACTCTCCCTCCATTTTTACTTTAGCCTAAACAACTCTCCCCCTCTCTCTAGCGTCAGTTCCTCACTAAACCCACCACGTAAAAGTTCTCACTCTCGATCTTCTTCACCCACAAATTCGTTGTGAGACTCATGTACGATTTCATATTTTTTCAGTGTTTGTTCAAGTATTTTTCCAGATCTAATCAGTTTTTATTGCAGATCCAAGTAGGTTTTTATTGCAAATCCAAGTACTTTTCCAGATGTAATCAGTTTTTAGTCTTTATTTCATTTCGATTAGGTCTTTTGATTCTTTGTTTCATTTAGGTTTCAAATGTTATTTTGGGTATTTTCTACTTCTAATTTTGATTGTGATATGATGTTGTTGGATTGTAGGTTCAAAAGAGATTTGTACCAGATGGTTGCTCTTCATAAATTACTAGAACTATATGTCCTTTGCAAGGTCTATTTTTCATTTCTTCTGTTTATTTATTTGAAAATGATTAGTGACATTCATTGTGTTGGGATCTTGAATTGATTAAATATGGATTTTTTTTATGGATCTAGCTCAATATGCATTTTTGAAGAACATGAGAGCAAAATGGATGGGCAAAAAGAAAGGTGTGTGAGCCTCTCTCTTCATTTTTGTTTTCTACTATTTGGCAAAACTATTTGTAAATCATTTTGCAAAATCTTTTTTTTGTTGTTGAAGATGACTCCTTATATCCATACATGTCTTTGTGTACCTAAATGTAGGTTATTAGCTCTGTTTTGAAGTAATTTTTTTATGTTTCGAAACCCATAAAGTGTCGTGAATATACTTTGGTGTGTAGGCATTAATGGTGGGTATACTATTTTGTTATGTTTTTTTAATTTATCACATGGAATTTTTCATGTTAGAAATTGGCTTCAACTAAGTATCTTTTGTTCATGAGTTGTTAGAGTCCTGAGATGAATTTTGATATCTTGAAAATGGAACAACATAATACACTTCTAGGTTATTTTGTAAATCTCTTCTTAGTGGGATTTCTTGAGGTACCGAGAGAAAGTGCTAGACTACATATATCAAAAGGAGCAAATGAAGAGAGTTTAATACAAAAAAACATTATAAGGTGGGAAGCATTACATATTAGCCATATAGATATAGCAAGTAAATGATTAAAGTTATTAATTTTGGTTTATTACTCATTTTCCCCTTTTAAATTCCAACTTCATTCGTTTAATAGTTGTCGGATACATGATCATGTAATAGTGACTGAATGTGACACTTATAAGCTGCTAAGTTATGTTAATTGTTTACATTTCATGTAGTTATTGATTTACATTTCATGTGTTAATTATTTTCTCGATTATATTTATTGCAGATAGTTCCAATTTTTTTTGGTTCCCATTAGTAGTCAAATGTTTAGTGTCGTTCCCATGAGTATGTGAGATGTTTTGTTTCAATTTGTGTGTGTCGTTCTAATTATAGGGTTGTTCAATTCTAGGTTTTGGAGGTCTAGGTACTTATTTTTTTATGTTATAGATTAATTATAGGGTTTCTAAGTTTATTTGATATTTTGATTTCATGTTTTTAGTTTATATAGATCTTAATAATATGTAATATAACACTATATTCCTTTGGTGCCCCTCAGGTGTTTGAAAAAATGGGCAAGTGGTTATTTAGCACTCAAGGTAAACTACACTATCTTGAAATTGAGGTGATTGGGTCTACAAACTGTAATTTATTTATTCTTTTTACTTACTACATCATATGGCACCACTTTCCTATTTTGTAGTTTTCGATTGAGATCACTTTGTCATTTTGTGAGTTTATATTGTGCGTGAGTGAGTTTGTGGGGGCGGAGTGTGCGCATGAGATCTCGGATGAATGAGATGTTGGTTAGAGGGGGAAGTAAGGGGCTGGGGATTGGGTTTGGTTACTGGGGAGGAGGGGTTGAGGGGTGTGTGCTTGCTGTGTTCTGTGTGTGGGCCAATTGGTTGAGTTTATGTTGTTCGTGAGTCTGTGTTTGCAGGAAGACGTGTCCTGTTTATGTGCGTGAGGTGTAGGTTACCATTGTCCTGTTTGTGTGAGTGAGGTATAGTACAAAGGTTTAATCTTGGAGTTATATAGTATATAAACATGGCAACGTATTAGTAATTTTCAAATCTATTTTGGCATTAATACTAAATTTCTTTTTCTTGACTTTGATTTGAGGAGTGAGGCTTTTGTTTAAAAGTTTGAAAATGAACTCAATCTTAAATCTATTAGGTGTTGCATTTTTGTATACCCTCTTTATCTATTTTTATTCACGATACAACTGTGTTGCATTTTGTACAACCTTTTTGTCATTGCTTTACCCTGGACAATGTCTCATTGGAATTTGATGGCAGATTTTTATGCAGTCTTATATGTTTATTGGTACTAATACATGTATGGATTAATGCTTTGTAAGAATTGGTGAAGCTCAAGTTTCTATACATAATTTTTCCCCAACATTTATAGTATATATTATGTACTGATATTAATAAAAAAAGTATGGTCTTTTAAGTCAGGAGCCTTAAAATTATGAATCTAAAAAAATGTGCATTTTATTTGTCTATCTGGTTCATAAATCCACATTAAAGATTTTAAATGAAAATTCGAAGGATATAAACGCTGAGTTCTAATTATGTTTTGATTGTTGTATGCCTTTTTTATATAAGTATGTTGTATAAGTATGTTTTGATGTTATGTTCTGTGTGCATGCCTTTTTTGAATCAGAGAATATAGTTGTTATGTTCTGTGTATGTGCCTCTTTTGCATAGTCATATTACTATTATCAGTTTCTTGAGTAGTGAGAAGTCGCTTTAGACTCTTAAGATTCTTGTGTGTATCCCATTTTCTAGATAGATATTATGTATATGATTTAAAAAAGAACATGCATCTCCAATGTAATGTTGGAAAACGAAAACATAATCAGAATTCCCTGAATAACTATTAAGTTTATGCTGTTGGAACTTGAACACGGTGAACTTTTTAAGTAGTACACTGTATTAGTGAATGCCAGCTT
This sequence comes from Sambucus nigra, assembly GCA_949130495.1. NCBI lineage: Eukaryota > Viridiplantae > Streptophyta > Magnoliopsida > Dipsacales > Adoxaceae > Sambucus > Sambucus nigra. Next base: position 53,689,299 of record OX422223.1, read on the forward strand.
AAGTGTGATTATTTATAGTTGAAAAATCATAGCTTCAAAGTAATATTGATGATAATGCAGTACATTAATTCTTAATTTGTTTTCATTTTTCTATGTTCAGCTTGATATGAATATAAACCCACATCTACCTTCTGAGTACATTAACTATCTGGAGAATCCCATGGAAGTAATTAATGAAGCTGAAAAAGCTGCTGAAAGAGACATCTGGAGTTTGATCGGGTTTACAGAGAATCTGCATCGCCAGTTTGGAAAAGAGTCTTACTCAATGGAAATTCTACTGAAGAAGCTTTATGTGACAAGAATGGCTGCAGATCTAGGGGTTAGTAGAATATATGCTTCTGGAAAGATGGTTGGTATGAAAACAAACATGAATAAAAAGGTTTTCAAGCTTATAATAGAATCAATAGCATCCGACGTACACCGCAACTCTCTTATTTTTTAGGAGGGCCAAATAAGGTATAAATAATCTTATATTTTTTTATTTACAGATTTGGGGTGTTTCTTAGTTCAAGGCATTTTGGTGGATGGGGTGGGTGGGTAGATGGGGTGTTGGGTGCGACCCCTTGGTGTTTTTCGTGTATTGTATGTGGTCAATAATAGTAATATGACTATGCAATATGATTATTATTTCCTCACAATAATAGTAATATGGATACAACAAATTTGGGTGCGGCCCCTTGCATTCATGGATACAACAAATTTGGGTGCGGCCCCTTGCATTCATTGATTTTATTTTACTTTATGCATATGTTTTTATACGGTGCATACATCTTACTTTATTACATATGTTTTTAGTTGTAGGTTACAACAGAAAGGAAATGTGAATTCAAATGTGTAAAAAGGATTATAATCACAATATTATGCTTATAATACTTATTACACATGTTTTCAGCTGTAGGCTACAAGAGAAAGGAAATGTGAATTCAAATGTGTAATAAGGATTATAATCACAATATTATGCTTATAATCCTTATTACACATTTACTTTATTAAATATGTTTAATTTGCGTTCTGTACAAAGCTTAGATAATGAAGATTATTATGCTTATGTTTTCAATCGGCTACCTATCTTCAGGATTTGGACAAAATCCGTTTTGAGAGCTTGACAGACAAAAGCAAGCTTCATGGACAACTTGATTATTGTTGACAGTAGTGTTGGCATGACAAAGGCTGGTAAGTTGTAAATCTCAGCAATCATCAATTTATAGTACATATTATCTTCTTAGACATGCTTATAAGAGTAATTGTGTTATTCCAAATTTCATATTTGGTCAACAATTTGGGTACCATTGCAAGGTCTGGGACCAAGGAGTTCATGGAAGCCCTTGCAGCTAGTGCTGATGTCAGCATGATTGGGCAGTTTGGTGTTGGTTTCTACTCAGCCTATTTGGTTGCTGAGAAGGTCATTGTCACCACAAAGCAGTATGTATAGGAATCTCAAGCTTGGGTCATTCACCATCACCAGACACCTCTGGTGAGTTCCTTGGTAGGGGAACTAAAATGACCCTGCACCTTAAAGAGGACCAGCTTGAATACCTAGAAGAGCGCCGTCTCAAGGATTTGGTGAGTTCCTTTGATCCATTTGCTTCTGTATCTATTTTTCTCATTTGAAGAACAAATATTAGGCAAAATTTGTTGGGCCCACCACCCATTTTCTTTGGATTTTTTAATCGATCATTTATGTTCTGTTTGATAATACTGGTGTGCTTTGTTTGTAATGTTGCAGAGTTCTTACACCAGCTAAAATTGAAGATTACCTACATGAATTGGAGTAGTTTGTGTTAATTTCAGTGAAGTGATGGGAAAAGTTTAATTTCCTGTTGTCATATTAAAAAAACTTGAATTTTGGTGTGGGATTTAGTCTTGAGTCACGACTGTTATCCATTCTTTTAGATCCATTTTGGTAAGAGTTTTTGTGGTTGTGCATAAGACAATCTGCTAAGACTTCACAAGAACACGTCGACGATGATGATAAAGACGATTTTGTCACAAAAAAGAGTTATTTTCCAACCACAAAGGTATAATACATTGTGTAATACTAGCTATAACACATTGTATGCTGCCACTGTTTGTATGCATACAACTAGGGGAGGAAATTTTGCTAATTTCTTATCCACATACTTAGTCTTTGGGTTAATAATTTTAGTGGCCCAGTCTCCTGTTCAGTAGTATCAAGTTGATTATGATTTTTTTATTTCATTTTTTTTATTTTTCCTAACATTTTTTCCACATGAGGTTGATAGATACTAACTGTGTACAGTATAGAAACGGAGCCAGATGGTATCATGGCTCAAGAAACATGTTTAATGCCGACAATCATGCTCCGAACATACGAATGATGTTTTAGAGTCACTTGCAATTGTCGCGATGCTCCACCAAAAGGACCGGTCGTCTCTGTTAACCAGATGCTTCTAAAGGATGTTTTGAGTCAAATTTTTCACGTTCTCTGGCAACACTGTGTTGGTAAGAAATGGTATGATATCAACGTGGGGTTGGGTTTGAAATTTCTCTCATTAGTCTATTAGAAATCAAGTGAGTCTATAGTTTTATCTTATGAAGTCTGCACATCTGGTGTGTGTGATATATGTGCTACATCTGCTACATCTGCTATTAAAAATCAGTTAATGGATGAAGTCTGCTACATCTGGTATGTTCTATATATCTGCTACATCTTTTATATGTGCTATACATCTGCAATACATTTTCTATATATTGATTCGCTGGTTCATTTGTTATATAAATAGCCCTCAAGTTTAAAGTTTGAACTTTCAAATAAGAAGAAAAAGGAACCAATTTAGACAAAAGGCATTAGGATATAGTTTTTTCCCTATGATGTTAAAGTTATTTTTTTCATACATTTGCACATACTTATTGATAATAATACACTATAAATATGTAAAATTAAGTGGTTAATTAGATGCGCTAATGCGAACTTTTAAATTTGTGTGTTTTAAACAGTTGAAAGAAAGGCCATAACGTTTTAATCGTAACTCGGAATGAGGCGATTATGGAGCCATTGGATTCGTATCATCCGTCCCTAGCTAAGAACGTTTCGAGTTGTTTTCGACCCTGTTTGAGGGGTCGAAATTGACTTTAAAGTTAGCAGTACCTTTTTTCATTATTGTATGTACATTTCCCTGCTTTTGAGATTATTTGCCCCTGTTTTGAGATTATATAGACCATGTTTCACTGCTATTTTGTTTTATATTTTGAATGTATGTAGTTCATGCTGATAGTTGAGGTAATTAGAGGATTAATTAGTGAATCTTTGGGACTATTTTGGATGTCAAAAAAAGAAGATAGACATATGCTTTGAAACTTTGTTGTTTTCCCTTCATGTCCCAAGAATAGGGTAGTAGGGTAAAATATAAACATGCCTATATAAACATATTAACATAGAGGTAAAATAATTCACTTATACACATGTCCCACTATGTTATTTGTATTGTGCCATTATGCTATTTGTATTGTGCCAACAGTGAGTACCCCAAAATAAATGAATATCTGAATATGTTATGATTGAAATTACATGCTCACACAATTTATTGGAGAGGGTTCCTTGAGGTGTTTTTCCGTTGGTTTTGAGAATATGCTAGGTTTGAAATCTATATGAAAAGAAAAATGTTTTAAATTTTTTTTGAAAAGCAAGCTTCGGTATTGCTATTTCACATTTCAAAGTTCTGGGATACGTTTTTAGCAAAATCAGATATATGTTTTTTCGTTACATACCATTATTACTTATGAGTTGTTAAGATATTCTAATTTCATGGTAAATTTTAAAAACTTACATCTTTTTTTATAACACTGAATCATTTTCCTATTTTTTCCTTCTTTATGAACAAGTCATGATGCAAGAAGTATTGTATGCATGCGAGTTGGAGTCATGATGCGCACGACTTTGCAAATTATGACCATTTTTTTTATAAATTTACACTGTATTTTGTCGGAGAAAGAAATTTTTTCTGTTTTGCAATCATATACTATGGAAATTTTTGTCGTTTTGACGATTACGTAATTTAGAAATTTTCGTTGTGCATTCAGCGCATATCAGCTATGATCTTTAATTAGTTTGAATCTGTAGTCATTGATCCGTAGTAATGATTCTCTATTCATTGTCATGTTGATCATGTTCCTAAACCAACTGATATTAGCTATAGGAAATACTTCAATTAGTTTGAATCCGTAGGATATGCATTTCTTGCTTTTCATTGCATTTCTTTCTTTGCAGGTATTTCTTTTTTTCTCAGATGAAGAAATGCCCAAGTATAGTCATCAGTTATGCCTAAGTTATAGTTATCAGTTATGCCTAAGTTTTATTTTAGTTTATTCGTTTCTTATTTTACTCCTATCAATGGTCCAATTGTCATCTACGCGGGTTAGTCGTGTCGATCAGAGGCATAGAGACGTCAAATCGACTCGATTATTGGGTTCATTCAAGAAAGATATATTTTTGGAATATGCATTTTGTAACGATTAATGAGACAAGCGTGACGTGGGAGATACATGTGGCATGGTGTAATATGCTTTGGTTGTAAAAAGATTATTTATCGTCTTAACGTGCAAATTCGGCATAATCCCTGGGTGTAAATAGAATTTTCTTTGAAATTTTGGATTGTCTATTGTGATACATGTTTTTTCTTGAGTTGAATAGTTGATGATATATGTGAGGTCCAAGATGGACTATTTTTATTATTGTTATGGTATTTTGTATTGTCTAAACAGGAGGGATAGTCGTATAAACAAAGGAAACTCTGTCCAATTTTTATAAAATATTTTTATTATGAATGAAACTTGAGCAAACTTTTATTATACCCAACATGACACTCTAGAAATTTGACCACAATTGATAATTTGACAACGAGTGATACTTTGAATTTTTTTTGTAGTTATGCACTTTGAAAAATTTTGTCGTTTCGCAATTACGCTAGTTGGAAAATTTTCGTCGTTTCGCGATTACGTACTTTAAAAAAATTTTGTCGTGCCTTCAGACACGGGCATACCCTAGTGTGTGTATATATATATATATATATATATATATCCTTTCGCCCACTAAATTGCTTAACTTAAAGAAACTCCTTTTCTAATCCTCACCATTTGTGTCTTGTGTGTGTATATAAGAGTCACCATTTGAAAGCCAGAATTTTAAGAAAAAAATCACTTTCAAAATTTTGTGACACCCCGCCTAATTAATCCCGGGTGATCAGTCCTAAATCAAGTTAGAAAAGGTTTCTCAGTTGGTCAATTCTTAGCATCACTGTCGTATTTTTAATTACTAACCACCTAAGTGAGAAAAGTAGACTGGTGCAAATTTTTATCTTTCAATTAATTAAATAAAAACTCATGCTGAACATAAAATAATACACCATCACAGTTAACTAAAATAACCATACACAATTAAAATACTTAACCAATAAACCATCGGTCCCATTATCCAATACAAGTAAAGATAAGAAGAAAATATTAGCAAGTCTAATACTGATAAATGAACTGTGAGCGACATGCTCAGATAACTGCTAGAGAGTTTCTACACGAATGAAAGAAGGAGGCGTCTATCAAAACCCCGCAACATCCACATGTGCTGCAGCAAAGGATACCTGGAATAGAGTCAAGCCTAGCGCCCTTGTGGTTGGACACCTAAAAGGTTTTTAAAAATTTTATAGCAAGGGTTAGTACCCAAAAACATTTGAAAACATTTAACAAATGATTAACTTGCAGTAATAAATAAATATACATGCTCTTCATATTTTAGTTAGTGCCGCACTCTCTTGAGGACTTCCTCACCCCTCCTCTAATGTGCACTGCTAACGCTCCCATTTAATTTACTAGGTCCTACGCTCCTGACCCAATACTTATTTTATCCCTTGAAATTTACCTACTCTAACCGAGTATGCCTTAATTCATGATTTTTAAGTTATTATAAACGTCAAACTTATTTAAATCATCACCCTTTTTAATTTCATATAACATTCACACCTGTTATGCACATAATACATTTTTCACTATGTATTAATTATCCCATATATAATTATTTACCTAATTATATATTTAATCATTTTACAGTATTCACAAACATACTGAAATAACATTCAATACAAACTTTCGACCGAGTAAAAATACTCACAAAAATATAAATTTTCCCAAGTGCTATCCCACTAGGTGTATTCACATAACCTAGTTATCCAAGTTAGATTCGCTCACTAACTTGATTTAACATACGAATTGGAGGCAGTCATATTCCTTCCCTGAAAGTGAGATTCCCCTCGCCCATATAACGGACGCTATGACCTGGGATTTTACTCGCCCTACTCCTCAAGCCAGGGGATTCATCCACTACGCACAACCTCCCCCTATAGCACTAGAGTATATACTAATAATATTCAATCACTGATATTAATGCACACACACACACTATATATATATATATACTGTCACACTCCGTACATATATATAAATATAAAATGTCCCGACTACACCATGTACACAATCCGTAACATAAGCTTATTTAATTTATTAAAAGTTTATGGTCCAACTCTAATCATTAATTAATTAAGTCACCTTTAGTGTCGCCCCCACCATAAAATTGGACTTACTCTCGTAGTCCGAATCAACCTCACCCGGGTTTAAATTCCCGACTCCCAAATTATTTAGCCTTTACAAGATTTATCTCTCGGTATTCCTCAACCATTATCCCCAGATTTGTTCTCTAACTATATTTAATCCTTTCGAACCCTTCCCAAAAATTCAACCTTAGTGTATCACACCTAATTTCTCCAAAACCCAACAAATTTAAATTATGATGTCACACTAAGTCGTCTCGAAATTCTAATTAATTTTATTCACCATTAATTAGATTTAAAACCCATGTATAAATTTCTCACCAAATTAATTCATGGAAAAGATTAAATTAAATTTTCTTCATATAAAAGAAAACGAGGCGAACTGTCAAAATTTGTCGACCTTCGATCGATCGACCCCAGACCTTCGATCGATCGATCGAGCAGGTCTTCGTCTTCTTCGCGAAGACAGATTTAGCCATGGACGATTTTTCCCAAACCCTAGTTTTCTCTACCATCAACCTTAAGCCCTCTTAAATTTAATACATGTTAGAAACCTTATTAGGGACCTCCAGAATGTCCACCAACATTATTAATTTGTCCATTAACTACAATTTCTGTATTTGGGGAAAAATCCATCTTTAACCCTTTACCCATTTACATCCTAAGTTCCATCATCAAATCCGTTTCTAATTATCCAGATAACATCCTACCAGATATATATTAACATACAATCTTCAGATTTTTACATAGACCGTTACTCAAATTCCGTAAATCAGATTATTATCTTAAAAATCAGATTTTGCCATTAACACTCAAAACGAATTTCCTTCAATACACACATCACATGAATATGAATCGATATACATTTTTACATGCTACAGCAAGTTAACACTTGCCTTAAGGTTCGTAGAGTCTGAATTTGGAGATGAGTTCCAAGGTTGAAGATGACCCTTATTAGCTCTCTTGCGATCCCCGAATCTGCCTTTAACTGCTGTTAGGGTTTCTTAACACACTAACCCTCTTCCTAAACTCACATCAGCCATTTTCTTATTTCTTCTAATTCATTAATTTACCTAAATCCTGTTTTTTGCCCAATGGGCCAAGCCCAAGTGACCCAAATGCCCCCGTGTGGGTCCGGCTATGTCTAAAAACGCCCCGTGACCCGTTTACTACCCCCGGGTACACTTTTCCGACTATCTCGGCCCTTCCGGACTCAACCGTATACTCAGAATTGGCATCCGAATTAATTTATAAAAATACTTATCCCCCCACCCCTTTAGTCAATACCGACTCCCGGTTGAGATAAGTGCATACCCTGTCATTAATACTCGAATTGACGTAAATAAATAATTACTATTCACTTAGTAAATAAATTCCCTTAAATATTAACCATGTACTCCCCGATTAATATTTAAATAAAATTTCGCTAATTAATTCAATTAAAATTACGACTTACAAGTAATTTTCAATTCTCGAATTAATTACATATTTAATGCATGAAAAATGCGGGGTGTTACAAATTTGTCCTAAAAAATGAAGAATACCATTGAATGCAAAAAATGTACTTGGATCATTGTTCTCTCATGGGTAACTTTGTAATCTCACGTACTTTTTTATATACTATTTTTAAAAGAGTTTTCTGATTAGTCCCATTTACTAAATATGTAGTCCAATAGGTACTACAACCTTTTTTTTTACTCCAATAGGTCCCATGAAAAAAAAAAGAGGAAAGTACTTTTAGGTCCCTCACAAACAAATTTTGAACACTAAAGGAATTTTGACAAATTTTAAACACTTAGGTCCACTAATTTTCTTCTTGTAGAAGTCTACGCTAGTGGCATAACAAGTGGGCCTAATTGTAAATTGTCCTTGAATGTTTAAAAATTGTTACCAAGGGACCTAATTGTAAATTGCCAAAAAAAAACTCCAACACATCCTGTATGTAAACATGGAGTGAATATAAATAGGACCTTTTGAAAAAAAATTACTTTGATATAACTAATTAGGAAATGTCGTATATAAATAGGACTTATTTGTCAAGCTTCATTTTTATTAAAAAAAGGGGGCTACTAATTTGGGAAATACTAAAACGGGAAGCATGACAATTACTTTGGGACCGAGGGAGTACATGTGTGCGCGTGTGTGTGTGTGTGTGTGTGTGTGTGTGTGTATGAAAACTGGGTTGTATTGTTTCAAATAAAACAAGGTTCATTACAGGGAGTAAGTACGCTTCTTCCATTCCTATTTCTATACACATGATGTCCACTTTTTAGTTTAATCTTCTATGGCCTACTTTTATTATACTTATTTTGCAAGAGAAAGAAAAAGCCATCTCAATTTTCAATACATGGTTATTTATGTCAGAGAGGACCAATGGAGTATCAATGTCTAAAGTAAAGATTGTCTGCATTCAATAATGGACAAGTTAACCAAATATCCAACACTAATTTGAGAGTATATGTAAAAAAACATATATTCAATACAAATACCTCTTATAGAAGTATTGGTGTTACTAATATGTGCTACACATAATCCATCTCTAATTTAATCCATCACAACATTCTCATGAATGTGTTACTCTTCCCCAAAAAAACTACTCCATAATGGGTAACTTAATGCAATTCAGTTAGGCATACGTGGTAGTAATGTTTCACATGATCCAACAAGGTTATCTCCATTTCATCCATCTTGCTCTAATTCTACTTGGAATATCAACACTTACTTCCCCATCACTTTGCATTACTGATATTTATATATGGTTATTTCAATTTATCCCTTACTCCTCAATTTAAATACTTATATCAACGTTTTTTACATCGTTATTTAATTTACATTTCATATATTACATGCTAGTCCTACTAATATAAAATCATATATGGGGTACGATTGGTCTCGGATCCAAGATATGGGAGCAGCCTCTCTACATTCATATATGGGAGTAGGGTGCCGATTACCTCTCATGAAAGACCCTCTAGTTGAGCGGGAGTCTTGTGCACTGGGTACGACCTTTTTATATTACATTTTAGTCCGACTAATATAAATCATTTTTGCCTAATGCGTTTCTTCGTCTTTCGATAGAAGTATGTAGTAAAACTATATAACAAGTAAAACGCCTAGTGAGTTGTTTACCAAACAATATGGAAAACAAACAAGGACTTAGCATTGATCTTTGGTGTAATCCTACTTTAATTGAAAAGCATTAGTCACTCCACATAGCGCAAAAGTTGTAGTGTCTTACACGGTATTAATATATCTAACAGAATCTCTTTTTATTTTTAGGAAGCCACCAAATTCTCTCTCGTCGTTATATTACAGGTATTTTCAAAATCTAAGCAAAATTATACAAATTTTGTACTTTTACTTTTTTTCATTATTTGTCTCATTAAGCGTATAATACATCTTCCCCCCATAAATCCAATTTGTTCTAGTATTGTTGATTATTTCCCTCAATTTTTGTTATATCATGACATTCTATAATCAGCGAACCTAAGCAAGTGACCAATCAATTCTTTTAGTCCAAAATCCCAACTCAAAAAGAAAGAGCCAAGAAAATCTTAACAAAACAAAGGGAACATATCGATATACTATTTCGGACACCGACATGTCACGGACACTCTTGAACACATACCCAATGTTTAAAAGGGCAGTTGAAGCTTAAGCCTCGAGACATGCAAAAAAAGCCCCGAGGCTTAAGCCTCGGGGTATCCTTTCTTCTCTTCAAATCTCTCTTTTTCCTTTTACTATTATTGAATTAAGTACATGTATGTATGCTATGTTCGACAGATCATATTTGCTCAATATACACGCACACATTATTCTATTGATTATATATCCTTTGATACTTGAAGCACTAAAAAATACTTCAAATAAATATTTTCTTGGCACGAGCACTTTCTAATGATAGCCATGATTAAGTATTTTTGTGATTTTTATTTATTTATAATATTTTGGTGATTTTTTTTCATCAAGTCACCCTCTCAAGTTTTTAAACATTGCGCATGTCGGACATTTCTTTCATGGCCTATAGTTTAACTATAAAATCCGTTAGTTTAAATGTGTATCCGAAAACTCACGGATTGTCAAACATGCCAATAAGAATGGATGTCGATATATAACTCATTTATTGTATGCAGAAAAAAAAGAAAGATAACTGTTGATATCAAATGGAATTTATTCATACAGAAGACAGACAAACAAATCTCTTATTAAAAGACTGGGTACGAAAGAGATGAGTATTTATCTTAATTCCGTATATATTACTTACATACCCATTTACTTACACTAGAGTATACTAGTAATATAAGTAATATAAGTGAACATTGATTACTTCCTTCTAAGTGAACATTGATTACTTTCATTAACAAATTATATGTTTGATGTCAGGACGGTATATTTTTTACGGAAACAAGAAAGATTGTCACATTAAATGGTAAGACAAATTTAGTAAAATGGGCAATTATTATTTTTGAAAACCAAAGGGCGCAATGTGACTAGTAACAATCCTATTCGAAAATTAAGAGGTGCAATATTGAACAATTACCATGATTTTAAATATTGTCCGATACGCGGTACATATAGTACGCTACGATAAGATACAGTACCAAATGGATACACAATGGGTAGTTGGGTCAAAGGATACAGTACCAAATGGATACACAATGGGTAGTTGGGTCAAAGGTTGTCTGTGCTCTCTGAATTTTTCCCGTCATGGGTAATGGGTCCAGAGGGCATTTTGTAGCATCTAGAAGTATGAGCAGGGGGATCCTTGTCCACTTGTTTATTATTGTGACAGACATTCTAGGAAGTTGATGGTTATAGATTGTGGTTTTGGTTTGCTTAAAGTTTTTGCAGTGGTGAGGGATAAGGTGTGCACTATCCAAGTTACAATTTGCAGACGACACCATTTATTTGTGAGTGTAGATATAAAATTTCTGGGTTGAGAGTGAATTTATCTACGAGTGTTGTCATGAGGGTAAATGTAGAAAAGGAGAAAATGGAAAAAATTTGTTGAAACAGTGAGGTGCGAGAAAGGGCCGTGACCATTAACGCAGTACCATATGCTTGGAGGGGGGAAACCATGCAGTGAGTGTCTTGGGATCCGGTAGTTGAAAGGATGAAGTTAAAGGGGGTGGAATAAGAGTTGTCGTTCAACGGATGGTAAGCTATATGGGTCTTTCTAAATTAATAAATAAAAACTGAGATGAAAAACACAATTATTTGTTTTGAATAAATAAATAAAAACAGGGACGAAAAAGATAAAAATAAACAGTTTTTGTTTGTTTTATTAAAATAAACTGGGGCAAAAAAGAGAACAAAAAGTAGTTTTTTATTTTTTTCATAGATAAAAACTGTGACAAGAAAAAAAAAATCAAATAAATAAAATTAGGATGAAAGAGCAGAAAACTATTTTTTTAATAAATAAAAGTGGGACAAAAAAGAAAACAAAAAACAGTTTCTTATTTAAAACAAAAATAAATAAATAAATGATCATAAGTGGATTGCGCCTTTAATAATATAGAATAAGGGTAGTTTGGGCCTTTGTAAGAAAGATAACATTTGACCAGTCAACTAAAGGTTTTCATCCAAATTTTAATGGAAAGTCTAAAAGAAAACAAAATAGTGGGCAAAGTCTAATACTGAAAACTAAATGGGTTGAAAAGTCGACATACCCATAAAATAATCCCCACCTCGAGTTGTTCCACATTGGTGCAATCTTGGCAGATAGGAAGAAGCTCTTAACACATCTAATTACGTTGCTCCTTCACTCAATTTTTATGGCATAAAGTTTTGGGACATTTACACTTAAGGTCCCTCACAAGCAATTTTATTACTCTAAATCGAGGACAAATTTTTTTTAAACACCTAGGTATCTCAAACATCCATTTACCCAATACTCTTTTATATTTAAAAGTGTGCGCTAGACCCCCCCCCCCCTAAAGGAGCTCCGGCAGCCCTCGCTAGAGCTCCGAAAACCACTGGCAGAGCTCCGACAAGCCTTGTCGAAGCTCCGACAGTGGGGTGGGAGAGAGTGTAGTTAGCGCGAACTTTTAAAAATAAAGGTGTATTGGGTAAATGAGTGTTTGAGGGACCAAAGTGTTTAATTTATTTTTTATCCCGGTTTTAGAGTAATAAAACTGCTTGTGAGGGTCCTAAGTGTCATTATCTCTAAAGTTTTTAGGTTTTTTATCTGCCGGAAGCTATCTAGTCTTTATAGGATTTTTTTGTGATTGACTGGATGGAGGTGAAAAATAAAGGGATAAGCAGGTGCTTGTAGCAATGTATTGTTTTATGTCTAGTGTGGCATGTTTAGTTGAAGAGAAATGCTAGAATTTTTTAAGACTAAGAAACGGAAAAACATCTGTCATTAAATCAAATTTCTGATCTCATTATGGGCTTCAACATCTGCAGCTTTTTGGGGATTGGGAGTTTCAGCTATCAAGTTTCATTAGAGAGTGATCATTCCTAAAGGCAGCATCTCTTTGCATAAGTTGAATGGTCTTAGTAGTTGGATCAACCTTATTGTTGGGACTTTGTTTATGTCGTATTTATGTATAAAGATATAGATATAGATACATGTTTAATTTATGCCGTAATCCTAGAGGATCTTTCATCCTCTCTTGTATATACATTTATTCTTATAAATGATATTCTGGTTTCTTAGCCGAGAAAGAGAGAGAAGATGATGATAATTATGAGCAAGCGCAATTGACGTAAATGAAGCCGTCAATAACAATACCGAAGGACACTCAAGTGGGAGATCAACACTCAATTTTAAGAAACTTGGAATGATCTTACTATTTGGGGGAGGGAAATTTATAGCGGGAATGGGAAGGATCTAAAATGAAGGCATCAATACCTTAGTTAATAGTTCTAAACTGATACAAATTTATATTTTTGGGGAATTCATTAGAATGCGTTCCTATCTATTAATAGGGTTTTAGTTAGCATGGCATGTTGCGACAAAAGCGTGTCAAAAAGCGTTTGTAACTAGTCGTGTTGGGGATTTTAGTTTATTATTAGGAATTTTAAGTTTTTATTCACATGACCTAGGAGCACACCCTCTAAATCATTTTCCTATAATGCCACTTCTAGAAAGCTTCTCTTTAACCCTATAATAACAACAACAAAAATGCAATAAAATAAAACAAAACAAATTAAAAAAAAAAACTACAAATACTAAAATAACCTCGGAATTTTATTTGATTTCCATTAGCCATAGTATAAATACAAATATAAATAGTTATGATGAAACACACAAGAAGACGTAACTAATAATTTGTATTAATATGTGTGTGTGTATTCAAATATCAATATTCATTTAACAATTGAGTTATCAAATAATCAATAAAAGCAAAAATATTCCAATATTTAAAACAAATGCAGTCATATGTGGGAGTAAAAAACTCAAAATCAACATTGTTGTCACAGTTTTGGGTTTGTTTTGCCTTTTAAGGTTTCTATTTTCTGTTTTTGAAGAGTAATAAAATTATTAATCAGAAGTCGTATGAGCGCACAAAATCCGGTATACAAAAGGTATACAAAGAGGAAAAAAATAATAAAAGAGAAGGGGGGCTATAAACAATCCCCACTAGCAATCCCCACAAAACCGGGCTAAACCATCCACCCAAACTCATTCAAAAAATCAACGAACATCAATGTCGAAGACAGGAAGCAAAAGAATAGACCACACCAACGCCACATCGTCTCCACGCCCTCAAAGCATCTTTTATTCCCTTCCTCCACAAGATCCAAAACATGCCAAGAGGGTGGCATAACCCATGAGATGCCAAAGAGCACAAAAATACCGTATATCACAAGCTCCGGTCACCCAACAATGTAAGAGAAGGTGATCCGTTGTCTTTCCTTCCCTGTGCACATTCAATAACAACTAGCCAAATGTCCACCCCTTTTCAAGTCATTAAAATTGCTTGCTTAGCTATTATCTGAACAAAGAAGGCGACTTTGACAGGTGCCTTTATTCGCCACACATGCTTCTATGGGAATGAGTGATCGCCCCTCCCACCATCACTGAATAGTAAGCTTTAATTGTGAATAAACTCTGGCTACTACCTTCTCACCTCGTGATATCCGCATCACCTAACGGTTTCCCCAACTCTTCCAAACTCTCAAAAAAATTATTCAACCTCCTCTATCTCCCAATCTTGCAAGTGTCTCTAAATTCAGGATCCCATACATTTCTTCTTCCTACCCATATGAGATGAGTCGCTACCGAGATCCCTCTTTTTATTCCTTGTTATACAAAACAGAATTGGAAATCTCACCTCCAACGAGGCCGCCCCATACCAAACATCCCGCCAAAGTCTCAACTTGTGAACACTATCAACCCAGAAAGCAATGTTTACAAAATTCCGTCCATCCCCTCCAATAAACCTCCACACTCCCACCAGATAAGGATTTACGAGTCAATATGGAAGTCCACCCATAACAACTAACGACGAATCTTGCAACCACCACCCGCCTCCACAACTGACCTTCCTCTAATGGGAGTCTCCAAAATCATTTTCCCAACAAATTCATTAGCTTAACCAGACAACATTCATAACTCTCATCATTAGATCTCCAAAGGAAGTCTCTCATAAGCTTCTTCATCCTCATCCTGACCAATGCAGGAAAAGCAGTATCCACATATCGTTATTAGCCATAGTGGATGGTGTTCACTCTTTTTCACAAACAAGTCAGACCCTTTCAACAGTAGATTTTAAAACAGACCTTTTTCTAGCTTTCCAGTATGCATAATTTGACCCATAATAAATAGTAACCCTATCATACAATTATCCATATGAACTCAATTAGTGTGAAAATATGGGGGTTATATAGAAACACTTGTATCTTAGGTTACACACACACAGATCCAATTATTAAACTAAATTTTATCTTGATTATAATTACGTGTGCATGTAAGATAAAGTCCAAATTAAATTTACCAACCCACACATTAGAACAAAACACGCAAAAGATGATTACGAGGAAAAATCCCTTTGGGGCAAAACCAAGATTTCGGCACTCTTAAAGAGTTTGACAAACTCGATGGCTTACAAACTACTTAGAGCTCCACTAGTGTAATGCACAGGTCTTCAAATCTTCAACAGATATGGCACAGTCCACCACTGTCCACAATAAGTAGCTCTTCCCTGGTATCCACTGATCAGCCTCGAGATGCGATATCCTTTTTTCTTTCGTCGAAGAGTCGCAACTCCACAATCAGACATAGAGAAACCTCTAAAATGGTTTGATGTAGTGTATGGAAATTAGGGATTGACACTCAACAAGTCATTTTATGGGATGATTGATTTGGAAAAGAAAAACTTGTTTGAAAGAAACAAAAAGATGAACACTTTAGGAACAGGTATAGGGATTCACTTTTCGCCAAAAGTCTTAAGAAAGAATGTTCACAAAAGGTTTTTTTATTGAAAAATACGAATTTAGAGGAGGCGATCTTGTTCGAACGAAAATAGAACTTCGTTCGAACGAAAAACTGTAGGTTCGTTCTAACGAGGTCCAATCTCGTTCGAATGACGAGCCTATTTCGTTCGATCGAACGTACTTCCAACGAGAGTTATTCTGTCTAGCAAATAAATCTCGTTCGAATCTCGTTAGAAAGATTGTTATAATGACTTAAACATTTTGTTCTAATGGCATTCAACTTCGTTCGAACGAACTACATATGTCATTTTAACGAGAGCTACATCTCATTCTAACGAGATTAAAAACAAAAAAAAAATTGAACAAAAAACAAACATCCCATAATATATTTGGACGAGTAAAATCAAAACCACAAGTTCGTATACCTCCAAAAAGTGTTTGTAACACTTGAAATCCGAAAACGATGCTCAGTCACTAACATGTCTTTAAATGATCATCAAGGCAAATGCGGATATAATGGTTGATTATTTTAACAACGATTTTTAACGGAATACACTAAAATACCTAGGATATGAGCAATTATAAAATCTTGTTCTTACGGTGTTCGTGTGTTGCTAACGATGGAGCTGTGAGTTGGACGCCTTGGTTTTTGGGTGTTTTGCTGATTCGATCATGTTTGAATCATGTGTGTTGTGGTGATGTGTTGGCTTGGCTTGGTTTCGTTGATGTTCGTTTGGCTCATCCTTAAGTTGTATATGATAATTGTCGATGGCTTCCGGTGCTCGGTAATTTGGTGGTTCTGCTCGCGTGTTGGCTCGACCAACTTTTTGTTGGATTGGGTTGCTCTAGATGAGCTTCGTTTGTGGCGTTGGTAGATTGCCTGGTTGCTTTTCTAACGTGGATGTTGCTTTTGGTGGCGGTCTGGCATTAGCCAATTGTTGGTTCGGGTTGTTTACCCGTTTTCGTTTGGTTGATAGGATTGATGTGGATTGGACCTGAGTTATCCTAGGGGTGTGCTGAAAAACTGACAAAATCGAACCGAACCACAGAATTTCGAGCCGAATTTTTTTAAGGGTCAAGCCGGTTCGGTTTGATCAGGTATAAAATCGAAGGGGTCAGCTCGGTTTTCGATTTTGGCATAAAAAATCGATTTTGAACCTAACCAAACTGAATTAATTTTTAGATTTTTTAATTTTTAATTTTATATTTCATATTATATTTATATTAGTGTTGTCATATTATATTATATTTTTTAATTTTATATTTGGGTAATTCACGTTTAGATCCTATTAGACTTTCTTTTAGACATTCTAGTCCCACCATGTTTTCCCTTTACATATAAGTCATTTTCCTAATTTTTTGGAATTTTTTTCACAATTTTACCCTTTTAAAACCAACCATCCGTAACTTCCTTGAGGAAGTTACATAAGTGGTCAAACTTTTTTTTTACTCTTCAAATGATCATAACTTTTGATTCACAAATTCGTTTTTCGCAAAATTACTATTTTTGAAATCTGCTCGACGAGATCTATTAAACAAGATCCATGAAGGCTATAAAATTCCAAAGAAAAAAATTTACACAAACAGTAAACTTTATTGTATGCACTAGAATATGAAATAGTTTTATATATGTGACATAACAGACAGAAACATTTACTGTGGTAATATTACACAGTATATATATATATATATATCTGATGGATCCAAACCCTCTTTTTTCAAAATTACCTTATATTTAAAGCTTCGCGCTAGTGGTACCCAATCCTTACCACCATTGTTGGAGCTTCAACGACCTTCGTCAGAGCTCCGATTTGGGGTGGGTAAGGGTGGCATGTGGTGTCGCTGGCGCGGACCTTTGAAAATAATAGACTTTTAAATAAATGGGATTTGGATCCACCGGAGTATCATGGTGTGCCGCTGGCGCGGCCCTTTGAAAATAAGATTGGATAAATGGGATCGGGATCCTCTGGAGCGCCGATTTGGGGTGAGTATGGGTGGCATTAGGTGCCGGTGGCACAGAACTTTAAAAATAGGAGCATATTGGATATATATATATATATATATAATGTGATAACACAGTAAATGCTATTATTTGTAAAAATGTCATAGATATTAAACTTTATTGCATACACCAGAAAATGAAATAGTTTTATATCTGTGACATTTTCATAAACAATAACATTTACTGTGTTAATATATTTATGAAATAGTTTTATATATATAACATTTTCACAAACAGTAACATTAGTGAGTTAATATTACACAATATATATATATATATATATATATATATATATATATATATATACGGTAGATCCAAACCTCTTTTTTTTTTTAAAGTACCATACTTTTAAAGGTTTACGCTAGCGATATTCAATCCCCACCACTACCCACCCCCATTGTCGGAGCTTCAATGACTTTCATCAGAGCTATGATTTGTGTGGGTAGTAGTGGCATAGGGTGCCACTGGCGCGGACCTCTGAAATTAAGAGAATATTAGATAAATGGAATTTGAATCCACTGGAGCTCCGATTTGGGGTGAATAGGGGTGACATTGGGTTAGGTTTATATCTATAACATTTTTACAAACGGTAACATTTACTGTGTTATAACACAGTATATATATACGGTGGATTCAAACCTCTTTTTTCTGATATTGTCTTATTTTTAACGGCCCGCGCTAGCGGTATCTAATCTCGACCATCACCAACCCCAATTGTCAGAGCTCCAACAACCTTCATGAGACTTCTAATTTGGGGTGACATGGAGTGCCGCTGGCGCGGACCTTAGGAAATAAGAGAATATTGGATAAATGGGGTTTGGATCCACCGGAGCTCCAGTTTGAGGTGAGTAGGGGTAGCATTGGGTTAGATTTATATATGTAATATTTTCACAAATAATAAATGTTATTGTTTGTGAAAATGTTACATCGGCATCCCATGTCACCTCAAATCAGAGCTCTGATGAAGGTTGTTGGAGCTCCGACAAAGGGGGTGGGTGGTGGTGAGGATTGGATGCCGCTAGCGCGGACCGTTAAAAACAAGATAATATCATAAAAAAGATGTTTGGATATATATATATATATATATATATATATATATATATATATATATATATTGTGTTATATATACACAGTAAATGTTAATGTTTGTTAAAATGTTATAGATATAAACATAACCCAATGCCACCCCTACTCACCCCAAATCAGAGCTCCGGTGGATCCAAACCCCATTTATCTAATATTATCTTAATTTCAGAGGTCCGCGCCAGTGGCACCCTATGCCATTACTACCCACCCAAATCATAGCTCTCATGAAAGTCGTTGAAGCTCCGACAATGGGGTGGGTAGTGGTGGGGATTGAATGTCTCTAGCGTAAACCTTTAAAAATATGGTAATTTTGAAAAGAAAAAAAAGTGGTTTGGATCTACCGTATATATATATATATATATATATATATATATATATATATATATATATATATATAGCATTTTCACAAACAGTAACATTTACTGAGTTAATATTACACAATATATATGCATTTTCACAAACAGTAACATATATACGGTAAATGTTACTGTTTGTGAATATATATTACACAATATATATTAACTCAGTAACATATATATTACACAATATATATTAACTCAGTAAATGTTACTGTTTGTGAAAATGCATATATATTGTGTAATATTAACTCAGTAAATGTTACTGTTTGTGAAAATGCTACATATATATATATATATATATACATTGTGTAATATTAACTCAGTAAATGTTACTGTTTGTGAAAATGTTATATATATAATACTATTTCATAAATATATTAACACAGTAAGTGTTATTGTTTGGAAAAATGTCACAGATATAAAACTATTTCATTTTCTGTTGTATACAATAAAGTTTAATATCTATGACATTTTTACAACCAATAGCCCAAATCGGAACTCCGGTGGAACCAAACTCCATTTATTTAATATTTTCTTAATTTCAGATGTCCGCGCCAGCGGCACCCTATGACACTATTACCCACCCAAATCATAACTCTAATGAAAGTCTTTAAAGCTCCGACAATGGGGGTGGGTAGTGGTGGGGATTGAATGTCGGTAGCGTAAACCTTTAAAAATATGATAATTTTGAAGAAAAAAAAGAGGTTTGGATCTATCGTGTGTATATATATATATATATATATATATATATATATATTGTATAATATTAACTCAGTAAATGTTACTGTTTGTGAAAATGTTATATACATAAAACTATTTCATAAATATATTAACACAGTAAGTGTTATTGTTTGAAAAAATGTCACAGATATAAAACTATTTCATTTTCTGGTGTATGCAATAAAGTTTAATATCTTATGACATTTTTGTAAATGTTACTGTTTGTGAAAATGTTATATACATAAAACTATTTCATAAATATATTAACACAGTAAGTGTTATTGTTTGAAAAAATGTCACAGATATAAAACTATTTCATTTTCTGGTGTATGCAATAAAGTTTAATATCTTATGACATTTTTACAAATAATAGCATTTATTGTGTTATCACATTATATATATATATCCGATATTCTCCTATTTTTAAAGTTCTGTGCGACCGGCACCTAATGTCACCCCTACTCACCCCAAGTCGGTGCTCAAGAGGATCCAGATCCCATTTATCCAATCTTATTTTCAATGGTCCGCGCCAGCGGCACCCCATGACACTCCGGTCGATCCAAAATCCATTTATTCAAAAGTCACTTATTTTCAAAGTTCCGCGCCAGCGGCACCACATGCCACCTTTACCCACCCCAAATCGGAACTCTGACGAAGGTCGTTGAAGCTCTTACAATGGTGGTAAGGATTGGATGCCGCTAGCGCGATCCTTTAAATATAAGGTAATTTTGAAAAAAGAGGGTTTGGATCCACCATGTATATATATATAATGTGTAATATTACCACAGTAAATGTTACTGGTTGTTTGTGAAAATGTCACATATAATAAACTATTTCATATTCTAGTGCATATAGTAAAGTTTACTGTTTGTGTAAATTTTTTTATTTGGAATTTTATAGCCTTCATGGAATTTTATAGCGTTCATGGATCTTATTTGTGTAAAGTTTACTGTTTGTGTAAAAAGTTCCAAGATTCCCTAAAAAGTTGGAATAGGACCTATAGAATTGTTGAAAAGTCAATAGGACTTATATGAATGTTGACCGATAAATGGGACTTAAATATAATTATCTCTTTATATTTATATTAGGTATTAAAAAAAATATTTTTTTATTATAAATGAAAAAATCGAACCAGCGCTGTATAAAACCGCCCTGTCAAAAACCGATGGGAAAACCGAACCGGCAATGTCAAAAACCAACCTGATTCGGTTCGGTTCTTCAACCGGTTTCGGTTCAGTTCGATCCTTCAACTCCAAAAACCGACAAGATCGGTTTGGTTCAAAAAACCCGACCAAAACTGAACCGACGGAACCGTGCACACCCCTAAGTTTTCCCCTGTTTGTTGTGGTGGCCCATTTTGATAGTTTGGGTTGCGTTGGCTCACCATCTTTAGGTGGGGCCTTGCTTGGGACCTTGTTGTTAGGCTTTCTCGCCCATTTGTTTTAATTGTCTTGTGGTTGTGTCTACTTATAATACTATTATGTGTGTTTGTTTCTTTGTTGATTAGTAGCGCCTGTGCACTATCCCCACAAGGGTATGCCCTCTTGTCATTGTATATGGTTTCTTGTTCCATAACACACATAATTTCCCCCTACCCCCACCCAAAAATATTAAAACATGGGCGCACCGTGACCCAAGCCCAAACTCAAAATTGGGCAGAACAATTAATTGTGCACCAAATCGAAACACGCCAAAAACAAGGGTCACTAACTCCGAACATCGAACATCCTACTAGCAAGAACAACCACTGGCAGCAATCGCCAACAACCAAGCACAATTTGGACCATATCACCAACAACAATGTGGGAGATCCCATTAAACCAAACCACCTGACAGGGTAGCAGCCAACATAGTGAAAAGGCAGCTCCATCACGCAAAGGCAACACCACCATGAGTGCCATCAACATACTTGACCAGCACAGAAGGTGAAACAAACACAACGTCCCAAAACGAGCCATCATCAGGACTACCAGATACAACCCGGCCACATCAGCCACCTGCTACCACCAAACACAACAGACGGGCTGACAATGACTACCATAGCAAGGTGCGACCCAAATCAGAACCGACGACTACCAAGCGCACCCAAACTGGCCACCCATTCTTCCACACCACAACAAAACAACTTGTTGTCAACAAGAACTCCACCATCGTCGACGACAGTCAACCCAAGATCAAACATGAAAAGCAGTGAATCTCAAAGAAACATAGCGATCCAAAGAACACATTCATTCCCAATCAATCCAGATAAAAAGTAAAAATATAATTTCCAGCACAATCAATCTAGATCTGGAAATTTCAATCTAGATCAAAATATTCAAAAACTCCAAAAATGAGAAGAGATGGAGATCAATAAATCTGCGCGTGTTTGTCTATGTGTCATGGGTGGGTGGGTGTTTTCATGCATGACAGAGGAAGATGAAACCCGTATGCGCTCACATTCGTTTGTGTGTGTTGTTTGTGAGAAAGGTATATAAATTTACGAAATTGACCCTCTGGGTGGGTCTGTTTGGGGGGTGGCGTGGTGGAGATGGGGGATGTAATTAACGATATAAATAAAGTCAGTAGCTTTGCTCCACAACTGGACATCAAATGGTGGTTGTAACTATTTAGACTTGGATGCTAAATTTGTGTGGAAAAACGTGCTTGAAAAACTGTCAACAAGGGAGACATTACCTGCTCACTCCATGCAATAATTCCACCAATAACAAATTAATAAGCAATAATGTTCCGAATACCTCTACAACATAAAAGGTGAATCTGAAGCCTCAAATATGCAAAAGGGGTTACATAACTCACACACATATGTATTTTAAATTAATGATATAACAAAATTTTAATACACCTATAATTGCTTCCCAAAGAGATTTCACAATCATTGTCTTTCTTAACAGTGATATGGAAAGAAGAAAAAAATTATAGATCAAGAGCCACACAATCATATCAAAACATCTCCAGAACTTTACTTTAATGCAATAGATATTGATCTTTGTTCTATGTGGGGTGCTGCCCCTCTATATTTGTTTGTAGAAGAGAACATAGGCTTGGTCATGCAACACTTTGTTTGTAGCGATTGCTGTTACGGATGCATCATCAAACCGTAGCCATTGACCGTTAGGGTAACGCGCATCGGCGGTGTAATGCCCCTTAGAAGCTTCCCTCCCGTGGTGGGTTATTGTTGAAACGAGCTCATATCTTCGACCCTGGAAAAAATCAGACGATAAAAGAAAATTAAAAGCTTTTCGATGTCTTTACATGTTATCAATTTCACACATATATATGGTCAGAGTCTAGGAAGTTCAAGTAAACTACTGACCTATCCTTTTCAAGGAAGGAATGGTTGAATTTTATTATGAAATTTGGTACGGATTCAAAAAATATAATCACCTAGAGAGCGAGATAATGATCAAAGTTTTCAATGGTCGATAATGCACATGAATATATATATATATATATTTCCTTTCGCCCATTAAATTCCTTAACTTAAAGAAACTCCTTTTCTAATCCTCACCATTTGTGTCTTGTGTATTTATATAATAGTCACCGTTTGAAAGCCAGAATTTTAAGAAAAAAATCGCTTTCAAAATTTGTCCTAAAAAATGATGAATACCATTGAATGCAAAAAATGTACTTGGTTCATTGTTCTCTCATGGGTAGCTTTGTAATCTCACATAGTTTTATATACTATTTTTAAAAGAGTTTTCTAATTAGTCACATTTACTAGATATGTAGTCCAATAGGCCCTACAACCTTTTTTTTTGCTCCAATAGGTCTCATAAAAAAAAAAAGAGAGAAAAATACTCTTAGGTCCTCACAAACAAATTTTGAACACTAAAGGAATTTTGACAAATTTTAAACACTTAGGCACTAATTCTCTTCTTATAGAAGTCCACGCTAGTGGCATAACAAGTAGACCTAATTGTAAATTGTCCTTAAATATTTAAAAATTGTTACCAAGGGACCTAATTGTAAATTGCCAATAAAAAAATTACTCCAACACATCCTGTTTGTAAACATGGAGTGAATATAAATAGGATCTCTTGAAAAAAAATTGATTTGATATGACTAATTAGGAAATGTCATATATAAATAGGACTTATTTGTCAAGCTTCCTTTTTATTAAAAAAAAGGGGCTACTAATTTGGGACATGATAAAACGGGAAGCGTGACAATTACTTTGGGACCGAGGGAGTACATGTGTGCGTGTGCATGTGCGTGTGTGTGAAAACTGGGTTGTGTTGTTTCAAATAAAACAAGGTTGATTACAGGGAGTAAGCACGCTTCTTCCATTCCTATTTCTATACACATAATGTCCACTTTTTAGTTTAATCTTCTATGGCCTACTTTTATTATACTTATTTTGCAAGAGAAAGAAAAAGCCATCTCAATTTTCAATACATGGTTATTTATGTCAGAGAGGGCCAATGAAGTATCAATGTCTAAAGTTAAGATTTTCTGCATTCAATAATGGACAAGTTAACCAAATATCCAACACTAATTTGAGAGTATATGTACAAAACCAAATATTCAATACAAATAGATCTTATAGAAGTATTGGTGTTACTAATATGTGCTACACCTAATCCATCTCTAATTTAATCCATCACAACATTCTCATCTCAATTACATGAATGTGTTACTCTTCCCAAAAAAAACTACTCCATAATGGGTAACCTGATGACAATTCAGTTAAGCATACAAGGTAGTAATGTCTCACATGATCCAACTAGGTTATCTCCATTTCATCCATCTTGCTCTAATTCTACTTGGAATATCAACACCTACTTCCCCATCACTTTGCATTACTGATATTTATATATGGTTATTTCAATTTAGCCCTTACTCCTCAATTTAAATACTTATATCAACGTTTTTTACATCGTTATTTAATTTACATTTCATATATTACATTCTATTCCTACTAATATAAAATCATATATGGGGTACGGTTGGCCTCGGATTCAAGATATGAGAGCAGCCTCTCCTTCATATATGGGAGTAGGGTGGGAGTAGGGTGCCAACTGCCTCTCATGAAAGACCCTTTTGTAGTTGAGCGGGAGTCTTGTGCACTGGGTACGACCTTTTTATATTACATTTTAGTCCTACTAATATATATCATTTTTTCCTAATGCATTTCTTCGTCTTTCGATAGAAGTATGTAGTAAAACTATATAACAAGTAAAACGCCTAGTGAGTTGTTTACCAAACAATATGTCAAACAAACAAGGATTTCGCATTGATCTTTGGTGTATTCCTACTTTAATTGAAAAGCATTAGTCACTCCACATAGCGCAAAAGTTGTAGTGTCGGTGTAGTGTCTTACACGATATTAATATAACTAACGGAACCTCTTTTTATTTTTAGGAAGCCACCAAATTCTCTCTCGTCGTTATATTACAGGTATTTTCAAAATCTAAGCAAAATTATACAAATTTCGTACTTTTACCTTTTTTTCATTATTTGTCTTATTAAGAGTGTAATACATCTTCCCCGCATAAATCCAATTTGTTTTAGTATTGTTGATTATTTCCCTAAATCTTTGTTATATCATGGCATTCTATAATCAGCGAACCTAAGCAAGTGACCAATCAATTCTTTTAGTCCAAAATCCCAACTCAAAAAGAAAGAGCCAAGAAAATCTTAACAAAACAAAGGGAACATATAGATATACTGTTTCGGACACCGACATGTCACGGACACTCTTGAACACATGCCCAATGTTTAAAAGGGCACTTGAAGCTTATGCCTCGAGACATGCAAAAACAGCACCAAGGCTTAAGCCTCGGGGTATCCTTTCTTCTCTTCAAATCTCTCTTTTTCCTTTTACTATTATTGAATTAAGTACATATATGTATGCTATGTTCGATTGATCATATTTGCTCAATCTACACGCACAAATTATTCTATTGATTATATATCCTTTGATACTTGAAGCACTAAAAAATACTCCAAATAAATATTTTCTTGGCACGAGCACTTTGTAATGATAGCCATGATTCAGTATTTTTGTGATTTTTATTTATTTATAATATTTTGGTGATTTCTTTCGTCAAGTCACCCTCTCAACTTTTTAAACATTGCCGATGTCCGACATTTCTTTCATGGCCTATAGTTTAACTATAAAATCCGTTAGTTTAAATGTGTATCCGAAAACTCATCGTGGAACACTAGCAGAAGCTTTTCATTGGATTGAGAGTTCCGAATGATGATCATGTCAATATTCATGTTAACGATGGAGGAAATAATGTAATTAAAATTGGAGCAGCACGTGTGGGTCTGTTAAAAATCAAATTGTAAGCCCATCGCAATAATATAAAAAGAATTAAAGACACGATAACCAAGGTGACACATATAATCACGATACGGCTAAATGGACTCCAAAACAATCCTCCTCACTGTCGAAATCAGTCCGAACGTCTGTAAATCAATTTTCACCAAAAACTACCATTACGACGCCGGAGAGAGATGGTCTCGTCGAGAACAGAGCTAAAGAGGTACAACTCTCTCTCTCTCTCTCTCTCTCTCTCTCTCTCTCTCTCTCTTTGCACAACACACATTCATACACACGCATGTACATCTATATGAATAAACCCTAGCGTAAACTTTGTCAAAAAAAAAAGGTTGTGATGTTCCCAACTGACCTCAAATAAATCTACTGAATTTAAATTCACGACACTACTAACAAACACCATACTCCACTAATGAGTATCATAGTTAGGAGTTGAGAGATAATGGTGTGGTTTCCTTTTGTGCGCTTTTAATAAATGTGTTGGGTTAGTGCTCAAATATTTGTTATGATGACATGGTTATGTCTACAGTTTTGACATTTAGTGATGTGACTTTACTCATCAGATATTATACTTATAATATAGCTTAGACAACTTATGAAAAGCCAATTCTAGACTGTTATAAAAATAAATTATATGGCCTATGCGGATTAGTACAAAAATTTATCTATCATGACGAATACTTGGTTAACATGAGTTACATGCTTATGAATTGGTTTAATATTAACATCTTTATTACTATTGAGTAGATTATATTTGGTGACGTTGGATTGACCAAAAGAATGACAGCTCACACTGTTGGTTTTCTCTGCATGGGCCCAAAAAGAGAGCTTAAATTTGCTTTGGAATCTTTTTGGACCGAAGAAAGTAATGTCGAGGATCTGGAAAAAGTGGTTGCTGATCTCAGGTCATCCATTTGGAAAAAAAACCACACGTGCTACTCCAATTTTAATTACATTATTTCCTCCATCGTTAACATGAATGTTGACACGATCATCATTCAGAACTCTCAATCCAATTATAAGCTCCTGCCAGTGTTCCACGAGATAACGAAGTTCGGGACTGGAATCGGCATCCACTCCCCTGGTAAAAAAAAAGGTCGGCAAGTGAAATCACAAAAATGCTTGCGGTGCTCAAAATCAACATCTTGTGGGTCAACCTTAGGGGGAAGACAGGCACTCAGGCAGCGAGGGCCCTCCAAAACATGGTCTCTGCCGCCCAGCTCCTCCACACCCGGTCTGCTATCCCCAAGTAAGTGACCGACAAAATAGGAAGATTATCTTAATTGATTCAAATATCAAATAGTTGTAGTCAGCCCCCATAGGCATTTTTTAGGTTTCCCCTTGTATTCGTGTTTTAGTTTTTGTTCTTTTGTTTACATATTCTGCATTCTTGGGGTTTTCCCTTCATTTTGATAAGACATCAAACTAATTTTAGTTTACCTCGATGAAATGAAATGATAAAATAATGTTGCGTTTTGTTTATTATTCTTTGTTCCCTTATATAGATAATTCTTTGTTCCTTTTTACAGATGCTTTCTTATTAGTTTACCAAATACAACTCCTTCTGTTGAGCGTGAGGTGTAGCTCAATTGGATAAACACCCTCCAAAAATATCATCTCAAATTAATGTAGCATGGATATGGACACGTGTATCACATTCGATAAAACTAAAAAAATCAAGATATGATACTTCAAGATATGAAAAGAAATTAATAATTCTGTGTATGACTTGCCAATTTCGCAACTTTATAAACAATCAAAAGACAATATGTCCCAAACATCTCTGCCTCTCGTCTAAAAAAAAGCCTAACATTGCCGACCGACTTTCGACCAAAACGATCAAAAGACAAAGTCTCCCAAACCGGGTTTTTTTTCGTATTTTAATTTGCAACTATTTCGACATTTTTAAAGTATGTACAATTTTAGTAATTTTAATAGCCTTGTTATGGTTTAAAAAATTTTAAAATATATTAAAAAGGCCTAAACGCCTAAGGCTCGCCTAGGCTTAACGCTTGGCCTCCACGCCTCGATCACGCCCCGCATTTTTTAGAACCTTGATATATATATATATATATATATATATATATATATATATATATATATATATATATATATATATAGAGAGAGAGAGAGAGAGAGAGAGAGATCCCCTCAAGTGTAGACCTAAAAATAGATTCGCACCACACATGCACAAAAATAAATCAAATCAAAATGATGTTTTTTGCAATTTTAAAAAATGGATCTATATTTGAGAGTTTTTTTTTTAGAGATTCCTTAAAATGTTTAAACATCCCAAAAAAATACCACCAATTTGTTTACCTTTTTTTATAAAAGAATGACTTGCCCAAATTGCATATATATATATATATATATATATATATATATATATATAGAGAGAGAGAGAGAGAGAGAAAGAGGCTCGTGCACACTAAGTTTGCACATCATTTTATTAAAATAGTAAAAAAAAATGATTTTGTGGCATTAAAACATTTCAAGGAACCCATATAAAAAAAAATTCAACTCAAAAAATTTTTTTGTTATTTTTAAAAAATCGATCAAACTTCCGTTGTTTTTAAGCATTTTAAAAGCTGCGAAAGTTTGACCGATTTTTTAAAGAGCTGAATTTTTTTATGAGTCTATTGAAATGTTTAAATATCACATACAAAAATAAACTCAAAAATATATTTTTTAATACTTTAAAAAAAATGGTGTGAGCCAGTACGTGTGCAAACTTAGTATGCACACGAGCCTCTCTCTCTCTCTCTCTCTCTCTCTCTCTCTCCCCCCTAGAATAGATAGATAGATAGATAGAGAAAGTCTTCTGTAAGAATTCAGTATGGTGCAGACCCGAACGGGTACATACATACCAATTTTAAAATAGTAAAAAAATTAATTTTTTGATGAAACTTCATGAATATGACCACGGTGAGAAGATTATCTCCAATTTTTTTCATCAAAAAATTTAATAAAAAAAACATTGAGATGAAGTGATATGTAAAAAAATGGTATAAATATACATTTTCGACCGTTGAAATGTTGACAATTCAATCAATCAAGTGGTTGGCGCCGACCCAACATTTCAACGGTCGAAAATGCATATTTATACCATTTTTTTACAAATCATTTCATCTTAACGGGGCTTTTATTCAATTTTTTGATGAAAAAAATTGAAGATGATCTTCTCACTGTGGAAATCATAGTGATGAAGTTTCATCAAAAAAAATTATTTTTTTACTATTTTAAAAAAATGGGTGTATGTGTGTGTGCGCGTGTGTTATAAGTACATATTTTCTCTCTTTCACTTGCCTATGTTATTGTGCTCTGGTATGTCATACAGAAATAAGTAGTGCCTAGGTACTTACTTGGGGGACAATCTCCTAAACCTACCCTGCAACTCATTACCCTCCTACAATATGTATATAATACTTCTTTTGTTGATTGAAACGATTGCAATCGTCTTTTTCATTTCAATTCCTCGATTGAAATGAATTTCTTCACCCTTTCCAAATATTCCTTGACCAAAAATGAAGAAATCAGATTGAAGAATGAATTGGAAAAGTACCTCGGTAGCTGATGATACAAGCAAATCACGACTTAGCACCAGTTCAAGTGGAAAGCGCACAGATTTATGTATTTTTGTGCTTCCATGGCTTCCATAGCTGAAACGCATTAGGTGCAATACCATTACCTTGGGAAGTGCCTGTATGTTTACAGATTTTCTGGCAGTCACAACTCCCGCCTGAAAGTAATGAAACGCATCGATATATAAGTAAAAATATGAACACAAGTGTCAAATAATGACATTTAACATAAGGACCAATGTGAGAAAGATGGCATATATAAACACAACAAACAAAAAATAAATTATAACTAAAGAGGTTACAGAAGTTAAAAACGGTGGACCAACAGTCCACCAAAAAGGAGAACTGAACGGAGAACGGTATCCAACAAACAGAAAAAGAACAAGAAAAATCCCCTACACATTATCCCCTTCCCTTTTGCAGGGGGTAACCATGTATAAGATATGTATAGAATTGAATATGCAACCACGTGAGGAGTGTATTTTAAACTCTATCAAGACCGTCCTAGGTGTAAACAATAAATATGAAAGATATACTCCCTCACTCCCAGATTAACAGTCGTCATTTGAAAATAACATTTTATAACTAAAAAAAAAAATCTAAACTTATCCATCTAAAAATGATTGAATACCTTGGAATCCAAGGCATGCATTTGTACAATTGTTCTCTCATGAGTACTGTTCGGATGGCTAACTTAGTCATCTCACCAAGTTATATATATATATTTTTTATAAACATACCTATTAATTTGGGACGGACTAAAAAAGAAAGCATGACTAACATTGGAAGTATATATATATACATACATACATGGATTAAACGGATTAGCATATAGAAGAAGAGCTACATATATAACATTTTATGGATGATGAGGTGGTGTTTTGAGAGCTTTTGTACGTGTTGTGTGAGTGTGTGCGCGCGTGCGCATGAAAGAGAGAGATAGAGTGGAATGTGACTATTCTCCTTTCATTTGGTGAAGACCTGTTTTATTTCTCAGCATTTATGCAAAGGCATTTAATAATTATAACACAAAAAAAATAATTAAAAAAAATAAAGAAAAAAAAATACCTTTACAGTTGTTGATGTTCGATACTCCTCGAGAGTTTCTGGTGTTGAAAATAAGCGAAGGGCATCTTCAATAGTACGAACGGCTTCATGCGAAACATCAAGATGGAGCAAGAGAAACGGTTGAACAGTAGCAGATGCTTTGTTTCCTGTTGTACACATGCACGAGCAAAATCATAAAGCCAGAATGATGTGGTGGAAGGAATAAGGTGCAAATAAAAAAGGAGATTAGTTTTAAGATTGATTTCGTAAAGGCTTATGATAACATCGATTAGAAATTTTTAGACCAACAGTGAAAAGGAAAGGTTTAATGAAAAAGTGGATGGTAAGAATGTTGGAGCTGAATTACTTGGTAATAACTAGTGGGAGGCAAAAGGGTAATTATTTTAGGGCCCTTATAAATTTAGTAGATAATCCTCTACCATCTTTCCTTTCATCCTTGTGGTAAATGGTTTGAGTGGTTAAGGCTTGTGATAATTAATTGGTAGAAGGGTTTAATATTCAGGGGGGAAGGGTGAGACTTGCATTTACAAGTCACAGATCAACGATTTTCTTAGTTAGTGGCAATTGAGGCAAAATTTAGGAAATCAAATGGGGGTGTCAGGGTATTTGGTAAACTTTTGGTTTTGAAGATAAAATCATCCTAGAGCGTAATGTTAGGAATTAAGGTAGGGGAGGTAGGCAACTAGGCAGGCGTGGTTGATATAAGAGGTTGATGCTTAAATAAATTATGAATGCCTTAGTTTTGCTGTGTGTGTGTGTGTGTTGCGAGATTTTGGGATCAAATAATTGAAAGGTGCCTAGGAGGTTGGAAGGGTGGAAAACGTTTTTTCTCTGAAGGTAACGTGGGCTCAACCAATTCCTAAAAACATTCGTTTTTATTTTTTGCCCTTCTATAAATTCCAATAAGAATGGCAGAGAGGATAAAGAAATTGATGAAGAGTTGTTATTGGAAGAAAAAGGGGAGGGGGAAAAGAGATCGTCTTGTTAATTGGAAGGTGGTGTCTAGATCATGGAAAATCGGAGTGTTGTGAGTAGGTAATTTATTTAACCAAAATTTAGCTCTCTTTCAGAAATAATTATATGGAGATTCCAGTCAAACAAAACATCCTTTTAGTGCACAACTATCAGGAGTACGTAAGTGTTTCGAGACAATAATTAGGATTATAAACTAATGGGAAGAGGGATTTTTTGTTACCCTTGAAAATTCACCAGACAAGGTTTGGCTTACTATTTGGATTACTTGTTAAATGGAGAAGCAAACTGGGGAATCAAAACCTTGTGCTCAATATCCTAGACGTTATCATTTATCAGATAATCCTCGTGCCTTTAATTGATTCTATGATTTCTTGGAATTCCTCTCACATTTAATCTTGGAGCCTATCTCTTAGAGAAACCCATCAATGATAGAATTTTGGAGTTAGTTTCCTTGTTATATCTCGTGAATGGTTTCCCTTTTCTCTCATTTTGGATACCTGGAAAGTTTTGAAGGGCTGAATGATAGCTTGAGGGGGGAGAGGAAAAGCATCAACAAGAGGTTGGAAGATTTGATTTTGATACAAGAAAATTTACAAAAAAGAGGGGCTGGGGTGAAAAGGTATTAAAGAATGGGATAACACCACCAAACTTTTTCATCGGATTGCTAGTGGGAGGAAAACAATTACAAGATGTGTGAACTTGAAAGGGATAATAGGGATATCTTGAGGATGAGATAACTAATGAAGCGACAAGATTCTTTCAAAACTTGTATACAAATAAGAATAATGGGGATATTTTGCAATGCGAGCACAAGAATGACATTAAGTGATTGGATTCTTTCAAAACATGTATACGAATGATGAACAGGAAAGCTATGGGATACAGGGGTTGGATTGGGAGACGGGGGAGCTTCTGTGAAAGGGCGACAAATTCTTGACCTTGTGTTGATTGCAAATGAAGTCGTGGAAGAATTGAGGTGATGTAAAGAGGAAGGAGTTTATGTAATTGGTCCTGAGAACACATTCATACGAACACGGTAGTTTTCAGAATTTGTTCCATTTAAAAAAAAGTAGGGGAAAGATGTAGTTGGGTCAAAGGTTGTCTGTGCTCTCTGAATTTTTCCCGTCATGGGTAATGGGTCCAGAGGGCATTTTGTAGCATCTAGAAGTATGAGGAGGGGGATCCTTGTCCACTTCTTGTTTATTATTGTGACAGACATTCTAGGAAGTTGATGGTTATAGATTGTGGTTTTGGTTTGGTTAAAGTTTTTGTAGTGGTGAGGGATAAGGTGCACTATCCAAGTTACAATTTGCGAATGACACCATTTATTTGTGAGTGTAGATATAAAATTTCTGGGTTGAGAGTGAATTTATCTACTAGTGTTGTCATGAGGGTAAATGTAGAAAAGGAGAGAATGGAAAAAATTTGTTGAAACAGTGAGGTGCGAGAAAGGACCGTGACCATTAACGCACTTCCATATGCTTGGAGGGGGGAAACCATGCAGTGTCTTAGGATCCGGTAGTTGAAAGGATGAAGTTAAAGGGGGTGGAATAAGAGTTGTCGTGCAACGGATGGTAAGCTAATTATAGTGCAAGCGATCTTGGTAGCATTCTGAACTATATGGGTCTTTCTAAATTAATAAATAAAAACTGAGATGAAAAACATAATTATTTGCTTTGAATAAATAAATAAAAACAGGGACGAAAAACATAAAAATAAACAGTTTTTGTTTGTTTTATTAAAATAAACTGGGGCAAAAAAGAGAACAAAAAGTAGTTTTTTATTTTTTTCATAGATAAAAACTGTGACAAGAAACAAAAAATTCAAATAAATAAAATTAGGATGAAAGAGCAGAAAACTATTTTTTTAATAAATAAAAGTGGGACAAAAAAGAAAACAAAAAACAGTTTCTTATTTAAAACAAAAATAAATAAATAAATGATCATAAGTGGATTGCGCCTTTAATAATATAGAATAAGGGTAGTTTGGACCTTTGTAAGAAAGATAACATTTGACCAGTCAACTAAAGGTTTTCATCCAAATTTTAGTGGCAAAGTCTAAAAGAAAACGAAATAGTGGGCAAAGTCTAATACTGAAAACTAAATGGGTTGAAAAGTCGACATACCCCAAAAATAATCCTCACCTCGAGTTGTTCCACATTGGTGCAATCTTGGCAGATAGGAAGGAGAAGCTCTTAACACATCTAATTACATTGCTCCTTCACTCAATTTTTATGGCATAAAGTTTTGGGACATTCACACTTAAGGTCCCTCACAAGCAATTTTATTACTCTAAATCCAGGACAAATTTTTTTTAAACACCTAGGTCTCTCAAACATCCATTTACCCAATGCTCTTTTATATTTAAAAGTGTGCGCTAGAACCCCCCCCCCCCCTAATGGAGCTCCGGCAGCCCTCGCCGGAGCTCCGGAAACCACTGGCAGAGCTCCGACAAGCCTTGTTGAAGCTCCGGCAGTGGGGTGGGAGTGAGTGTCGTTAGCGCGAACTTTTAAAAATAAAGGAGTCTTGGGTAAATGAGTGTTTGAGGGACTTAAGTTTTTAATTTATTTTTTATCCCGGTTTTAGAGTAATAAACCTGCTTGTGAGGGACCTAAGTGTCCTTATCTCTAAAGTTTTTAGGTTTTTTATCTGCCTGTAGCTATCTAGTCTTTATAGGATTTTTTTGTGATTGACTGGATGGAGGTGAAAAATAAAGGGATAAGCAGGTGCTTGTAGCAATGTATTGTTTTATGTCAAGTGTGGCATGTTTAGTTGAAGAGAAATGCTAGCATTTTTGAAGACTAAGAAATGGAAAAACATCTATCATTAAATCAAATTTCTGATCTCATTATGGGCTTCAACATCTACAGCTTTTTGGGGATTGGGAGTTTCAGCTATCAAGTTTCATTAGAGGGTGATCATTCCTTAAGGCAGCATCTCTTTGCATAAGTTGAATGGTCTTAGTAGTTGGATCAACGTTATTGTTGGGACTTTGTTTCTGTCGTATTTATATATAAAGATATAGATATAGATACCTGTTTAATTTATGCTGTAATCCTAGAGGAGCTTTCATCCTCTCTTGTATATACATTTATTCTTATCAATGATAGTCTGGTTTCTTATACCCGAGAGAGAGAGAGAAGATGATGATAATTATGAGCAAGTGCCATTGACGTAAATGAAGCCGTCAATGACAATACCGAAGGACAATCAAGTGGGAGATCAACACTCAATTTTAAGAAACTTGGAATGACCTTACTATTTGGGGGGGGGGGGGATTTATAGCGGGAATGGGAAGGATCTAAAATGAAGGCATCAATACCTTAGTTAATAGTTCTAAATTGATACAAATTTATATTTTTGGGGAATTACTTGGAATGTGTTCCTATCTATTAATAGGGTTTTAGTTAACACGGCATGTTGCGGCAAAAGCTTGTCAAAAAGCGTTAGTAACTAGTCGTGTCGGGGATTTTAGTTTATTATTAGAAATTTTAAGTTTTTATTCACATGACCTAGGAGCACCCCCTCTACATCATTTTCCTATAATGCCACTTCTAGAAAGCTTCTCATTAACCCTATAATAACAACAACAAAAAATGCAATAAAATAAAACAAAACTAATTAAAAAAAAACTACAAATACTAAAATAACCCCGGAATTTTATTTGATTTCCATTAGCCATAGTATAAATACAAATATAAATAGTTATGATGAAACACACAAGAAGACGTAACTAATAATTTGTATTAATATGTGTGTGTGTGTATTCAAATATCAATATTCATTTAACAATTGAGTTATCAAATAATCAATAAAAGCAAAAATATTCAAATATTTAAAACAAATGCAGTCATACGTGGGAGTAAAAAAATCAAAATCAACATTGCCGTCACAGTTTTGGGTTTGTTTTGCCTTTTAAGGTTTCTATTTTCTGTTTTTGAAAAGTAATAAAATTATTAATCAGAAGCCGTATGAGTGCACGAAATCCCGTATACAAAAGGTATACAAAGAGGAAAAACACAATAAAAGAGGGGGGGGGGGGGCTATAAACAATCCCCACTAGCAATCCCCACAAAACCGGGCTAAACCATCCACCCAAACTCATTCAAAAAATCAACGAACATCAATGTCGAAGACAGGAAGCAAAAGAATAGACCACACCAACGCCACATCGTCTCCACGCCCTCAAAGCATCTTTTATTCCTTTCCTCCACAAGATCCAAAACGTGCCAAGAGGCGACCATATCCCAAAATTTCTTCTTATCCCTGACAATAGCTCCGCACCACCAAGCCAACATATTTACCACCAAAGGTGGCATTACCCATGAGATGCCAAAAAGCACAAAAACACCGTATATCACAAGCTCCTAATCACCCAACAATGTAAGAGAAGGTGATCCGTTGTCTTTCCTTCCCTGTGCACATTCAATAACAACTAGCCAAATGTCCACCCCTTTTCAAGTCGTTAAAATTGCTTGCTTAGCTATTGTCTGAACAAAGAAGGCGACTTTGACAGGTGCCTTTATTCGCCACACATGCTTCTATGGGAATGAGTGATCGCCCCTCCCACCATCACTGAATAGTAAGCTTTGATTGTGAATAACCTCTGACTACTACCTTCTCACCTCGTGATATCCGCATCACCTGACGGCTTCCCCAACTCTTCCAAACTCTCAAAAAAATTATTCAACCTCCTCTATCTCCCAATCTTGCAAATGTCTCTAAATTCAGGATCCCACACATCTCTTCTTCCTACCCACATGAGATGAGTCGCTACCGAGATCCCTCTCTTTATTCCTTGTTATACAAAACAAAATAGGAAATCTCACCTCCAACGAGGCCTCCCCATACCAAACATCCCGCCAAAGTCTCAACTTGTGCCCACTATCAACCCAAAAAGCAATGTTTACAAAATTCCTTCCATCCCCTCCAATAAACCTCCACACTCCCACCAGATAAGGATTTACGAGTCAATATGGAAGTCCACCCATAACAACTAACGACGAATCTTGCAACCACCACCCGCCTCCACAACTGACCTTCCTCTAATGGGAGTCTCCAAAATCATTTTCCCAACAAATTCATTGGCTTAACCAGACAATATTCATAACTCTCCTCATTAGCTCTCCAAAGGAAGTCTCTCATAAGCTTTTTCATCCTCATCCTGACCAATGCGGGAAAAGCAGTATCCACATATAATAAGTAGGAATGTTCAACAATACACTCTTAATCAACGTCCTTTCAACAAATATACCCTCTTCCACCCCGACAACCTCCTTTCCACTTTCTCTTAAACAGGATTCCATACTTCGCCACCAATTGGCAGCCCAAGTAAGTAGATGGCAAGGATCCAACTGTACATCCCAAAACCAGCTGGTCACACCTCAACCCCTCTCCCACATGTATCAACTCGCACTTCCCAACATTGATGTGAAATCTCGATGCTGCCTAATAACACATCAAAAGCCTACTAAGGCTCTGTATCATCTTCCGCCACTCAAAAAATAATAGTGTCATCTGCATGTGACATGAGTCTACTCAACACCTCCATACACCGGAATAAAAAAGAAGCAGGGACATAGGATCTCCATGACGGGGACCTCTAGAGAGGGAGATTCGGAGATTTCATTGTAGTAATGAGAAAGAGAGATTCATCCGCACTTAAAGGCTTCATATGCTTGACTTCGGTTAGTTTTTGAGTGGGGAATGAACAAATGATCTACGTTTCATAGGATCATACATAAAAGTCAACGTACCAATTGTTCCATTATTTCTACAGCTTTATGATTTACAAGATTCTCGTTTCTGATAAAAATAATAAATAAAAACTTTCGTAATATTTTCTTCCCTTGTTATATTGTTGAAGTGAAAGAGAGGCAACGAGGTTTTGATTTTTTTGTAGTAAAGTCCTAGTAGACGTAAAAAGTTTCCACCCATAACTCCGGTAAAAAGTACCTACCATCACCCTTATTTTATTCTTCAATTTCTTTGTAAGCTACCCAACTATATGATGAATTTATAATATAAAACCTACATTCAAATGTCATATCATGTCTAAAACTAGGATCATGATGCCTATCACACGTCATTGGTTGATGCATTAAAACCACACTATAAATGATCTTGATGTGTGGTTATTGGAATATCTTGAAAAAACAAAATAGTATAATTCTGTGAAAATTGGTAAATTTTCTGAAAATATATGATTTTTAAGGAAATTGGATCGACAATTTTGCAAAATCGAAACACTCACAAAACTAGGTTTAGGGTCATCATAAACCTAGTTTCTAGAGGGTAACAAATTTGGAGTCGCTGAAACTTGTTTGCACAATTTTATGGTACAAGTTATGGTGTCATATTCATAACCTCGCTCATAGCATAGAACACAGTTATCAGTTACCAATAGCTTACCTCTTGCTTTGACTACGCTTCTCAATTGTCCTCCAAAAATCGCACTTAGTTCTGAAGGAATGAAAGTTTGAGTTCTCGTAACTGCAGATTTGTTCTTAGGCCCGACTGTCTCCCACTCATCATCTTCGGTTGAAGAAACAAGTGATGATTTTGCCCCATTTCCACTTGATAAATGCCCTCCAAGCTTAAGTAATTCGTCATGCATTTGATGCATGAAGAAACTTAAAAACTCCTGTGCATCTTCTTGCCTGAAAAGGATGAGAATGTTAATAATCAGAAGTACACAAATAAGGGTTTTTTTAGAATGTTCATAATCAAAAGTATTCTCATAAAAAATAAGTTTTTTTTCTCCTCCCCCCCCCCCCCCCCAATATGAAACATATAATGCATAAGGTACAAGTGGATTGAAAACTACAAACATGCTATGTATGAAGAAAATATTCTTGGCAAACTACATAATTCGATTAGTCCTTTTCAACAACCAACGACATAATCCAAATCTTCTCTAAAAAGATGAAAACGTCGATAAACTAATGTTTATCCAAAATAATTGAAGTGTTATTATACAAAATGCACATCAGCAATAACTGTGTGTGGAGAAACATTCTAGGTGCACTATATAAATCGGTTAGTCAGATAAGTACTCTCAGATACGACTCCCTATTGAATTGTCAAGGTGCTGTACACTTTTTTCCCATCTCCCATATTCTCATACTAATATTAAGGTTACTCGAGCGCAAACGCTCAAGTACATTGGTTTCTGTTCCTTGAATTTTAAATGCAGATGTTCAATTTGGCATTTTCTGTAATGAACCTTTGACAGAAAATTGGGGCCCCAAAAAAAATAATAAATAAATAAATCTCGTACAAAAAAATATATAATTAATTTCATACTTAAACGAGAGTTACGGTCAAAGTGAAATATAATAAGAAACTATTTATACAGGGATTTAAAGAGAAAGGTGTGGGGGCAAACCTTGGCCTTCCTGAGATGCTATTAGGGACATCAGGAGTGAACTTTTTTAGAACTCCTTCAAACATGGCAGGGCTGAAAGGCCTACCAGTTTCAAGAACATTTGTATCCTTCTTTGAGTTTGCACCAG
Organism: Sambucus nigra; assembly: GCA_949130495.1. NCBI lineage: Eukaryota > Viridiplantae > Streptophyta > Magnoliopsida > Dipsacales > Adoxaceae > Sambucus > Sambucus nigra. The sequence goes on from OX422223.1 coordinate 53,728,833, forward strand.
TGGGCATGTCGAAGTCGGAGAGAAATTCAGTAAATGCGGCTAATGTTGGATAGCCAGCCTAAAGAAAATATCAAAGTCACAATTGAACTTAGGGTTTGTTTGATAGCAAAGATGGAAAAGAAAAGGTTTTACTTGGAAAATATTTTCCAAATATAATTTTCTACATAAAATATTTTCAAGATAAACTTCATCTTTTGTGTTCAATTTAATTGTGAACGATGATGCGTTCATTGGGGATAAACCAATAACGGTGTGCATGATTAAAAAGATAGAAAAGAAAACGTTTTACTTGTAAAACGGTTTATCTGGAAAAGTTTTGCTTATAAATGTTCTCGAGCGAAAATTTTATCTTTAATTTTAATGATGGGAAGAGGTTGTTAAGATTAAAAAGATGGTGTGTATATATAGCCACCCCACTTTTCTCACTTTACTTGAAAACATTTTCCCATGGGGGAGGTGGGAAAACAAAAGTTCAAAAACAGAAAGAAAGAAAAAAAAGGCTTCGTAATTGTACATTCTTCAACCTGTAGAGAACATTGGGTATCGCTGTCAAAAGTTGAAAAGTGCCAAAAACTGCATACTTTCCATGGAAAATAATGCCTGTCAAACACATCCCGATAATTTACCTAGAAAACATTTTCATACGGGAGAAGGCGGAAAAATAAAAGTCGAAAAAGGAAAATTTTGAAACATTGGCAAGTTATACTGTGGGCGGAAAACATTTCACATGGAAAATATCCGATATCAAAAACTATCAAAAGCTGAAAAACGTTTGAGATGCCATATTTTCCATCAAAAATGCGTGCTATTAATCAAACACACCCTCAATTTAGAATGCTGACCATGTATGCTATTATTAAAGTAATGAGAGGGATTATGTTCCACTTCCAACCATAATTTCATCTAAGATCCACACAATATATTCAAGTATTACTGATATAAATGCATCAAAATAAACAAACCTTGGAAATTTTACGAGTCCTTATCTCCTGTAGCAGCTTAACTAACTGTGAACAGGATAAAAGAGCCTGAAGCGTCGCGTTAAGAAAGCATAAATTCCCCGGGTTGATCAAACCTCGAGGTAACAAGTCTTCACCAACAGTTACAATAGGCCCATCAGATACATTCGGAATATCCTTCACAAAAAGTTCACGAAAAGTCCCATTCGATTTCTTTTCACTTGATTTTACACCATTAAGGCTAGGGAATTCTTTTGAAGGACCACCATTATTATCAGATACACTCAAAGGAGCTAAATCGATGCTATCAATCGTTTTCAATTCATTATTGCCATTACTAAGAGGAGCGAACTGAGAGTTGTCAATGCTTCCATTTTCCTTTGAACTTCCTAGAGCTCCGGGTAACAGAGCATCCGTAGCTTTTACACTATTGCATTCATTGTCGTGATGAATATTAGAGGGCTGAGCAAAGTTTGGTCCCTTCGACGAATCCAGATGTTCAGGTTCGCCATTGAAACTACCGAATGATAACCCAGTCCCGAAGTTCAAAGAAGTAATTGGCAATTCTACATTTTCGACGTGCTTTTCAGCTTTTTTGAGTGACGGATTGAGGATTGACTTGGTTTCATCTTCGGAAAACGACCCAAATATCAGTATCTGCAAGAGTGAAGGAAAAACAACAAATTTAGAAAGAACCCATAAAGTGATTTAATAATCTAATAATTTTAACCAATCTTCATAGGAGTTGCAGGAGAGAGACGAAAAACAAGAATTGAGGATTACAGACCTGCTCAAAATACGACAAGTACATATGCATTTGTTGACCTAACATATTTAGAGCATCCACAATTTTCTGGTCTTCTAAAGTCTGTTGCTCAAACTTTCCTTATTATACCCATTGTCAAATTATTCTCATCAAATAGACTAACTTTATTGATTTATTGGCTAATTCAGTGGATCAAGCTTGCTTAGTATACCTATCCATTGTGCTTTCACCAATAACTTAACTTTTTTTTTATTTTTCGAACTAATTCATTATAGAACTCGCAATATAATAATCATCTGCGGAGCTTTGGATTGGATATAACAAAAATATAAAACCCTGTATTTTCAATCGATTGTTACAAGAACTATTGAAGTTCAGCTATATCCTTTTCTCAAAAAACAGTAACAAAATGCCACTTTTCTACATTCCTTGAGCAAACTCCACGATAGCAATCACCCACGAGCCAAATCGTTCTTCAATCAAAATCGCGAAAACCAACATACCCAAATATCACAAGCATACATAGATGCGTTACACCAAAAATACACTAAACTTCAATACCTTTCAATAACAATATGAAAGTTCAAAAGATACATAATATTATAAATTAACCCACAGATAGAAAGAATGCAACTTTCTATGTCTCCTAATTAAATACCACAATAGCAATCAACAACGAGATAAATTATTATAGCTTCAATCAAAATCACTCAACCAACATACCCAAACTGTCACAGAAATATATGAATAAACTATATATTTTACACCAAAAAAAAACACTAAACATCAATACCAACCTTAAAATCACTCATGCTGTCCAGAGAATTGAGAAGTTAAATTAAAAGTGGGTTTCGCCGACTAAATAGATATAACGATCAGTTAAACTTCATATGAAATATCAAAGTGCTACATAATTATCTCCCAATAACAATATCAAAATTCAACAGTTTCACACTTTTATAATTAACCCACAGCCGTTGGCCAATAAATAAATAAAATTTAAATTTTTCGTTCCCTCATCCAAAATGACCAAAACCAACACGCCCATTTATCTAAAACATATACACATTAAATATTTTACACATAAACATCAAAAATCAACCTTAGAATCATTCATGTTGTGATGAAAATTGAGAACTTGAATTCAAAGTGGGTTATGTGGAATAAAAAGAGAATGGTCAACTGAACTTCATATGAACTATCAGTGTTGAGATACATAATTTTCTCCCATTAAAAATATCATAATTCAACAGTTCCAATACATTAAATTCACCAACGTAAATAAAAAAATTAATAAAAAATAAATAAATCAAATCAAATTTTCTATCTCTCAATAAAAAACCAGAATAGAAAGATCACCCACAATTTAATCGTCGTATCTTCAACAAAATCTCTAAAACCAATACACCCAAATCCACAAACAAATATAAACTAAATATTTTACACCAAAAGTACTAAAAAATGATAAATAACATAATTCAACAGTTTCATTAAATAAAATTTACCCAAATAAAAATAAGAAAATAAATAAAATTAAATTAAAAAACTTTTTTGTCTCTTAATCAAACACCCACAAAGCAAAATCGTCCTATCTCCAACCAAAATCTCTAAAACAAACATACCCAATTATCACAAACATACATAAATTAAATAAAACATCAACAGCCAACCTTAGAATCACTCATGCTGTACAGACAATTGAGAACTTGAATTGAAAGTGGGCGTATGTTTAATATAGAAAACATCAATACCATCTCAATAACAAAATCAAAATTGAACTCTTTCATAACATTATAATTTAACCCATATATAAAAAGAATAACTTTTCTGTCTCTTACTCAAACACTCACAACAAGCTAAATCATCCCTTCATCCATCAAAATTGCTAAAACCAACATACCATGTATCTAAAACACATATAAACTAGATATTTTACACATAAACCAACATACCATGTATCTAAAACAACCTTAAAATCACTCATGCTGTGCCTAGAATTGAGAGCTTGAATTCAAAGTGGGTTATGGGAATAAAAAGAGATCAGTCAACTGAATATGAACTATTAGTGTTCAGATATATAATTTTCTCCCATTATTTAACAATATCATAATTCAACAGTTCCATTACATTAAAAATTCAAAGGCGTAAATAAATCAAAAATCATGTTTTCTCTATCCCTCAATCGAAACCAGATAGAAAGATCACCCATAAGTTAAATTGAGAACTTGAAATGAATGTGGGTTTATGCATAATATAGTAAACACGTATTCTTAAAAACACGCCTAAGCGTGGGGCTTTTTAAAAACACCAAGCTTTGGCCTAAGGCGCGATCAACGTTTTTTGGGATAAAGCGTGAAAAAATGCTCGTTTTAGGGGGGTAAAGAGTGAAAAAACGTGGATTTTTTTAAAAAATATTTTTAAAAAATAGTATTTTAATTTGTAAATATTCATACATATTTTTAAGGTATGTACCATTTTAGTATATTTTTAATAGCCATGTTATAGTTAAAAAATATTTAAATATATTTAAAAGGCCTAAACGGCTTTTTACGCCTAAGTAAGGCATGCCTAAGGCACGCCTAGGCTTCTAAGGCATAAGGCTTGGCCTCCATGCATCGGTCACGACCCGCATTTTTTAGAACCTTAAACACCAATACCATCTCAATAACAATATCATAATTAAACTATTTCATAACATCATAAATTAACCCATATATAAAAAGAATGCAACTTTTCTGTCTCTTAAAAACAGTACCAAAATTGAGTTGAAAGTGGGTTTATGCTTAATATAGTAAATATCGAAACCATCTCAATAACAAAATCAAAATTGAACTATTCATAACTTTATAAATTAACCCATATATATAAAGAATGCAACTTTTCTTTCTCTTAAAAACAATATCAAAATTGAGTTGAGAGTGGGTTCATGCTTGATATAGTAAACATCAATACCATCCAAATAACAATATCAAAATTGAATTATTTCATGAGAATATGAATTAACCCAAATATGAAACACCCACAAGCTAAATCCTCCCTCGTCCATCAAAATCGCTAAAACCAACATACCCATGTATATAAAACACGTATAAACTAAATATTTTACACATAAACATCAAAAAAAAACTTGGAATCACTCATGTTGTGCAGAATATTGAGAGCTTGAAATCAAAGTGAGTTTACGGGGGATGAAAAAAATTCAGCAAGATTGTACTAAACATCAATGCCATCTCAAAAATACTAAACATCAATAACAATATCATAATTCAACAGTTTCATCAAATAAAAATTCACCCACATTAACAAAAAAAAAAAAAGACGCAACATTTCACTCTTAATCAAGCACCTACAAAGCAAAACCATCCTATCTTCAACCAAAATTTCTAAAATAATCATACCCAATTATCACAAACATACATAAACTAAATAAAACATCAAAAACCAACCTTGCAATTACTCATATTGTGAAAATAATTGATAACTGAAGATGGGTTTATGGGGAATAAAAAGAGAATAGTCAACTGAACTTCATATGTACTATCAATGTTGAGATATATAATTTTCTCCAAACACATTAAAAATCCACCCTATTACAAAAGATTCATTTTTTCTCTCTTAATCGAACACCAAAAAAAAAATCACCCATCTTCAACAAAATCTATAAAACCAACATAAACTAAATAAAACATCAAAAACCAACCTTTGGATCACTCATGGTGTTCAGAAAATTGATAACTGAAAGTGGGTTTATGGGGAATAAAAAGAGAATGAGGGTGTATAATAATAAAGCAATGAAAAATCAGATTTTGAGGGGTTGTAGTTGGAGAGAGACAACAAGAGGGGAGAGAGAGATGGATGGGAGACATGAAAAAACAAGGAGTTTACAAGAGGATTTAAAAGAACCCTCTTTTCTTTGGCCTTGTGGAATTTCAGAAAAGGATCTCATCGACCAAAACTCAATTTGGATGTAAGAAAAAAGAGAGTTTTTGTGCCTTAGGTTTAGGTTTTTCACAGGGGTGATGGGCAGCGTTTGGGTCCTCTTCCTTTTAGGGTTATTGGGATTTTAGTATCCAAAGGAGACAAGAAAAATGAACCGAGTAGTTGGACCCAATGAGTCAACACGGTAACAACAAAGCGACACAAAACTCTAGGTTAGTCTATAGGATATAAGTGTCTCAACGGATCGGATTTTATCCCAATCTAAATTCGATCTATTTAATTAAATATAGGGGTCTTTACACATAGGTCCCATTACATTTTTTTGAAACCTCTTAAGTCCCACCGTTTTTTACCCTTACTATTAAGTCCCGTTTTAACCAATTTGGGGAAACCGTCTATTTCTCTTTACCATATTACCCCTGTGTATTTGGGCGGCAAGTAGAAGTTCCAACCGTCGAAATCGTTCGCCGATTTTGGTGAGATTCTGTTCTCGTCTATATCTCCGTCAATCGCGGTTCAGGCGAGATGCCATAACCGTGTATATCATTTCGCAAATCAGTTATACATCATATAATGAGGAACGAAAAAACAGGGGAGACGGAATGGGTATCATCGTTGAAGAAATTTGTGGTTTGTGCTAATTTTTTGCGGTGTTAGATCAGATTTTCCGGTCATTCTGTGGTTGATGTAAGTCACCTTCAAAGAAGTTGATTGTTGTACTAAGTTAGGATTTTTTTTCCCTCTTTTTAGTAAACATTATTGTTGTTGTATGTTGTTCTTTTGGTACCCAAACATTTTTTTTAACGTAAATGTTCTTCTTTGGTTTGGATTTCAAGTTTTTGCTAGCATTTTGTGTTGTTGGTTAATGTTGCATTTTGGGTTGAAGTCCAGACAGTATATTTGATTGTATGAAGTAAAAAAAAAAAAAAAATTGTACATAATTCTTGCATGTTGATTAAATCTTAGCGTAAAACCTTAAAGAAGTTGGATTTTTCTGTTGTAATAGAATGTTGGTGGAAATTTTTTTGAATGGAAACATATGGGTCGTTTTGGCGAACAGTTATATAACACCAACAGTAAATTTTACTGTTTGAGTACTATAGTTAAATGTGGTTCAATATTTTTTCGTGTTCACTTTTTTTTTCTCTTGACACGTATTCAATCTGATGAATAAATAGCTGTCTACATTGATGGAAAATGCGGTTTTGTGTGAAGCTGAATTGTTGTTTCCTGAAAGTACGACACGTTATTGTTTGTATATAGTTTGGGTCGAAATGTTTTTGGAGGGAAACGTGTGTCGAATTGGGTAAGTATCGTAACAGAAACAGTAAATGTTAATTTGTTAGTAATGTTGTTTATTGTTGTTCAATCAGTTTTATTGTTAACTATTTATTCTGTTAATCAGTACATTCATACAGTGAACTTTGTTATTTTTTATGTGATAATGTTCATTTTACTTGTAGATAGTTTGTCTACATAATTCATATCTACTGTTTTGTATAGACAGAAATATTCTTAGATTTTATTAACCAATTTAGCAGTAGATCGTATCTCCTTCAGCTGGTGGGGTGCTCATCGTTGTGGGTAGTGCTGTAGTGGGTAGGTACGCCGCTGGCGCGGTACGTAATTAATTAAGACAATACTGTAGTATTAGAGTGTATAAGGTTACAAAACGTTTGACGCATAACCGCAAAAGAGTAGTAAAGTTTAACGTCCCCATTGTAATAAGCGTAAAAAATACGCTAAAGTTGTTCTTTTATATTTTTTTTATTTTGCTGTCCTTGCATACTACCAAATGTACTCCATCTCTTTATCAGTTAAATGGTTGATTAAAATTTAAGACAACTTTTGTCATTGATTATGTGTTATTGCTTCATGTTCATTTTCGTGCAAACTACACACATGAAACTTTACTTTATGAGCTATCAAATTTATTTACGAAGGAAGTTGTGGATGTTAATTATGTTATAGCGTACTATTGAAAATAACAATGCTGTTGTACGGTGATTTCTGCTGCGGTTTTTGTTCATTTTCTGTAACGATTGTCTTGTATAAATGAGAAACGTGTGTGCTCGCGTTCAAATGATCAAACCATATATAAAACCCTTTTAACACAAACAAACCCTAAACATGCAGCAGTATGTGATTGAATAAATAGATAATCTACGCAAGAACATTCAAACACATGCAATTAAGGAAAAATCCCCCTCAGGGGCAAAACCATTTATTTTCACTATAATTTGTAAGAGAACGGCTTACAATCGGATTACAATGAAAATACAAGTTGACTAAGAATTACCCTCGGGTATCGGATTCTGTAGTCGCGGCTGGAATTATCCCTTTCCAGTAGGGCTGCAATGAAGAAGAAGAACAGTCTCCTCCACAAGGGTTGAACAAACCAAAGTTGTGTTCTTGGGTTGCAAAAGGATTCACAAAGGTTTGGCAATGATGTGTGAATCAAAACATGAGTCTTGGGACTCAAAAATATGAAGACTAGATGTATTTGGACTCTCAAATTCGTCTCCTAAAGTCTTGCAAAACAACTCCCCCGAAGTTGGTATTTATAGGAAAAAATATGAAGAGTCCCACGTTCTTAAAACTCTAAAATTCTATCCAGCGTACAAAAAAAACAGCATTCTTTAAGGAATTTTCTCTATCTTCAAAAGGTCATAACTCCTTCACCGTAGCTCGGATTGAGGTGCCGTTTTTTCCAGTATCTTCGTTGCGGCGAGCTCTTCAACTTTCTAGTTGAACAGACCTCCGAACTATGGATGTGAAATTACGAAAATGCCCTTGAACTCTCCTATTGTGCCTTTTTTTCACTGTTTTGACTTCCCTTGCATTAAGTCCCTAAAATCTTGGAACGTGAAGTCATTGAGGCAGATGTGGGACATATTAGTGGAGATAATGCATGCTTGATTCCCGAAATTCGGATAGAGGCCGTCATGTGAGATCGTGAGGAGACGTGCCAAATGTAGCGACGTACGACATAAATAAATGAAACATTTCGGACATGTGAAAAATGTCCTTACAAATCTCCCCCTATGTCTATGCCGGTACATACATAAAAAATCCGAATTATCAAATATGAAATTGCCTATACAAATCTACCCTCCCATGAACCCAAAACTGGAAAAGGTACAAATGAATAGTCTTCATCGTTTGTTCTTTAATTCTTTAGGAATCTCAAAACTTTTCTCATCAGGGTGTGCAACATATAGATCTGCAATCTTCATACCTACACACATGAGACAAAGCAAATACCACGTGACATATCGAGTTTGAAATGAGATAACATGGATATCAATATATGATAAAAATATAAGCAACATCTCAAAAACTCCCCCAGAATTCAAACTCCCCCATAATATGATAATTCTTTCTCCCCCTTTTTATGATGTCCCCAAATGGACAAATTAGATAAATAAATCAAATAAGCAAGTGCGGGGTGTCACTAGGATAAAAACACACCATGAATAAACAGAAAGCAACCAAGTCAATGATAGCGTAAATGAAGTGGTGTGATCAAATTCGATAGGAAAATCAATGCATACAAACATGACATATGTGCACGATGAATATTGGATATTCCTAGCGAATGAACTCAAATGCTTCCTTTGGTGTAAAAGAGTGACAATATAAGATATTGACTCAATCAAATCAACAAATTAAAGCTCAAAATGATTTTCACACCAATAACGTCCAAAATGATTTTATGCTTTTTTAGGACTTTCAAGGAAGTGCAAACCTGTTTAGATTCTCCAACCAAACTCCCTCAGATATTGTATTGAATAAAGGCATTCTAAATTCTCAAACTTTGGAGAATTGATGGTGAAACCTAAGTGGCCCATATTTGGCATGAATTGCTTTTTATTGCCTTTAAATTTTTTCGGGCTCTTTTAACCTCTTTGGACCTCGGATATTAAAATTCCTCCATTTTTTAGGTCCTTTTTAATGGTGGCTTTTGCGCAAAGGATAAATGATTACCTTTCGCAGCCCCTCCCCGTTATACAAAAACACACAGTCTCACCAAAATGGTTTTTACATGCATTCCAATCTTGTCAAGTTTTATCGCATATTGTACATTGTCTAGACAGGATTGAGATGAAAACACACAAGCCAACATGAGATAGACAAGTGCAATAATCAAATATAGCCGTGCATGTGTGCAATAAAGGATATAGGAGTCAAACATGTAGGAAGATATCACTAATTACATCTCAAAGACTCCAATCAATGTAAAGCACATGGATGAAATGATGTAGCCTCTCAAATCTCTATCAAACAGTCACATGGATAAATGGAATGAAGTTGTGACTTGGCTATCTTACATGCTCATCCATAAAAGAAGAAAAATACAAAAATCTTTTTGGATTTTTTCAAAAATTTGGAGAAATAAAATCTTTTTGTGCTTTTCTCAAAATTTTTCTTAAAGGAAAATCTTTTTGTATTTTTTTCAAAAGAAATATAAAAAGCAAAAGGAATAAAACAAAGTTGTACAACAAAGTAATGGTACATATAAAACAGACTAGCAATAGGAAGCATATGATATGAACATGAAGAAGCATCCTATTCTAGACATAGACCAACCCCTCAGTCAACTGTGCAAATCCCTAAAGATTTCCTAAGACTCTCAAATCTAAGGGCATCTAAAGGTTTCGTGAAAATATCGGCTAACTGACGGTCAGTAGGAACAAAACTCAGGGATACAACTTTCTCTCCAACTAACTGACGAATAAAGTGCTCACGTATCCTGATGTGTTTTGTGCGCGAATGCTGAACTGGATTGCGGGATATGTGTATCGCGCTCGTGTTATCACAGGAAATGGTCATGGTGTCCTGTGATATCCCATAATCCTCCAGCATTTGCTTCATCCACAAGAGTTGTGTGCAACAACTCCCGGCGGCTATGTACTCAGCCTCCGCAGTGGACAAAGAGATGGAATTTTGCTTCTTGCTCAGCCAGGAGACAAGAGCAGAACCAAAATAGAAACACCCACCAGAAGTGCTCCTACATCCATCTACATCCCCAGCCCAATCGGCATCCGAGTAGGCGGACAGACGGTCATCGGTATCAAAGGAATACCAAATCCCGTATGAGAGAGTCCCACTTACGTATTTAATAATACGTTTTAGAGCAAGTAAATGTGACTCTTTTGGGGATGCCTGATAACGCGCACAGACTCCAACACTAAAGGCGATGTCGGGACGACTGGCAGTCAAGTAGAGGAGACTACCTATCATACTCCGATATAAGGTTTGCTCTACGTCCTTGCCTGAAGTGTCCTTACTAAGCTTGGTAGTGGTACTCATAGGTGTACGTGCATGCTTAGCGGAGTCTAAACCAAATTTCTTCACTAGGTCTCTAGCATACTTGGATTGGGAGATGAACATCCCATCCTCTAGCTGACGAACCTGGAGACCAAGGAAGAATGTAAGCTCACCAACCATGCTCATCTCAAACTCACTTTTCATCTCCTCCTCAAAGTGGTGAGCATGCTGGGAGCATGTGGATCCAAAGACTATGTCGTCCACATAGACCTGGGCAACCAAAATAGCACCGTCATCTCTCCTGACAAACAACGTCATATATACTCCCCCTCTCTTGAAGCCATGAGCTAAGAGATAAGAAGTAAGCCTCTCGTACCAAGCACGGGGTGCTTGCTTCAAACCATACAAGGCTTTCCTCAGATAGTAGACGTGCTCAGGGTGCTGAGGGTCTTCAAACCCTTTTGGTTGTTCCACATAAACCTCCTCCTGTAGAATGTCATTCAAAAAGGCACTCTTGACATCCATCTGATACACCTTGAAGCGCAGATGACATGCGATGGCGAGCAGAAGACGGACGGACTCAAGCCTCGCAACAGGAGCAAATGTCTCCCCAAAGTCTACACCCTCTATCTGTGTGTAGCCTTGAGCGACCAACCTAGCCTTATTTCGGATTATGGTACCATTTTCATCCATTTTGTTCTTAAAAATCCACCGGGTACCTATCACATTAATCTCACTAGGTCGGGGGACAAGTTCCCAGACATCATTCTTTTTAAACTGAAGCAACTCATCCTGCATAGCAGATATCCAGTGTTCATCCTTGAGTGCTTCTTTATGGTTCTTGGGCTCGACTTTGGACGTGTAGCAAAGATGGCTAACAACGTTCTCTAGCTGAGCACGAGTCTTGACCCCTAGAGTGGGATCACCAACAATGGCAGAAGGGTCATGACTCTTGCGAACCCAAGCAGGTGTGTCCCCTAACACAGGATTAGGGTCCACAGAGTGTGAGAGAGGAACAGGTAAATCACTGTCAGAACAATCCTCATCCTCACACTGAAGGTTAGGATCAATAACCGTTGGAGGTTCGTCATCTTGCACGGTGACGTTTATTGATTCCATAACCTTAGAGCTCTTCAGGTTAAAAACCCGGTACGCTCTGCTATTCGATGAATATCCTAGAAATATTCCCTCGTCGCTTCGGGAGTCAAACTTTCCTAATTGCTTTTTATCCCGTAGGATGTAGCATTTACTCCCAAAGACACGGAAATATGCCAGGTTGGGCTTCTTTCCAGTCCACAACTCATAAGGAGTGTGAAGTGTGTGTGGACGCAGATACACCCTATTCACCGTGTGGCATGCAGTAGACACTGCCTCTGCCCAAAATCTCCTAGAAACTTTACGACCTAGAAGCATAGATCTAGCCATCTCTTGGATCGTTCTATTCTTTCTCTCAACAATCCCATTTTGCTGAGGAGTTCTCACAGCAGAAAACTCATGTTTGATCCCAAGGCTATCACAGTACAAATCAACCTTTGCTTCCTTGAATTCAGTGCCGTTGTCACTACGTATTCTGTTAATAGTGACACCGTATTGATTTTGCAGGACACGGCACTTGGTCGTTAAGAAATCTACAGCATCGAATTTCTCTCTCAGAAAACCTACAATGGAGTATCTGGAGAAATCATCTACCATCACGAGGATGTACCTCTTACCACCTAGACTCTCAGTACGAGTGGGACCCATAAGATCCATGTGAATCAACTCCAGAACACGAGAGGTGGTAATGGAATGTAACTTCCTATGAGGACTACGAATTTATTTTCCCAACTGACTGGGTCCACAAACGGTCGAAGTTGACTTTCCAAGAGATGGTAAGCCACGTACTAGGTCCTTTTTAGATAAACGATTGAGATCTCTAACGTTCACGTGACCTAGACGTTGGTGCCACAGATCCATAGGAGTGATCGTGGCGCTGTTGCAGACAAGTGAGGATGTGGGGTCAGTCCCATAGTAATTATCCTCGGTCCTCACCCCTTGCATCAAAAGTTTACCGGCTTGATTGTAGACTTTACACGCGTCCCGGTCAAACTTTACTTCAAAGTTAGTGTCGCACAGCTGACTAATGCTGAGAAGGTTTGCTTTCAAACCTTTGACGTACAAAACATTTTCTAGCTTAGGAAAACCAGGTAACTCGATAGTACCTCGTCCTATAATGCTAGACTTACTCCCATATCCAAAGGTGACTCTTCCATCTTGATAATCCTCAAGAGTAGTAAAAAATGAGGCATCACCTGTCATGTGTCTGGAGCACCCACTATCAAAATACCACTGTGAGGTATTATGTGCTTTGAGAGCAACATGAACAACAAAAGCCTTTTTATCTTTCTTAGGCACCCAAGCAGAGATGACCTTTTGTTTGCCTTTGTTGGTTTTAGCTGGAATGTAAGAAGCATTCACTAACGGCGAAGACATCCGTCCGAATTCTTTCATCAAACTCTGAGTCGTGGCAGCTAAGAACTCAACTCGCTCTCTCAGACTAGAAAACTCATCAGTATGTCGTGGTGGAGCAGTAGTACGTCGTGTCCGACCCATGCTATAGCAAGTTTCCCTAAGGTGGCCTTTTCTTTTGCAATAAGTACAAAAGAGCTCAGTCAAAGGCGGACCTTGGTTTGCTTTTCTTGGTCGAACTCTCCTTCGAGGTTTTTTACGGTGACCATAAGGAGTTGTAGTAAACTCAGGAACTGGTCCAGGTGCAATTTGGGACGTGGAGGCACCATCATATCCAATTCCTTGACGATCACCAAAACCTAAAGCGGGGCCGAGGAGCATCTTTCCCATCTTCCCAGATCTGTCCTCGATTTGTACCTTGACTTCCCGTGCTTTCTCAAGATCATGAGTCAGCTGGGAAACAAGGGCTTCAAGTTTCTTCCGAGTCTCCACGGAGGAATGGAGCTGACTCGTAAGACTAGCCACTTGCTTGATCAAGTCCCCTCTCTCTTTCTCTAGAGTACTCTCTCTCTCTCTAAATAAATTCTCATTCTCGACACAGGTAGATTCTCTCTCTCTCAGGGCGGTGCAGGTAGAGAACTCTCTTTCTCTCGCTTTCCTTAAATCTTCCTCTAGGCAAGTGATCTTAAGAACTAACGCTTTGTTACGCTTTTTAGTTTTAAAAGACTCAGAATATAACTCAGCGTAGGCGCGTTGTATATCACTCTCGCTCTCACTTGTGTCATCATCCCCCTCACTCACATCGATCTCACTGTCGAGGTGTCCCTGTGAAGCATCATCCTCATCGTCGTGAGGAGAACTAGGAGTGCTCACTTGGCTGGCCATGAATGCGGTGAAGTTACACTCATGCGGTGACTCATCTCCAGAATCCACCGTCTCGACCTCACTGTCGTCACTAAGGGTAGTATTAAGGACAACTTTCCCTTTCTCTCTATTCAGACGATTGGCACACTCAAAAGCTCTATGACCCCTACCATCACACTCAAAACATCTCTCACTTTCTTTCAGAGAAGGATTTTTGGAAACTTTTTCATTTTTTTTTTCAAACTTATTTTTCTCAAATTTCTTTTTATCTTTAAAATTGCCATTTTTCTTAAATTTGAGAATCCTCTTGATTTTTTTTGCGAAAAGAGCCAAATCATCTAAGTCAAAATCGCACTCAGAATCTGACGTGTCAGTCTCTCTCTTTCTAGATGACTCTACCCTCTTTCTAGCTGACCCCTCACTCCTTCTCTCTTGGGCTTTAAGAGCAATTCCCTTATCTTTAGATTTAGCATTTTTAGGGAACATATCAATTTCATAAGTTTGCAAATCTCCTACAAGTTCTTCCAATTTTAGCGTATTTAAATTACCCATAGAATTTAGCACAGTGACTTTAGGGATAAAACGCTTAGGCAAAGAACGAAGAATCTTTTTAACAACTCTAGCATTCGGAATTTGTTCACCAAGATTAAAACTAGTATTCACAATGTCAGAAAGTCTAGCATAAAATTCATCAAAGCATTCAGAATCATGCATGGTGATTGTTTCAAATTGAGTTGTCAAGTTTTGCAACTTAGACTCTTTCACAACATTAGTTCCTTCATGGGTGAGTTGTAAAACATCCCATGCCTCTTTTGACGTGGTACACGTCATTATGCGTTTGAACTCATCAGGTGTGACAGACCCAGAAATAGCACTTAGACCCTTAGAATTAAAAGATGACCATTTAATTTCTTCATCAGACCAAGAAATGTCAGGTTTCAAGTTGGTCACATTATCAACAGTCACGGTGGGAGGAGTCCACCCTCATTCAACCAAAATCCAGACACGTTCATCAATGGCTTTTAAAGCCGACCTCATACGGGCTTTCCAATAAGCATAATTTGTCCCGTCAAAAACAGGCATTTTATAATATGACTTCTCCATTTGAACACGCACTTTTTCAAAAATCAATTTTTTTAGAAAATTGATATTTTAGAAAAATTTTGCGGAAAAAAAAAGGAATACGCGATAGATTAGCGTAACCTGCTCTGATACCAATTTGAGAAACGTGTGTGCTCGCGTTCAAATGATCAAACCATATATAAAACCCTTTTAACACAAACAAACCCTAAACATGTAGCAGTATGTGATTGAATAAATAGATAATCTACGCAAGAACATTCAAACACATGCAATTAAGGAAAAATCCCCCTCAGGGGCAAAACCATTTATTTTCACTATAATTTGTAAGAGAACGGCTTACAATCGGATTACAATGAAAATACAAGTTGACTAAGAATTACCCTCGGGTATCGGATTCTGTAGTCGCGGCTGGAATTATCCCTTTCCAGTAGGGCTGTAATGAATAAGAAGAATAGTCTCCTCCACAAGGGTTGAACAAACCAAAGTTGTGTTCTTGGGTTGCAAAAGGATTCACAAAGGTTTGGCAATGATGTGTGAATCAAAACATGAGTCTTGGGACTCAAAAATATGAAGACTAGATGTATTTGGACTCTCAAATTCGTCTCCTAAAGTCTTGCAAAACAACTCCCCCGAAGTTGGTATTTATAGGAAAAAATATGAAGAGTCCCACGTTCTTAAAACTCTAAAATTCTATCCAGTGTACAAAAAAAACAGCATTCTTTAAGGAATTTTCTCTATCTTCAAAAGGTCATAACTCCTTCATCGTAGCTCGGATTGAGGTGCCGTTTTTTCCAGTATCTTCGTTGCGGCGAGCTCTTCAACTTTCTAGTTGAGCAGACCTCCGAACTATGGATGTGAAATTACGAAAATGCCCTTGAACTCTCCTATTATGCCTTTTTTTCACTGTTTTGACTTCCCTTGCGTACCACTTGCATTAAGTCCCTAAAATCTTGGAACGTGAAGTCATTGAGGCAGATGTGGGACATATTAGTGGAGATAATGCATGCTTGATTCCCGGAATTCGGATAGAGGCCGTCATGTGAGATCGTGAGGAGACGTGCCAAATGTAGCGGCGTACGACATAAATAAATGAAACATTTCGGACATGTGAAAAATGTCCTTACAATAAAGTATAGTGGACACAGTAAATTATCCTGTTAGAATGTAGATGTTGGTAGTCATTTTTTTTTAAGTGGTGTTGGTTTATTTCTCACAAAGACAATCTGTAGTTTACTGCATATATATAGTGAATGTTATTTTATACATGGTGCGAAACAGTTGATGTTCATAGTAATTTGTAATGACTATAACAGAATTAGTATTGTTGTATGCGTACATGATTTCTTTGAATACATACTGTACTTGTTCCCGTCAACATAATATATAACTTTTACCTTCTTGTATATGGTTTTGCAGGTATAAAAATAAAAGGCCGCAAGTGTAAAACCATCACTTAAACATGGGCGAAGGTGCTAAACAATACCGTTCTAACTTGGTTGCATTACGTGATTTGCTGTCAGATATGGAGATACGAGATGGGATGAAAGAACGACTAAGAAAAACTCCATTCTGGGCACTGTTTAACACATTAATAACAACGAAGTTCGATAGGTCATTTATTAGTAAATACGAAAAAAATGTTGAACTGCTGATCCGTGCTTACACCGGTGCGGACGGAGTTTTCAGAATTGGCGGTAAGGAATTACAATTTACCGCGAGAGACATATCATTGATATTCGGTATACCGTTCAGGTTTAGTTCATACAAAATACCGTCATACGGTAGAAAACCGGATAGCCCTTTTGTATGTAAGTGGTTTCGAAATGTGGATGGGATGGTTCAAGCGTCCAACATTAGGAATGCTGCGATAGAGGCGTCGATGTTAATAACAAATTCTGGGTACGTCGACGCTGCAAAGCTAGTGTGCCTTTACACGTTTTGTACATTGTTTTTCCCGACTTCTGGAGTATTCGTCAAATGGAGTTTTATGGATTGTATATCTAGAATGGATGAAATTGGGAATTACAATTGGCCGGTGTTGATTTACGACTACTTGATAGCGTCACTTGATAAAAATCACACCAGCCCCTACAAATGCTACGGATGTGTCATTAGCTTGTTGGTAATAACCTCTAAACTTGTATATATATTAGATTTTATAATAAATATTATATTAATTGCAACACATTGGTATTGTTTACTTGAATTCAGTACTGGTTTTGCGAGAGAACAAATGTTATTGAACCAGTTGATATCAACTTGTACCCCCGATTCATGAAGTGGGATCTTGCAAAATTGAGCTCGGTACTAGCAGATGACATCGTTCTACGCGAACATGTGGAACTACAGGTATTGTGATTGTGTACATATTACATGGAATTTCAGTTCATCATCTGCGCATGACAAATTAATATATTGAATGTTTTGTGTGATGCAGTTTAGTTATGCTTCATATATTTGTAAACTATATAGTTATTGTAAACAGGGGAGTACTTACTTTGTGATCATGTGTGTGTAAATTGATATCAATATCCCACTTTTTTTATACGATGACATGCATGTTTATTGTTTCGGTCTACCAAAAAGTAAAGTTTACTGCTACATTGGTGAGCATGTAATTGTAAAGAGTAAAGTTTACTGATACATTACTGTTTAGGTACACTAACATGGTGACCATAATTCTTCATTCTTATGACATTTATCTTCAGATAAGAAATATGTTTTTTGATGCAGAGTTAGTACAGTAAAGTTAACTGTTGACAAACGTTTGTTCTGTAACGCGGCTTATAATATTACATACTTTATATGGCTATGTTTATGTCCTAATGTATTAACAACTTTGCCTGATAACTATATTGTATGTGAACAGATTAAGCTTGGAAGGATTCACAAAACGGAGATCGAGGAAGAGGTTTTGGGTGAAGACATTGACTCTGATCCGGAGGACTATATGTTGATTGACAATTTGTACGACGCGGGTTACACATATGAAGACATCCCATCCAGTAGCACTAATGCGGATGGTGATGGTACTCCGGAAGAATCACCCAATAAGCAAGACGATCACGTGTTGAAAAAATTAAAAGAGATGGAAGTTGAAGTTCAACATTTGCAAAGGTTGTGCAGTGATAAAGATGTTTTGTGCAAGAAATTATCCGACGAACTTTCGGATATGAATAAGGATATGGAGGAAATATAAGTGGCTAAGCAAGAGACCTTTGAGAAATTGAAAATCGAAATTGAATTACTTGAAAAGAAAGTTAAGTTAATGGAAGAGAAGGAGAACAATGAGGTTAGGAGATTGAAGGAGGAGTTGGCAAGGGCAACGGAGCAAATTGAAGAACTAGTTGCTCAGAAGGTTGAGGCAGAGATATTCCGAGAGCAAAGCCATAAGACGACTACTTCTCCTTCTAATGTTCGTGACAGCAAACAAAAATCTAATGAGGAAATTGCAAATATGCACGATGTGACACCAAGTCATATTCAACAACTCGTGAGTTCAATGGTTCGACGATTAAAGAACAAAGACGATAGGAAGGAAAAGAAGTCTGATGTGTTTGTCTACCAACCACAAGTTAGGGGTAGGTTGAAGAGAAGAGCTTCCAAACCTTCCAAACAAAGCCCAACAAAGAAGAAAGCAAAGAATGAGGATGTCATAGATGTCGAAATTGAGGAGAAGAGGTTGACACCCAAAATAAAAGTAACGAAGTTGAAGCGAAACGTTTTGACAAGGAGAGGGGTTGTTGCTAAGTATCTTTCTGAGTCGACACTTCAAACGATAAAGTCATGGAAGAACGACGAATACGGGTATTAGTTAGTTTATATTATCATACGCATTTAATTCCAGTATGCATATATTAGATGTAAAATGTTATACAGTAAATGTTACTGTATGCAATGTAACATTTAATATATGTTGAATACAAAATGAAATAGTTTTCTAAATATTGACAACTATTTACGTATAAATTCAAATTTACAACCGACGTAACGGTGTAAGGACATTTTTGTCCAACATACTTGTATATGTCATTAGCCTTAACACTGTTGCAAAGATTCAAAGTCCATTCATCATCAACGGAATCCGAAGATCAAAAGAAAGGAAGAATTCAGAAATCCAGTCAGCCGGATCGGTCCGCCCCTAACTAAAACGAACCGATCCGCATCGGACCGATCCGCCCAGACCCGGACCGATCCGCCTTGTATAAATCCAGAGAGCCCCGGATCGAATGAGAACCGAAGCTGCCTCAAATAAAAAGAACCGATCCGCATCGGACCGATCCGCCTAAGGTCCGGACCGGTCCGCCCTGGATAGAATTTCCCAGATCGTGATTCAGATTTTTTAGGGTTTTGATCCCTTATTTAAACCACGATCAGCAGTTGGTTTACACAAGACTTTCACACGATTATCAGAGCATATCAACCCTAAAGTCTTCACCTATTGAGTCCTATGATTCTAGGTTTTTAGATTCACACATCTTCCATATTTTTGTGAATCAAATTTGGTAACCCAAGAACACCATTCTGTTGTTCAACCCTTGTGAAGTGGACCGTTCCTTCCTCTTCATTGCAGCCCTACTGGACAGGGATAGTTCCAGCCGCCACCCCTACTGGAAAGGGTTTCTTCCAGCCGCGACTACAGAATCCGATACCCGAGGGTAATTCTTAGTCAACCTGTATTTCATTGTAATCCGATTGTAAACCGTCTTTTACAAATTATAGTGATATACAAATGGTTTTGCCCCTGTGGGGGATTTTTCCTTAAACTTTGTGTGTTGAATATCTTGTGCATGATTTCATATTGTTTCAATCACACCTAGTTGCATGCTTAGGGTTAATTTGGGTTAAAATTGGTGTTTATTATATTATTTCTTATTTGAACGCAAGCGCCAACTCTTTCAAATTGGTATCAGAGCAGGTTACGCCATTCTATTGCGTATTCCTTACTTCCGCAAAATTTTTCTAAAGATATCAATTTCTGAAATAAATTGATTTTTGAAAAGAGCGTGTTCAAATGGAGAAGTCATATTATAAAATGCCTATTTTTGACTGGTCGAATTATGCCTATTGGAAAGCCCGTATGAGGTCGGCTTTAAAAGCCATTGACGAACGTGTCTGGATTTTGGTTGAACGAGGATGGACTCCTCCAACCGTGACTGTTGATAATGTGACCAACTTGAAACCTGACATCACTTGGACTGATGATGAATTTAAATGGTCGTCTTTTAACTCTAAAGGTCTAAGTGCTATTTCTGGGTCTGTCACTCCTGATGAGTTCAAACGCATAATGACGTGCACCACGTCAAAAGAAGCATGGGATATTTTGCAACTTACCCATGAAGGAACGAATGCTGTTAAAGAGTCAAAATTACAAAATTTAACAACTCAATTTGAAACCATCACCATGCATGAAAATGAATGTTTTGATGAATTTTATGCTAGGCTTTCTGACATTGTTAATACTAGCTATAATCTTGGTGAACATATTCCAAATGCTAGGGTTGTTAAAAAGATTCTTCGTTCCCTTCCTAAGCGCTTTATACCTAAAGTCACTGTGCTGAATTCCTTGGGTAATTTAAATACTCTAAAATTGGAAGAACTGGTAGGAGATTTACAAACTTATGAAATAGACATGTTTCCTAAATCTGCCAAGCCAAAAGATAAGGGAATTGCCCTTAAAGCCCAAGAGAGAAAAAGTGAGGGGTCGGCAAGAAAGAGAGTCGAGTCGTCTAGAAATATAGAAACTTCTGATTCTGAATGTGAGTTTGACCTAGATGATTTGGCACTTTTTGCAAAAAATTTCAAGAAAATTCTGAAATTTAAGAAAAATGGGAATTTCAAAGATAAAAAGAATTTTCAGAAAAATAAGTTTGAAAAGAAAGATTTCAAAGAACCCCCTAAAGACAGTGAGAGGTGTTTTGAGTGCGACGGTAAGGGACACAGAGCGTTTGAGTGTGCCACTCGTCTGAATAGGGAAAAGGGTAAAGCTGTCATAAATGCTACCCTCAGTGACGACAGTGAGGTCGAGTCGGTGGACTCGGGAGATGAGTCACCGCATGAGCGTAACTTCACCGCGTTCATGGCTAGTCATGTGAGTACTGCTAGTGCATCTCACGATGATGAGATTGCTACCTCACAGGGACACCTCGACAGCGAGAGCGAAGAGAGTGAGGGAGAGGAGGAAGGTAGTGAGGACGAGAGTAACCTTCAACGCGCGTACGCTGAGTTGTATAATGAATCATTTAAAACTAAAAAGCGTAACAAAGCCCTAGTGCTTAGGATCACCGCGTTAGAAGAAGAGTTAGAAGAGACGAGAGAGAGAGAGTCCTCCACCTGCACTGCCATGAGAGAGAGTGAGTCTGCCTGGGTTAGTAAAGAGAATTTACTTAGAGAGAGAGAGAGCAGTTTTGAGAAAGAGAAAGCGGACTTGACTAAACAAGTGGCTAGTCTTACGAGTGAGCTCCATTCCTCCCTGGAGACTCAGAAGAAACTTGAAGCCCTTGTTGCCCAGCTTACTCATGACCTTGAGAGAGCTAGGAAAGTCAAGGTACAAATCGAGGACAGATCTGGGAAGATGGGAAAGATGCTCCTCGGTCCCGCTTTAGGTTTTGGTGACCGGCAAGGAATAGGTTTTGATGGTGCCTCCACGTCTCAAATTGCACCCGGACCAATTCCTGAGTTTACTACGACTCCTTATGGCCGTCATAAAAAACCAAGAAGGAGAGTTCGACCAAGAAAAGCAAACCAAGGTTCTCCTAATATTGTGCCCTTTTGCTCCCATTGCAAAAGAAATGGACACCTTAGGGATGATTGCTATAAGTTGGGTCGGACACGACGTACGGTTGCTCCACCACTTCAGACTGATGAGTTTGCCAGTCTGAGAGAGCGTGTTGAGTTTCTAGCCGCCACATCTCAGAGCTTGATGGAGGAATTCCGACGGATGACCTTACCATCAATGAATGCGCCCCGCATTCCGGCTAAAACCAACAACAACAAGGGAATACTAAAAGGTACCTACTCTTGGGTTCCTAAGAAAGAGAAAAAGGCCCTTGTTGTCCATGTCGCTCTCAAAGCCCATAATACCTCACAGTGGTATTTTGACAGTGGTTGCTCCAGACATATGACAGGTGATACCTCATATTTTACCCATCTTGAGGATTATAATGATGGGAGAGTCACCTTTGGAGATGGTAGCAAATCTAGCATAGTAGGACGAGGTACAGTAGATTTACCAGGATTTCCAAAGCTAGAGAACGTGCTGTACGTCAAAGGTTTGAAAGCAAACCTTATTAGCATCAGCCAGCTGTGCGACGATGACTTTGCAGTGAAGTTTGACCGGAAAACTTGTAAGGTCTATGATCAAGCCGGTAAACTATTAGTGCAAGGGGTGAGGACAGAAGATAACTGTTATGGGACTGAGCCCAAATCCTCACTTGTCTGCAACAGCGCCACGATCACTCTTATGGATCTGTGGCACCAACGTCTAGGTCATGTGAACGTCAGAGACTTATCTCGTTTAGTCAAAAAGGACCTAGTACGTGGCTTACCTTCACTTGGAAAGCCAACTTCCATGATTTGTGGACCCTGTCAGTTGGGGAAACAAATCCGTAGCCCGCATAGGAAGTTGAATTCCATTACCACCTCCCGTGCTCTTGAGTTGATTCACATGGATCTTATGGGTCCTACTCGCACGGAGAGTCTAGGTGGTAAGAGATACATTCTCGTGATGGTAGACGATTTCTCTAGATACTCCATTGTAGGTTTTCTAAGAGAGAAATCTGATGCTGTAGAATTTTTAACGACTAAGTGCCGTGTCCTGCAAAATCAACACGGGGTCACTATTAACAGAATACGTAGTGACAATGGCACTGAATTTAAGGAAGCAAAGGTGGATCTGTACTGTGATAGCCTTGGGATCAAACATGAGTTTTCTGCTGTGAGAACTCCTCAGCAAAATGGGATTGTTGAGAGAAAGAATAGAACGATCCAAGAGATGGCTAGATCTATGCTTCTAGGTCGTAAAATTTCTAGGATATTTTGGGCAGAGGCAGTGTCTACTGCATGCCATACGGTGAATAGGGTGTATCTGCGTCCACATACACTTCACACGCCTTATGAGTTGTGGACTGGCAAGAAGCCCAACCTAACATATTTCCGTGTTTTTGGGAGCAAATGCTACATCCTACGGGATAGAGAGCAATTAGGAAAGTTCGACTCCCGGAGCGACGAGGGAATATTTCTAGGATATTCATCGAACAGTAGAGCGTACCGGGTTTTTAACCTGAAGAGCTCTAAGGTTATGGAATCAATAAACGTCACCGTGCAAGATGATGAACCTCCGACGGTTATTGATCCCAACCTTCAGTGTGAGGATGAGGATTGTTCTGACAGTGATTTACCTGTTCCTCTCCCACACTCTGTGGACCCTATTCCTGTTTTAGGGGACACACCTGCTTGGGTCCGCAAGAGTCATGATCCTTCAGCCATTATTGGCGATCCCACTCTAGGGGTCAAGACTCGTGCTCAACTACAAAACGTTGTTAGTCATCATTGCTACACGTCCAAAGTCGAGCCCAAGAACCACAAAGAAGCACTCAAAGATGAACACTGGATATCTGCTATGCAGGATGAGTTGCTTCAGTTTAAGAAGAACAATGTCTGGGAACTTGTCCCCCGACCTAGTGATACTAATGTTATTGGTACCCAGTGGATTTTCAAGAATAAAATGGATGAAAATGGTACCATAATCAGAAATAAGGCTAGGTTGGTCGCTCAAGGCTACACACAGATAGAGGGTGTAGACTTTGGGGAGACATTTGCTCCTGTTGCGAGGCTTGAGTCCGTCCGTTTACTACTCGCCATCGCATGTCATCTGCACTTCAAAGTATATCATATGGATGTCAAGAGTGCCTTTCTGAATGGCATTCTACAGGAAGAGGTTTTTGTGGAACAACCAAAAGGGTTTGAAGACCCTAAGCACCCTGATCACGTCTACTATCTGAGGAAAGCCTTGTATGGTTTGAAGCAAGCACCCTGTGCTTGGTACGAGAGGCTTACTTCCTATCTCTTAGCCCGTGGCTTCAAGAGAGGGGGAGTTGATATGACGTTGTTCGTCAGGAGAGATGACGGTGCTATCTTGGTTGCCCAAGTCTATGTGGACGACATAGTCTTTGGATCCACATGCTCCCAGCATGCTCATCACTTTGAGGAGGAGATGAAAAGTGAGTTTGATATGAGCATGGTAGGTGAGCTTACATTCTTCCTTGGTCTCCAGGTTCGTGAGCTAGAGGATGGGGTGTTCATCTCCCAATCCAAGTATGCTAGAGACCTAGTGAAGAAATTTGGTTTAGACTCCGCTAAGCATGCTCGTACACCTATGAGTACCTCTACCAAGCTTAGTAAGGACACTTCAGGCAAGGACGTAGAGCAAACCTTGTATCGGAGTATGATAGGCAGTCTCCTCTACTTGACTGCTAGTCGTCCCGACATTGCCTTTAGTGTTGGAGTCTGTGCGCGCTATCAGGCGTCTCCTAAAGAGTCACACTTACTCGCTCTAAAACGTATTATCAAATACGTAAGTGGGACTCTCTCATACGGTATTTGGTATTCCTTTGATACCGATGACCGTCTGTCCGCCTATTCGGATGCCGATTGGGCCGGGGACGTAGATGGATGTAAGAGCACTTCGGGTGGGTGTTTCTACTTTGGTTCTGCTCTTGTCTCTTGGTTGAGCAAGAAGCAAAACTCCATCTCGTTGTCCACTGCGGAGGCTGAGTACATCGCCGCCGGGAGTTGTTGCACGCAACTCATGTGGATGAAGCAAATGTTGGAGGATTATGGGATTTCACAGGACACCATGACCATTTCCTGTGATAACACGAGCGCGATACACATATCCCGCAATCCTGTCCAACATTCGCGCACAAAGCACATCAGGTTACGCGAGCACTTTATACGTCAGTTAGTTGAGGAGAAGGTTGTAACCCTGAGTTTTGTTCCTACCGACCGTCAGTTAGCCGATATTTTCACGAAACCTTTAGATGCCCTTAGATTTGAGAGTCTTAGGATGTCTTTGGGGATTTGCACAGTTGACTGAGGGGTTGGTCTATGTCTAGAATAAGATGCTTCTTCATGATCATATCATATGCTTCCTATTGCTAGTCTGTTTATATGTACTATTCTTTGTTGTACAGCTTTCCTTTACTCTTTTTGCTGTTTATATTGATTTTGAAAAATACAAAAAGATTTTTTTTGAAAAATTTGAGAAAAGCACAAAAAGATTTTATTTTAATAAATTTTTTGAAAAAGACCAAAAAGAGATTTGCCTTTTATGGATGAGCATTTAAGATAGCCAAGTCACAACTTCATTCCATATATCCATGTGACTGTTTGATAGAGATTTGAGAGGCTACATCATTTCATCCATGTGCTTAACATTGATTGGAGTCCTTGAGATGTAATTAGTGATATTTCCTACATGCTTGACTCCTATATCCTTTATTGCACACATGCACTGCTATATTTGATTATTGCACTTGTCAATCTCATGTTGGCTTGAGTGTTTCCATCTCAATCCTGTCTATACAATGTATAAAATGCGATAAACCTTGACAAGATTGGATTGCATGTAAAAACCGTTTTGGTGAGACTGTGTGATAATTTTCATAACGGGGAGGGGCTGCGAAAGTTGATTTTTATCCTTTGCGCAAAAGCCACCGTTAAAAAGGACCTAAAAAATGGAGGAATTGTAATATCCGAGGTCCTAAGAGGTTAAAAGAGCCCGAAAAAATTGATAAGGCAATAAAAAGCAATACATGCCATATATGGGCCATTTAGGTTTCACCATCAATTCTCCAAAGTTTGAGAATTTAGTATACCTCTATTCAAAATATATATCCGAGGGAGTTTGGTTGGAGAATATAAACGGGTTTGCACTTCCTTGAAAGTCCTGAAAAAGCATAAAATCATTTTGGACGTTATTGGTGTGAAAATCATTTTGAGCTTTAATTTGTTGATTTGATTGAGTCAATATCTTATAATGTCACTCTTTTACACCAAAGGAAGCATTTGAGTTCATTCGCTAGGAATATCCAATATTCATCGTGCTCATATGTCATGTTTGTATGCATTGATTTTCCTATCGAATTTGATCACACCACTTCATTTACGCTATCATTGACTTGGTTGCTTTCTGTTTATTCATGGTGTGTTCTTATCCTAGTGACACCCCGCACTTGCTTATTTGATTTATTTCTCTAATTTGTCCATTTGGGGACATCATAAAAAGGGGGAGAAAGAATTATCATATTATGGGGGAGTTTGAATTCTGGGGGAGTTTTTGAGATGTTGCTTATATTTTTATCATATATTGATATCCATGTTATCTCATTTCAAACTCGATATGTCACGTGGTATTTGCTTTATCTCATGTGTGTAGGTATATCCTTGATAATCCCATGATGCACACCCTGCTGAGAAAAGCATTGAGATTTCTGATCTGAAGATTTGCAGAACAAACGATGCAGCCTTTATCATTTGTACCTCTTTCAGTTTTGGGTTCATGGAAGGGTAGATTTGTATAGGCATTGTTCATACTTGATAATTCGGATTTTTTATGTTTGTTCCGGCATAGACATAGGGGGAGATTTGTAAGGACATTTTTGTCCAACATACTTGTATATGTCATTAGCCGTAACACCGTTGCAAAGATTCAAAGTCCATTCATCATCAACGGAATTCGAAGATCAAAAGAAAGGAAGAATTCAGAAATCCAGTCAGCCGGACCGGTCCGCCCCTAACTAAAACGAACCGATCCGCATCGGACCGATCCGCCCAGACCCGGACCGATCCGCCTTGTATAAATCCAGAGAGCCCCGGATCGAATGAGAACCGAAGCTGCCTCAAATAAAAAGAACCGATCCGCATCGGACCGATCCGCCTAAGGTCCGGACCGGTCCGCCCTGGATAGAATTTCCCAGATCGTGATTCAGATTTTTTAGGGTTTTGATCCCTTATTTAAACCACGATCAGCAGTTGGTTTACACAAGACTTTCACACGATTATCAGAGCATATCAACCCTAAAGTCTTCACCTATTGAGTCCTATGATTCTAGGTTTTTAGATTCACACATCTTCCATATTTTTGTGAATCAAATTTGGTAACCCAAGAACACCATTCTGTTGTTCAACCCTTGTGAAGTGGACCGTTCCTTCCTCTTCATTGCAGCCCTACTGGACAGGGATAGTTCCAGCCGCCACCCCTACTGGAAAGGGTTTCTTCCAGCCGCGACTACAGAATCCGATACCCGAGGGTAATTCTTAGTCAACCTGTATTTCATTGTAATCCGATTGTAAACCGTCTTTTACAAATTATAGTGATATACAAATGGTTTTGCCCCTGTGGGGGATTTTTCCTTAAACTTTGTGTGTTGAATATCTTGTGCATGATTTCATATTGTTTCAATCACACCTAGTTGCATGCTTAGGGTTAATTTGGGTTAAAATTGGTGTTTATTATATTATTTCTTATTTGAACGCAAGCGCCAACTCTTTCAAACGGTGTCCAGTGTTTGTGATTAATTTAAGTTTGTAAGTTAATTACGGATATATACCTATGAACGCAAATTGCCAACCGAAGTAATGTTATATCCAGTACACTGTTTAACGTGTTTTTTGTTGTGTTATTGAAGGGAAATTGTTTGCTTCGGTGGGGACCTCGGATATTCTGTTTTTCGTAAAGATATCTTTGAAGTAATAACCGAAAAGTGTATCGGAACAAATGTGGGTAATCGAATAGCTTTCATTTATTCAATTATGTCATTCCGTTCCATATGGTGACATTCGTAAAAGCATGTAACAAAAATAATATGAAGGTATATACTATTAATTTGGATAATATGTTTTTATAGGTGGTTGATGCATACACGGATATTTTGGATAAGGAGCTCGTTGCCTATGCATCAACACTTCCAGATGATAATTTATTCGATCGTTCTGTGTTCTTCTCTAGCATGTGTTGGGTGAGTTTTTATTTGCAAATTTGTATGTATTGATGTCTAGAATATAATTATTGTATATATCATGCAGTAAACGTTACTATTTAGTAGAGTTACATATATAAATGAGTAACATATCAAAAATAGGATGGGTCATAGTAATGTTTACTGTATGACCTATTTCAGAATTGTTATGCATAGTTGACTTACAACTCTAAAAGTCTGATATGCATTCGTAACTTTAACATATCTCATACAGTAAAGTTTACTGCTTTAGCTGTTACAGCCTATAGTGCTGTACATGAGTAATTTACTTGCATACTAAACGTGAGATATGGCATTTATAATTTTTACATATCGCAAACAGTGAAGTTTACTGTATAAGATGTTTTGTTTTTGTACATGCATAAGTTAATTGCCTATCTCATACACTAAACTTTATTGTGTAGTTGACCTACATAGTTAAATGACGTACATATCTCATATTATCACACCTGCTTTTCTGTAATGTGCAGCCCATGATTCGTGACAAAATGGATGGGTTGCGTAAGTTCTTTATCGATATGAAACTTGAGATAGCTCCAAGGGCGACGCGGTGGTATTTCTTTCCCATAATTTCGGCCTCGTCACGGAAAAGCAGAGAGGGGTACCACTTCCATCTTATGGTTCTCGACACACACGAGGGATGTTGGAAGCACTACAATCCCCTCATACCTAGGGATGGGATGGAGGACTTGTACCTATCCGATGCCCATATATTAGTAAGTACTATTAACGCATTTCAATTTTCAATACATAAGATAACATACCTAACATATCATACATTTCAGTTTACTGTTAAACATTGCATCATTGTAACGTTATTTTTTTAGTACGAACTGTCGATTGTAACATTAATAAGCTGCTTGTTTATTTCATACACAATCACATGCATCCTAGTAAGGTTGTATTGACATACAAATTTTGTTTATGATGATAATATTACACGGTAAATTTTAATGTCACGAGCAATTTTGTTTTATGACATTTATAAAACTTATTCGTCAAATAAGTTTGTATTATTGCGTTGATTATACGTACAGAATTTAGTGTCAAATCGTATTCATAATCTTAAATCTATCATAATCGCATTACATTCGTGCAGAAAGAACATGTGGAAATGAAACTCGTACAAACTAAAAACAAAGATAAAGAAGATGTCGACAATCAAGGGATATCACATCCGTATCCGGCGACACAAGATTTTTTTCATCCAGTGTATCAAGTTCGTGATTGTCCGCAACAAAGCCAGGGAACGTAATACTTCTTCATAATATTCCCAATCTTTATAATGGTTTTCCCACAAGATCATTGTATTAATTATTCAATATATTTTTTCAGGGTTGATTGCGGAGTTGCAATTTGCTATTACATGTCAAAGCTCTCAAAATCATGTGACATTCCTCCGGAAATGAGCAGAGAGACTATGCGAGAATACAGGGCGCATTTGGTCGAGCGTATTTTGAACCATATTCCACCAAAAACAGACTGATAGAGACCAGGAATCATTCACATTTGGAATTGCAAACTCATAATACGTGTTAATTCGTTGATGTCCATAAAATGTGGTGCTGGGATGTTTTTTTGGGGTTTTAATTAGGTTCTAAGTTGATTTTGTGAATGACCACGCAACATTGTAGTTTTGGTATATAGACAGGCCGTGCATGCACGATGTGCATCAGGTCTAACAGTAAAGTTTACTGTATGACCTGTTTCAACCTTTCCATGGCTAATTGACTTATGTATGTCATACAACAAACGTTACTGTTAGACTTGCTGGACATGGTGCATGCACGACTTGACTAGATATGGACTCATTATATTGTAGTGCTGCACGATGTGTATCCAACGGTCATTGCGTATTACGATTATGTGAAGTTGAATTATAAATTTTGTTTACATTCAATAATTGTTGAGATGTACATGAATGGGCATGCGTGACTCGTGAAAATTCAAGTTTATTTGAAGAAGGGAATCATGTAACCATTTTGTGATTGGGAGGTGACGAGCATCACGTACAAAATAATTAAAGCACTAAGATACAATCAAGACATACGTTTGTTGAACGTTACTTCGTCACGTGTGTATGCTAAAGTACGAATAATTCAATGATTTTCTCCACTCAATTTGATATGCATCCCAGATAACTTGCCACACAAATTACATTTCATGTGTTGCAAACAATATATATGATGTGATTCGGGTAAAACTTATGGAACCGTCTACAGCAACCCACTTTTATGATCCGAAAAACACGGGTAAACCATTTAGGTATCAAGTGCACATTCGAAAAACGCATCATGAACCATTTCCTTTTATCATCATTCTCCAGAATCAACAACAAATAATGTGATACGAAACATTGCCTATAAAATAAGACAATCGTTAAACCGTACAAATAATTAAAATAACTTCCTTGAGTTTTGTAGAAATAAATATTTCTACTTAGCATAGCATAAGTTTATTTTTTGAATGACCACACAACATTGTAGTGTCGGTATCTAGACATGTCGTGCATGCACGATGTGCATCAGGTCTAACAGTAAAGTTTACTGTATGACCTGTTTCAACTTTTCCATGGCTAATTGACTTACGTATATCATACAGCAAACGTTACTGTTAGACTTGCTGGACATGGTGCATGCACGACGTGACTAGATAACTGACTCATTATATTGTAGTGCTGCACGATGTGTATCCAACGTTCATTGAGTATTTACGACTATGTGAATTTGAATTGTTAATTTTGTTTACATTCAAAAATGGTTGAGAAGTAGACGAATGGGCATGCGTGACTCGTGAAAATTCAAGTTTATTGGAAGAAGGGAATCATGTAATCATTTTGTGATTGGGAGGTGACGAGCGTCACGTATAAAAGAATTAAAGCAATAAGATACAATCAAGACATACATTTGTTGAACGTTACTTCGTCACCTCCCAATCACAAGTTGGCAGTAAGATACAATCAAGACATACGTTAGCATATCATAAGTTGATTTTCTGAATGACCACGTAACATTGTACTGTATGTATCTAGACATGTCGCAAATGAACGCCGTGAAGCAGGTCTAACAAGAATGTTTACTGTATGATCTGTTTACACTTCCATGGCTAATTTACTTACATATGTCATACAGCAAACATTCTGGTTAGACCTGCTTCACGGCGTTCATTTACGATATGTCTAGATGACTCACGAAGTCTATATTGCTGCTGCGTGACGTTTATTCAATGGTCATTGAATATTTCTGATTATTTGAAGTCAATTTGTTAATTTTTTCTTCAATAATTATTGGTTTAGATGTCGAAGAATGGATTTTCGTGACTCATCAAAATTCAAGTTTATTGGAAAAAGGGAATCATTTACCCATTTTGTGATCTGAGTCAAATTCACATTTGTGTTGAACTGTAGGGGGCTTCGAAACCCAAAAAAAAATTATTCTCTCAATGACCAAATAACAATGATGTGCCATTTTTTAGTGATGTCGTGCATGAACGCTGTGCAGCAGGCCTAACAGTGAAGTTTAACAGATGTGCTGTTTCGCCTTACACATGACTAATTGACTTACGTATGTCACAAAGTAAACTTTACCGATTGACCTACTGCACATCGTGCATATACTACATGAATAGAAAACTCAAAAAGTATATTTTGCTTCTGAACGACGTGTATCCAACGGTCATTGAGTACTGTCAATTATGATAAGTTGATCTGGTAAATTTTACTACATTCATTAATGGTTGAGATGTCGACACATTAACATTGATGTTGAAATATCATACTACAATTACTCATTTGTAATATGTGACCATTGTATACAGTAAAATTTACTGTGCAGTTGAAAACTAATAAAACTTCATCAAATTATATATTGTAATGAAATAATCATTTAAAAATAAACTAGAATAAAAAATGCAAATACATCATAACTCCTTCAACGGTTCTACACACGTCTTCCTGTTGTGATGCCCAATTTTTTTGCACCTGCTACATGTTATAAACTCTACTTCCTCGCCCCTCGAATTAATACGTTTGGTCTTCGGTCTACCCGGAGGACGTTTAACATCTGGTGGTTTGATTATCGCATCATCAGAAGATAAGTTTACTCTATTACATGAAGGAATTGGTAATATTGCAAACCCATACGTTTTCAAGAACATATCGACTGAGAAAATCTCATCAATGTAATCCTTCAATTCGTACCCGCATCTCTGAATTACGATAAATGCATGATCACACGAAAAACCATTCAGCTGCCATTTACAACATGAGCACATCCTGTACTGCATATTAACATTATAAACTTCATCCGACCGAACCTCGAATATTAATTCAGTTGCCTTGTTCACAACCCAAGTACGACCTATCTCCAACGACTCTCTGAAACGGCGATTCATACGTGGACAAAGGTAACCGGTCCATGCTTTCGCTTCGTCTCACCTAATAGTGTTCAACTTCATAATCTTACATCTAATTGTATCTACTAAGTCTGTGATTGGGAGCTGACGAGCGTCACGTATCCAAGAGTTAACGTACTCAGCCACATTTGAATACATTTCACCATAACGTTGACCACCAAAATGTGCATTGCTCCAATGTTCATTCGATATCGTGGACAAAAATTCACGAACTCTTTGTCCTCCTTCAGCCAACAACCAAGCCATACGTTTGTTGAACGTTTCTTCATCAGGTGCATAAGCGCAAAGTACAAATATTTCAATGATTTTTTCCTTCACTTTTCTATGAATCCCAGTTAACTTGTCCCTCAAATTACATTTCAAGTGTTGCAAACAATATCCATGATGTGAATCGGGGAATACCTTTGAAACCGACTTCAGCAACCCATTGTTACGATCCGAAATAAACGTCTAAACCATTGAGGTGTCAATGATCTTCGAAAACTGAATCATGAACCATTCCCAGTTATCATCATTCTCCGAGTCAACAATGGCGAAAGCTATAGGAAACATGCCTATGACATAAGGCAACAAGAATTTTTTTTTGAATGAGATAAAATATACTGCGTGATTGATCTAGTCATGTAGTCCATGCACGCTGTGCATCATGTCTAACAGGAAAGTTCACTGTATGTTATATGTAGGTCAATTAGTCATGTAAAAGATGTTACAGGTCATACAATAAACTTTACTGTTATACCTGCTTCCTAGCGTGTATGAACAAAATAACTACATTTATCACCCATTAAATCGAATTGTTTACAACGTAAAGTACTACGCACCACCCAAACAATTACTACCCGTACATAGTTTGTTGACTGTAATCATCAATAGAAGTACAAACTGTACCATGATTTCAACATATTTGACATATTATCTACAATATGTCAAATTCAGAAAACATATTATTATCAAATCATTTAACAACTAAACATGTAGTCGATAAATCAATAATTGGAAGAATGCTAATGTAAATACCTTCATTTGCATTTTTTCCCGTCGCCGCCAATAGAATTCCTTTGTACCTGCTTTTCAAAAACGTGCCATCCAAGAATATCAAGGGTCGACAATACTTGAAACCCTCTATACATGCATGAAATGCTACGAACATCCTTTCGAATCGACCACTATCATAATTGTATTCGATCGACAAATGACTACCGGGGTTTGAATCCATAGCCGCGTCAACATACCATCTTAACTTGTCAAATGAAAGTGATTCATCGCCGAACACACATCTCTTCGCTTTTTCTACAGCCCGCCACGTCGTGTTGTATTCAAGATCATATCCATACTCATCTGAAATATATGCGACAATGTCAATGGGGCGAGTCGTATTATTTTTTCTTATGCGATTTGTTATTTTGTTAACAATTACGCCCGAAGACAAACGGCCATGTTTACGAATTCTATACGCAACTCCACACGTGTGCTCATCATAAAATTTCTTAACAGAAAAAAATCCGTTAACCGTGTCAACCCTTCCATGAACATACCAACCACATCCTGTCGATATTCTGTACTTACACACAGCGGTAACTCGTTTCAAATCATTCTTTATGTAGTTGAATTCAAATCCAACTTCTGCTGCATACTTACAAAGAACATCACGGAACTCAGTCACCCCACCTCTATATCGTTGACCAACCTTAGAAATACCGTCCGACCAACCAAATGACAACAAACGTTTAGTTGTATTACGACTTTCTTCACGCAATGCCTCATCCAAACGCTCTAAATCTGCATCTTCGAGTAAAATTTCATCATTACAATCATCGGATCTCCCTTCTCCATCACTTAGAACCACCTCCCGAGTCATTATATTGACATCCACAGTTTCAATGCCGTGTTTATGACAATACGATAACATTGTTGAAATATCCTCATCAAAATCAAGTGCACATTGAGGGTGCCCTACTAAATTATAAGACAATGCAATTTTGGCATCAGCTAAATCAATCCACCTGCTACGAATACATTCAACCAACTCCGTAACAGTAGTTCGATCTTGTAACATCTTGACAAATGTCCTATCCATATACTTGCAGAACAATGTGACAAACACTTCCATGATCACTACAACAAAAAATGAAAAGTAAGCCAAAACCTATGTAAGGTCACCTCACCATACTATGTGCTTATGTTAAGAACCTGATGTTAGTATATTCATATGAATTTGAATGTCGCATGAATATAAACAACGATGGAAACGTTTAAAATGTTTTTATATTAATTTATTGTGTGCTGAACTCTCAACCTACTTCATAGTATATATCATTCAGTAAATGTTAATGTTTGAGGTATATAAGTCAATTATTCATGTACAACCTCAAACAGGTCAGACAGTAAACCTTACTTTTATATCTGCTACACAACATGTACGCAGAAAACACTGTATAAAACAGTACTAAAGCACAAAACAGAGATTAAACGATGATGGGGAAAATCGTATTCAATCAAATCTAAAATTATCAACAAACACACCATACCCTCAAATCAAAACACATATGTGACGTACTTAGAATTATGTGTTTGTGTGGAACAAACTGTACAAACCCAAAAAATAATGTTACTAACAACACTGGAAAATCTAAGAATATATGGTCAACAAATTAAATTACTTTGTTTTCCTAATGTATGTTGCAACAATGTTCCCCAACATCGTAAATTTGTAAAAACCATAACAGAACGAGTAAAAAATAATAAATTCTGTATATACAACATCGTAAATACACCATACCCACTGCAAATGCAAGAAAACCATGTAAACACCAAAACAGAGTTGTGTAGAAGTAAGCAGTGTTTGAAAGAAACACATCAAAATTGAGATAAAGAAGACTCTTTCAAAAGCAAAAACAAAACCGAAGAAAAATGTTTCAAAAACCAAAATAAAATTGCTCTTTCATTGTAGCAGGGGATCTTACCGAAAGTGTACTAACTACCACACCACGGACAACAGCAAACAAATCCGAGTTTTATGAACCTTCATCCATAGTTTAACGAAAAATGGTAAGGGTTTTGAAACTGGACGCTTGAATGGTTGTAAGGAAAGCCATACATGATGAGTTTGCAATTTGAAAGTTGAAATTTGAAAACTCCCATAGAAATCGGAAGGAAGGAGGAAACCGTTGGTTACGAGTTCTTCGGTTTGGAATTGATGGGTTTTTCAGTCATTTCCTTGTAGTTTAACCGCAGGTTTATGTTGGATAGGACTTTAAAGGTTATAAGAAAGTCAATGGGACTTAAATGTATGTTGACCTCATAAATGGGACTTAAATATAATTTGCTCTTAAATATAAATCATGCTTAAAATTTAATTATCTAATTACTCGATTATTTATTTATTAAATGGAGCGAATTTGGATTCATATACCTCGATCCGTTAATAATATATATATATATATATATATATATATATATATATATATATATATATATATATATATATATAATGTTTTTAATTAATATATATTGTATTTAATATTATTTTAAATATATATTATAATAGTTATTCATTTCATTATCTGTTTTTGTGGAACATTTACAAAATAAATTTATGAAATAAGAGTTTAAAATAAAAATGTTGCAAATCAAGTTTAACATAAACGGATCAAATCTGAATCCGTTTAACATAAACGGATATGAATTTTAATTTTCCTGATCCGGTCTGAATCCGATCCGTTTACAGGCCTACTAGGATAGACACTACAAGAATTTTACACAAAATCTTTTCTTTTTAATCGATATGAACACAACTTGAATAATATAATTTTTTAAATTTTACATTAAATTAAATATCAATAGACATAATAATTTGAATAAAAATACGATTAACACGATTCATAATTTTGAGACGAACACGATATATCATGTCAATTTCGGATTAATTTCGTGTCGCGTCGTATTTTCATATCGTTTCTAAAATTATTAACCCTGGATTAGTCGTGTCATTTTCGGGGTAGTGTTTCTTTGCGTTTTGAGTACTAGTTTTGAGTACTCGTGTAACATGAGTTAATCGTGTTTTTTTCGGGCTTATCGGGTTATTACTGTTGTAACTAGTTATCCTGTCATCCTTAGTCAAATCAATTTTTGGGATCTTCCCTTTTATTGTTCCTAAGCCATTTTTTGGGATCTTCCTTTTTATTGTTCACGTAGTAGCTTCCTCTTATATCGTTTTTAATTTAAAATCTTCTATTATGATATTTATCTCGTATGATGCTTATTTTTTAATTCGCGGGTCCTATTTGGGAGTAGTTAGTATTCATGCGGTGGGCTCTGATCCATTGCGTTGATTAACATTTCAGGTTTAGTTGTTAGAGTAACTACCTATGATTGATTGGAGATTCGTGAAATTATAGCTAGAGTTACTTTTTATTACTTTAGCGCTTTAGATTTTCTTTCTAATCGTACTGATTATGAGACAATCATTTATGTATTTTTCATGGGTCATTAAGTTTCAGAGTTGTTTGGATATTCTAGTTGGATTATTCATTTGAGTATTATGTTATCTTTTGGAGTTGAGATTTATTTAGTGGAGTTAGCATGGTGGTGGATTTTATTGTGTGGATGTCTATATATGTTGGATTATTTTTTCAAATCATATTGATGATGCCTGGATATTGCACCACCCTTCGAGGCGTTTATGAGCTCAATTTAGTGCCAACAATGGCAGCATAGGAATATACGCACTTATAGTAGAAGGAGACGAGGAGAAGAGGAATCAACACCAGTATGTAAGTGGTTCAGCCAATCTGGCCTACATTCACTGTGCAAGTATGCGATGTGTATCGCTATATGGGGGCTCTAATGGCCACAGATACAATTTCTCAAGCTCTCTCTCTATTGTGTATTTGAACAGAGTTTTCAGCTAGGGTTGCTCAATCCGGATCCCCTCAAGGTAGAGGATGACCTCTATATATATAGTACTTAGGGGGTGTAGTGTACCCCCGTGCATGTAATATGCACATGTGTGTTAGCCTCACCAATAGGGGGAAGCCACCTGTCACTGTCACATGTAAGGAATGATGATGAAATATTCTTCCCACGTGTGGAGAATAATCTTATTACAACTGATTTGTGCCCATGTGTCCTTATCCAAATGTCAACAGATGCTCAGCCGCCATATTGGTGCATGACCTCGGCCTGGGAGAGGCCGAGCTGTAAAGGCTTGATATTCATTCAATCCGAGATGTGCCATAGGGAGTCTCGGCCTGATCTCAGCCGAGACAGTATGCTGGGGTCGGCCTCAGCCGAGGTTGGACTGATTCCATGTTGAAGATTACCAAGGCTTCTTGTCACCTCGGCCTACACTCGGCCGAGGTTGCCATACCCAGGTATATGAGAATGTTGTTGATGCCTGTGATGCGCGTAGTGTCCATTGGAGATGTAGGTGATAGTGTCGTCCTGGGCCGACCTTACTAAGGCCGAGGGCTGATATCGTGGGCCCATGGCTTATCCAGGGTCGGTCATTATCTCGGCCATCATCTCGGCCGAGGTTGGTGTCTCTAGGCCGAGGTCACACTTGGGGCATATCAATCACCCCCAGCCCCTAGTCATATATGAGGGAAGGTGACTAGGGGATTAGTACGCATCCGAGGCCTGTCTTCTTACGAACCAGTACTTGCTTGACACTTGTCCAATATTGAAGCATGCTCACTTGGTAGGCGTGTGCTGTCAGCCGCCCTTTGCTGCTCCCAAGGCAATGATGGGCCTTAGGAAATGCGCCCATGTATTTAAGGGTTTCAAAACCCTTTTCCCTCCTTCTTCTTAACTTCATCTCTCCTGTGCATGATTTCTTGCCATTTCTCTCTCTAAAGCTTCTCTAATCAACGCTCTACTGCAGAGGCTTTCGTTGGTTTTTTTTGCGAGCTTTCTTCATTTGCCTTCATTGTTTCATTTCCAGGTATTTTCTCCCTTCCATATCCTTTATTTTTCGCTTTTGGTTTGCACTTTCCGGCGAGCTTCATCTTTTTCCGACGATCTCCATAGTTTCAGGCGAACAGTATTCGCCTTAAACTTTTAAGTTTGATCTTTAGATTTCTTTACTTTACAAGTCAATCATGTTTGTAGTTTTAGGACTTATTCCCAAGTTTAGGGTCGTCCTCTGATGCTCAGACCTTTATACCAGCTTCTTGAGGATTTCCTCTCTCTTAGAGATAAGACCCTAGAAAAGATTAGGCAAATAGAAAGGGCCCAAGAAGAGGCTCGTACGTTGCAAGAATTTCCCATTAGACCTATCTTTCCCCCACCTCTCAAGGTGGTATATCCTGATCCCCCTGAGTTCTTCTATCAGACAGAGGTCCCTGCCGACCCCATACCGATGTCTGAGTCTGAATCTTCCACCTCAGACCCTATATCTGTGGACTCATTTCAGGAAGCCATGGATTTCACACCTCGGCCTGGTCAGGCCCCTGATCAGGCCGAGGTCTCCAGCCGAGCCTCATCTCATAATGGCTCAAGCACCTCAGTCTCTTCTTCAGAGGTTGAAATTGTTGAGCCGAGTGTGGCTGTGCCATCCATTCTTGACGTATCCCCCTGTCGGCCATCACAGGGGCAGAGTTCGCTCAGAGATTCGCTAGTAACCCATCTACATCTTCTCCGACCGTCGTTGAGCTTGATGATGATGAAGATGCTGAAAGCGATGTCGACATCTCTGAGGCGATCGAGTTCGAGAGCACGGTAACTGAGGTGGATCTTCTCTGCTTCAGATATTCATACTCCATTGGTCCTTCCGTAAAATTAAGGAGACCTCTGATGGAAGAGAGGGCCTATCATGGCCGGGATGAAGAAATCTGCCTGTACGAGCAGATGTTTAAGTTAGGGTTTCGCCTACCCATTCATCCCATCATCAAATCCATACTCTCCTATATCAATTTGGCTCCCTCACAGCTGTCCCCCAATGCCTGGAGAGTCATCATAGGGGCCATTATCTTATGGAGGGCATTCCACCACTCTGACCTCCCAGTTCAGGTCTTCGTTGGTTGTTATGTCCCAACCTCGGCCAAAAACCATCTGAGCTACTATTATTTTGTGGCTCGGAGGCCTGAGAAGAAAATGCTCCAGGTGACTCAGACCTCAAACCATAATTGGAAGCCCCGCTATTTTTTCGCCTCTGGACCATGGGAATTTGGCCCATGCGTTCCCTCTTCCATACTTGAGCCGAGGATACCCCTCAAATGGGGTAAGGTCACCATGTCTGCCAGGGCCGACCCTGGTCTAAGTCTTCAGAATATCCAGAAGGTGAAAGCCCTGCAAGACCAAGGGGCATATGGTCTTTTTGTTAAGTTCGAACATTTGCTGACCTCCCATTATCTCTCGGGGACGGGCCTAGGTGAAAGTCCCCTTGTTGACTTTGGTAAGGATTTTTGTTTTAAGTTTAACCTCTGAACTCATTCATATCTGATCTCTAACCCATATCTTTTAACTTTTGCAGAGCGACCACAAGGCATTTCAGACGAACTGTGGGAGATGGCTGCACCGAGTTTAGCGAGACTTGCCAAAAAATTCGGTCTGAACGCTCCTCCCCCAGCTCCCTCTACATCAAAATCTCAAGCCTCAAAGAAGAGGGCCCCAGAAGCCCATGCCTCTGAGGATCAGAGGCCGACCTTGAGACAGAAGAAGGCCTCTGATGCTGCAATTCCAATCTCCTCGGCCGACGCCCTGTCGGCCAGCCTGGATCAGCTGAAGTTATCTAATAGCATTGTCGGCCACAGTCTGTAGGCCCTTGATGCCATCGGCTCTGCAATGACCGAGGCTGATAAGCATTTTTTCAGGTCTCTGGATACACAATTACTGGTTGAGTTCGGCCTTCACAGAGCCGTTCAGGTACGTCTTGATCTCTCTTCAAAATTCTTTAAGTGCAACATCTGACTTTTCTCCAGCTTAACCTCTTCATTAAATGTGAAGGGAGTGGCTGCTATGCACCACCTATCGAACTGGACTCTGAGGAAATTACCCCTCATCCAGAAGGGGCAAGAGGCCGAGAAGGTTCAGAGCGCCCTAAATACTGAGGTCGATCGTCTTAAATCAGAGCTGTAGAACTCTAAAAGTAAGGTTAAGGGGTTGGAGAAAGACATTTCTCTGCTCGTCAAAGATCATGCCAAAGCCCTGAAGGCCAAAGATGACGTTCTGCAGCAGAAGGTCAGCTCGGCTGTCAAGGCTGCCCTTAAAGATGCCTCGGCCAAAATAATTTCTGACTATAAAGCCTCGGACGAGTTCATGGGTTTTGGCTTTGAATATCTCGAAAGAGGTATCAAGGCTACTACCAAATGGGCTGAAGTCCGGGAGAAGGAGGTCGGTAATTTAAAAGCCTCTGACTTTGTAGGTCTCGGCTTTGCTGACCCCCAGTTTAAACAGGCTCTTCAAGAGGTGGAGGACGAGGCTGTTGCTCCTGCTGAGACTGCAACTCTGGGAGGGACCGAGGTCGGAGGGGCAGACCATACTGATGACGTGGCCGAGGTGACTAATGCTGATCAAGCCAATCAGGTCGAGACTGTTAATGTTCCCCCCCAAACCTTTAGGATTTATAACTTGTAACTTGTAACACCATAACATTTTTGTAATTGCTGAATATTTGTTATTTCTTCATATATCAACCTCTGAGGAGGGCTGTCTTCACTTAATTTTGCTGAATGTCATGTGATCTCTTCTATTATTTTGTTGCGATATCTTGTTTATACTCAATCAATAATCCTGACCTCAAACCTCTTCACCACTGAATTGTTATTAGGGTCTGAGGTCATCACCTAAGATGTTATTCCCATAACTACACCAAATTAATGATGTTAAGGGTCTGAGGTCATCTACTAAGGTGTCTGAGCTCAGACCTCTTCACCACCGAGTGATGTTATGAAGGTATGAGGTCATCACCTAAGATGTTATCCTCATAATTAATCTCAATAAATTAATGATATTAAGGGTCTGAGGTCATCTCATTATGGTGTCTGAGCTCAGACCTAGTCACCACCGAGTGATGTTATGAAGGTCTGAGGTCATCACCTAAGATGTTATCCTCATAATTAATCTCACCAAATTAATGATGTTAAGGGTCTGAGGTCATCTACTAAGGTGTCTAAGCTCTGACCTCGTCACCACCGAGTGATGTTATGAAGGTACGAGGTCATCACCTAAGATGTTATCCTCATAATTAATCTCACCAAATTGATGTTAAGAGTCTGAGGTCATCTAACTAAGGTGTCTGAGCTCAGACCTCGTCACTACCGAGTGATGTTATGAAGGTCTGAGGTCATCACCTAAGATGTTATCCTCATAATTAATCTCACCAAATTAATGATGTTAAGGGTCTGAGGTCATCTATTAAGGTGTCTGAGCTCAGACCTCGTCACCACCGAGTGATATTATGAAGGTCTGAGGTCATCACCTAAGATGTTATCCTCATAATTAATCTCACCAAATTAATGATGTTAAGGGTCTGAGGTCATCTACTAAGGTGTCTGAGCTCAGACCTAGTCACCACCGAGTGATGTTATGAAGGTCTAAGGTCATCACCTAAGATGTTATCCTCATAATTAATCTCACCAAATTGATGTTAAGAGTCTGAGGTCATCTAACTAAGGTGTCTGAGCTCAGACCTCGTCACCACCGAGTGATGTTATGAAGGTCTGAGGTCATCACCTAAGA
The DNA here is from genome assembly GCA_949130495.1 of Sambucus nigra. Classification (NCBI taxonomy): domain Eukaryota; kingdom Viridiplantae; phylum Streptophyta; class Magnoliopsida; order Dipsacales; family Adoxaceae; genus Sambucus; species Sambucus nigra. Next base: position 53,771,294 of record OX422223.1, read on the forward strand.
TGTTATCCTCATAATTAATCTCACCAAATTAATGATGTTAAGGGTTTGAGGTCATCTACTAAGGTGTTTGAGCTCAAACCTTACCACCGAGTGATGTTATGAAGGTCTGAGGTCATCACCTAAGATGTTATCCTCATAATTAATCTCACCAAATTTAATGATGTTAAAATGGAATAAGAGCTGCCATAGGAACTGATCTTTTATTAATAACCTCTTCCCAACAAGATGGTACATATATAAACTCTATGCTACATCATATGTAATATTTCTTTAGGTGATCAGCATTCCATGGGTTAGCAAAGGGTTCTCCTTCTAGGATTCTAGCCTGTAGGTGCCAGGCACAACCTCTTCTGTCACTTTGTAGGATCTATGCCAGTTTGGGTGAAGCTTATTTGCCTTTTGTAGGGTTTTTTTCAGCACTAGGTCTCCCACTGCAATGGGTCTTGGCTTCACCCTCTGGTTGTAGAATTTTACTGCCCTTTGTTGGTAGGCTGCTTGTCTGATCTCAGTGTCTTCTCTTCTCTCTTCAATCAGATCTAAGTCTAGCCTCCTTTTTTCACCATTTTTATCAGGGTCATAGGTCTGAACCCTATGAGTTGGGAGTCCTACTTCAGTAGGTATGATAACCTATGAACCGTATGCTAGCATGAACGGGGTTTCTCCTGTAGGTGTCCTAGTCGTTATTCTGTAGGCCCATAGCACAGCATAGACATCTTCCGTCCATCTTCCCTTCGCTTCTTCTAACCTCTTCTTGACCCCATTAAGGATTGTTCTATTCGTAACCTCGGTCTGACCGTTCGCCTGAGGCCGGCCAGGAGATGAGAAGAACTGCTTTATCCCAACTCTTAGGCAGTACTTTTCTAGAGAGGAGTTCTTGAACTGAGTCCCGTTGTCTGAGATGAGTGTGTTTGGGAGGCCGTATCTGCATATGATGTTCCTCCAGATGAATTGGAAGGTCTTCTGCTCTGTGATCGTTATCATCGGTTCTGCCTCCACCCATTTCGAGAAGTAGTCGATGGCAACTATCAAGAATCTATAATTATTAGCAGCTCTTGGTAGGGGGCCTACTAAGTCAATCCCCCATACCACAAATGGCCATGAAGAGGTGATTGACGTCATAGGTTGATGAGGCTGATGGGGAATAGTAGCAAATCTCTGACATTTATCACATCTCTTCACATAGGCTGCAGCGTCTTTGGACAAGGTTGGCCACCAGTACCCCTGTGTGATGATTCTTTTGGCCAAGGATCTTCCTCCTATGTGGCTGGAGCAAGAACCCTCATGAACCTCTTGTAAGACCCGGGGAACTTCCGCGGGATGTACACATCTGAGAAGGGGCAATAGAAATCCCTTTTTGTACAAGACGTCTCCTATCACTGTGAACTTGGCAGCCCTATTCCTTAATTTTTTCCTCTCCGACTTGGACTCGAGTAACTCTCCCTCTCTAATATATCTGACGAGAGGGTCAATCCATGAGTCCCCAGGGTTCAAATTATGATAAGGGTTGCACACCTCTTCTTCTTCGATGGTTGCCTTTCCCAAGACCTCGATCGGAATAGTCCTTCTAACATCTGTCTTCGTTGCCGAGGCCAGCCTTGCTAATGCATCTGCGTGACTATTATTCTGTCGAGGCACTTTCTTTAATTTTGCCTCTTCAAAATATTCCAACATCTTTCTCACTCTCTTCAGGTACTTCGCCATCCTTTCATCTTTTGCCTCATAGACTCCCAGTACTTGATTGACAACTAACCTTGAGTCGCCGTGGAGTAGGAGTCGCTCTACGCGAAGAGTTTTTGCTAATAAGAGACCTGCTATCATGGCCTCATATTCAGACTCGTTGTTTGAGTCCTGGAAGTTGAATCTTAGGGCTTATTCAATGTTGGCGCCATCTGGAGCCGAAAGTATCAGCCCCGCATCGCTTCCGCTGTCGCAAGAAGAGCCATCAACGAAGAGGCTCCAGATGTCTGTATCTGATGAGAAGGCCCCTTCTGCCATGACTCCCTTTTTGAAGAGGTACCGATCCTCTTCGTTTTCTTCCACTCTGCCCCGGCTCTTACCTGAGGTGACATCTTCCTAATTTCGGAAGACGTTCGGTGTCGTCTCTTCCAAATTTTGGAAGACACCGTTGTTTGTCTCTTCATCTTCCCCCAGGCCTTTCTCTGTCTCGGCCTCTTCCCAGGTGAATTCTACAACAAAGTCCGTGAGGGTCTGCCCTTTGATGGTTGCCCTAGGCTGGTAGGTAAGATCATACTCCCCTAACTCAATGGCCCATGTCATCAATCTCCCAGATTTCTCAGGTTTATGCAAGACCTGCCTTAGTGGGGAGTCGGTGAGGACCACCATGGAGTGAGCTTGGAAGTAAGGCTTCATTTTCCTTGAGGCATGTATCAGAGCATAGGCCAACTTTTCCATGCGTGGATAATTTTGCTCAGCCCCTTGAAGGGCCTTACTGTTGAAATACACAGGCCTTTGGATCCCATCGTCTTCCCGTATTATAGCCGCGCTAATGGCTGACTCAGAGACTGCCAGGTATACATACAGCTTTTCTCCTGCGATGGGTCGAGATAATAATAAGGGTGACCCTAAGTAAGACTTGAGTTGGTTGAAGGCTTTCTCACACTCTTCGTCCCACTGGAAGGCCTTTCTTAGAACTTTAAAGAATGGAAGACATTTATCCGTTTCCCTAGAGATAAATCTGTTAAGCGCAACCACTCTCCCTGTGAGTCTTTGGACATCCTTGATACTCCTAAGAGTCTTCATGTCAAGCAACGCCTTGATTTTATCAGGGTTCGCTTCAATCCCCCTTTGGTTAACGATAAATCCTAGGAATTTCCCAGCTCCTACTCCGAAGACACGTTTCGCCGGATTGAGCTTCATTCTGTATGAGTCCATAACATCGAAGGTCTTCTCAAGGTCTGCTACATGGGTGCAAGCTTTCAAACTTTGTGTTAGCATATCATCTACATACACCTCCATAGTCTTACCTATTTGCTCTTCAAACATCTTATTTATAAGACGTTGGTACGTTGCCCCTGCATTTTTCAGACCGAAGGGCATTACCTTGTAGCAGTACGTCCCTTTGTCAGTAATGAAGGTTGTCTTCTCGGAGTCTCCTGCATCCATGAAGATTTGGTTATATCCTGAATACGCATCCATGAAGCTCATGAGCTCATGCCCTGCCGTGGCATCCACCATCTGATCTATTCGGGGTAAGGGTTAGCTGTCCTTTGGACAAGACCTGTTCAGGTCAGTGAAATCGACACACATTCTCCACTTCCTATTGGCCTTGTGCACGATGACTGCATTTGACAGCCACTTAGGATATGTGACTTCTCTTATAAACTCAGCCTCTTCTAATTTTTTAACCTCTTCACGGATGACGTCATATTTCTTCCTGGAGTAAACTCTTCGTCTTTGCTTAATAGGCTTGGCATCTTTGTTTACGTTGAGCTTGTGACTCATCACCTCAGGGTCAATGCCAGGCATATCTGCGTAGCTCCATGCGAAGACACTCTGCCTCTTCCTGAGGAAGTTTATCAGCTATTCCTTGACTTTTGAATTAAGGGCTTTGCCGACTTGGATGGTTTTTTTCGGTTCGTTCTTATCGAGGACGATGGATTCTACCTCTTCCGCGGCCTCTCCCTTCTTCAACTTTGTCTTATCTCTTGGATCAAGAGTATCAATGCTATAAGTGGTGGTGGCCTTCTTATGGGCCTCTCTCTCTTCGGCCGAGTTGAAGTAACATTCTCGAGCTGTGGTCTGGTCACCTCGAACTTCCCCTACCCCATAGGGGGTCGGGAATTTTAGCATCTGGTGGACCGTTGATGGCACAGCCTCGAATTCCTTAAGGGCCACCCTTCATAGGATGAGGTTATAGGCCGAGAAGACACTCTCGTCCATTACGAAGAAATTAATCTTCCTAGTTAACCTCTTAGGCCACTCATCGCCCATTCGTACATCCATCTCATACATGCCCAAGGGGTGAACCTTTTCCCCACTGAAGCCTATCAAAGGGTGCTGGTAGGGCACCAGTCTTGCTCTACTAAGACCCAAGCTCCTGAAGCATGGCCAAAACATCACATATGCGGAACTTCCCCCATCTACGAGGATCCTCTGCACCTCACATCCATTCACCCTTGTCGTTATGACCACAGGGTCATCATTGGGGGCTAGGATATCCCTAAAGTCGAGTCTGGAAAACCCAACCACGAGGGTGTTCATATCCACCTTCTTTCTCTTCTGTACTGTGTCGGAAGACGTTAGATTCACAACCTCAAGCTTGGTCACTGATTTGTCTTCTGCCACATGGGCCTTCCTATCAGCTACTTTAGATCCACCACCTGCCAATCCTCCACATATTGTGCCAACTCCGAACGAGATCATACTAACCCTCTTCACCGGGGTGTTATCGTCCTTTGGTGGAAGATCCGGATCGTCTTCATCATCACCTTCTGAGTCATCACCTCTTCGCACTGGGATGTCACGGCATCTATCATTTCTCCTTTTCTTGGGGTCATCTCTTCCACCCCTAGGAGCCTTACCATCCACATATATCCTCAGCTTTCCAGATTTTAGCATCTTTTCAATCTCATCTTTTAAAGCTAAGCATCTATCTGTGAAGTGACCGTGATCTTGGTGAAACTCACACCATAGGTTTTTGTTCCTCTTGTGTGGTGGGGCCTTCAACTTTTCTGGCCACTTCAGGGTTCTGTCATTCTTAATCTCATTGAGGATGTGCTCACAGCTCACAGTCAAAGGAGTATAGTGGGCGAACTTATCATCACCCGATCTCTTCTTCCCATCTTTCTTCTTTTGGGACTTTCCACTGCTACCGCGATTCTCATCCTCATATTTGGCGGCCATTGCCTCTTCCGCATTCATTACTTTCCCCGCGGTTGCCAGGAGTTCCGCCATGGACCTTGGAGGGTCTTCTGCCAGCTTCCATAGCAGCTTCCCTTTCTATAGACCTCATATGAGGGCGGTCATGGCTATATTCTCTTCATAGTCCTCAACCGCCAACTTCTCTTTGTTGAACCTGGCTATATAGTCCCTTAAGCTCTCATCCTTGTCCTGCTTGACATACAGCAGGTGAGTGGTTTTCTTTTGGGGTCTCATCCCAAAGCAGAAGTTATGGATGAACCGTTCAGCTAAGCCTTTGAAATTCTCAATAGAGTTTTTTGGAAGGGAGGTAAACCAGCTATGTGCTGCCCCTGTCAGGGTCCCAGAGAAGGCCCTGCACTTCATCTCATCAGGAATAGAGTAGATGTCTGCTGTCGATTGATACATCTCTATGTGGTGTACTGGGTTGGTGCTGCCATCATACTTAGGTGACACCACAGGAGGCTTGAACTTAGCTTGGGTTGGGAAGTTTACTATCCTAGCCATAAACGGTGAGCCCTCTGAGTAACCCCTTTGCAATGGGTCTCTACTTTTTATGAGGTCTCCTATCTTCTCCTCGAGGCGCTGGATGGAGTCGTTCCACAGTCTTCCGCCCCCGACCTGGTCTGTCCCCTCTTTGCGAGCCGACAGCACTCCTGGACCTGGATAATCTGTGTCTTAGGTCATTCACTGGGCCCAACCTTTCAAAGGCTGATCCTCTACTCAACCGATCGAAAGCTGACCCTCTCTTTTGAGCCTCTCCATCTCTTCGACCGACACATCCTTGACTCTTCCGAAGAGGCCGTACTGTATTATTCGACACCTCATACGGCTCCCAACAGTCTTCCGGGGCCTCATCAGCCTCTAGATCGTCATACCTGTCTTCCGGGCAAGGGTTTCCTTGCCTTCCCAGGCGTAAGCGCCTGGGGTCAGCAACGTCCCTTCTCCGTTGGGGCGCAAGTTGATCCTTCATGGGTGCCTGGGGTGGTCCCCTGGCATTTGGATGAGGCTGCACAGCCGCCGGAGTGATCATATCCGGTGAGACTCCAGGTGGCCTCATCATAGTCTCGCTGAGCTGTTCGAATTTCTCCTTCATTGCCTATTGTGTTGCAGCCAAAGATTTTAAAGCTGCAGCCACTTCCGCCATTTCAGATTGAGGCGGTGCCTGGCAGGAACTAGGCCCTCCTCCGGGCGGCGAAAGAGGCGGCGGTAATTCTGGTGCCATATGTCAACAATAAAGAGCTTCGGTGACAAGTGAGCTTAGTACCTTACAGGACCTCTTTCAATGGTGAAACAGCTCCACGTAATGGGTGATGCCTGGTTCACCACCAGAGCCTCCGGTGAGGTTAAGCTGAAGAAGAGGAAGAGATAGCTTCTCGTTCCCACAGACGGCGCCAAAATGATGATGCCTGGATATTGCACCACCCTTCGAGGTGTTTATGAGCTCAATTTAGTGCCAACAATGGCAGCATAGGAATATACGCACTTATAGTAGAAGGAGATGAGGAGAAGAGGAATCAACACCAGTATGTAAGTGGTTCAGCCAATCTGGCCTACATCCACTGTGCAAGTATGCGATGTGTATCGCTATACGGGGGCTCTAATGATCACAGATACAATCTCTCAAGCTCTCTCTCTATTGTGTATTTGAACAGAGTTTTCAGCTAGGGTTGCTCAATCCGGATCCCCTCAAGGTAGAGGATGACCTCTATATATATAGTACTTAGGGGGTGTAGTGTACCCCCGTGCATGTAATATGCACATGTGTGTTAGCCTCACCAATAGGGGAAGCCACCTGTCACTGTCACATGTAAGTAATGATGATGAAATATTCTCCCCACATGTGGAGAATGATCTTATTACAACTGATTTGTGCCCATGTGTCCTTATCCAAATGTCAACAGATGCTCGACCGCCATATTGGTGCATGACCTCCGCCTGGGAGAGGCCGAGATGTAAAGGCTTGATATTCGTTCAATCCGAGATGTGCCATAAGGAGTCTCGGCCTGATCTCAGTCGAGACAGTATGCTGGGGTCGGCCTCAGCCGAGGTTGGACTGATTCCATGTTGAAGATTACCAAGGCTTCTTGTCACCTCGGCCGAGGTTGCCATACCCAGGTATATGAGAATGCTGTTGATGCCTGTGATGCGCGTAGTGTCCATTGGAGATGTAGGTGATAGTGTCAGCCTGGGTTGACCTTACTAAGGCCGAGGGCTGATATCGTGGGCCCATGGCTTATCCAGGGTCGGTCATTATCTCGGCCATCATCTCGGCCGAGGTTGGTGTCTCTAGGCCGAGGTCACACTTGGGGCATATCACATATCTTGTGGAAAAAGTTTTTAATGGCTCATTTTTCTGTCACATGTTAAGAACATTATTTAATTTTCGACGCCCAACGTATTTCCTAAGATATTGTGTCTAGCATACATGTTAGTTGTGTTTCTTGGGGATAATGATTTTTGTGTTAAAGTCGTTATAGGCAATGAGTTTAGAAGTAGTAATCTTGATGTGAGAATCTGTAGAGTTGATTTTGGGGACGAGATTTATTTTGCAGATCATTAGTACTGATGTTAAATATCTCTAGTATCAATGTGGTGATGTTATTTGATTTGAGGACTTAAGTGTTGCGATGGATTTTGAGATAGAACCAAATGGTGATTCGTGGGAGAGCGTGATACGTCTTTATTTTCACAGTTATGCTTATATATATATATATATATATATATATATATATATATATTGTTATTGTACGTGTGGGGTAGGTGCATGTAGGATTGGGTGTATAGGCGCCTAATCGTGGCATTATTCAAGTAGACATATGCGAGCCTTATTTAATTTGTGCGGGTTTACATTACGACGTTTACGCTTTTACCGAAATTCGAGAACGAAATTCCTATGTCATTGGGGAAGACTTTAATACCCCGTAATTTTGGGGGGAATCGGATTTATTTTTACAGTTGAAATTGAAAATTTCTAATGAGTTGGTTTTTTATGAAAATGTTCATAGTGGATTTTATTTAAAAATATTGTAAATGGAATTGATTTAATTGTTGAAATAAGCATTTTTAGGGGGAGGATCCGACCTAAGGAAGATCAGAAAATTCGACGGTCCGATATCCAAAACGTGATGCAGACAATATTAACCATGTCGATCGAGTTGATTTTTCTTACACAACTTCGTCACCAACCTCTAAAACGTGATGCAGGTGACCTTAATAATGTCCGATCAAATTGATTTTTGAACAAAAACTTAGGTCCACCTTGAGCTAAAACATATTAAAATTTCAGCGAATTACGACTGTCCGATCATCCGATATTCACTTAGGTGTGTTTGTGTTTGATTATGACTATTTTTTTTAAAATCCTTTATATGATGGATGAGATTTAGACTTTTTCAACACTTTTAAATCACCTCCAAAGCAGTAGCTTCCCAAATATTTCCTCTCCCATTTATATAAAACATAACCCTCCATTAAAATAGGATTTTAACCCAAATTTGAAAGGCCAAGGTCCTCCAAGAATGAATCTTTTGTATTTTCGCGAATATTCATATTTTCGGGACGACTTATTTCCAGGCATGAATATCTCTACTTTTACCCTTAAGGGTGTTTTCTTAAAAATAATTAGAAATATTAATTAGGGAAAGTGAGACTAATTAGGGACCGATTTTATTGAATTTGAGAATACGATTTAAGACTTGAAATATCTCATTTTTATATTAGTTTTATCGTGTTATCATGGATTATTGGGACGAATCGCGTGTTAGAAACTAAAATATGCAATTTGAATAATGTTTTAACTCGTAAAATTATGATATTGATGCGTATGTTGTAGAACATAATGAATTATTGTAAAACGTTATTAATACGCATATTTGATTTGGATTATGTGTTGAATTCTTCAAATATCACTCGTATTGGAATTATGAAATTTGACAACCTGTGTAACGATTTTGTAGAACTTGGTTATTACATGATTAGATTGATGTAAGTAGAATGGAATTGAATTCGTAAGATTAATTAAGAAATCATAACGTTCAATTATAAATATGTGTTATGTAGAGGTTGTTCGTGATAATAAATTGGCATTGTGAGAACTTTGGAATTTTTGGAGTAGTTATACTATAACCCTTGTTTTATAAGTTGATTGCTAAGTATGGACTTAGTAGGTACACTTTGTTGTTGTTGACACTTTTTAGGTATTGAACTGGTGAGTGTGTGATTGTACGGTTGGACATTTTTCTGGGTGGAGCTAGGTAATACGTCGCTACGTTATTCCTTTTATTTAGATGCGAGAGTGGTGACTATGTTTGGTAGGGTTATTCCTAAATGATAGACTAAGTAATACTTATAGTTTGATTATCTTTGGGTATGGGACTAGGGAAGGTTTTACGTGGTGATACCCGAACTATGGTTGGGGCTAATTGAAATAAAGATAACTTGATTAAGAGTTAGTAATTAATGACTAAGATAATAAGTGGGAATTAAAATGGTTTAGCACCACCAATATGTGCAGGACTAACAATAATTGGGTTGACTGGATATAGTGTCAGTGGCGTGTGTTGACGCCACCAATATGTAATGAAATAGGTTTGTCTGGCTATAGTGACATGTTGTGTATAGAACATCACTAATATGTGCAGGTCTAATGAAATTGGGTTGTCTAACTATAGTGATGGGTGGGGTTGTGATTTGTTGAGATTGTGCAGGATCAATAGAAAGGTTAGTTGGCCATAGTGGTGCCACTTTAGTATAATAATTGGTTAATTGCATTAAGTTAAGTTAATAGTTAAAAAAATAACTAAATGTTTAAATAACATAATTGAACTTGGACTATGGGGTGGTTTAGTTTATGTGGGTAGTTAGTACTTTTTTACTTTACTCACATTTTCTTATATTATTTTTAATTAAAAATCTTCTATTATGATATTTATCTCGTATGATGCTTATGTTTGGACTCGTGAGTCCTATTTAGGAGTAGCTGTTATTCATGCAGTGGGTTCTAACTCATTCCGTTGACTAACATTATAGGTTTAGTTATTGGAGTAACTGCCTATGATTGATTGGAGATTCGTGGTGTTAGAGATGGATTTTCTTTTTATTACTTTACTAGTTTAGTTTTCCTTTACAATCATGTACTTATTACGAGACATCCATTTATGGATTTTTCGTGGGTCATTCGATTCCAAAGTTGTTTATGGCTTTCAGTTGGAGATTGTAGCTGGATTATTCATTTAAGTATTATTTTATCTTTTGGAGTTGAAATATATTTATTGGAGCTATCATGATGATGGATTTTATTGTGTGAATGTTTTTATTCGTTGGATTATTTTTTTCAAATCATATCTCATGGAAAAAGTTTTTAACGTATCATTTTTCTATCATAACCTAAGAATGGTATTTAATTTATGACGCACGGTATAGGGTGGTAGCGGGAACTGGCAACCTCTAATGCCAAAATATGCAGGGCACAAATAGAAGAAGAAGTTGGGAAACATTTAAAGTCAAGGTCCACCAAAGAAATTTAATTCCCCAAGTGGCGTTCGAACTTAGTTGTGGTTAAGAAGAACAATAGAAAGTGGAAAGTCTGCATAGACTTCATCAACCTGAATAAATCATGTACTAAGGATAGTTTTCCTTTACCAAAGATTGACCAACTGGTTAACGCCACATTTAACCATAAGCGAATGAGATTTTTGGATGTTTATTTCGAGTATCACCAGATTCCTCTATTTAGTCCTGACCACGAAAAAATGTCTCTAATCACCACACTTGGCATTTATTGTTACATGGTAATGCCATTTGGACTACGGGCTACAGGTCACCAAGATGTTTAAACATCACTTGGGTGTACCATGGAGGTATACATAGATGATATGCTCGTAAAAAGTAAATGGACAGATATAACGAAGACGTTTAAGGTCCTTTGGTACTACAAGATGGAGCTTAATGTAGCAAACTACTTATTTGGGTTCCAGTCCCATATATACTTGGGTTAACTAGTTAACTAAAGGGGAATCGAATGGGAAGGGGAAAGTCTACATAGAGTTCACCAACCTAAATAAAGCATGTACTAAGGATAGTTTTCCTTTACCAAAGATTGACCAGTTGGTTAATTCCACATCTAGCCATGAGTGAATGAGATTTTTAGATGCTTATTTTGGGTATCACCAGATTCCTCTATTTGGGCCCGACCATAGATATCTTTCATCACCATATTTGGCATTTACTGGTATAGAGTAATGCCATTTGGACTACAATATGTAAGGGCAACCTACTAGCGACTGGTCACCAAGATGTTCAAGCATAACTTAGGTGCACCATGGAGGTGTACATAAATGATATGCTCATGAAAAATAAAAAAAAGCGTGACCACCTTTAAAATATAGCAAAGACATTTAAGGTCTTTTGGTAGTACAAGATGGAGCACAACTTAGCAAAATACTTATTTGAGGTTCAGTCCGATAAATTCTTAGGTTACCTGGTTAACCAAAGGGGAACCATTAATCCATTTAGGATCGTCAGACATGTCTAAAATTTGACTGGAACGCTTGTATCAATTAATTACTTCATCTTCGAGTCTTATGAAAAATGCCAACCTTTCTCTCGGTTATTGAGAAATAAGAAGAAGGGAGTGCAAAAAAATGAGTGTTCAAGGTCATTTGAAAAAATCAAGTGTTACCTCAGTCAAGCTCCCCTATTCGCAGTTCTAAATCTGGGAGATCCAATCTACTTGTATATTTTCATATTTGACGATGCAATTAGTTTGGTCTTGGTGTGCGAGAAAGAAAGCCATCAAGTCCTGATCTATTACTAGGGGTGTGCAAAAAAACCAACCGAACTGAAAACCGAACCAAATCGGCCCGAAACGAACAGAAACCGGCGGTTTCTTTAGCCCGGTTCGGTTTGCGGTTTAAGGATTTTAAAAACCGATAATATCGGTTCAGTTGTCAGTTTAGACAAAGAAAAAACCAATTCGAACCGAACCGAACCGAACCGACATCAATATTATATATTAAAAACTCTTAAATATCTTTTATTTTTATATCCAAAAACCATTAACCAACCTCCAAAATCGAAAACTGACCTACAAAAAACCGACAAAAACTGAAAATCGGTTAAAACCGAATCGAAACCGAATCGAACCGAACTGAAACCAATGTGAACCGAAATCGACGGGTTTTTTCATCGTCAGTTCGATTTCAGTCTAATTTTTTCCAAAATCAAACCGGTCGGTTCGGTCTGAATTGCGGTCCAAAACCGAACCGAACAGACCCGTGCACACCCCTATCTATTATGTTAGTAAAATATTGTTAAACGTTGAGATGAGCTACCTCTCGCCATAAAAATTAGCATATTCACTGGTAATAGTCGAGGTAAGTTTACTTTGAGAGAGACTCCATCATAGTCATCACTTACTTTCCATTGAAGGCATTCCTTAGGAAAGTCGCCCTCTCTTGGCAGATATCCAAATGATTAGTAAAACTATAGAGGTTTATATCCATTATCAACTTATAACTGTAATGAAACAACATATTTTGGCAAACATCATCGCTCAGTTCATAGAGGATAATCAACCTGAGAAGGAAGTTGATCCCGATAAGCAAATAACTTTGGGAGAGCCTGACCAACACGACGTGTGGACCTTTCTATGTGGATAGAGCTGTCAGATATCGATATGCACTAAATAAAAAAAATTAACCCATAAATCTTTTATCAATTATGTAATAGAAAGTGCAAAGCAAAAACTAGGTTTGAAAACCTAAAACTTAAAATTACGAATACAATACCTTTGCGAATCCGATTGCAATTAGAATATGTGTAATACCCCTACTTTTATGGTCATTTAAATTACAAAAGTGGGTGTAATTTGATAATTAGAGGAATTACTACGAACAGTAATTTTGGAATTAACGAGTGTTAGATTATTACCGATGTGTGTTATATCTAATTTTGGGACTAAGTAAATAAGTCAAAATATTTTATGTCATGTCGCAGTTGGGTAAAGCTAAGGGAAATATTTCACGTTTGAGAAAATGCGTATTGAGAAGTGTTGGGTCCAATTAGTAAATTTTAGTTAAGTGACTCAGATGGGGATTTTGAGTCTACGATTGGTTTCGGAATGGACAAGTTATTCAAAATAGAGTACCCGGGGGTAGTATTTGGATTCAGGAAATTTTTGAACTAGTAGGGACTCGCAAGTGAGTATAAGAGTCAAAATTGGGTTTTATAAGGGACAAGCCCTTATTTCTCTCATATAAGTCACGAGAGAAATGAGAGAAAGGAAAGAAAGAAAGAAGAAGAGAAAGGAAGAAGAAAGAGGAAAAAAGGGGAGAACTCCGGCAGATCACGACACGGGAATGTCGAATTTTATCCAACGAGGCAAGTGTTTAACTTGCTTTAACCATCCAGTGTTTATTTTTCCCATATCAAAGTTGGTGATGAAAACTTTGGATTTTGAGTTTGGGATTCATGTGGGAAAATGGGATTTTTGATGAATAATTTCATGTAAATTTGATGTGATATTAACTCCCCATGAATTGTGATCTTGAAACCATGTTAATGGTGTAAATCTTGTTGAGAAATTGGAAGAAATGAAAATGGTGGGTTAATTAAGAAAGGGGTTTAATTTCTTGATTTATAAGTTGAATCCTATAAAGATATTGATGTGTTGGTTAAATCATTATGAGTAGATGATTATTTTATTGGTTGTTGAGGTAGAAATCATGGAATTTGAGTCGGGATTGTGTTCGATTAAAGAGAAAATTGGAGAAGAAGGTGAATAGCAACTCAGCGCACTTTTTGAATCGATTCGGGAAGGATGTGAAGCGATTCGCCTATTTGTCAAAAATGAAATTTCTAGATCTTTTGGATACGGCCCCGTGGGCGCCGATCGCGTATTTTTCTGATTTTTTTTTAATTAGTAATGATTTTTCTACGAAAGGGTGTCCGAGTTCGAAATCGTTAATCAGAAATCAAGCCTGATGTTGGGATAATTAAGGCTAAAATTGTTTGGAGATAAATATTAGGGGTTCCTAAATAAGGTTTTAGGACTTCTAAATGACTTGAGGAGATGTAAAAACCTTGGGTTGAAAGAGAGAACATTGAATTAGTTGAGTGTACAATCCAGGGTACGAATTTAATGAATGTTTACGACGAGTAACATTCGAGAGAAGTCTTCGGCAAATGTGTATATATATATTTATGCGTAGAGAATAAATATGGGCCGATTACATTTGAGTGAATCCTAGGATGTGAGTAGGATGGAATTTAATATATGGGCTAGAGAGGATTAAGCTACTATCCAGTACGTCTATATTGACGATTATTATCGTAGGTGATGCGATACCTATGGAATTAAAATAAGTTGCGTGTATACTTATTTAATTATTACGAATCGGTATATTCGGGTTTATATAAAATCCTTAAAAGTGATTAAGGTGTGAGTTAAATCTTAAGTAAGAGAATACTTATAGGTTTAGTATTTTAACTGTGTGAATACATATATACTATTACGAATGGGAACATTCAGGATTTTGGCTATCGCTATGAGAGCTTGGCAATTATAGCCAGGGTATATGGAGAAGTGATATATTATATATACATGTGTTGTTACAGTATATATATGATTTGGTTATAAATATATTGGTATGTGAATGATATATTTATGTATACATGTATCTCTAGTGCTATCCAGGGAGGTTGCGCGATGTGGGTGAATCCCTTGGCTAGAGGAGCGGATAGTCCCCAGGTCATATCGTCCCGCATATGGGTGCGATAATGATTCCGCTTTCAGGAGGGAATATGACCGCCTCCACCGTTTAGTATTTTTACCATGATCTTGAGTTAGTCAAACTTGGTTCCTGGGTTAAGTTTAGTATACCCGGATGATGATAGCTCTTTGAGACCGCATCCTCGAGTTATAGCTCGGTTGGATGATTATTATACTTATGGTTATGATATAGGTATAATTATACATGTTGCGTATAGTATATTGCACGTATATGAAGATGTGAAATCATGTAATTTAGACTTGCGTAAAGTGTAAGATGAATAAGATTTTATTCTCCTTCCGGGAGATTTTTATCCGGATTTAAACTGTGATTCGTATATTAAAGTGAGAATTATATATACGGGATTTTATATACTAATGGGAAAATGGTATTTTAAACTAGTGAAAGTTTCGGAATATGAACGGTATATATAATCGATGATTATATCAATTAAAGCTTATGTGATATCTTACGGTATAACTTATTTTATATCACGCCGGGTAAGTGATAGTTATGAGAATTCAGAGGATGGGTGAAAGAGATTAGTTATGCAGTGTAGCTTAACTGTGTTGTTTAAAAATGTATATGTTAGGTGTGCACTATTAGAGGAGGGGTGAGGTGTATCTCATGGGAGTGCGATACCAGTTTAAATATGCGAGATTTCATATTTTAAAAATATAGCATTTGATGCACTTGCTAAATATTTTCAAAACTTGAGCTCTGATCCGTTTCTCTATTTTTTCCTCTCTCTTACTATATACGTATATATATTTAGGTGTTCAGTCACAGGGACGCCTGGATGATGATTCTTTCGAGTCAGACGTTTCTGCAGTAACTCTGGATGCATGTAGGATTATTTTAGACGCCTCTGTCCTTGTGATCTAGATAGGAGGTATTGTAGTAACATTCGGGTTGATGGCCCAACTGTATTCATTTATTCCTTTACCACATTTTAGTTTGTAGCACTTCGATTTGGTTGTATTATATGTTGTACCGAGAGTTCGATTATCTTATCTTATTTCATTTCAGTTATGTCTATATAAACTGTTGTGATTGTTTTCCTTATAGCTGGTTTGGTTAAAAAGATTAATTAATTAAAATTTTGACACCAGGCCTAATAGATTGTTAGTAATATATTAGTTTTCGACAGTGATGCTGAGAATGAACCATATGAAATTCCTGTTTTAATTTGGTATAGGATTGATCACCCGATATTTTATTAGGCGGGGTGTCACAATATGAAAAAATTGTATTGATGAAAATGAGGAGCTACCTTCCTTTGGTCCTCCAAAAGCTTGTTTGTGTTCACTGAAATGACTGGATCTTTTAGTGTATGATCCTCGCAAAGTTAGGTTGGTGTGTGGTTACCTTTTGATATGAAAAACTTTGGTTTTGTGCGAGACATGGACCTCTTGATTAAGGGTGAAAAGTAGCGTCGCGTCAAAACGCTAATCATTGAATTCATTTCACCGCATTAATATAAAAACCTAAATTACGACTGCACTTGCGATACAAGTATAGCGGTAAGTCGGGTATCGAAAATTCACAGAGACGAGTTGCTAGAATTTATAGGATTTAATATTCCTAAAATAAAAGTGTAAAAGGTGATAGGTTGGAAATAAAGAAAAGGGAAAAATTAAAAAGTTAAGTCTAAACTAGAATTAATAAAACGAGAGTCGGGATCGTGTCCCCACCATGGGCTAAACAACTAATAATTAGAATTTCGGTTCGAAAATATTTAATCGAACATTTTCAATTAAGTATAAACATCACACAATAAGGAATTTAACCCAAAGTTGCGAGATTAAACATTTAATCAAAAATGGTCACACGCGGATTAAATTCGAATTATCGCTATAAACACTAACGTTGCGTGACAAAGAAAGTTAAACGCATAATAATCCGACTTTAATACCCGAGGTTTCAATTAAATACAATTTTCCCCAAAACCTAACTTTCGGAGCTCGACGCCCATTAATGGCGAAAATGCAATCCCAACCCGTAAAACTACTCACTACACATGATTAAACTAAGTAAAACAACTTATTAACAAAAGCAAACAAGAATTAACAAACTATAACTAACTATCTAAGCAATAAAAGTAACTATAATGCAAGAAATCAAGTAAATAAGCATTAAACAAAGGAAAGTGACAATGAATAGTAATGTACTTACATAAATAGGATGAACCCAAAGAGAAAGGAGGAGAGGGAAAACTCCAACAAAAATCTTCAAAGTTCTCTAACCTAAAATGAAATATATCTCTTCTAAGAAGAGCCCCAAACATTCTATTAATACCCCAAAATAAACCCCTAACAAAACCAAGCCAAAAAAACAAAAATAAGCCAATTTTCGTCCATATGTGATGGGACCGGTCGACCTCTATTTTGGGACCGGTCGACCGCACTTTCGGAATTTGCCTTGGGCTGGAGACAGCCCACCTTTCCCTCTGAACCAATTTTGACGCGTTGCACGGAAACGTCCATAACTTCCTCATACGGAATTGAAATGAGGCGTGGTCGGAACCGACGCGAAGCTAATTCAATTATCTACATGATTCTGTTTTGAAACCCTCCAAATTATGCAGTATGAAATTACCAAAAGGCCCTTGAAGTAGAAGAAAATACCGAAACCTTCCGGAAATTGGCATAACTTCCACATACGGAGTCAGAATAACGCACGGTCAGTGGCCACGGAAAGATAATTTGATGATCTACATGTTGGTAACTTAATTCCATAAAAAATAATGAGTTTGAAAAGACCAAATTGCCCTTGAAGTAGCATTCGACGATGGAACTTCTCCGAAATGCAATCGAACCTCACTTTTAGCGTTTCAATACCTACAAAAGCACAAATAACCCCTGTAAAGCATGTATATATCCAAATCCAAGGTTGTCTGGTTAATGAGCATAATTATAGGCATTTAGGACCGTAAAAGTGCTAGAATGCATAAAGATAAAGGGCGTAAATATGTAATATTCGTGATGTATCACGCCCCCTAACTTAGACATTGCTAGTCCCTAGTGATGAAACAAACAAAACCAGTCCACAGAAGGAAATACAAAACGTATATATGCATCGAAATATAATTGCCACTTTCGTAGGGAACACGATTGCATTTAGCATATGCAATAATCCGTTAAACCCCTAGGTTAGCCTATTGGACGAGTGTCATCTCGTGAGGGTTTTCTGGGATGATACCCTCAAACATCATATGGTTTCCTCAAAATATGCCCAAACCAACATGCGACAAGCCCAACAAAAGAGAAAAAGATTTCATATGCATTATTAGCAAAGTGAATGAATTCACACAAAAGTTTGAATCATTAACATTATATAATGCACCTCATAGAATTGAAACCTTAAAATGTGGGAGGGGAGCGAGCACATGCAAAGTGTGATTTGGCAAAAACTTAAATAAATCGGATACTAAATTAACGCAAGCATATATTCAATCCTCACGGCATTACACTCATCAAGCGAAATCACTCGAAATAGGGAGGTAACACACGAGACATGCGGGCATAAAGAGTAAATGTAAATGGAAACTAGGCCGCACACATGTCACAGACGAAGAACGCTATATATAAACTGAAAAATGTAATCTCAATGAAAGGATACCGCGCATTACAAGAGGCAAAATGCATTTTCACATATTATCAAAACTGTTTAAACCTTTTGAATTACATCAACCCAAGATCACATAGGACTTGTATAGGGTTATAATGTAGGTATGGCTAGGGTATGAAATAAAAAGAATGTATGTACGGATTCAAAGTGTTCGGGATGAAAACTCGGGATAATGGGAAAATGCGGGCAATATCAAAATTAGAAAACAAGTTCCAAAAAGGCATTAGATATATCACCGGGGAGAGTAATCAAATCTTATTTAACTATATAAAACATTTACAAACTTCTCTTTCCTTTTCTTTTCTTCTTTTTCTCATTTTCATTTTTGTTTTCTTTTGTTTTTTGCTTTCTCTTTTTCTTCACCTTTTCACTACTTTCTTTTCTTTACTTGTCAAACTCTCATATGCCTAAATTGCAACCGACATCACAACATCATCATTCAATCCCAAGTAACATTCCAAACAAAGGTGTGGAAGCTGTATGTATGGTATATAACTCCAATTTAGAGTTGGTTATGGGAATGGGGTTATGAGACGAAAGGCTATATTTAGGCTCAACGGGGTTAACGAGGGTAAACATATAAGAGTGAGGTCAAGGTTAATATGGGTGATATAACAAAGAGGGCCTATGATCATTTCACAAAGTTTACGCAATTCTCGAATCAAAACAATAAATGAAAATCATGACCAAGTAACACATTTCAAGTATGAACTCAATTAATGAACAGTCAAATGAAAGAATAGTGAGATTACCGACGAATTCAACGTTTTCAAAGAGGAAAGAATAGTGTATAACACTCACAAACGAAGAAAGTTACAAAGCTTACTCGGTGTAAGTATATACAATGCAACAAAAGATTACCGAGTTATAAAAATCTTATACCAAATCAAAATAACCATAAAAGTGCATGTGCTCATGGGATTAAAGTTTAATTTATGAAGTTATTCATAATATCAATAAGTGAGACTAAAGTCTAATAACTTCTAAAATCGAGAACATGCATCGTTGAGTTGTCTATTGGATCGGGCAATTATTGAAATTTATCATTGGAAACAAAGGCAAAAATCCCCAATAAAGGAGGAAAAAAAAAGAAAATATTTTTGAAATTTTCAATTTTTCTAAGAAACGCATACTAAGTAACTAACATGTGAGCAAAAACATGGACTAAAAACAGAAATGGATAGAATATCCCACACCCCCTAACTTAAAACTTGACATTGTCCTCAATGTAAATTAAGAACCAAGTCAAAGAGAGGAAAAAAGCGATATTACCCAAAAGTGGAGCGATCCCCATAAGAACAAGTCCAAAGAATCTACAAAACAAGTTAGTACCGAGCATAGCAAAAACAAATAATAAAAAGTTAACTAATTACACTAAACTAAATTAAAAAGAAAATAAAAAATAAAAAGAAAGAAATGATAAAAAATCTAACTATATACAACCTACTATTTAGACTCCACACTAACTATACACTAGAAGTCTAAATAGGTGAGGGTCCACCATAAAAATGATTTGACTTTGGAGGATAACCGATATACCCTCACATACAAGCATGCCTTCCGAAAAATATGAATTCCATTTGAAAAACGAAAGGCATGTGTAAAGCGGAAGAAATGAACCATCGCCAATTAAAAGTTTTGGAGGGACGATGGGGGGTTTGGATTGAACGGACGACAAAAACATGTGTGGACCGAGAAAAGCCGAATACCCTCCCAAAGGTTTTGAAGTTGGAATGGGAGGCGGCGTACGCAAAGGCAAAGATGCGATTGTGGAAGGCGACTCGAGCACGTACTCCTTATCGGCAAAAAGGTTTAAAACATTAAAGTTTGAAACCGAATCATCGGGTACTTGTTCCGGTGTGATAATAGAAAATGAAAATGGGGATGAATGAAATTCAAACTCATGAGATGAATCATCATCGCATGAAGTTTGAGTTTCGAATGAAATAATATCATTTTTAATGAAATGTTCTTCTTTGGGGGCCAAAGAAGAAATCATTTCATTGCAAATAGATATTACGTCATTATCATCCTCACTTTCAATATCTATTACGCAATGGGCAAAGCCTAGAATGGCTTATTCCAAAGCAGGCACAAGTACCTCATTTGGTTCAAAACATTTGTTGACCTCGAAAGTCTCGGAAGCAAAATCTTCGTCGGACTCAAATAATAAATCCAACTCATATTCCCACGAACGATTTTCTTCCCGATAACGATTTTCAATTTTCTCATTTTCATACATACGCAAACCCTCACCGAAAGTCATAGGTCGAGGTGGGGATGCATGAAAATGAGAACTTTGAAAATTACCATCGGACTTAAACGAAAACTCATTATTATAGGAGTTTTGAAAACTATTGCAATTCGTATCAAAATTCCTATTATAAGGAGGTAAAGGCCCAAAATCATTGTCATCATCATCAAAATTCCAATAACCCAAATTTTGACTTTCGTTATACTCGCCCAAAGTAATATTTGAATTTGTTACACTTTGGGATGCTAAGTATTCACCAAAAGTCATAGGTTTGCGAGAAATTTGAGAATTATAACAAGGATTACCGAAATGATTGGAATAAGACATGCTTACCCCAAAAATGGCTCGAATGGAGGATTCCACAAAGTAAGTGTGCGCGGGAACGATTCGAGCGTTTCTAAGTGCTCAAATGTAGAAGTCCTGCAAAATATTAGCAAATAATACAAATAGAAAGAAAATACTATGAAATACTAAATCAAATAAAGTCTAAAACAAACTCATCCCCGGCAACGACGCCATTTTGATTAAGGGTGAAATGTAGCGTCGCGTCAAAATGCTAATCGTTTTTTTCTGTTCACCGCCTTAATACAAAAACCTAAATTATGACTGCACTTGCGATACAAGTATAGCGGCAAGTCGGATATCAAAAATCCACAGAGACGAGTTGCTAGAATTTATAGGATTTAATACTCCTAAAATAAAAGTGTAAAAGGTGATAGGTTGAAAATAAAGAAAAGGGAAAAAATTAAGAAGTTAAGTCTAAACTAGAATTAATAAAACGAGAGTCGGGATAGTGTCCCCACATGGGCAAAATAACTAATAATTAGAATTTCGGTTCGAAAACATTTAATCGAGCATTTTCAATTAAGTATAAACATCACACAATAAGGAATTTAACCCAAAGTTGCGAGATTAAACATTTAACAGAAAATGGTCACATGCATCTTAAATTTGGATTACCGTTATAAACATTAACGTTGCATGACAAAGAAAGTTAAACGCATAATAATTCGACTTTAATATGCGAGGTTTCAATTAAATGCAATTTTACACAAAATCTAATTTTCGGAGCTCAACGCCCATCAATGTCGGACACACGACCCAAACTCTATGTAACTACTCACTACACATGATTAATCTAATTAAATAACTAATTATTAAACAAAACAAGAAATAAATAAACTAAACTAAACTAATTTATCTAGGCAAGAAAGTAAAGAACAACAAAGAAATTAAGCTAAAACAACTACATACAAAGCTTGAAGATAATGAATAGTAATATTAACTTACAAAGTGGGCAAAACACCCATGGAAATGAGGAGAGGGAAGCTCCAAAAAATCCCCAAAGTTCTCTAACCTAAAATGAAATATATCTTCTAAGAAAAGCCCCAAACATTCTATTTATACCCCAAAACAAACCCCCAATAAAACCAAGCCAAAAAAATCCAAAATAAGTCAATTTTCGTCCATATCTGATGGGACCGGTCGACCTCTATTTTGGGACCGGTCGACCGCACTTTTGGAATTTGCCTTGGGCTGGAGACAACCCACCTTTCCCTCTGAACCAATTTTGACACGTTGCACGGAAATGACCATAACTCCCTCATACGGAATCGAAATGAGGCGTGGTCAGAACCGACACGAAGCTAATTCAATTCTCTACATGATTATGTTTTGAAACCCTCCAAATTATACAGTATGAAATTACCAAAATGCCCTTGAAGTAGAAGAAAATATCGAAACCTTCCGGAAATGGGCATAACTTCCACATACGGAGTCAGAATGACGCACGGTCAGTGGCCAAGAAAAGATAATTTGATGATCTACATGTTGGTAACTTCATTACATAAAAAATAGCGAGTTTTAAAAGACCAAATTGCCCTTGAAGTAGCATTCGACGATGGAACTTCTCCGAAATGCAATCGAACCTCACTTTTAGCGTTCCAATACCTACAAAAGCACAAATAACCCCTGTAAAGCATGTATATATCCAAATCCAAGGTTGTCTGGTTAATGAGCATAATTATAGGCATTTAGGACCGTAAAAGTGCTAGAATGCATAAAGATAAAGGGCATAAATATGCATTATTCGTGATGTATCACCTCTCTCTCCAATGTTCTTCACAAAAATGAGAATAATATTTTTTTCTCCCCCTCTTTAACCATTAATAATGATTATGTAGCTTAAAACCATACATCACAACAATATATTAGTATAAGTTACGTGCTTTGACTAAATTGGGATTCGAGAGAGTTTGTGACTGTCTACTTGGGCATAAGGACTATACTAGGGACCCTGAAAATAATTACATTGTCTTTGAAATAAACACTTAAAAATCCCAAGTTAGATTCCTGTAATTTATTTATTTTTCTTTATTTAATGATAATTAATTCCACTAAATAACTACGGCTGCACCCCAATTCAATTGTCTAAAAAATAACTCAAAAATAATGAGGTCTTATATGTAAAGTTGATTATGGTGCATAATGTGATTACCCACGTTAAGCTTCTGATACCCGTTTGGTCAAATCAATTTGCCGCTAATTGATTTTAACCAAAATCTAATAAATTCCTTGTTTCTCAAACTTATTTTATTTTGATACTTCACTGGATTATAAAGTAATCCACTAATGAGGCTTAACTAGTGGAAATAAATATTATGAGTCTATCAAGGGTTGTCGCAATATGATATCTTTCGTGGAACGAATGCCTCTGAATTATGATCTCACACTTACTCATACAAAGGTTGCCCAATTTGCGGGGATTGAGATTCAATAAGAATTTAATATTTCCCATAACAGTTAAAGCAGCAATTGCACGAACATTCTAATACTCATAATCCTCAGGATTAAGAATCTATGCACTAGTTGTAAATGTTGTGAAATTACCTAAGTCTACTCAAGACAACCCTTAGACTTAAATCTTATTGGTGGTCATGTACAATACATTCTTCGATGTACCATTCACAATCATCTTTCGAACTATAATACAAGTTCTCAAACCAGCAGACAAGCTCCCGTAGTTTTAGATAAACTAGTAGGAATGTACACGAAACTACGCCAACATGATGTTAACTCCCTATCGAGGTTGAAAGCTGTTCAATTGTAGTAGAAATAGAATTTTGATCTCTTGTGATCAAGTTGAACCCAACTCACTAGAGTTCCTACTAAGTATAAACAATACATTTGACCGGCATATCAAATAATACATTTGACAAACATAAATATAAAGCATTCTCACAAATATGATTCCCATTTCAAATTAACTAGATAATCATTTTTATAATAAATAAAATGTTATTACATGGTTTAAGAATAAAGCCCCAACAATCTTTCACTAAGTCTTAAATCCATTTACATTACTCTAAAAGTCTTAGTTGGTAAGATATTCGTAAAAGGATATAGTAGGTTATCTTAAAATGAAATTTTGGTCATGATGGTGTTACCTCTTCACACGATCTCCTGTGCTAGGTTTTACTTAAATTTAATGTGCTTTGCCCTCTTATAAGTCCTTATTCTTTCAAATTTGCAATAACACGACTATTATATTGCAATAAAGTGTAATTGTCGATTCCACTAAAGGAACCACACCAAAATCACTTAGGAAGTTTTAAGCCAAAAAATCTCTGTTACTACCTCTTAACTGACAACATATTCGACTTTAATGATCGAATCAACAATATATGACTGCTTAATACTCCACCTCTTAGGGTAGACACATGTCCCGAGGTCAACCTCCAAGAATCCCTATCTAACTGAAAATTTGAGTTTGTGCACCCAATGTTTACTAGACTATTACGGAGTAAACCATCACAAAATCTCTTGACGTTTTCAAGTACTTGAGAATGTGCTTAATGTAATACCCATACTTTTAAGAGTATTTTTATTTCCACGTGTGCAGTTAATTATTAATTTAATTGGGGAAATTAAATTAGTTTCGATAAATATTAATTAGTGAGTTTAGGATTAGTATTTATGATTATTACTATTATTTACTTGTGTGTAATAAGTAAATAACGATGTAAATTATTACATTATTGTTTAATCAGTGAAAAGCGACGAATTATTATATTATGTCGTTAGAGAGTTAAAACGACGGATTTAAATAGCTTAAGGGTAACGAGTACTGTACGCAAGTGTTGGGACCCAAAAATGATATGGTGGAACATTTGTAGTTTAGTGACTCGAATGACCTTTTTGAGTGCAACAGTGATCTAAAATGGGTTTAAATAGTCCATAATAGGTACCCAAGAGTTATAGTTGGGTTCCGGGGGCTTTTTAGACATAGTATGGCTCGTACGGGGGTATGATCGTCTTTTTACCCTTAGGGCTACACCTAAAAATGATATTAGGGTGTGATAAGAGGTATTTAAGGTTAAGTGTGGTGGATGGAAACCTCATTTTAGCCCCGTTTAGTGGAGATTAAGGGAGAGATCAAATACAAGAGAAAGGAGAAGAAAAAGAGAGAGGGAAAGGTTGGAGAAGATATAAAAGTCAATCTCCGGAATCAATTCATCTCTATGTGTAGAGACTTCGGATTTTAATCCAACAAGGCAAGTGTTTACGTGCTTTATATTTGCAATTTTTTGCAGTTAAATATAATCATAGTTAATTAATAATTAATATGGGAATTTATGATGAAATCTAGGGATTAATTAAGAGGGTTTGATTTGTGTTTAACATATTAATGTGTTTGAGAATTAATATGGAAGAATTTCTTTATATAAATCTGGGTTTATGATTATGAAATCAATGAACATTGATTAATTATAAGTTGAATGAATTAAGTTAGTGATTTAGAATCCTCGAGTTTTTATGTTGGATTCAGATTTAAATCGGTGTAAAAATACTTATGGAATGAGTATGTAATGATTTGGGACATTAATCTATGATTTTGGGAGGATTGGGACCTCCATTTAAGGGTTTAGGACGTGAAAACCCGAGGTTGAAGACGAAGGGCAGTCCAACAAACTGAACTAGTTCTCTAGGGAAGCGAATCAGCTCGTTGGAGCGAATTAGTTCAGTTTGCCTTCAAATTAATTCAGTTTTCTAGCCTATCCCAATTTTTATTACGCATTGTTTTGACCCGTCAACGTGGGGTAAATGAGCGTATGGGTTTCCGAGGTAGATTGGAATTACTAGGTAACATTCTCAGGGTTTGGTATGTGTTTTAGAATGTTTAGATGGATTCGAGTGAGACGAATTGAATTACAAGTGAGTGAACACTTAAATGGAAAATCGGGAAGTCGATTCGAACTTCGAGATTGGTAGACTAGTACGTTGTGGGATTTCCGTACGTAGTCAATACTTTATATATATATATATATATACGTATTGTGAGTTACATATATATATATATATATATATATATATATGTATGATTGCTATTTGTTTTGAACATACCTACTTAGTAGTTCTATCATTAAAAGGTTGCGCGTAGTGGGTAGTCCACCCTAACGTTAACTACTAGGTGTTGGATTGATTCCCTCCCAAGGTCATAGTACTATTGCAGAGCCACTATATATGTGTGATGATAGGTATTGGTTTGGAGAGCGGTTGGGTACAATATGGTATGGTTGTGACCCCCAGACGTATGTTTATGACCGTTTCTATTATTTGTATTTAGGTTTGGGTTCGGTGGTGAGATTATGACCCGGTGGCCCAGTTGTGGTGCGTGGTACGCCTAGAGCCCGATGACACACGATGAATGCATTCGCGAGGTCCATGCTTTGGGAATGAGGCATATGCATATACAGTGAGTGATATATATGTATGTGTATACGAGATGTGTTTAAACATCTATTTATAACATGTGTAGCTACGTAATCATTTATGAAAGTATACCTAGTGAGGGTAGTATATATTAGCTAATGGTGATTATTAGCGGGATGCACTATGATATCGATTATTGTCCTAGTTAGACTGGGTAGTATGATTGAGACAATAAAATGAATGCGTTAGGTACGCATTGTAGATGAGAGGTAGGGATAGGTTTCATGTGAGTGTGACTGGAAAGTTAACTATAAAGTTAATACAATGCGCGTTTATGTTTAAAGCATTTAAATACTTGCAAAATATTTTTAATTATTTTTTAAGCTTTGACACTCTAGCAAATATATTTTGTTTTCAAAACCCCAGGTGTGTAGAAACAGGGACCGCAAATTCAGTCTCCTCATGCTGTTGCGAGACTTGATTGTAGCCACCACATTTTATCCTATCTAGATAGGATTCAGTTTTAACTTCAGTATTTCCTTTTGGGAGCGTTGTCTTTAGTTGGGAAGGACTTTCATTTATGTCAGATACTTCATTGCTTCTCCGTATTTATTACGTTGGATTATTATTTGTGGTAACCAATGGTTTATTCAGTTTACTTTATTTATGCTTATTCTCTTATCAGTTATAATATCATTTCTTTTGGTGTATGTTTATATTGGTTGATATTTAAATTATTTGTTGCGACAGTGATGCTAAGAATGATATCACACTGGATTTTTATTTAATTTCAATAAAGGATTGATCACCCGGTACTAAATTAGGCGGGGTGTCACAGTTGGTATCAGATCATCGGGTTCTAATGTCCTTTAGGATCTGTACGAACTTGCCACGTTGTGGGCGTTGGGTTTATTTGATATAGAGCCCTATGTTTATGACTTTTGTTTCATATTGCATCTTTTCGTTCTTCTGTTACTGTCATATTTAAGTGGAATCTCATACAATTTTGATTTAGTTTCAGATGCCAAACACCAGGAGAGGGAGACCAGTACATAGAGCAAGAAGGGCCACAGAGAGGGAGGCTCGGTCGGAGCCTCAAGAAACCCAGGGACTATGACCTCGGCAAAGGTCGCAGCCATTGTAGCACAGGAAGTTAATGCTACCATAACAGCCATAGTGCAGCACTTGCCTCAGGCGTATCCACTGCACCGGTACAGACTCACACACTGTCGTCCGTGCGGGAGCAAGTAAAGAGGCTTCAAAAGGGCCATCCACCAGAGTTTTAGGGGACTGCAAATATAGTGGAAGCGAGCCAATGGATGAAGGATATACATAGGCAACTTCATTTGGTTAAGTGCAATGACATTCATAATGAGGTACTGACTACTTTTAAGCTAGTTGGAAGAAAAACCTCTGGGCATATGCATCCCAAGAAAGAAACCTTGAATTGCTTGAGCCATATCTGATTGCACAATCTCCTAACAATGTTTGAAAAAGTAACCATCAAATCCATCAGGGCCAGCACAGCTGTTACTATCCATCTTCTATATAACTTTTTTAATATCATCCATGTCAGGAATGCTAAATAGTCCCAAGTTGTCTTCACGAGATATGGATTAATTGATAACTTCTAAAAACACATCATCTTGTTGAATTAAAGCTCCTCTTCAGGAGAGAAAGTATTTTGAAAGAATTACACAGTAGGCTCTTGAACTTCCATATCTCATTTTTTAAGATTCCCCTGATTATCTAAAATCTCAGATATAGTGAGTCTACATCTCTTAGCCTTGACAAATTTATGAAAAAAAAGGAGTTTTTATCTCCATCTTTAATCCATTTTTCATGGGCTTTCTGCCTCCAAAAATGATCTTCAATAGCCAATTTATGATCACTATTGGCTTGTGATAAACATAATATTTCTCTATTATCTTCATAATGATCTCTATCAAAATTCATTTCTTGAATTAAAGATCATCTTCAGCTAATCTAGCTTCTTGAAAAATATCCCTAAATGCTGCCTACTCCGACCAGCTAGGACTTTTCTTAAGGTTTTGAGTTTAAGAGAAATAGACATTAACTTATTATCATGAGAAATTGAATTCCAAGTGTTTGAAATAACTTTGATGAAATAAGAATTATCACACCAGAATTGAAGGAATTTAAAAGGCTTCAAAATTTTCATATCTGGATTTTGGAGAGTCAGAAGAAGAGGGCAATGATCTGAGAAACTTCTATGAAGATGATTCACTTTCAAATTACCCAAGATAGCAGCAGCTTCATTCCCCAAAATCCTATCCAATATGGTCCAAATTCTAGCATCTCCCTTTCTCTTATTAAACTGAGTAAAATTCGAGCCAAATAATCGAAGATCAGCCATTTCAAGATTTTCCAATACTTCTAAAAATTCATAAGAAGAACTCAAGTCAATCTCATTACCCTAATCCTTTTCATTACTACAAGCAACCACATTAAAGTCACCCCCAACCTACCAAGGCTCCTCCGACCCTGATTGAGACAGAAAGTTCTATAATTTTCTTCTCTTAACTTTGTTATTTTTAGCATACATAAAAGATGAAAGGATATTTCTATTCTCCACTTTGAAAATAAAATTTAAACACTGATCCATAGAAGACTTGAAGTTGCATTGAATCCCTTCTTGAACAAAACACCATATTTTACTATTAGAATTAGAAGAAAGCCAAACCAAATCCAACTTTATCCTGAAATGCTCCAGCTTAACCACCTCTTGTTTAGGTTCTAGAATAAACAAAATGCCCCAAAAGCTTTTCTGACTTTAGAATAATAAGTTTTGTTAATTTCATTAGCAAAGTCATATCCAAGATCTTGGCTAATAGATTAGGATACGTTCTTCCCTATATTATTTCACCTAATCAAAGTGGCTTCATCAAGGGGACATATATGCTTGAGAATTCTTTGTTGGCCCAAGAAATGGTCTCTTTGATTAATCAGAAGAATTATGGAGGAAATGTTATTTTTAAATTGGATTTGGGTAAAGCTTATGATAGGGTATCTTGGCCCTTTTTGATTCACATGCTTAGAAGATTTAGATTTTTAGAACATTGGATTGATTTGATATGGATGAACATCTCTAATTATTGGTTTTCTATGGTGATCAATGGCCAAGATAAAGGGTTTTTCAAATCTTATAGAGGTTTGAGGCAAGGGGATCCCTTATCTCCAAGCCTTTTTATTCTTATGGCAGAGGCATTTTTTAAAAATCTGAACAAAGCTCTTTTGAAGATGTATGGATTCAAATTACCCTTGGGATGTCCCGAAATTAAGCATCTTGCTTATGCAGATGATATCATTATTTTCTCATCAGGCTCTAAAAGGCACATAAAGGTGATTATGGGAATTATTAATGATTATGAGAGAGCTACTGGTTAGAAGATTAACAAGCAGAAGTGCCGATTATTCATATCCAATAATATTTCTAATCAATCATTTGCTTCAATTAGAGCTTTAACTTACATTAATATTAAAAAAAATCCTTATAATCTATTTGGGTTGTCCTCTTTTTGCAGGTAGAAAGAAGAACACTTATTTTGAGCACTTGATTCTAAAGATTAGAGGGAAGCTTAGTAGTTGGAAGTCTAGATCTCTATCTATGGGAGAAAAGTTAATCTTAATTAAACATGTCTTAAGCTCAATCCCTACTCATATAATTTCAGCAATGTCCCCAACAAAGTTTATTTTTCATCAGATAGAAAGCTTTTTGCTAGATTCTTTTGGGGATCTAGTGATGAAGCCAAAAAGAATCACTGGTGTAAGTGGGAGAAGATCTTAAAACCTATTCAAGAGGGAGGTTTGAGTATTCGTAATTGATGATGCTGGAAATAGCACCACCCTTCAAGGTGTTTGTGAGCTCAATTCAATGTTAATAATGGCAGCATAATTGTACATACACATGCAGTAGAAGAGGGTGAGGAGAAGAGGATTCACACCGGAATATAAGTGGTTCAGCCAATTTGGCCTACGTCCACTGTGCAAGTGTATGATGTGTATCACTGTATGAGGGCTCTAATGGCCATAAATACAATCTCTCAAGCTTTCTCTCTCTACTGTGTATCTAGACAGAGTTTCAGCTAGGGTTGTATCTCTAGATCTTTTGCGAGGTAGAAGAAGACCTCTATATATAGCACCTAGGGGGTGTAATGTACCTCCCATGCATGTAATATGCATTTGTGTGTTAGCCTCACCAATATGGGAGAGCCACCTGTCACTGTCACATGTAAAGAATGATGATGAAATATCCTCCCCACGTGTGGGGAATAATCTTGTTATAACTGATTTGTGTCTACGTGTCCTTATCCAAATGTCAACAGATGCTCGACTATCGTCTTTGGTGCATGACCTCGGTCTGGGAGAGGCCGAGGTTGGTGAATCTAGGTAGTCGTTCAGTCCGAGACGTGCCTAGGGGTCTCGGATCGATCTCAGCCGAGACAGTGGGTTGGAGTCGGCCTGAGCCGAGGTTGAGCTGGTGTGCACTTGGAGCATCAAGGATGTCCTGATGAGGTTATTGGTAGGGCTTCTTGCGAGCTCGGCCTGTATCTGGTCGAGTTTGCCTTTCCCAGATGTACGAGAGTGCTGCTGACCCTTATGATGCGTGCAGTGTCCTTTGGAGAGGCTTGCGGTAGTGTCGGCCTGGGCCGACCCTGCTATGGCCGAGGGCTGATATCGTGTGCCCAAGGTTTGTCCAATGTCGGCCATAATTTCGGCCGAGGTGGATGTCTCTGAGCCGATGTCACACTTGGGGCATATCAGTAATATTGAGGATATTAGTAAATCTTTGGCAATTAAACAATGGTGGAAACTTAAAAGTGTGGATTCTTTATGGTATTCATTCATCAAAGCAAAGTACTGTAAGAAGCTTTATCCCATGGAAGCTAAGAATAGAGACAATTCCAAAGTGTGGGGCAGAATGCGTCAAATTAGAATGGAAACAGAGGAATCAATTTGCTGGAGATTAGGAGAAGGAAATATTAATTTTTTTCAAAGATAAATGGATGGAAAATGGGCCAATTTATGATTTGATTGATTCAAATCAATCAGGTGTGGTTAAAGATTCCTGGAATCTAGATGGCAGGGACACAACTAGGTTGTAGCAGGTATTACCTGATCAGGTAACTCATCAGATAATCCAGTCTAAAAGATGGTACAGTAAGAAGGATGAAATAGTGCGGTCAGCCTCTAGTTCAAGAGAGTTTTCTTTCAAATCTGCATTGAAAATTATCAGGCAACATGATGTTACGTG
Organism: Sambucus nigra; assembly: GCA_949130495.1. Taxonomy (NCBI): domain Eukaryota; kingdom Viridiplantae; phylum Streptophyta; class Magnoliopsida; order Dipsacales; family Adoxaceae; genus Sambucus; species Sambucus nigra. The sequence continues at coordinate 53,802,816 of OX422223.1, forward strand.
CAGGTCTGCAGAATTTTTATGGGATGCTTGTTTTCCGCCAAAAGTTTATATTTTCAATTGGAAATTACTAAGAGGTTTAATCCCTACAGATGACAATTTAAAGAGAATTGGAGTCTATAGTCCTTTAAAATGTTTATGCTGCAGTGTTACTAAAGAAGAAACTTTAGAGCATGTTTTTTCTTCAGGTGATGTAGCTGCTAAGGTATGGGAGCATTTTAAGCAGTTTTTTGGGATTCTTTCTAATGATGTCTCTATTAGACAAAGACTGATTTCTTGGTGGATAGCTCATCCAAATGCCTCCCAAACAAGTTTCAAAATCATCCTTAATTTCATTTGTTGACAGATTTGGTTAAGTAGGAACAAGGCTAAATTTAATAAAATCAAACTATCTCATGTTAAAGTTATCAAATAAGTTTACTCAAGTTTTAATTTAGCCTTCATTCCTGCTAAAACTAAAAGGTCTAAACCTATGCTTGTTCAGTGGATGATCCCTCCAAAAGGCTATTTGAAACTTAATACTGATGGCAGCTCTTTGGGCAACCGGACCCTAGTGGTGGTGGTGGAATCCTTAGAAATGATAAAGGCTAGCTTTTTTGGTGTTTTCATTCGCATTTTGGTGATATGCATAGTTTAGAAGCAGAAGCAACAACTCTTTTAATTGGAGTAAAGCATTTGCAACATTTCAAATGGTATAAAGTGATAGTGGAATCAGATTAAAAGATTATCATAGAAGTTCTCGATAACAAATACAAGTGTCCTTGGAGAATCAAATGGATGAAAGATTAAATTTAATCGATATCCTCCTATCTTAATTGCTCCTTTTGTCATGTTCTCAGGGAATCCAATACGGCTGCAGATTTCCTGTCAAAGAGAGGAAGTTCTCAAAACCATTCTTTTTCTCTTATTAGAATGATTCTCTTCCTAAGGAATTTAATTATATCCTTAAGATGGATAGATTAAATATTCCTTCTTTTAAATTTGATTAAGTTTTTGTGTAAGGGCTCTAAGATAAGGGGCTTTATTTATTTTCAGCTTATTGGTTGTAAGTTCTGGGGCTTTTCCCTGTGTATATAAATAAAATGCCATTTATCTAAAAAAAAGCTAGTTGATGCAGTTCTACAGTGGTGGGAGTTAATCACCACACCAAAGGAGATTGATATTATGACGATTCAGGAGCTCTGAGTGCGGTTTAATGGCAAGTTCTTATCGTTAGCTATGCAAACAGAGACGAGGAGATGATTTCGAGATCTCACGCAAGAAGGTCGGACAGTGGTTGAGTACGAGGAGGAGTTCACTCGCCTGGCGAACTTTGTGCCAACTGAGGTGAACACGGATGAGAAGACGATATAAAGTTCATAGATGGGTTCATATGGAGGATATATCAGCGCTTCTTGGGTAACTCGACGTTAAGGACTTATATTGATGTCGTTAACATCGCATTGTTACACTGCCAGGATCATTACTTCCATCTGAGGGGAGGAAAGAGGGCAGGAGAGTCGAGCCAGCATGGCAAGACTAGGGGAAACGGTACCAAATGAGCGTTGTAATAACAGGGTAGCCAGTATAAGTGGGGTTCCGAGAAGGGAGATTCGGCTAAGAAGTTCAGACCAATAGATGGTGGGTACATGCAGGGCCAACAAGATGCTCCTTAGGGTCAATAGGGACATGGGAACCTGACTGGAGGCCATCAGGGTTGGAAATATCAGGGCTAGAGATCGGGGTAGTCTCGTAAGTGGAGGGACCTCGCGGGGAGATGTTTCGTATGCGGGGAGAAGGGACACATGCGATGTGTATGTCTAAATAGGGATAGGGGTCAACAATAGGATGCCCATTAGGAGCAACAACTACCAGTCCCACCAGCAGTTCTAGCAGTTCAATCCCAGCATAGGAAGTTACATTTTTAGGTGTGTCTACAACGTTCGTGGGCTAGTTTTTCCACAAATGCCGCTAACAGTTGAGGGTATGTTTCATATTCATGGGAATATGGGACGAATATTATTTGACACGGTAGTGTCACACTCTTTTGTTAGCAATAGATTCGTGCGGGAGACGGGGTTAGTGGATATTATAGACACCACATTTTAGGACCCCACAAGTCCTTCCTTAGGTCCCTATCACCTTCCCATTCAACACAAACCCTAAGTCATACTCTGAGTACCGATCTAGAGGTCATTGGATGCTCTCGGGCCCCATTTGGCTTTGGTAAACTTCATCGTCAGAGTGAAAAGCTCAGTGAATATTCAAAGGGATCTGAATCCTCTTTCCAACGGTCCACCCCGTGCCTCGGTTGACCAATTTAACCCTCCAAATCGAGCGAATCTCTTTGGAACATCTAAGTACCTCACATAAACTTTCCAATGATCCACCCCGCGCGCGATTCGAACTTACAGTTTGGATGAATGATCCATTACCATCCGACGATCCCCTCTCCAAATTACTCTTGAAGGTCTCTGTATTACCTTTCTGATGGGTATGCCCTATACACTGTTTGGATTTCTTTCTACGACCATTTTTTTAGAAAAATCTGCAAGAGGATCGATTGGCAGGTCCATTTCCCTGCCTATCGACAGTGTGTCTTAGGTCACCTACTGATTGGTAGGGCTAGGGGTATGCCAATCGACAGTCCCCCTAACCTATATAAGGAGGTCACGAGCTCACTCCCAAGACACCTCGGATCCATCTATATAAGTGATCTCAGCAACATTCTTCTGTAATCAGCGAAGTTTCCTTGTGTGAAATTCCTTTTCACCTTTTATTCGCATCATTCTCATACCCAATTTAGCAAAAATCTCCTGCTCTCTCATCGAACATTCATCCCAACTTGCAAGGAAGATCTTCAAGGATCAAGATCAAGCCTCAAGTCTCCAAAGAAGGTCCAAATACTCTTCTCTTTATATATATATATTTCTTTATTTTTAGCATTATTATATAAACTTTCAATTTAGCTTTTACTTTATATCATACACATTAACATCGCATTATTTATTAGTTATAATGCACATACATTATTTTCTATAAAAACAAAACAAAATAAAGAAAAGTGGGTTACACCTATAAATTCCGACGAGATTATTCGCCATATTTTCTCAAAACTATAAATACCTTTTCTAGACACACACACATATAATAAACTCCCATTTGAATATATGGGATAAACCCCACCCTTGTGTTGCATGCGAACTACGTGGATTTTGAGGCCTTTATAGGCTACGTAGGTGTCTCGGGTTAAAACTCGGGACTCGAGTCCTATTTTCATCCTTTTCCCATTTTATCCGTGCATTACTCGTATATATCACACTTTTGGTTCCTATTTGCATTTAACTAACAATATTATCATTCCATTATAACGATTAATATCTCGAGAAGCTCGCGCATCATATTTTCTAATTATTATCTTGGGAACATACCTTTGGATGATCTCACTCTATCTTTCCATGATATGAGTCGTGCGATTCTGATCTCCATGTATATATACACGCATACACGCTTCACGGAGAAATTAAGGAAGATAATAACATAATCCCATGAGAGACCTAAAGGGCGGTATGGGTGCCTAACACCTTCCAATTTCATAACTTAGCCCTCGAACCTCTGAACTATTGGTTTCATAAGCATTAGTTTGTCTTTGATGCCGCTCTTTTGAGGCGACGACATGTTCTTTTACCTATTTTGTGCAAAATAGGCTGGAGACTTTATCTCTTTACATCACCCACATCGACGACGCTCGAAACGTTCCTCCAAAGGGCGCGAGACCTTATTTTCCCCTCTAAAGTGCCTGCGCGTGAGCGCCGGACCCCCGAGGCAGAGGGAAAATCGAAGGGATGGCCACAGTGGTGACTATGTTTGGGACTTTCTTAAGAGGGATAGACTCTTTTTACATGGGTGTCATCATTTTCTGCTTGTGTGTATGTACCTACATGTATGTTCCCTTTTTCCCCCTTATCGTTTCTTGTATATACCTACCTCATGCTTATATCATTCCTCACTCACACATTTGTAGATACTCTCTATGTACACTTCACACTACTTACACGTAGGATTACTTATATCCACATATTGCACACACCACTTAGAATATCCATGCTTAGGTGTCACTAACACACACCTTCACTTATCACACTTATCCATTATCACATATCACATGCCACTTGTAATTAATCAATGCTTAGGTTCACTACCACACACTCACTCATAGATATTCACACATCATTCAATCTCACATATCCATACTTAGTATAATCTTCACGCCCCATGTTAGATTCATTTTCCATAATACTTGTACATCCTTTATTATTAGTATAGTGCTCATTATGCCAAATAAAAATACAATATGCATAATGTACTATTCAAGAATCATGCATTTTTGCACACTACATCACCAAGAGCATGGTTATTGACCAAATTTTGTCCCATAACTGGGGGATCACTTTGTGATGGGCGCTGGTCCGGAAGGTTGCAGTTAGCCTAAGCAATATGACTCTCACCTTCCATTGGCTAAGTACCTTCGCCATATATCGAACGGTTCCCCCCCGCATCGTACCGCTTAACCGAAGTCATAACGGGAGGTATATAATAGGGAACTCATTCACATACATTGAGTCTATCGAATTCGCTCTCACACGTACTATCCCCATGAGGTATATAGTGAGGCAATTCACATACACTCAGGCATATCAAATGGCTTATCCACATGTATCGATTTCCCTAAAAGGAAAGATAATATCGTGGAAGTCACGCCAAAGGGGGGAACGCTTCCAATTAACTCAACAACTGCATACCCTGATATAGGCGTCAAACCTAGGACGCTCATATTTAGTTTGCTGGTTATTACCCGAAACTCTGCCGAAATGGTAGGACGGCATGCTGCCCAAATTTTCACGTGATTTCGTCTTTTTCCAAAATGGGACCCTGTCCATGAGCTTGGCAACAAGGCACACCATGTTTTATATATTTTTCAAACCCAATTTTCACAGGCTTGGGTCCCGTTCAGCATTTCTTTTTGCATTTAGGTAAACTTAATACAAGTGAAAACATAAACATAATAATAATCATGGTGAGACCCTTCTCTCGTATTTCCTCATTCCTTACAAAAGTGTCAAAAACATTTCCCCCCTCTTTTATCAAAATACCAAAAATATTTTCCTTCCTTTTATCATAAATGTCAAAGAACACTTCCCTTCCTCCCTTTGTAAATAAAATAAAATAAATATTTTGTCATTACCTTTCCAAAAATTATCAAAAACATTTTCCTCGTTTTTTAATAACAATTTTTTTTCTCTCTTCTCTTTCAAAAATAAATTCGAATCATTTTACTTCTCAGGACGATTGCATACTTGACCCTTGGCCTGGCTCCCTATTAGCTTCGGTCTTTCATCAAACTATCCCGAAGCTCCATCAGTTCTCTATCTACTTCTTTCGATTTCGGAATCTACCCTCACCTGATTTCCATGGAGAACGTAAACCAAGTATCGAATGTGCAACCTTAATTGATGGCAGTCCTAGTCCAATTTACTGCTAAGATTGACAATCTTCAAATCAAGGTTCATGAGATGCAGAAAAATCGGATCCTAGTTCTCGAGGGTCCTGAGGACCTCTTCCCTCGCATTATGGGTCCACCCGTACCTGAACCTATTTGGGTCCCGAAAGAATATCCGCACGCTCCAGGTGACCCTCCTATTAATGGGCCACCTCTAACTCAGCTCCCTATATCGAATCTTTCCCAGTTAGGGGCTGACCTGCCAGTGACCGTTGATCCAAAGGAAAAAGAGTTAAACAAGGTCAAGGAGGACCTTAAGCCGTTAATCAAGAAGTTTAACCAGTTTCGAATCTCTGGGAACTACATGGATTACACCCATATGTCTCCCTACCTAAAGTAAGGCTGTCGAAAAAAATTCAAGATGCCTAACATTGAGAAAGTCAGGGATAACGAGCCCCCAATTGTTTATCATCGAAGTTACCGCCGAGCCATGACTCTCTTAGGTGGCTCTAAGGAAATAATGGCCCAGATGTTCCAGAAAACTCTGAAACACAATGCTCTTTGTTAGTTTTTATCCCTCGAGGAATCCATAATCCGTAGTTGGGAGGATGTTGCCCGTGAATTCATGTCGCAGTACAAGAACAACGAGGAATTGGAGGTTACGGGCCGTCATTTAGAACTTCCCTAGCAGAATCCCTGAGAAACTATCAGTAATTTTATAGCAAGGTGGAGGGATAAAGCATCCACCATGACCAAGCCACCTTCCGAAGAGGAACAAGTCAATATTGTGAAGAAAAACTTCTTACCCCATGTTCGAGCGACGATGGGAGGACAATATTACCCCCATTTTTTAGCTCTCCGAGAAGCACGGGTGGAGATTGAAGAAAGTCTTGCCAAGACAAAAGCTGAGCCAAGGAAAGTATCTGAATAATTCATTCTAAGAAAATATGAGAAGCCTGTTAATACCACAGTTTCGACCATCAATAACATCTCTCAGCCTGCCACTTCATGGGCACCGAAATACCGTGTCAACCCAGTCAGAAAAGAATACACCGAGCTTTATGTTCCCCTCTCTAAAGTGTACCAAGCCCTATTAAGAAGAAATATCATTAAACCGTTGGACCCTAGTCCATTACCAAACTCACTTCCCAAAAATTTCAAACCCAACGTCCATTGTTATTTTCATCAAACTGCCAACCATACCACTGATCAGTGATTCCATCTCCAAAATATAATCTAAGGTCTGATTGACCGAGGTACTATTACCCCACCATCCAACCCAAAACCCAACACCACTCGTAACCCACTCCCAAATCATGTGAATGCTATTTTTATAGAAAATAACACAGAATTTAATCGATCTACCCAGATTGCACCAGTAAATCGCCCATTATACCTGCATATTCACCTGAACCCCTCAAAGTTTGCCCATATTTTTTCCTGCACCCTACCTGCTTTTCTGACCAGGCCTTATAACTTCTTACAAGAGCATGTATTATTGTTCATACTCATTTTTGGGGAAAATATATGGAATAGCTAGCGATACTAAACCACATCGTAGAGTTTGGGTTAAAATTTTCCTCTGAATGACTATTGACTGCCAGGAGTTCATTATGTTGTTCATGGAAGATCAGAAGTGGGCTCGAGAGTTAAATAATTAGATGGTACCCGTCGATGAGGTCAGTTTAGATGACACCGTCCAGATTATGGAGGACTTGTTCCGATAGACAGGTTAAATTTGCATTACGTTCGAGTTGCTCAATGCTTTGAGACTACAAAGGTGTTTGGTCTCTTCACTTCTGCATCTCCCCATTTAGTGGGAGGATCTATATGAAGAAGTCACTGAGATTATAGAATTTGTTGACTTCTCGTGGAAGGATGACATCGTTGCCACCGGATGTGGGGACGAACTTGATAGTTTAGATGAAGAGCCAAGCCAGGAAAAGGTTATCCAGTAATCAGTGTATGTGGGGTAATATCGTTTGAAGATCTATTAGGAGAAATCAACAAAGTGGTCGAACAACTCGAGATATATGAAAAAATGGGGTTTTTATTCTTCCCGTCTTATGTGAACCATAGGACGAGATCTAGGAGGAACTACAAGAGTCCAAATCCTCAGTCAGCAGCAACAGATAAAGGAAAGGGTGTTGTCAAGGAACTCCCCATGTCGAAAATGACCATCGAGGAGAGTAACATCCTCGACAAGTTGAAGAAAACTCAGGCTAACATCACTGATTCGTATCAAATATTGCATATTTCTCCCCTATATCTTTATGCATTCTAGCGCTTTTACGGTCCTAAATGCCTATATATATGCTAATTAACCAAACAACCTTAGATTTGGATAAATACATGTTTTGCAGTGGTTAATTTTGCTTTTTGTAAGTATTGGAACGCTAAAAGTGAGGATCCGTTGTATTTCAGAGAAATTTCATCATCGGATGCTACTTCAAGGGCATTTTAGTCAATTCACATTTCTTGTCCAGCTCATGGAAATTCCATGGAGGCGTAGTTCATTGAGTTAGCATCGCGTGGCCGCAAACGGTGCATCGTTTGGAGTTCGGACGAAGAAGCTATGCCCGATTCCGTTATTGGACTTTTACCCCTCATCATGGACCAAGCTTGGCTGAGAAACAGAGTACCGGTCGATCGCGCCCAGGGGCCGGTCGACCGCGATTTGTGTTTTTATCGTGGGAATGAGACAGTAGGCTTTTGCCTTAGGGACCCGTCGACCGCGCCCCTGCGACCGGTCGACCGGTGATGCCAGATATTTTTTTCTCTTTCCTTTTTCTTTTCTTTTTCCTTTATTTCTTTTGTAACTTACTATAAAAACCAAATTTTGGTTTTATTTCAGATATAGATTCATTTTTAAGATTGTTTTGCCTAGGGTTTGTGGGTTTGGAGAGCTTGGCTTCATTTCTCTTTGGGTTGACAACCATATGGGTTGTGTATGTTGATCTTTCCTCTTCCATTTCCATTTATATAATTGTTCTTGTTTAATTAGTGCTTTATAGATTAGTTTCCATGCTTTGTAGTTAGTTTAATTGCTTTATTTCTTGCTTTCCTAGTTTAATTGGTTAATTTAGTTTAATTCATGTATTGCCCTTAGATAAATAGGGTCGGGATTTCGTTTCGCCATTTTCGGGCCCCGAGCTTCAAAAATTAGGTTTTGTGCAAAATCGCGTTTAATTGAACCCGCACGTATTGAAGTTGGATTATTATACGTTTAACTTTCTATGTCATGCATCGTTAGTGTTTATAGCGATAATCCGAATTTAATCCGTATGAGACCAATTTTCAGTTAAGTGTTTATTCTCGCAACTTTGGCTGAAATTTCTTATTGTGTGAAGTTATGTTTAATTGATAATGCTCGATTAGATTGCTTTCGAGCCTGAATCTTGATTAGTAGTTGTTTCAAGCCGTATGGTTTGATGATATCCCGATCCTCGCTTTTACTTTATTTAGACTTAACTTCTCTCTTTTCTTTTATTTACATTCATACATCACCCTTTTACACTTTTATTCCTGAATTAATAAGCGGATTAAAGTCTGTCTAATACTCCTTGTGGATTTGATACCCGACTTACCGCTATACTCACCAGTTGAGTGTAGTCGTTACTTAGGTTTTTTGTATTGAGTCGGCGAACCGATAATAACAATTTGCGTATTACACGACGCACAGTTTCGCCCTCGATCAAAATGGCGCTGTTGCCGGGGAGGGTTTTGTTATAGATTGTAATTGTCTTATTAGTTCGTAGTATTCTTTCTTTTGTATTTGTATTCTTTCTTTTGTATTTGTATTCTTTCTTTTGTATTTGTATTCTTTCTTTTATCCTATTTTGCAGGACTTCTACACATGAGCGCCTATAAAAGCTTGAATTTTCCCGTGCGCACATCATCTTTGTGGAATTAGCCATTTCGAGCCATCTTTGGGGTAAGCATGTCTTATTCCAATTATTTCGGTAATCATTATGATAATTCTCAAAATCCCTGCACTCCTATGACTTTTGGTCAATACTTAGAGTCCCAGAAATTTGCAACATCTAAAATGACTTTGGGCGAGTATTACAAAAGTCAAGAATTGGAGTGCATGTATTTTGAGGAGGATGATAATGATTTTGGGCCTTTACCTCCTTATAATAGGAGTTTTGAAACGAATTGCAATAGTTTTCAAAACTCCTATAATAATGAGTTTAACTTTAGTGCCGATAATGATTTTCAAACTCCTCATTTTCAAGCATTCGCACCTCGGCCTATGACTTTCGGCGAGGGTTTGCTTATGCTTGAGAACGAGAGGTATGAAGAACGTTATCGAGAAGAACATCGTTGTTGGGAGCAAGACTTGGATTTATTATTCAAATTCGACGATGATTTCTGTTCCGAGACTTTTGAAGTCGAGGAGTGTTTTGGACCAAATGAGGACTTTGTGCTTATTTTGGAACAAACCATTCGTCACTTGGCCCATCTTGTAATTGAGAATGAAAGCGAGGATGAAATGGATGTAGTATCTATTTGCAATGCGATGATTTCCTCTTTGGATCCCAAAGAAGAAAGTTTCATTGAAAATGACCCTATCTCTTTTGAAATTCCAACTTTGAGCGATGATAACCCATCTCTTGAGTTTGAATTTCTTTCCTCCCCATTTTTATTCTCCGTTATCACACTGTCATAAGTACCCGATGAATCGGTGCTGAACTTTAAAACGTTCAATCCTTTCACCGACGAGGAGTACTTGCTCGAGTTGCTTTCCATTAAGGCATCTTTTCCCTCATGTGCGCCACCTCCCATTCCGCCTGCTAAATCTTTGGGAGGATATTCTTCTTTTCTCGGTCCCCACATGTTTTTATCACCCGTTCAATCCAAATCCCCCATCGTCCCTCCAAAACTTTTAATTGACTATGGTTCCTTTCTTACTCCTTACACATGCCTTTCGTTTTTCAAACGGAATTCATATTTTTTTGAAGGCATGCTTGTATGTGAGGGTATACCGGTTATCCTCCAAAGTCAAATCATTTTAATGGCGGGCCCTCACCTGTTTAGAGTTCTAGTGTACATTTAGTGTGAAGCCTAAATAGTAGGTTGTATATAGTTAGATTTTTATCATTTCTTTCCTTTTTAATTTAGTCTAGTGTAATTAGTTAACTTTTTGTTATTTATTTTTGCTATGCTAGGTACTAACTTATTTTGTAGATTATTTGGACTTGTTCTTATGGGGATCGCTCCAATTTTGTGTAATATCGCTCTTTTCCTCTCTTTGACTTGGTTCTTAATTCACGTTGAGGACAATGTCAAGTTTTAAGTTAGGGGGTGTGGGATATTCTACCCAGTTCTGTTTTTAGTCCATGTTTTTGCTCACATGTTAGTTACTTAGTATGCTTTTCTTAGAAAAATTCAAAAATTTCAAAAAGAACTTCTTTCTTTTTTCTCCTTTATTGGGCATTTTGCCTTTGTTTCCGATGATAAATTCCAATAATTGCCCGATCCAATTGACAATTCAACGATGCATGTTCTCGATTTTAGAAGTTATTGGACTTTAGTTCTCAATTATTGATATTATGAATAACTTCATGAATTAAACTTTAATCCCATGAGCACATGCACTCTTATTGTTCCATTGATTTAGTTTAAGATTTTTATAACTCGGTAATCTTTTGTTGCATTGTATATACTTACACCGAGTGAGATTAGAGACTTATCTTCATTCATGAGTGTATACAATATTCTTTCCTCTTTGAAAACGTTGAATTCGTTGGTAATCTCTTTATTCTTTCATTGACCGTTCATTAATTGAGTTCATTCTTGAAATGTATTACTTGAGCATGATTTTCATATGTTGTTTTGACTCGAGAATTGCATAAATTTTTTGAAATGATCATAGGCCATCTTTTTATATCACCCATATGACCTTAACCTCACCCTTATATGTTCCCTAGTCAACACACTTGAGCCTAAACACTAGGCTTTCGTTTCATTACCCAAAATCCACTAACCAACTCCAAATTGGAGTTTTATACCATACATATTACCTTACATACCCTTGTTTGGATTTTTTATTTGGGATTGAATGATATTGTTGTTTTGTGGTTGTAATTTGAGCATGAAAAGAGTGCGAAAGGAAGAAAGTGTAGTGAAAAAGAGAAGAAAAGGAGAAAGTTGAAAACAAAAGAAAACAAAAGAAAACAAAAGAAAAAAGTGAGAAAAAGAACAAAAGAAAAAAGAAAGAGAAATTTGTATATATTGTCTATAGTGTTTCAATAATCCTTGTTACTCTCTCGATTGTTATATTTAATGCTCGTTTGGAAATCATTTGTCCAATTTTGAAATTGCCCACTTTTTCCCATTATCCCGAGTTTCATCCCCAAACACTTTTGAATCCGTATATACATCCCTTTCACTTCGTACCCTAGCCTAGTCTACATTACAACCCTATTAAAGTCCCATGTGATCTTAAATAGATGTAATTTAAAAGTCATAATAGTTTTGATAATCTGTAAAAATGCATTTCGCCTCTTTTAGTGTGCGGTATCCCTTCACTGAGATTATAATTTTTATTTCTTATATAGCGTTCTTCAATTGTGACATGTGTGCGGCTTAGTTTCCCTTTACATTTACTCTTTATTCCCGCATGCCCCGTGTGTTACCTTCCTGTTTCAAGTGAATTCATTTGATGAGTGTAATGCTCGTGAGGATTAACTTTTATGCATTCTTTGATATTTAGTATCCGAGTTATTTTAGTTTTTGCCAAATCATATTTTGTGTGTGCTCACTCCCCTCCCACATGTTAAAGTTTCAATTCATTGAGGTGCATTCGATAATGTTAATAACTACGGACTTTTCACATGAATTCATTTGATATGCTAATAACATGTTGAAATCTTGTACGTATTGTTGAGTTTGTCGCATGTGATTGGGCATATTTTGAGGAACTTTGTGATGTTTGTGGATATCATCCCTGAAAACCTTCACGAGACGACACTCGTCCACTAGGGTAACCTAGGGGTTTAACGACTTATTGCGTATGCTAAATGAAATTGTGCTCCCTACGAAAGTGACATTTATATTTCGATGCATATATACGTCTTGTACCGCCTTTGTGGACTGGTTTTGTTTGTTTCATTACTAGGGACTAACATTGTTTAAGTTAGGGGGTGTGATTCGTATCAAAGATTGTATATTTCTCCCCTATATCTTTTTGCATTCTAGCGCTTTTATGGTCCTAAATTCCTATATTTATGCTCATTAATCAGATAACCTTGGATTTGGATAGATACATGTTTTGCAGGGATTAATTGTGCTTTTGTAGGTATTGGAACGCTAAAAGTGAGGATCCGTTGCATTTCGAAGAAGATTCGTCGCCGGACGCTACTTCAAGGGCATTTTAGTCAATTCACATTTCTTTTCCAGCTCATGGAAATTCCATGTAGGCGTAGTTCATTGAGTTAGCATCACGTGATCGCAAACGGTGCGTTGTTTGGAGTTCGGACGAAGAAGCTATGTCCGATTCCGTTATTGGACTTTTCCCCCTCATCATGGACCAAGCTTGGCTGAGAAACAAAGTACCGATCGATCGCGCCCAGGGGGCCGGTCGACCGCGGTTTGTGTTTTTGCTGTGGGAAGGAGACAGTAGGCTTTTGCCTTAGGGACCGGTCGACCGCGCCCCTGCGATCGGTCGACCGGTGATGCCAGATATTTTGCTCTCTTTCCTTTTTCCTTTATTTCTTTTGTAACTTACTATATAAACCAAATTTTTGTTTTATTTCAGATATAGATTCATTTTTAGGTTAGTTTAGCCTAGGGGTTGTGGGTTTGGAGAGCTTAGCTTCATTTCTCTTTGGGTTAACAACCATATGGGTTGTGTCTGTTGATCTTTCCTCTTCCATTTCCATTTCCATTTATATAATTGTTCTTGTTTAATTAGTGCTTTGTAGATTAGTTTCCATGCTTTGTAGTTAGTTTAATTGCTTTATTTCTTGGTTTCCTAGTTTAATTGGTTAATTTAGTTTAATTCATGTATTGCCCTTAGATAAATAGGGTCAGAATTTTATTCCGCCATTTTCGAGCCCCGAGCTCTAAAAATTAGGTTTTGTGCAAAATCGCTTTTAATTGAACCCGCACGTATTAAAGTCGGATTATTATGCGTTTAACTTTCTATGTCATGTATCGTTAGTGTTTATATCGATAATCCGAATTTAATCCGCGTGCGACTAATTTTCGGTTAAGGGTTTATTCTCTCAACCTTGGCTTAAATTCCTTATTGTCTGAAGTTTATGTTTAATTGATAATGCTCGATTAAATTTCTTTCGAGCGGAAATCTTGATTAGTGTTTTGAGCCGTATGGTTTGGTGATATCCCGATCCTCGCTTTTACTTTATTTAGACTTAACTTCTCTCTTTTCTTTTATTTACATTCATACATCACCCTTTTACACTTTTATTCCTAAATTAATAAGCCGATTAAAGTCTGTCTAACACTCCCTATGGATTTGATACCCAACTTTTCGCTATACTCACCAATTGAGTGTATTCGTAACTTAGGTTTTTTGTATTGAGTCGGCGAACCGATAACGACTTGCGTATTACACGATGCACGATTTCGCCCTCGATCAATCACTTTATAGGGACTCTACATGTCTTCCCAACTGCACCAAAATGCCTTGATTAAATTGCTTACCAGACCCACAGTCCCTCATTCCACCACGCCAAAAGAAGCCGTAAATCTGGTCGGATCCCTAACCTCTACTAGAATTCTCTCCTTCTCTAAGGAAGAAATCCTAAAGTTTGGTCTTAATCATAACTATGCTCTCAATATCTCTGTTGAGGTGATGGGGAAGACATTCCTGCTCTCACTCGTCAACAATGGATCAACACTCAATGTTTGTCTATTAAGAACCTTCAACTGCTTGGATTTTAAAGTATGAGACCTTGCTAGTATGTGCTTATGATAACACTCACCGAGAGGTAATGGGATCCATGAAGCTTACAATAGGGGCTGGCCCTATAAATCCCGTTACTGAGTTCCAGGTCTGCGACATACCAGCTTGTTTCAACCTATTGCTTGGTCGATCATGTCTTTACAACATCAATGGGAAATCCTCCTATCTCTATCAAAAAATGAAGTTCTTCGCTAAGGGGCAGGTCATCACCATCTTGGGCGACGATGATAATACTAAAAAGGCCAGCACCAGTAATCCAGTACTAGAGATACAGCATGGGGTGAACGACATGCTTCTGTTTGGCTTTCGAGTCGAACCACTTACACTCCCAGCAGGGGAAGATTTCAAAGATAGAGTTTGCCCAGACCAGAGCCCTCACGATAATGTCAACGTGATACAGATGTTCAAAAATATGCACTTCATGCTCGGACTGGAGTTATGAGGGCAACAATAGGGAATATTAGAACCCATAGTGCTGAAAAAGTCCTTTCCTCCATGTGGCCTGTGTTAGCAACCATCATCAGAGGAACTCATAATGCTCCACCAGCCTTAGTTAAAGAGAAGGCAAGAAAGTGCCAAAATTATCTTAGAAGACTCCTTGAATGGAAGATTCATCAACAAGGGTGAAGATTTTCCCTTTTTTGGCTTTCCCGAACCATGGTATGATCATATGGACAAGAAGATGAAGCCATGAATGGAGATCTTCTTCTAAGATAACTACTCATGCGTCAAAAGTTCCCAGCATCACGTGCAACCGCTCGTTAAAAAGACTACAACTGTTATCGAGGTTTCTGAAGGAAGTTACTTTGAGGACTTGTACAATATATAGACACTAGGGCTAACACTCTGCATAATCCACTCAAGCGCTACATCGTCGGACCTATCCATCCTGATCAAAGCTGTTGATGAATCCCTCCTCAATTAGAATGTTGTGCCGGTTCCATTTGCTGAAATGCTACCAAACTCGGATGTTTATCCCATTTCTTCTTTTATTATTCTTCCTTGTTCCAGTCACAATGTAATTGAGACCTCATTCGACGAGGTTCTCATCGTTGTTTTCTCGATAATGAAATAACAGAAGATTTTGAGTATCTTGCTGTGCCTTACATTAATTGTCTTGATTCTAATCAAAGTCTTGATGATGATGATTTTGCAAGTGAACAATTCTTAACTGATCTTAATAAGGTTAATGACAAATAACATAACTGCGTTTAAATTAATGAAGATTTTGTGCCTTAGGATAGGGTCCACCCTTGACGAGCATGTGAGCCGTAACTTAAAGAACTACTGAAGGAATTTGTAAACATCTTTGCATGGTCTTACAATGACATGCCCGACATAGATCCCAAGATATCCCAACACGAGATTACAACTCTCCTTGAATGTAAACCAGTCAAATAGAAACTATGAAAGCTCTGCACTAAGTGGTCGCTCAAGGTTAAAGAAAAAGTGGTTAAACAGTTAAATGTAGGCTTCATTCGAGTGATCGAATATACCACATGGTTAGCTAATATTGTACCCGTGCTGAAATAAGGAGGAAAGGTTCGCATGTGTGTTGATTACCGAGATTTGAATAAGGCCTCTCCGAAAGATGATTACCCGTTGCCCAATATCAACATGATCGTGGATATAATGGCCAGTCACGCTCTCAAGTCATTCGTTGACGATTTTGCCGGATATAATCAAATTAAGAGGCACCCCAATCATCAAGAAAAAATAGCATTCATCACTCATTCGGGAACTTTCTATTACACGGTTATGCTATTTGGGCTAAAAAATGAATGGGCTACCTACCAAAGGGCCACTACAACCATCTTGTATGAGATGATACACAAAGAGGTCGAGGTCTACGTGGATGATATGATTATTAAATCCAAGACTCAGGAAGGTCATGTTCCACTCTACGAAAGTTCCTCTAATGGCTATGGTGATACCAAATGTGACTTAACCCACATAAATGTGTCTTCGGTGTCACTAAAGGAAAGCTTTTATGATTCATTATTAGTGAGAAGGGGATTGAAGTAGATCATTCCAAATTGAAAATCATACTCGAAACGCCGCCACCCCGAATGAAGAAGGAAGTCTTGGGATTCTTGGGAAAATTATAGTATATCAGCTGGATCATCAGCCAGTTGACTTCTATTTGTGAACCCATCTTCAAACTCCTCCGAAAATATTCCACTGAAATTTGGAAGGAGGCCTGTCAGCAAGCAGTTGACCAAATCAAGAAGTATCCTATCCGACCTCCGATGCTCATGCCATTGCAGATTGGTCTCCCTTTACTCCTATACTTGACATTAACAGACACCGCAACTGGGGCTTTGTTAACCCAATACCTTGAATAATTTCTCAAAAAAGGGCCATCTACTATGCCTGCCGTAAATTAACCGGGTACGAAGTCAAATACACTGCATTAGAAAAAGCATATGTCCCCCTTGTTTGGGTCACTCGGAAATTACGACACTACATGCTTATTTTTCCTATCAGACTTGTGTCCCGAATGGATCCCATCAAATATATAATCGAAAAACTCGCCCTGTCTAGCCGAATGGTCCGATGTTTGATACTGCTAGCCGAGTTCGATATCGTGTATGTCACGCAGTAGTTTATAAAAAGGAGATCCATCTCTTACTACCTTATTGACTACCCTATGGAAGAAGTCGACGTTTGGATCTCTGAGTTCCTGGATGAAGACATCCTTTGCACCTATTGGGAAGACCTCTGGTGGAATTTGTTTATTTAACGGTCCAACCAATAAGAAAGTGTAGGGGGCTTGAATATGATCTCTAAATTAAAGATAATCCACCCCAGCTAATATAACATACTTTGGGGAATGAGCTTGCTCGGCAGCTCAGGGTGGCAACTCAGTGAGATAGCTTAGCGTGGCAGCCCTGGGACATCTTCCGGCGAAGAGATTAGCCGAGAGATCTCACCCTTTATCTTATTTTTTGTACTTAGTTAAATTATACCCTTAACACATACTGTAATGATGTAACGATTGTAATATTATTCAGTGTGAAGTCAAATGATACTCACGAGAGACCAGGCCTGGAAGGGCTTGGGAGAGCTTACATACTTTATTGAATGACCTCATCGTGGGAACTTCAGGAATTGGTTTGGAGGATTGAGAAGTGACGCAGCGTCAGGGGTTGTCCTGACCATCTTAGATACACCTGGTAAAACACCGAGAGACCTTTTCACCGTGGAAGCTTGTGTGGAACATCATTGAGTTCCATCGTATGTTGAGTTTTCTAACCGAACAACATTCTACCTAATGTCATATCTACTTTAGGTGATGCCACTAGCTAGCTAAATACTGTCCAATACGTACTTGAGTAAACCACCGTGGTACTTGGGAATGTCAGACAGTTGGTGAGCCACCTCTATGGTGACAGTCCTCTAACGCACAGTGGTTAGGCAAAAGGCATGTCTTAGCATTTAATGTTTATGACGTAGGACTGACTGGCCCATCATGCATTTAATGTTTGTGATGTAAAGTACGAGGAAATGTCTTTTCACAGCTGTGAAGGACTGAGGCATCTCGAGCGTTGTGTGAGGGGGCTATTTATTGACCTCAACCACTTCTGAGAGGGGGTTCCTTTCTAGATATTTTATTGCTAGATAGAGGATATAACAAACAAAAGTTATTGCAAACCAGATCTCTTACTCACTCACCATTGTCATTTATTACGAAGCTTTTAATAGTTAACCATAGATCTTTTAGAGGTTATTGGTGTATCTAGGGTGCTTACTTATCTCTGCCTTTGATTGAGTCTCTTCTGAGTTCTCCTTTATTATTGTTTGAGTTATACACGAGAGTATTGTGAGTTTAATCTGAGTGTTGATCATATATAATATTATGTGTTCATTGAGGAGTTTCTGAGTTATCATTTATCACTATACCTATAGGGGTTACACCTCAACTAGTGTTACCATACTCCCAGGCTACAAGGGGACTACCCTCTTACAGAAAGGATACGACATTGGGATACTCTTGATCGCCCCTTATGATTCCCACACTCCCATCGCCATCAAACTAGATTTTCACTGCACTAATAATATGACCGAATACGATGCATGCATCATAGGCCTCAAAGTCACTATGAAGAAAGGAATTCAATTCCTACATGTCTACAGGGATTCTACTCTCATCATCGACCAGAACCTTAGAAGATGGAAAGTCAAAGATGAAAAGCTCTTACCCTTCCACGCCCACCTAGAGGATATGGTCTCCCAGTTTCGAGATATTACCTTCAACTACCTGCCCCGAATAAGATACAGCTTAACCGATGCCCTTTCTATCTTAGCATCCATGGTCTACATGCCCAAAGGAATAATGATGGCCCCTTTTCTAGTCTAGAAACAAGTTAAACCGACCCACTTCTTCCGCATTGAGATCATCACAGAAGAGGACTCCGATATGACCGAGTCCTGGTACTATGACTTTTGGCGCCTCCTCAAGAACGATAGGTACCCCCAAGATGCCAACAAGGAAGATCGAGCAACCCTCCGTAAAATCGGCTACCTAGTAAATTATCTGCGATAAAACACTGTTCAAGAGAAACTTCGATGGAACCTACTTACACTGCATCACAGGGGATGACATTGAAGAAATGATGCATAAAATCCAAAACGGGGAATACGATTCCCACTTAAATGGCCATATGCTAACCAAGAAGATTATCCGATGGGGCTATTATTGGACTACCGAGGTTCAAGATTGCATAGCCTATGTTCGGAGATGCCAACAACTTTCCAATCTCCAGCACTTGCCTCCACAAGAATTATATAACATGACATTTCCCTTGTCGTTCTCCACATGGGGCATCGATATCATAGGGAAAGTAACCACCAAAGCCTCCAATGGGTACGAGTTCATCCTGGTTGCTATTAACTACTTCACCAAATGGGTCGAAGTTGAGTCCCACACAGTGTTAAATGCGAAATGGGTAGCCAAGTTATCTAGAAGAACATCATGTGTCGATACGGGGTTTTGCATGAGCTAGTATCAGATAACAGGTTACATTTCGAGGCAGAATAATTGGTCGACGAGTATGGGATCCAGATATGCAAATGTTCTTCCTACCGACCACAGATCAACGGTGCAGTTAAGCCCGAAAATAAGAACCTCAATGCAATCATTAGTAAAATGACCGAGAGTTACCGAGATTGGACCGAACGGATCCCCTATGCCCTCTGGGGCTATTGCACTTCAATCCGAGCATCTATTGGGGCTACCCCTTACTCTCTGCTATACGACATGAAAGTAATTCTACCCGTTAGGCTAGAAATTCCTTCATTACGCGTCATGTTTGAAAGTAAAGTCAGTGAGGAAGACTAGCGTCAGAGCCGACTTGACGTGTTGTTACTCTTAGATAAAAAGAGGTTAAAGGCTCTATATCATATACAAGGATACCATCACCGGATAGCGCGATCATTTAACCAAAGAGTCAAGGACCGTGGTGTCTGACGCGACTTTAAAAGTGTTTCTAGTGCGTGCTTCTAATGACTCAAGTGCAAGCCGATCACTCAAGTATAAATCTGATAAATCAAGTGTCGAACTTAGGGAATATGACGATCACTTGTGACGATTACTAAGGAAGGCGATTAATCTCAACGATTAACTCACCGAAAAGAAAAGAAAAGAAAAGACGATTATAGAGGAAATCTGTATACTACTTCTAATTAAAGAAATTAAATCCTATCTAAGTGAACTACAAATTTAAGACTGGAAATTAACTGAGTAATTAATATGAAAGAAAGGTAAGGCCAGAAAACAATTCCCTAACCCCCAGTAATTTCACCGGGTACAAAAAAAGTCAAGAATTAAATATTTAATTGAAACAAAGACTTTATTTAATTCAAGTATTACATATATGAAGGAATGAACCCGCACAATACATAATAAAGAATAAAAACAAAGTACGTGACAAGATGATTAACACACGCGTTAAATTCTTAAACACCTCGGTAACCTCGGGAAAACGAGGTTAAAAGTCCTACAACAATTATGTCAACAAGATGACACGTCCAATTAATTATTTAATTCAATAACTTATTTTTATATCCATGCGAACCTCTTAATGCATTTAGACCCTTGAAAATCTAGTCGGACATGATGTAATTAATAAAACAATTGATTTCTACATTGCATGTTATCAAAACCATAATGGAAGTATATCTAAACATGCATGAGGGTCTTAGAATTCATGAAAATAAACAAAACATGCAAAGAAAATTAACTTCAAGAATATGGAAGAAAAAGACAAGCTTTATTGAAGAAAACCTTGAGAATTAATCCATGAAACTATAATCTCTATGAAGAAATTGAAAGCTAGGGTTATTGGGTCTTCTTTCCTCTAAAACTAGGTAAAAAACTGATAAAAATTATGTCTAATATCCAACTATAACATAACATGGTCGTCTCTTAAAGAGTCCAACCCTAATATAAATCTTAGAATAAAACAGAAAAAAATTGAAACTTCACGTGTCAAGTACCTCGAACCGGTTCAGAGGTACATGCGAACCGGTTCGAGGGTGCGGTATTGCCTTGGGAGCTTCTTCTTTTTTCTTTCCTTGGATTCTTTCTCAACTTCAAACGGGTATAACTTCTTCACCGTAACTCAGATTAAGGTGCCATTTTTTCCAGTGTTCTTGTGATTTCAAGGTATTCAACTTTCCAGTTGGCCCCACCTTCGGAATATGGCTAAAAAATTACGAAAATACCCTTCCATTCCCTTTTCATGGTTTTCTTCACCGTTTTGAGTTCTCTTTTGCACTAACTTGAATGAAATACCTGTAAAACACATGAAAGATATACAAAATAATAAATACTCGCCAAAATGGGTTAGTATAATGAATATGAGATAAATACAAGTTAATTACAATGCACGGGATCATAAAAAGACCTAAATTAATGGGATAAATATGATATATTTATACCTAATCACCCCCTCTACTTAGAATGTTGCGTGCTCCGAGCAATGTAAAAGAACAAGAGTAAGTGTTAAGGATCTCACAAAATTTTATTGGGATAGAATACCTTTTTCGTGGGCAAGCGATTGCATTTAGCGTAGACAACAAGCCGTTAAAACTCTAGGTTACCTTGGTAGGACGAGTGGTGTCTTGTGAGGGTTTGCAGTGAATATACCTACAAAATTCATTTTTCGACTTAAAGAAAAATCAAAATACTTAAAAATTGTACAATTTAAATTCCTCAAAAACAGTCACTGTAAATTTATATTCAATAGTCTCAATTGGTAGCGTGTGTGTGCGAAGCCGATTATTAAATCGCTAACTTCCATCGATTGATCATTATGTTACTTTTCGAAAATTCGTTTTCATTCAAATGCTCATGGATACACTCACAAATGAATCACTCAGAATGCGGCTATTTCTCTCAGTATGATTTTCAAGAGTAAATACAATGGAACACAAATTCACGCACACAAATTTTGAAAGACGAAACTTTTCTGGTGAAAATATCTCTTTATTAAAATACGGTCATTGAAAAATGAGAAACGTCATCTCTTATTCACACTAATTAATCTATCTTATTATCTTTTCATGTCTTAGCTCTCCACGCGGTAATTAATTTTGAAATTCGAACTCGGTTAAGACTTTTTCGAGTTGTAAGGTGCATTGGGTAAAATTGGGAATGGTTGAGAAATTCGAAATTTAAAAATCCTTTTATGATGTCCGTTAGTGCTTTTTGAGGTTTTTGCTCACTTTTCTCTTCTTTTGCCATTTTTTTTATTTTTCATAATTTTCTTTTCTTGCTATTTTTATTGAGCATTCTTCTATTTTTTTCTTTTTTTCTTGCCACCATTTGGATTTTATTGATGAATTTGTATTTTCACAACTCCGGTCTTGATGAGTTTTTCGAGTTACTAAACGAAATGGACAAATTTATTTGGCTCAAAATGGCTTGCAAAAGGGATAATTTTTCACAACTTTTTATGGCTCATATTTTTGGGTAAACAAACGATGGCCAAATATCACATGTCTAAATTACTCATTGTTTTACCACATGCGTCTCGAGATTAATTTAATTTAGAGATATTTTAGCTCGTTTTCAAGACAACATCTCGCTCGTTTCTCGTAACCGATCAAAATAAAGGTATAGGGATCCTCAACGACTTTTTAAAATGCTAAAATAAACTTTGAGTTAACCAATAACTCGGATTAATTTAAAAACTCACAACGATTAATAGGCTCGAAATTTCACCGGGTTGATTAATCTCCACACTTATTCGTAAAGTCATAAATTTTCTTTCAATTTTCATCATTAGTCAATTTCGACTTTGTGCATTTGACTTTTACAATTTGATACTTCAAACAAAATTTTAGTGATATTTTTGAAAAATGTAAATTCCAATTTTTATTTATTTTGAAGAAAAATATTTTTGCATTTTTTTAACTTTTTGGATTTTTTAAAGTTTCTATTATTTTTGGGTATTTTAAAATTTTGTGAAGTTTTTAAAAGATGCACTTGTCACCTCCCCTAACTTAGAATTTTGCATTGTCCTCAATCAAAAGGATTAAAAGCTAAAGAAGAAAAAATAATAAGTGCGACAAATAAAACAAGCAAATATTTAAAATGCAAAAAGACACTATATAACTCCAACACAAGACTAAAAAAAATCACTTTATAAGCGTCGGGGGTGCGACGACCTCTCTCTCCACTTAAACTCATCCGACCCCCTGTACGGGATTTGATGCCCTCCTCATCTCCCCCGTCCTAACATTGTAAACAAATAGTCGGAACAAGTTGGGACCAGTCCCATAGAGAAGGGGGACACCTTGAGACTCGTGAAGACTGGGGTGAATGGAATCCTCTCGGTGCCCAATCGAATTGCAGCATACTTGTCCCAACTTGGAGAGAACATATTGATTAAAATTGGAAGGACACGCTGAGCCTAGATCTCTTTTAACTTCGAGAATGCATGGGTCGGGCTCTAAATCAGACGAGACTCGAGTCCTTTCCTCAATTGCATCCGTGGACTCAAGTGGCATGGGTGGATGGTCACAAAGAACAAATTCATTTATCCTATCTTTCCATTCGCTCTCTTCTAAGTGATTACATGAGTCCAATAGAGATTGGACTTCAACAGTGAGGCTCTCATCCACTGGCCCGAATTCTTTCTCAAAGTCCTCTTGGCTAATATCTCCTAACTATTTCTCTTGCTCATCCACGGAATACTCTCTCACACTAAACTCTCTGTCTCGCTCAGGCATACGCACTCTCTCTCGATCTCAATGGCGGTCACTAAACACACCTCCCCACCTCTTGATCCTTATCAAGATTATCGCTCAATCTTGAGGTAATAAGACATACCCCAACTGACTCTCTCGTGTGATATTTCTCGTACACGTGTACTATCTCTTACATAAGATCCGTATCTCGTAATTCTCCCTCATCACCCTCGGGCTTGGTGACGTTGAAGATATTTGTTTCAAGAGTCATGTTCTCGAATGTGAGTTGCATTTGCCCATTGCGTGTATTAATAAGTGCATTAGCCGTAGTTAAGAATGGAAGGCCAAGGATTACGGGAACATGGTTACTCGGTAAAGCTTAGGGCTCCTCGTCCCAAATGATAAAATCCACCGAGAAGTAGAAAGTGTCAACTTGGACGATCACATCCTCAACGACCCCCGAGGTATCTTTATGGAACGATCAACGAGTTGGAGAGTCATCGATGTGGGCTTAAGGTCCCCCAAGTCTAATTTCTTATAGATGGAATGGGGAAGAATGTTAACACTCACCCCTAAATCTATTAGTGCTCTCTCTATAAGGACATAAATTTCCAATTGAGCCCCTGTATTGTTTTGACTTAATTCCCCGAACAAAACTGTGTTTATAATATGTCATACGGAGATTTTATTTTGTCACGATTCCTCTCGGTCTATGACGTATTGAAGAAATTGAAGACGTTGCGGCAAAGCTTCAAAGAATTAATCTTGCCAAAGTTTAATTGATGCATGTTTATTCGTATTCAAGTTTATTGCATTCCAAGATCACACATGTATGAATGCATATTGTTAATGAGATTCAAAATTGTTTTTATAAAAAATAAGGATGTAATTTTATAAGGAAAAATATTTTAAAATGTTTTAAAACTGTTTAAAATGTTTTACACTACGTTTTATTCTGATAAGCTTGAAAATGAGTTTGACTTAATTGGATCTCTTTTGGAAGAAACGTTTTAAATAAAAAGTTAATCTTACACGTGCGTTGTTCAAACGACAACTGTATCGTTCGAGCGAGATGGCTATGTCGCGCGAACGACTCGTCAATATCGTTCGAGCGAGACATTTTTCGAGGCGATTAATTTTTCCTATTTAAAGCGTGATTTCGCTAGAATTAAAGTGGTGTGCAATCTGGAAAATAATTTTTAATCCAGTACGTGTTTTTGCACATATTTTTCTAAGGTTTCAAAGCTCAAACACATCCTTAGAGTTTGCAAAGATCCGAGTTATCATTACTATGTGTTTATGTGATCTTGTTGCACCAAGAAGGTTTGTTCTATACTTGAACATCTGAGTTTTACGGTGAAGAAAAGATAGGGACTTCTTGTTTGACATCGTAGATGTATCAAAGCCATTTGGTGGATACCGAGACATACGTGGACGCGTGTGTTGTAGACAGGTATCATGGAAGAAGGACTTTCTGCGTGGGAACTGTGAGAGGAGTGGTTGAAGATCAGAATAGCATCAAGACCCGTGGGGATCGAGTCATTGAGTGAGTCTTTTGTCTGTTCGTTGTAATTCCATATTCATAGTGATTGCTTGGCTTAGGCCGTCCAAGGTTTTTTCCCGTCTTGGGTTTTTCCTCGTATATATTGCATTGTGAGTATTCTTTACTTTACTTTACTTGCTTTAATCACTAGGTGCATGTTTAGGATTAATCAAGATAAAATTGGTTTAAAGTAAAAATTGGGTTTTCGCAACTTGGTTTGGTGCATATTAAAAGTTGGATAATTTTTGGTGAAAATTGGTTTGATTTGAAACACACTCGTGTAGGGGCACTCTTTCACTCTCAATTTGATTTTTTCCCTTGATGCACGAAATGGTGGGTGAACCCGGATCTTTAAATTTTGGTGGAAGGTCTCTTAATAGTACGAAGATGACGTTCTGTGTTAAAAACACATTTTTCTTTGCCTTTAGCGTGCGTTTCACCGTGAGTAAGTCCTTAAGAAACTTAGCATACGCGGGAAATTGCTTTATGGTCTCGAGAAAAGGTAAATTAATCTTTACTTGCTTAATAACGTCTAAAATATCATTACGAGAGGTCTCCTTAGAGTGGGATAGTAACCCTTGAGGGTCTGGGGCTTCAGTGGGAGGTTTCATAACCACCTCGCGCCGGACTGTGTCGTCTTTACCACTCTTTCGTAAGGGGACATCTTCAGCCTCTTTCGTGCTGGGCAAAATTTCCTTGCCATTTTGCTCATTGTGTGGAGGAGGTGACAAGTCAACAACTCTTCCACTACGTAGAGTGGTTATCGCGCTACAATGCTCTTGATTAGCGTTAGAAGTGGAGCTAACACTAGGTTGACTTTGGGGAGGTCTTTGGTATTGGGCTGGAAACTTACCCTTTTATTGGATACTTAAAGTCGATTGCAACTTTGAAATGTTCACATTTATTTCAGCAAACATTTGGGCATTTTGAGCATTGGTTACTTGCTGGGTTTGTATGAATTGATTCACAGTTTCCTTAAAATTTTGCCTCGATGGGGTGATATACGGCGCTGGAGGTGGTTCTTGCATGTGTGGAGCTTGTTGAAAGTGCGTAGGCTGTGGTGGAGGAGGGGCAATGTGTGAATTAGGATTCAACGCGGCATTTTGTTACCCATAGCTAAAACCGAGATGGTTCTTCCATGAAGGGTTGTAAGAATTCCCATGAGGGTGCATTAAAGTTCCCTTTAAAATATCCTATCACCCCCACTTGTTCTTGAAGCATAACTTTGTAGGCGGGTAGCGTCGGACATTCCTCTGTTGAATGGCTTGCCTCACGAATAGCACACACATTTCCTTTCATAGCTCGGGTGGAGCCGGTTGTTTCTCTTGCCTTTAATTTAACTACGTCTTTTAGTTGTTTAGCAAGTTGGTTTATTTGAAGTTACAACTCAGCTTCTTTGTCCAAATGGTAGTGACTGGATGCGGAAGGAGCGTTGGAAGTGGATGTCTATCGAATCTGGTTTTTGGTGTTAGGATCGTATGTGTCCCATGCTTGAGTAGTCTCGGCGAGATACTTAAGGTGGGCTTCAGCATCGTTTGCAACTAACCCAAAAAATTATCCCTCGCACATAGTTTCCACTAGTTGTTTGGACGTTATACTTAGCCCTTGTGGAAGAAAGAGATAAGGCGATACATCTCAAAACCATGATGCGGGCATGTGTTGATAAACTCTTGGAAGCGCTCCTAACATCGATCAAATGGCTCATTTTCTTATTGTCTAAAAGTTTGAATTTGAGCCTTGATGGAATTTATTCTATGTTGGGGGGAAGAATTTCTAAGTAAACTTAGCTTGCATCTCTCTCCATGACTTGATTGAGTTCGGTGATAAAGACCAATGCCAGGTCTTAGCTTTATCCTTTAAGGAAAAAGGAAAAAGTTTTAGGCAAACGACGTCTTGAGTACAATCTTGATCGCTAAACGTGTCGCGTGCCTCTTTGAACTCATGGATGTGGATGTATGGTTTCTCCGAATTCAAACCATGAAATGTGGGAAGGATTTGCATCATCCCATTATGAAAATAGAACTATCCTGCATTGTACGAAAGTAGAATGCATCCAGGGGTGACAGTTCTTTCGGGATATAACTAGTCTCTCATGGGACGATACATTATATCTCCCTCACCCGTACCAAAGTAATCATTATCCGAAATGGCTCTTTATCCAAATGACACCCTCACTCAGTGTCCTAGAAACATAACTCCTAATAGAATTCAGTGTTGTAGGAGGTGGAACCCAAAATTGAGGTGTGTTAGGTGTATGTGGGCTATCGGGGACGTACTCAACTATAGGATTTTGGTGAATTCAAGTGGGAGTTGATTTAGGAGTTTGGAGCAGATTGTGCATGAAAGGACTTTGAGAAATGTTTTTGGCTCTTTTACTTTTCTGAATTTTTGTTTCTTTTATGATTTTTGTAGCTTTTTAAGAAGCTGAGTCAAAATTTTGGAATTAAATCGATCTAACCTAAAAGTCTACCGAATTCCCCGGCAACAGCGCCAAAAACTTGACGCGACTTTAAAAGTGTTTCTACTGTGTGCTTCTAACAACTCAAGTGCAAGACGGTCACTCAAGTATAAATTCGGTAACCCGGGTGTCGAACTCAGGGAATGTGACGATCTCTCGTGATGACTACTAAGGAAGACGACTAATCTCAACGATTGACTCACAGAAAATAAAATAAAAGATGATTATAGAGGAAATCTGTATACTACTTCTAATTAAAGAAATTAAATCATATCTAAGTAAACTACGCATGCAAGACTGGAAATTAACTGAGTAATTAATATGGAAGAAAGGTAAGGCTAGAATACAATCCTCCAACCCCTAGTAATTTCACCGGGTACAAAAGTAGTCAAGAATTGAATATTTAATTGAAACAGAGGCTTTATTTAATTCAAGTATTACATATATAAAGGAATGAACCCACACAATACGTAATTAGGAATAAAAATAAAGTACATGATAAGATGATTAACATACGCGTCGCGTTCTTAAACGTCCCTGCTACCTAGTGCAAACAAGGTTAAAAGTCCCACAACGATTATGTCAACAAGATGACACGTCCAATTAATTATTTGATTCAAGAACTTATTTTTATATCCATGCGAACCACTTAGGGTTGGATTCATGCATTCCAACCCTTGAAAATCTAGTCAGACATGATGTAATTAATAAAATATAATTGATTTCTATGTTACATGTAATCAAAGCCATAATGAAAGTATATCTAAACATGCATGAGGGTCTTAGAATTCGAAAAAATAAACAAAACATGTAAAGAAAATTAACTTCAAGAACAAGGAAGAAAAATACAAACTTTATTGAAGAAAACCTTGAGAATTAATCCATGAAAGTATAATATCTAAGAAGAAATTGGAAGTTAGGTTTCTTGGTGTGACACCCCGCCTTATTAAATACCGGGTGATCAAACCTTTATTAAATTATAACAGGATTTCCATCTGGTTTACTCTTATCATCACTGTAGAAAATCTTATTAATTACTAACCACCTATTCGTTAATTACGCCAGTGCCTAAATCTTATCTTTTAATAACCAAGTCATTAAATACAAGGGAAACTAAATAGACACATCACATAATAATAGAGTCTAAACATCCAAACAAATAACTGAAACAAATTCTTGTCGAATTAACCATCGACTAAAATCCTAAACCAAATAAATCTCACAGATAATAAATAAATCCCATACAATCTGAACTCAAATAATATGAATAAATACTGTGAGCAACATGCTCGAAATAAAACAGAGATAGAATTCCTAAACTAGGAATAAATGAAAGAGGCATCTACTCCAACTCCTGCAACATCCACATATACCGCAACTGCGTAACCCTGGAATAGAATCAAGTCTGGCATTCGTGTGGCTGGAAACCTAAAAGGTTTTGAAAATATTTGAAAACAAGGGCTAGATCCCAAAATATTTTAAAATATTTTTCAAGTGATTAAATTACAGTAATTTAAAATGCATAAATGCTCTTCATATTTAAGCTATTGTCGCACTCCCTTGAGGACCTGCTCACCCCTCAACTATTGTGCACACCTAACGCTTTGCTTTATAACCCACCTAGTCATCTACCTCGTAACTAGTTCTTGTTATAATTCCTTCCTGATACACTACTCTAGCCCGAGTATGGTTAATATATAATTTATAAGTTATTCATCACATTAAATTAACTAATCATTTTTCATTTAAGACCATATAACATTCTCACTAGTTATATATAACTAATACAATTCACTTCATGTATTTTACCCGTATATAATTATCTGCACCATATATACATATCATCGTATTACAACATTCACACACATGTCGTTGATATATAACCATCCTCTCGAGTAGACACCCACCGAATGTTCTCTACAATGTTATCACCCCAGGAATACTCATCCACCCGGACACCCTGACTCGGTTAGCTCCCCGAATCAGTGAACCAAAAATTTAATTCATTTGTATACCTCCATAAATTCAAAACTCAATTTAGATGTCAACCCAACCAACCCAAAATCATTTGTTTATATCACACCCACTATGATATGAATTGAAAAGTGTAATTAATTTAAAAGCAAGTTTAACCACTTGCCTTAGGATTCCTTCCTTTGGTGTAGATGAGTATTTGATGAAGAACACCCACACTTGTTCTTGATTTTGGCTCCCAAGGGTTCTCTAATTTCCTCCCTCTTTTCTCTTCTACATACTTAGATTTTCTAAAATTAGTTACGGCTGCCACACCCTCTCACTTTTAGGTTTTATTAAGCCAATCTCGTTTTTAGGCTTGTGGACTTCATTAAAATGGCCCAAATACTCCCGTGTGGGCCTGATTATGCCTAAAAATTCCCCGAGACCCATTTACTATCCCCGGGTAATCTTTTTTGACTATTTTGACCTATTCGGAATCAACAGCACACTCAGAATTTTCATCCGAATTATTTTACTAAAAGTCCTTATCTCACCCCAATATAACCTATACCTGACTCCCAGTTGAGATAAATAAATTCCACATCACTATCACTTGGTATGACGTAAATAAATCATTACTATTCGCTTAGTAATTTAAATTCCAGAAATATTAACCATTTACTCTCCAGATTAATCTTAAATAAATACTAATAATAATTAATTCAATTAAATTATGACATCCAAGTAATTTAGAATTATTTGAATTAATTAAATATTAATTGCACTGAAATACGGGGTGTTACATACTTTTCCCCTTATAAAGGAATTTTGTCCTCGAAATTGGGTCATACCTATAGCGGATAACTCTGGATATTGCTCTCGCATGTCATCCATCCACTTTCACGTAGACTCATCAACGCTGTGATGACCCCACATTACTCTAACTAGTGGTATCACTTTAGACCACAACTTGCGCTCACTATGATTCAGAATAGCTCGGGTCTCTCATCATATGAGACATGTGGCTGCAAATCAATATCCTCAAGTGGAACATGCCACAAGCTACCACGCTCCTCCGATAATTCTTCAGCAATGCCACGTGAAACACGTCGTGTATCCCCTGTAGATGCTATGGTAAACCCAGTCTATAAGCTACCGATTCCACTCTCTTAATGATAGGAATGGGTCCCACAAATCTCGGTGCTATCTTTACTATGATGACAAACCTCATGACCCTTTTCACGGGAGACACCCTAACCAACACTTGGTCATCAATCTCCAACTCAATGGTCTCCTACCATATAGTTCCTCAAAAGGCGAGCCTATGCTCCGTCGGCTCTACTAACTCTATGTTAAAAAAGGTTCATCCTTTATGGGTGCCAATTTCTTGTTGCCAAACCTGTGCCTCTCCTCATGGTAAATATCCACAACAATCCCCGACTACTCATGTCAGACTTCAAACCCTTAACTCACGGTGAAGTAACTCTCCTTACGTTTCTGAGCTATCTGGAAAAGACGCGGTTTACTTAATTCCTATCGATGGACCATAATTCACTTTGGGTCCCAGAAGCTTGTTATTCTCGCACCCTTCCTAACCAAAGGGTGGAAGAAAAAAATCTCCATATAAAGTCTCAAAACGTGTTATGTAGCTAATCAGCTGCCATGAGGTATCACATGTAACTCTACTAGTGGTAATTAATGCTCCCAGTCACCCACAAATCTAAAATTACGCATTTCACGATTCCTCCAACAACCTAGTTGCTTTCGTCTACCATTGACTTAAGGGTATGAGACTCCGTTCCCATCGCCTCCTAACACTTCCAATCACAGGTGGGACTGAACGGTCTTATCCTAATTCATAACAATTTTGAACAATACCTAGTTCCGTTTCACTTATATCTTAGAGCGAAAAGTTGGATATACTGCTCGATAGTATATCCCATCCCAAATTAACAAATATTCCACTTTGGTTAATCCATTCTGCAAACCCGATGAAAACCTTGACCTTTTTGAGATTTTGGGTGTCCCAAATATGAATTTCACCACTCATGCTCATCAATCCCATCACTGGGAACATCAAAATTATAAAATCCGAGTTGAAAACCTCAGATCAACCTTTTTCCATCCCTAAATTGTGTAACTTGGAGACAACTCCACTATGTATTATTCACCACCGATCCCCACGCTCAATGTTTCACATTATGAGGGACAT
Organism: Sambucus nigra; assembly: GCA_949130495.1. Lineage (NCBI taxonomy): Eukaryota > Viridiplantae > Streptophyta > Magnoliopsida > Dipsacales > Adoxaceae > Sambucus > Sambucus nigra. The sequence goes on from OX422223.1 coordinate 53,834,588, forward strand.
CTTACTCCCCTTTTCTGGAATATACCTAAAATCATTGCCCTTGCGTATGCTCTCGAAACTGCTAGGCATCTGACTAGGCGAGACTCTGCTCCACCCAGGGCGTCCATACCCCCTGTAACACGTGCATATTTGCACAAACCTCAGAACATCACATACGTACATACTTATCTCCAATTCGCCCCCCCATTCTCGGCATGGCTATATCATCCGGAAGTTTTCGATCACCCCACCAATTACTATTTAATTTTTCCCGATAATGCCCCACCCATCAACTTGTGGTGAAAAAATTCTTCCCAGTGTTTCTTTCTTTGCACTTCTCGGCCCCACTCGCCCTATTTCTTAATAGCTCTTAGATCAACGTGTTTTATCCACACGTTCAATAATTATCATTTAATTCAATGTCCGATCATCCAATGACGTTTCTCCACTCCCGACATTTATTAAGGCTTATGCGTATAACATCTCACAACAAAGTCCAAAAGAGCTTTCCCCAATGCACTATTCCACATCATTATCGATCCTTGATTTTAGTAAAATCCATAGCATATACTCGAGACACTCAAACCCTATCCCTATTGACTCTCGCCTCTCTAAAGGAGTCATCTCGCAATATCACTAAGTCCTCAGCGCTAAATTAATAACGAGCTAAATCTCTCCGTGCCATGGTAACCCAATCTACCCTGAATCTCATCCATAAGATTCCCTACGCAGGGATCCAATATATCTAGACAAATGTACTCTCTGAAGTCTACTTCATTAAATACCGTCGCGAGATCGACCCTCTTTTAGGTGAGACATCACAAAAAAATGTACATCCTGCCCTGGAACAACGAACATAATAGTCTTGCAGTAAATGCCCACCATCACTAACCAGTTCATGGATAAAATCATAAGCGCATAATCACCTCTCATCATGGGATTACCTTTATAATTATACCCTCTCAGTATCCACACCCGCTCCCCTGTAGGTGGAACTCCAGAGATCCCCACTACTCAACGGTAAATATTTATAAATATAGTACTATTAATGATACCTATACCAAACCCGTTCCGCATACGAATTTAGTATTAACAAACTACCATGACTCCACACACGAATTTAGTATTAACAAACTACCATGACTCGCTCGTGTATAACAAAATAGACGCCAATCACTCCGGGATAAAAACTCGTAGTTTTGATAGCCCATAACATTGGCGTCTCAAACGGTTCCTGGACATGACACTCTCATTCTAATCAAACCAAAACTTCTATAACTGTTTCCCCTTCTAGGCATCCATCCCACTCTTGTCCCCTGACTCTATGTGGACAAAATTCACACATGTGTTTCTACTTTTTAAACATAAGACACCTCATTGTTCCCTTCCCTTTTCTCTGGTCCCACTATCCATGTCGGCGTTGTCCTCAATTTGTCTCCTAAATCATTGTGTAATAGTATCACCAGTGATTATAAATTCACAAATCTGAATTCCACAATAATAATTATGAGATATTAGTCAGCCATATTACACAATTTATCCGTATACCTCCATAAATTGAAAACCCAATTTAGATGTCAACCCAACCCAAAATCATTTGTTTGTATCACACCCACTATGATATGTATTGAAAACTGAATTAATTTAAAATCAAGTTTAACCACTTGACTTAGGATTCCTTCCTTTGGTGTAAATGATTATTTGATGAAGAACACCCACACTTTTTCTTGATTTTGGCTCCCAAGGGATCTTCAATGTCCTCCCTCTTTTCTCTTCTACATACTTAGGTTTTCTAAAATGAGTTATGGATGCCACACCCTCTCACTTTTAGGTTTTATTAAGCCAATCCCATTTTTAGGCTTGTGCACTTTATTAAAATGGCCCAAACACTCCCGCGTGACCCTAGTTATGCCTAAAAATGCCTCGAGATCCATTTACTACCCCCGGGTATTTTTTTCGACTATTTCGACCATCCGGAATCAACCGACTCAGAATTTTCATCCGAATTATTTTACTAAAAGTTCTTATCTCGATCCCAATATAGTCTATACCCGACTCCCGGTTGAGATAAATAAATGCCATGTCACTATCACTCATTATGATGTAAATAAATCATTACTATTCGCTTAGTAATTTAAATTCCATAAATATTAACCATTTAATCTCCAGATTAATATTTAAATAAATACTAATAATAATTGATTCAGTTAAATTACGACATCCAAGTAATTTAGAATTTGTCGAATTAATTAAATATTAATTGCACATAAATACGAGGTGTTACATACTTTTCCTCTTATAAAGGAATTTCTCCGCCGAAATTAGGTCATACTTGCGACGGATAACTCTGGATATTGATCTCGCATGTCATACATCCACTCTCACGTAGGCTCGTCAACGCTGTGATGACCCCACAGTACTCTAACTAGTGGTATCACTTTAGACTGCAACTTACGCTCACTACGATTCAGAATAGCTACGGGTCTCTCCCCATATGAGACATATGGTTGCAAATCAATCTCCTAAAGTGGAACACGCCAGAAGCGATCACGCTACTCTGATAATTCTTCAGCGATGCCACGTGAAACATCTCATGCATCCGCTGTAGATGTTATGGTAAACCCAGTCTATGAGCTATCGGTTTCACTCTCTCAATGATAGGGATGGGCCCACAAATCTCGACGCTAGCTTTCCTATCATGCCGAACCTCATGCCCCCTTTCACAAGAGACACCCTAACCAATACGTGGGCATCAATCTCCAACTCAATGGTCTCCTACCATATAGTACCTCAAAAGGCGAGCCTATGCTCTGTCGGCTCTATTAACTTTATGTTAGAAAAGGTTATGGGTGCCAATTTCTTATTGTCAAACCCATGACTTTCCTCAGGGTAAATACCCGCAAAAATACCTAACTACTCATGTCAGACTTAAAACCCTTAACTCACGGTGACGTAACTCTCCTTACGTTTCTGAGATATTTGGAAAAGACAGTTGGGTCTTCTTTCCTCTAAAACTAGGTCAAAAACTGATAAAAGAAATTCAAGCCAAACTAGAGTGGCCCCTACATCATGAAGGAGATCCTATCCAGTGGTGCCGCTATGCTCGCTGACCTTTATGGAGAAGAGTTGGCCCATCCAGTTAACTTGGACCATCTCAAGAAATTTTACCCCTAATTTGAATCTCGACGCACTACGACTCCTCTCATCCCCCTTCTATTATAATTTTTTTATTTACTTCCCTCTACTGAGAACTACGTGGGTCCTGGTCCTCTAAACCCCTTTTTGCTTTCAAAAATGAAACTCATAAAATTTTCAAACCCCCAGAGGTACGTAGGGAGATGATACGCTTTACATGGGCACGATCCCCTTCTTTTTCACAAAATGTTATTCTTTTCTTACATCCGAGAACGACAGTTCATTTTATCATTTACATGAATAAATGGATTATGTATGCCTTAGCGATATGTATAGATAATTTAAGTGTAAAACTAATCAAGAGTCACAGTAATATAATTAAAAACCTTTTTTATTCCATAATGGGAAAATTCGATATGATTACACGAAATATCAGCGTAGGGAGTTAAATAATTTCCCCGCCAACCTGACTGTCCTAAAAATAAAATAATATACTCCTAAAAAAATATAACAAACCTTCCAAAATTTATTCCCATGACCAAACATATAAAAGCTTCACAAATATACACCAGCTTCACAAAACGACCATACCCCCAACTACCAAAAGATCCAGCTCCATCATCATCTAAATCTTAAGGCCCCCAAACTTCCCCTGGATAGTGTACTGAAGGCTCTCCATGGAATGGTAAGCCCGGACCAGCTTGGGGAAAGTCACTACTCCCCCTCCATAGTGTCAAACACGGCAAGCCATCTCTGCCCGATCTCCTCGACCAAGATCTTAACTATTATCCCCCTCCATAACCATTTCATATAATCGCCGGACACGTGCCAAACTTAGCCAATAAATTGGGAAGGACGTATCGACGAACGATGATTCTCCCACAGAGAGCCCAACCTCATATGCATGCCTTCAGTTAAATCTTTTACAGGAAAGGAATACAAGGTATGGGAAGGCACAATCTGCTCCCATCCAACTTGACATAGAATCCACCAGGGAAAATAAAAAGACGTTTACTGGAGGCTAACTAACCGAACATACTGGTATTCCCCCAGTTTCAGAATGGGCTGCAACTCCCCCCACCAATGCGCTGACCATCACAAATGTTGAGCTCTGTGCTCTATAAACCACTTTACCTAATTCTCAATGTTCGGGCTAAAGCTGATGAAATAGCGGGTGGAGAAATTCAGCACAGCTGCCAATGAATATTCAGTAGGGACCGCTAAGTCAAATCTCTCCGACAACCACATGAATAACATAACCGGGCTACCTCTCGAAAAAATAAAGCGACCTTCCCGCCAAACATCTAGACCGTTCAGGGTCTCCGCCCGTATCATCGCCGCGAGATTACGACGGTATGACATCCACGCACTAATGGCAATAAGTTGAGGGTCCACCATCAGGTCCTTAGTCACTAGCAATATCTTCAAAGTTAAGCCAAAGGCAAAAACTCCAACAACAGTCCAGTCTCTTCAACACATCAGATTCAACACAATCCAATGAAGACGACAAGCCCGACTGTACAACCCAACTTTCTATCTCCTTATCCATATACCAACCAAGCCTCTAAGGCCTTCCTCGCAATCGATCCCCAGCATTTGTTGACCCCCTACTAATAGAAATTGTCCCTTCCCTTCCCCAAATAACCTAGAAGATCGTGCTACTGCCATTTGGCAACCCCTATAACATACCGGTCAGCACCCCCTGAAATTTTGTAGAAAAAGTCCCAGAAAATGCCAAAAAATTGCCCAAAAATTGTCAAATAAATATTAGAACACTTCTTCACCAAGAAAATCATTTTTTAAGTCCCCCAATCCCCAGTCGGATTAAAATAACATTTTATCCCCAACTTAAAACCATAAAAATCAGGACGTTCAATACCACTCCCCAGTAGAAACCTGAAAACTTCATCCTCAATAAAAATCAATTGCCTCCTCAACAGAGCTACCCGTTTCCCCAACAGAAATTCCTGAACTTTTTCTAGGAAATTTCTAATTTCTTTAGGCAAACTAAAAGCCCTAACTGGACATCTCTCCCCAGTAACTCAATCCCCAGCGGAATCACGCGCCTCAAGTTATTAACTATTTCCCCAAGTGGAATTTCGAGACTAAGAATTTTAGCTCTTCTAAAAAAGATAAAATCTCCAAACAGATGACTCTTCCTCAGTAGAGTCTCGAGTAAGGTAAATTTAAAATTCACCGGAGAACTATTCACCATGCCTCCACTTAAGGTCTTAAAAATTGACCTCTACTGGCAGAATTGGTAGTCTCCATTTAAGGTCCTCAGAATTGACCTCGATCCGTAATATTGGTCATCTCTATTTAAGGTTCTTAGAATTGACCTCGACCCGCAAAATTGGTCGCTCCAACTTAAGGTCCTCAGAATAGACCTCGACCTGTAGAATTGGTCGATCCTACTTTAGGTCGTGAGAATTGACCTCGACCCTCAAAATTGGTCACCCCTACTTAAGGTCCTTAGAATTAATGTCGACACACATAATTGGTCACTCCTACTTAAGGTCCTCAGAATTGACCTCGACCCACAGAATTGGTAGCTCCCTACTTAAGGTCCTTAGAATTGGTCACCCCAACTTAAGGTTTTTAGAATTAACCTCGACCCGCAGAATTGGTCGCCACAACTTAAGGTCATTAGAATTGGTATCAATGCACAGAATTGGTCACTCCTACTTAAGGTCCTCAAAATTGACCTCGATCCGCAGAATTGGTCGCTCATACTTTAGGTCCTCAGAATTAACCTCGGCCCTCAGAATTGGTCACCCCTACTTAAGGTCCTAAGAATTGACCTCGATCTACATAATTTGTTGTTCCTACTTAAGGTCCTCAAAATTGACCTCGACTCACAAAATTGGTTGCTCGTACTTAAGAATTGACCTCGACCCACATAATTGATCGCCTCAACTTAAGGTCCTCAGAATTGACCTCGACCCCCAGAATTCGTCGCTCCCTACTTAAGGTCCTCAGCATTGACCTCAACCCTCAGAATTGGTAGCCCTAAATTAAGGTCCTCAGAATTAACCTCGACCCTCAAAATTGGTTGCTCCCACTCTAATTCCTAAGAATTGACCTCGACTATCCCTAATATTACCTCAAGTCCTCAGAATTGACCTCAACCCGCATAATTGGTCGCTCTTACTTTAGGTCCTCAAAATTGACCTCGACCCTTAGAATCGACCATCCCTAGTATTACCTTAGGTTTTCAGAATCGACCTAGACCTGTTGAATCGGTCATCCTCATCTCTTTAGGTCCTCAAAATCGACCTCCCTCCTAAACATCACGTTGTATCTATTTCGACGACCTTCACTTGTTCCAAGCTCACCCGTCGAGAGGCTTTGTAGACACCATATTCTAGGAGCCCACCTAAGTCCTTCCTTAGGTCCCTGTCATCTCCCCATTCAACACAAACCTTATGTCATACTCCGAGTACCGATCAAGAGGCCATCGGGCACTCTCGGGCCCCGTTTGACTTCGATTAACTTCATTATCGATGTGAAAGATTAATGAATCTTCGAAAGGATATGAATTCCTTTTAACGATTCGGATGAACATACCATTTTACTATTAAAAACCAATCTGGAGGCTCTCGGGCGCTCTCGGGCCCCACTTTGACCCCAATCAACTTCATTATCGGAGAAAAAGCTCAATGAATCTTCGAAGGGCTCTGAAAACCTCTTCCAATGATCCACCTCATGTGCAAAATGGCATAACCATTCGGGCGATCGATTCGTTTTCAATCAAAAACTAGTTCGGAGGCCATCGAGCGCTCTCAGGATTCGTTTCACCAAAGTCAACTCTTCATCTCGAATGAGACTAAATGAATCTTTAAAGTTCACTGAATACCCTTTCCAACCGTCTACCCCATGCGTCAATCAGCCTTACGGTACGAACGAACACCCCTTTTAACTTTGGAAGGTCATCGCGTCCTTCTGGGCCCCAGTTGACGAAAGTCGGCCCTCCAAATTGAGTGAATCTCTTTGGAACGTCGAAGTACCTCGCATAACATTTTCAACACTTTGCCCCGTTTACGATTTGGACTTACAATTTGGACGAACGATCCATTACCGCCCGACGATCTCATATCTAGAGGATCGGTGGGCACTTCTGAGTCCTGTTTAACCCAAAGTCAACTCTTGAAACCGAGAGAGGCCTAAATGACTCTTAACGGTCTATGAATTACCTTTCTAATGGTATGCTACTATCATTTTTTTGACAAAATCAGCAGGAGACTATCGATTGGCAGGTCCATTTCCCTGCCTATCGATAGTGTGTCTAGGGTCACCTGCTGATTGACAAGGCTAGGGGTATGCCGATCAACAGTACCCCTACCCTATATAAGGAGGGCATAATCTCACTCCCAAGACACCTCATATCCATCAATATCAGTGATTTCAGCAACATTCTTTTGCAATCAGTGAAGTTTCCTTGTGTAAAATTCCTCTCCACCCTACCCTATATAAGGAGGGCATAAGCTCACTCCCAAGACACATAGAGCGATGGTGGACAGTTATGGTGTGACTATCGTATTTGTTATTCCAAGGCAAGATATGTTTCTTGTGATGATACCTCGCCCTGTGGGAGGGTCGAGCATGCATTTATATTATATTGAAGAGAATAACACGAAGGGTATTATTATCTTTTTAGATTTGATCCCTATGGTTAGGGACTTTGCTGATGTATTTGAGGAGATATGGGGGTTACCACCGAGTCGGGAGAATAAGCTTGTGATTGGCTTAGCACTGGGGACTAGGCTAATAGCGCGTGCATTGTGTTGTATGACTCCTTTAGAGATGCGGGAGTTGGGAGATCAGGTTCGACAACTTTTGGGGCAGGGTTTTATTCATAGGAGAACATTACCTTAGGGTTCCCCCATACAGTTTGTGAAGGATAAAGATGGGCCATTGAGATTGTGTATCGACTATCGGGAGTTGAGCCAGGCCACGATTCAAAAGAAGTATTTATTATTGAGTATCGATGTTTTGGTCGATTAGCCGAGAGGAGTAGCTTACTTATTGAAGATTAATTTGAGATCAATGTACCATCTGAGAGTGCGCAGTGGTCCAATGTCTCAAATTCATTTAATTATATGTCAATCCACACCAAATTTTAAATAACACCAAAACATGCAACTATGTGATTCAAGATATTAATCAATTAAAGCATGCAATCATAAACGCAATATTTCATTTCGAGTAAAAACCTTTTATTTCACTAAAGTTTTGCAAATCATAACTTACAATACAATAGAGAAATACTGCAATGAATTCACGTAATAATTCACAAACATCGTAACCTTCAAATCAACAATGGCTTCATTCGAGAACCCACAATGACCGCAGTCGCCAACAATGACTCCTTCGAGAATCACGAGAATCATAATTCCTCCTTCAATAGTGAATACCCTCTAGTATCCCCAAGATCAACAGTAGAGATAACAATCCACAAGAATAACTTCATTACACAAGTGTTTGGGTTCCAAAGAAGATTCACAAAAGTATATGGGATTGTTTTGGTGAATCTAAAAAGTGTTTTTTTCAACAAAAGTGAAGACTTAACTGCAGTTGTTCTGTAGTTCGCGTAAAATAAAAGTCTTAGTAAAAATGCTTCACGAAACAGGTTTTTATAGGCAAACTAAAAAGTTGAGGCGACGGAATCTCGTTTGAACGACATCATAGGGTTATTAGAACGATATGGACATGTCGTTTGAAGTCCTTTCGAATGACCCATCAAACGAACTTTTAAAAATCAAAACAGTAAGCTCTTGTTTGATCCATATGAGATCCTGAGCTACAAATGTGGTATCTAGAGAAACAAATTTTAAATCTCGCCTACAAGTATATCAAAAAATATTTTTAGTTTTCAAAATCACCTCATTTTGTAAAAATCATTTTATAAAAAGTATCCCAATACTTAGTAAAAAATCTAAGTACCACAAAACTAAATCCATCCCAAAATTATACCTCATCTCGCGTAGATGTTGAAAATGCTCGATATTCGGATCCATATTCTTGAACTTGTGAACATGAGTACCTTGACGGATGTAACGGGATACGATATACACGATATAAACTAGGAACTAGGGATATGATGGAAAATATGTTCTTACAAATCACCCCCTATGGCTATTTCGGTACAAAATAAAAATTTCTGAATTATCAACAAATGTCGTATGCAAATCTAATGCCCTCCCATGAACCCAAAATTGGAAAGATACTAAATATCCAAGTCTTTAAAATCTTCAAATCTCTTTGCTTTCATTGCTCCTTTTTTGTGTGCTTTCCAAATGATCGTCAAAGTTCTACACATAATAAACAAAGTAAATACCTTCGTGACGTATTGAGTTTGAGATGAGATAAATATAAATCCCCAATATTTCATATTTATTCCTCCCCCTTTTCATTTGTCCTAAATAGACAAGGAAAAGAATAAAATAAATAAATAAACCGTAGTGTCACGACAAGCATATCAAATCATCACAAACATATATCAAATAAGCTCATGCAAGGATAACTCAAAAGGCTCCACAAACTATTTTTGATTTTTCAAAATTTTCAGGAGAAAATAATTTTACAAAAACAACACACCATGAGTTAACAGTAAGATTGCCAAAACATGGAAACAGAATGAATGGGTGTGATCAAATTCGATAGAAAAATGAACTCAATCAATCATAACATATGTGCACGATCACTATGGTTACTCTTAATGGATGAACTCAAAATCGTCCCTAGGTGTAAAAGTGTAGAATTCGTATGATATTGACTCAATCTAAATAAAAAATCAAAGTCTAAAATGATTTTCACACCAATAACGTCTAAAACTATGTAATGCTTTTTCAAGACTTTGTCAGGACATGCAAACCCGTTGATTTTCAACCAAACTTGCATATGCGATTTTCTTAGAAAATATGCTTTGATACCACTTGATAGAGGGGAATGCCCCCAAATTTTAAACTCAAATTATGAGATGGTTCATTGATATACCAAATTTAATAATAGCTTTTTAAAACTTAACAATAAAATACTTCAAATTTTAATTTCATCAAATTAAAATTAAACCAAGTGAAATTAAACTACACCAACACTTTAATTTCCATTTAAACAAAATTAATTCAATTCAAGGTAGAAATTAGGCACATAATATGAACATGCATTTTTGCCAAATTAAATTAAATCCAATCTTGAATTAAATTAAACAAAATTTACCCAAAATAAAACTAGCACCAATTCAAATTATTTTGTGTTTAAACTAATTTTATCTTGATTAAACCTAAGAATACATCTAGGTGATTTTGAAAGATAAAAATAAATATAAGCACACTACGCCACGATGTACGAGGAAAATCAACAACGGAAAAAACCTTGGACGAACCTGCCAACAAGTCCACTAAGTATGGTATGTTTACAAATACAAGACAAACGACTTAAAACACACGACTTGACTCCGTGCAAGCCTCGAAGCTTCTTCTTTCATCAACCTCTTCCTAGTCGACAACTATGGACTCACCGCAGTCTCACAATCCGCCGATGGGGCACAGTTACCGTTAAATATAAATGATGGCCTTTCCACCATTGTAACACGCAATGCTTCAAACAAACGGACTCCTCTGTGGAAACATCTCTTTTATGGGATGAGAAAATTAACCCAGTGCCAAAACATCTCCAAGCAAATATATATATAAGTAGGGACTTGGATTAAACTAAAATATGTGGGTGTATATTTTTGTCTTGAACAAATTAATTCATGAAAGTTCAAGAACACAAAAGGAACTTTTGGATAAACAATTTTTTCTCTCTAGTACTTGGAAAATCTCACAAAAGCTACATGAAAAAGTGTTATTCCTGCACTAAGTAAAGCTGGTAAAAGTTAGTGGGAAAAGTGGTGGGGAAGGGTGGTTATAAAATAAAAGTACAGAAATTTTTTCAGTTTCCCACCCTGGTTGTTCGAACGACTTTCTGATGTCGTTCGAATGACACTGTTTGAATGGGAAAATAAAAGAAATACAAGGCCAAAAACTCTTTATATAAACTCATTCGAATGAGAACGTTTGAACATAACTTCGAACGAGAAGACATAAACTTTTTGCAAAATGTCATTTGAACTTCGTTAGATATTCATTCGAATGACTTGGAATCTTGTTCGAAAGAGATCCCAGATTCATTCAAACGAATTTACAGAATATCTAGATTCTTCATTTTAAGCCCAAAACTTTTATACAAAGTACTAAAATGATTTTTTGAGAAAAAATAAAGTCGTTAAAAAATGTTTTATTAAAAATACACCCAATTAAAATATCCAAGGTCCTATATATATATATAATTGCATTCATGCCTTTGAGACCTTGGATTGATATAAAGTTGATGACGTGAAACATGGTACTAGAAACCCGACAAGGACATATTCTTCAATTTCTGGCCGCTACGTCTTCAACATACACTTGTCACAGGCTTGAAAGATATAATATGAACATCTATTCTATGACTCAAATTATTTTGTTCGGAATTAAGTCAATAATACAAATTAACTTGATTGGAAATTTGCCCTTATAAATCTCCTCCTTTGGCTATTCCGATACAAAACCAAACCAAAAATCCATGGGCCATCAAGCACGCCTACCCAAAAATAAAATAAAAATAGACGCTTGATTCAACTGATGGATGCTTTGCCACTTTAACCAATTTACCAATAAAGATAAAATCCTGCACACTTAAACAGACCATTAAACACATAGGGAAGTTCAAAATATTAAATTCTACTGAAAATAAATTATCTCCCTTAATTAATTATCCCCTTTTGTCTAATATGATCTACTTAAGAAGATAACGCTCTCCCCCTAAGATAAATCTCCCCAAATTTCAAAGGACTAGATACCATTTCTCCTCCTTTTTGTTCAGGAATAGACAAAGGTCAAGAAAATAACTTGTTTCTCCTCTAATTAAATAAAATACCCCCCCTAAATTAAACAAGGGATATGTAATAAGGAAAAACAAGTTAATCATGTCATGGTGCATAAAGCGACAAGATCATTTAAGCATATGGCAACAATCAAGTACAACTAGTCCATACAAATATTAATAGATATTATTTATGATGCGATGACAAAAGATACCATTAAAATCTACTATGATACACATGAGATATCACACAACATTCGCAGATACCAATTTTTAATTCAAAGCATACATGGACTAGCGAGCAAGGCAAAGAGTCAAATCAAAGAAATACCATATATATACACATAAATATACCAATAATGCACACGCACATATACATAGGTATAAATACCACACAAGGCACAAAATACATTAAGCTTTCTACACTCATATGTCAAAAATGTGTTTAAATACATGTAGTAAATGGAAGTGAAGGGGTGTGAGCTAGAGACTAAAGGAATATAAACCCAATCACCTAAACATGTTCACGGAGTTATAAGTTGATTGTAAAACTTTATCTAACTTAAATATTGCCTCATGTGACAAGATAAAGTGAACTCACGGAACAAACATACACAATGCACACACGCCTAGAGTTTCGATGATTCTACAAATCAATAGAGTCGTGACAAAATAGCTTATCTAGGATACAAAGTCATTATGCAAACCAGTTGAAATATCCAACCAAAATTCCTCATTAATATTATTTTCCATTTTCTTTTCTATATGAACATACCAACTAAACAATGAAGGCCTTAGCTAATTTTTATGCCACATTTTTAAGGCCATAATTTAATGGTGGCTTTTCACGCAAAGTAATTTTGTCTTTCGCAACCCGATTCCATTGGTAAACCACTACATCGGATAAATATTTTTCTAATATTTTTTAAAATCTGAGAAACCATTATTACATGCACAAATCCTGCATAGTCATCGCTAATCGCATCTCAATGAATGATCACATTATAAAGCATAAAATAAAATAATGATGCGTCTCAAAATACTATAAAAAACTCACGTTGATAATGGAATGATATTGTGACTCAACCATATTAAATGTCTATCCATAAAATGTGTAAAATAAACTACAAAAATCTTTTTGAATTTTTTCAAATTCTTTATCAAAATAAAATGTTTTTGTATTTTTTCTAATAAGACACAATAAAAGAAAAATACAATACAAAAGATATACATGTCATAACACTAGCAAACATATATCATGAAGCACAACTAGAGTATGACAAATAAAATCATGCAAACAATCATCTATAAGATATAACAAGAGAAGAATCATATGCAAGCATGTGAGAATCAACCAATCTAACATTTAGCATCTTCAAAACTGAGTTCCTAACCTAAACAGGTGTGTACCTAACTCGAGGGGTTATGGGAACTGATGAGTCACTACATTTATACTTTTTAGGACCTTTTCCAAGATCATAACAAAAATGCCTAAGGTGACCTTTCCTACTACAATGCAAACATGTGTAAACACGAGGAATGCTACCTAAGGTTTGACCTTTTCTAACGTCCTTGGAATTAGTTGACCCTCTAAGACAAACAATGATCTTGGCTTTAACACTCAAAGCATTAGAAACAAATGATACAGTACCATTACTATCAACACTACTCGAGTCTTTTAAATCATATTTTAACTTAAATTTTTTGGATTTAAGCTTTTAATTTTAGGGACTCCTTCTTTATATTTTAGATTATTCCTAGATGGTTATCTCGCTCCCCCTCAATGACAGCAAACTTATATCTAAGAGTCTTCTCTTGTGCCTTATAATCATCAATCAAAATATTTTTATCCTCATTGGCACAAACACAAACCATAGAATTTTTCAGGTCCTCTAATCATTTCTCTAAAAATAGGAATCTATCATCACTCTCTTTTTTGGCCACTTTTAAAATACTAAAGTCATGGTGCAAGGTAGAAAAATTCTCACGAACGATATCTTTTTGATTTTGAATAGTTTGAAAAAGTTCCAAAATATTTTTAAAATGAGAATTTTCTTTTTCTAGAATTTTAATTCTTTCGGCAAACTTCAAATTCAAATGAGACTCCATCGAGAGAAAATAAAATCAAGCACAAGAAAGATAAATAAACAACCACCCAAAAATAGCACTAAAATGGACTTAACACAATAACTTAGTGCAACCTACTCTGATACCAATTTGAGAGTACCCAACGGTTTAATGTCTCAAATTGATTTAATTATATGTCAATCCACACCAAATTTTAATTAACCCTAAAACATGAAACTATGTGATTCAAGATATTAATTAATTAAATCATGCAATCACAAACACAATATTTCAAGAAAAAAATCCTTTCGAGTAAAAACGCTTGTTTCCACTAAAGTTTTGCAAATCGTAACTTACAATACAATAGAGAAATACTGCAATGAATTCAAGCAAAAACTCATAAAGGCCACAGGCTTCAAATCAATAATGTCTTCCCTCGAGAACCCACAATGACCGCAATCGCCAGCAATGACTCCCTCGAGAATCACAAGAACCACATTTCCTCTTTCAGCAGTGAATACTCTCGAGTATCCCTAAGATCAGCATTAGAGACAACACTCTATAAGAATAATTTCGTTACAGAAGTGTTTGGGTTTAATAAAAGATTCACAAAAGTATATAGGACAGTTTTGGTGAATCTAAAAAGTTTTTTTGCCCTAAAAAGTGAAGACTTAATTGCAATTGTTCGAAAATTTGTGTAAAATAAAAGTCTTAATAAAAAATCTTCACAAAATAGTTTTTTATAGGCAAACTAAAAAGTTGAGGCGACGAAATCTAGTTTGAATGAAATCATAAGGTCATTAGAACGACATGGGCATTTCGTTTGAGTCCTTTTGAACGACCCATCAAATGACCTTTTAAAAATCAAAAAAATACGCGCTCGTTTGTTCCATATGAGATCCTGGGCTTCAAATGAGTTATTTAATGACATGCCGATGTCATTTGCATGACATAGTGATGTCGTTTGAATGACATAAACAAAATTTTAAATCTTGCCTACAGGTATCTAAGAAAACATTTTAGGTTTTGAAAAATGCCTTATTTTGTAAAAAACATTTTATAAATACTATCCCAATACTTGGTAAAAAATCTAAGTAACACAAAACTAAATCCATACCAAAATTATACCTCACGTCATGTAGATGTTGAAGATGCTCGATATTCGGATCCGTCTTCTTGAACTTGTGAACATGAATGCCTTGACCGATGTAACGGGATATGCCATAAATGATGTAAACTAGAAACTAGGGATATGATGGAAAATTTGTCCTTACATACCATCAGTTACGTATCAGGGAGAAGGATGCCCCTAAGTCCACATTTTTTAGGAGATACAGGTCTTACGAGTTTAGGGTCCGTCACATTTAGTATGTCGTATACCGCTACCAGTTTGTCGAAGAATTGGGAAGCTTATATCTACAATCGATAATCTGAATTTCAAAGACGACTTCAACAATCATGACCAACAAGGACGAATTTGGTAAAATGTGTTTTGTTCCATTTACATTTGACATAAAAAGTGTTGGGATATTTCTATAAAAAGAAAAATAATTTTTAAAATATTTTTAAATGTTTTTAATCTTAAAAAGTTTTGGATAAATACTCCGGATCCCGTAAACAGTTTTGGTTTTTAACAATTCCAAGTTTTTTATATTTTAAGGTTATTTAAGGGGGATTAGTGACTGTCGTTCAAACGACGTCGCATCTCGTTCGAACGAGATGGAGTTTCATTCGAACAACGTCACTTTTCGTTCGAACGACAAGTGTTTATTCCTGACACGTCACCGCCTTAAATATTTTTATATAAAAGGTGTCTGTATTTCGTGTAGAGAAAACACTGTTTCAATCAGAATACGTTTTTAACGTTTTTTGGTTTATTCTCCATCACTTTTGAGGGTTCAAAATTTGTTCTTACAATTTACAAATTCCAGTGCTTTTTATGTGAGTTTTTTGTGGAACCCAAAGCATAAGTTTTGCTGGGAATTTAGCTGTGATTCAACCTCTGTGGAGAAGGCATCTCCATAATTGATCGGTGGATACTGAGCGTAGTCATTCTACGTGCCGATGAGCCGAAGATGACGAACCAACACCTGGAGGGTATTTTGCTATCTTTCGTATCTTTAAACATTTGTTGAACGCACCGAGCATTACACACTTGTGGACGATTATCAGGTTGTATGTAAGTAAAAGGTATTGTAAATTCTTCAAAATGTTATAAAAAGGGTTTTACCCAAAAGTTTTTTTTCCCTGAATCAGTCGTTTTTATCTTCATGCATGATTTGAACAGTTCATAACACTTAGATGCATGTTTAGGGGCTGGACTAAAATTGAATTTTATTTGTTCAAAGTTTGACACCTAATTAAATAAGTGTGTTTGAATTTCATTGAATATTTGCGAATTAAGTTGATTGGTATCGCACACGACATTTTACAAATTGGTATCAGAGCAGGTTTCACTATTTTACCGTGAATTCCTATTTTCCGCAAAAACTTTTGTGATATCAATCTTCTTTGAAAAATTTGATTTTATTTAAATCCAATTTTTTTCAATGGATCACTTATATAATTGGGTGCCCATCTTTGATAGCAGTAATTATGCCTATTGAAAAGCTCACATGATATCCACTTAAAAAGCCATAGATGAGAATATTTGGTTGTTAGTTGAAAATGGTTGGACTCCTCCCACCGTGACTGTTGATAATGTCACTTCTTTAAAACCCGTGTCAAACTGGACTTAGGACGATTATAAATTGTCTAACTTTAATTCCCGTGGTTTGAGTGCTATTTCTGGAGCCGTCACTCCCGACGAGTTCCGCCGTATTATGACGTCCACCACATCTAAAGAGGCATGGGATGTTTTAAAATTGACACACGAAGGTACAATCGCTGTTAAAGAGTGAAAATTACACAATCTTGCCACCCAATTTGAGACCATTACTGTGTTAGAGTCCGAGACTTTTGATGAGTTTTACGCACGTTTGTCGGACATTGTCAACACTAGTTTTAATTTGCGTGAGGTAATTGATAACACGCAGGTTGTGAAAAAGATTTTAAGATCTCTTCCAAATTGTTTTATTCCAAAAGTCACTGTTTTGAACTCAATGGGGAATTTAAGCACACTTAAGTTAGAAGAGATGGTAGGTGATCTTCAGACTTACGAGTTAGATATGTTTCCCCAAACTGTTAAGCCTAAGGAAAAAGGGATTGCACTTAGGACACAATCGATATCGAGCGATGATGTTTCTAGGAGGAGGGAGAAAAAAATGAAAGAGAGTGTTTGTGAGTCCGATTCTAAGGAAGATTTTGATTTTAATGATATGGTCCTCTTTGAGAAATTTTAAAAAAAGTTTCTCAAGATGTCTAAGGAAAATTCTTCCAATAAAAAGAGATCTTTTGAGAAAAATAAAAAGAAAGTGATAAGGAAGATGAGATCAAGTGCTTTGAGTGTAAGGGTAAATGACACATAGCTAAAGAGTGTCCTACTAGGATAAGGAGAAAGGGCAAAAAACTGCTATGCCCTCCACACTTAGTGATAGTGAGGGAGATGAGGAAGATGAGTCCAGTAAAGGTTTAGCACATGGGATGTGTGTAGATTTTTTGAGTCATGTGAGCGCACCCACTTTGTCCCACGATTATAGTGTCCACGAGAGCGATGACGATGAATCGAGTGTTTCTAGTGGAGATGAGAGCGAGTTTGTGAGTGGAGATGAAACTGAGCTCCAAAAAGCCTTTAGGGATTTGTACACCGAGACCTTGAAAACAAAGAAGTACAATAGAGATTTAGGTCACCGAGTTTTAGATTTGGAGAGAGAGAAGGAAGCGTTGAAAAGGGAAAGTGTGACTTGATCGACTTAGTGTCTAGTCTGACGATACGTGTATCCCAACTCAAGAGTGATCTCGAATGTGCCCGGGAGGTCAAAGTCCCTTTAGAGAATGCATCTAAGAAGCTTGAAAAGATGGTTCTTAATCCCAGTTTGGGTGGTGGTGAGAATGTAGGAAAAGGACATGACAGTGCATCCACTTCTTTTGTTGCACCCGGGCTCGTTCCCACTTTGGTGATTGATTCACGCGGTTCTCATCCCAACCCACCTAGGAATCCTGTACAGGTAAAAAGAGCACGTCCTAGAATTTTTGAAAAATTAATTCCTAGGCCGGTTTATGTTTGTTCCCATTGCAAGAAGCGAGGACACCTTAATGAGTTTTGTTTTAAGTTGGGTTTCGTGCCACATCATGCTACTACACATGTTCATGCACCTACACCCACTCATGATACTTTACTTGCACATAATGATAGAGAGTTTGCACATATTTGCGAGCAAGTAAAGTTTTTGGTCAAGACTTCACATGATTTGATGAAGTTATTTCAAAAGATGTCACCGTCTTTGGAAAAATCCACCGCACTTTCTGGTTGAGGTCTAGAAATGTTTACTATTATAGGGTGTTTTACATGATGTCATCTCTGCCTATTGCTAGTGTGTAGCATTTATTTTATTTTACTTAGCATTTTTGTTTGATTTTCTTATTTTTGGTACTATTTTAGCACTGGTTTGGATCTATTTGCCCATTCCAGGAACTTCTTTTGTAAAAAAATTTCTTTGGACTAAACTGTATGTCATTATGAATAATCTGGGGAATTTTTGGTTTCTCTTTCTAACGAGATCGCCTGCCGTTTGAATGACAAGGCATCTCGTTCGAATGACCATGGAATAATATTCTGTTTGTAGTCCTTGTTTCTTCCTGCTATATGTTATTGGTACTGCTAGGTTGTTTCTGAACAGTGTTTGAAAAATACAAAAAGATTTTATCTTTTTAGAAAATTTTGAAAAATTCAAAAAGAGTTTTGTATTTTGTTTGAACCTTATATGAATGCACACTTAGGATGACCAAGTCACAATTTCATTCCATTTATCCATGTGACTGTTTGATAGTGTTTTGAGAACAATATATTGCGTCATTCATGTGCTTTACAAAGTTTGGAGTCTTTGAGATGATATAGTGTTGCTACCTACATGATTTACTCTATTTGTCATTTATTTCACACATGCATGGATTTGTTTGAATTTTGTGCTTGTCTATTACATGTTGGTTGAGTGTTTCCATCTCAATTCTCTCTATACAACAAACCAAATGCGATAAAACTTGACAAAAAGTAGTGCATGTTATAAACTGTTTGTGAGATTTGTGTGTTTTATTTCGAAAAATGGTGAAGGGATACGAAAGGTACTCATTTATCCTTTACGATTAAGCCACCGTTTAAATGGACCTAAAAAAGTGAGGAATTGAAAATTATCCGGTGTCCAATGAGGTTTAAAAGAGCCCGAAAAAAATAAAAGGCAATAAAAAGAAAATTACGCCAAAAATGGGCCAATTTTTTTCATCACCTCATATATAAAAATCATTATTTTTTAATGAGGGAGTTTGGATGGAATTTTCAACGGTTTGCACGTCCTTGAAAGTCATGAAAAAACATTACATAGTTTTGGATGTTATTGGTGTGGAAATCATTTATACTTTGATTTATTGATATTATTAAGACGATGTCATCAAAATTCAACACTTTTACACCTAAGGACGATTTTGATGCTCATTCGTTAAGAATACACAATATGCATCATGCACATATGACGTGATTGAGTTTTATTTCCTATCGAATTTGTTCACACCCATTCATTCTGTTTCCTTGATTGGGTTATCTTAGTATAATTCATGGTGTGTAATTTTTTTAGCATCATTTTTATTTTTTTGTATAAAAAATTGAAAAATTGAAAAATAATATGTTTGTTTAGTTTTCCGTGACACCCCTATTTGCTTTATGTGATTTATTCTCTTCCTTGTATATTTCGAATAAATAAAAAGGGGGAGAACGAATTATGAATTTATGAGGTAGTTTAAGTATGGGGAGATTTTTTTATGCTTACATGTTTATGTTAATATCATTTCAAACTCGATACGTTACGAGATTTTTTCTTTGTCTCACATGTGTAGGTACAATTGAAGATTTTAGATTGCACACCTTGATGAGAAAATCTTTGAGTTTTGAAAAGTTAATTGTTGAAGCAAAGTTTGAAAAAGTTTGAAGACTTGTTCAGTTTATCTTTCCTCATTTGTGTTTTTGGGAGGGTAGACTTGTATAGGTCATTTGAGATTGATAATTCGGATATTTTTATTTTGTACCGGCATAGACATATGGAGAGATTTATAAGGACATTCTCCATCACATTTAGTATGTCGTATACTGCTACAAGTTTGTCGAAGAATTGGGAAGCTTATATCTACAATTGACAATCCGAATTTGAAAGACAAATTGAACATTCATGCCCAACAAGGACGAATTTGGTAAAATGTGTTTTGTTCATTTTCATTTTACATAAAAAGTGTTGGGATATTTCTATGAAAAGAAAAATAATTTTTGAAATATTTTTAAATGATTTTAATCATTAAAAGTTTTGGATAAATACTCCTGATCCCGTAAACAGTTTTGTTTTTTAAAGATTCCAAGTTTTTTATATTTTAAAGTTATTTAAGGGGGATCAGTGACTTTCGTTTAAATGGCGTCACATCTCGTTCGAACGATATGGAGTTTCGTTCGAACGAAGTCACATTTCGTTCTAACGACAAGTGTTTATTCCTGACACGTCACCGCCTTAAATATTTTTATATAAAGGGTGTCAGGGTTCTGTATTTCGTGTGGAGAAAACACTGTTTCAATCAGAATACATTTTTAGCCTTTTTTTGGTTTATTCTCCATCACTTTTGAGGGTTCAAAATTTGTTTTTACAATTCACAAATCCCAGTGCTTTTTGTGTGAGTTGTTTGTGGAACCCAAAGCATAGGTTTTGCTGGGAAATTTGTTGTGATTCAACCTCTGTGGATAAGGCATCTCCATAATTGATCGGTGGATACCGAGCATAGTCATTCTGAATGTGGATGAGTCGAAGACGACGAATCGACACCTGAAGGGTATTTCGCTGTCTCTTGTATCTTTGAAGATTTGCTGAAGGTACCGAGCATTACACACTTATGGAAGATTATCAGGTTGTATGTAAGTCAAAGGTCTTGTAATTTCTTCAAAGTGTTATAAATTTTTTTACCGAAAGGTTTTATTTCCTGAATCAGTCGTCTTTATCTTCATGCATGATTTGAATGGTTCATAACACTTAGATGCATGTTTAGGGGCTGAACTAAAATTGAACTTTGTTTTTCCAAAGTTTGAAACCTAATTAAATAAGCGTGTTTGAATTTCATTGAATATTTGCGAATTAATTTGATTGGTATCACACCGCAGTTTCAGGTTATATCGTTTGGGCTAACCAATGCACTAGTAATTTTCACGGATCTCATGAACCGAGTGTTCAGGGATTTCCTAAATCAGTTTGTTATTATTTTCACGAATGACATCCTAGTTTATTTTTGAACAGAGGGTAAGCACGCAGAGCTTTTTCATATGGTCCTTCAGACTTTGCGAGACCATCAATTGTGTGCCGAGTTCAAGAAGTGTGGTTTCTGGTTACATAAGGTGCAATTCCTAGGTCATATAGTATTCGAGATGGGGATTTCAGAGGATTCAAGTAACGTTTCAGCAGTGAGGGAATGAGGACAACCCTCGACACAGATGAAGGTTCGTATTTTTCTCAGGTTAACATATTACTATGGCCGGTTTATTAAAGTATTTTCAAAGATTATGAGTCCCTTGACAAAATTAACTCATATAGGCATACCTTTTGTTTGGAATGATCAGTGTGATTTAAATTTTTATGAGGTAATGGATAAGTTGACTTCAGCACCAGTGCTAGCATTGCCTAGGAAAGGAGTGGAGTACTTTGTTTTTACCAATGCTCCCTTACAGGGACGTGGAGGAGTTCTGAAGTATGAGGAGCATGCTATAACTTGTTCATCTCGTAAGATTAAGCCCTTGGAGAAGAACTATCCCACTTATAATTTAGAATTAACGACAATTGTTTTTACCTCGAGGATTTGAAGGCACTATTTATTGTGGAGACATTTCGATTGTTCATGAACACAAGTCACTGTAGTATCTTCTCACACATAATAAGATGAATATAAGGTAGCATAGATGGATTGAGTTTGTAAAGGATTACCAGTATGATATTCAATATTATCCAATAAATTCTAACGTGATGGCAGATGCATTGAGTTTAGAAGGAGAAGTGGGATGAGCTTCATCAGGAGGAGGAGGTTGTCATGACTTACATAATAGTGATGACCGTCACTCCCGAGATCATTTTATGGGTTGTAAAGGCTCATGCAAGGGATTTTTATTATGAGGAAAAGGTACAATAACTATTGGCATACGGAGCCAAGTCCTACTTATCCAGTTCAGAGGATAGCTTACTCTTCAATCGAAGGTTGAATGTCCCAGACAATGAGGACCTATAGCACGCAGTTATGGAGGAGTAGCATGAGTCACGATTCTCAATTCATCTTCAAGGGGATAAGACATAATTCAGGATACATCAATGAAGATTGAGTTGATCAGGAGTCACATTGGGGTAACTCAGGTTCATCAAAAGAGTCACGCCGATGTGAACCGAAGACACTTAGAGTTTGACGAGGGTGATCAGGTGTTGTTATGGGTATCTTCCATAAAGGGAGTGATGCAATTCTAAAAGAAGGGGAAGTTGTCACCTAGATATGTGGGGTTATTACCATCATTGAGAGGGTAGGGCCGATTGCGTTGAAAGTGCGATAGGCCCCCAAATTTTAATTTAAAACCTTTTTATACTCCAAAAAGTAATAATTTCCTTTTTAGATATGCGGAAGCAAAGATGATGTTTCAATTAAAACAAATTCACAAACTTTAATTTCTTTTCAAATTAAAATAAACCAACTGAAATAAGATTAAATCCACACAAGTTGATTTTTCGCTTACACCAAATATTTCAATTCAAGTCCTAGAAATTTGCCTAACAAGAATAATCCATTTTGCAAATTAGGCCACACCAAATTTTACCAAAATAAATTATCTTTGAATTGAATTAATTTCAATTTCACCCAAATATATTTTAACACCAAAGAACATAAGTGTGATAATTAAATCAAATTTTATCTTGAATTACCTAAGCATGCATCTACGTGATTTACGCAAGATAAAATTAAACAATATCACACGACGCGCCGATGTACGAGGAAAACCCAAATGGGAAAAACCTCGGACGTCCCTAGCCACAAATTCACTAAGTATGGTAGTTTTTACAAAGACTCGACACAAGAGGACTTACACAAAATGACTTGAGTCCGTCAAAGCCTTGACGCGCTCCTTCGGTCTTCAACCTCTGCCTAGTGAATAACCGTGGACTCCTCCACAGTCTCGGACTCCATCGATGGGGCTATGGTCACCATCAATCCGCACGCGAAGCCTTTCTTCGAGTGAGAACACCGTAACAAACTTTTCTCCTTTTTGGGGTAGAGAAAAACCCAAACTCTCTTCTTGTTGGTGTAGAGAAAATCAGGTGCCAAAACTCTCCAAGCAATGATATATCAATAGGTACTTGGAATAAACTAAACAAATAGGTGTGTATGTGTTTTTGATGAGTTTAATCCATAAAAATCAAACACAAAACATGGAACTTTTTCTTAAAAGTTTTGCTCTCAAAATACTCTTAGAATGTGAAAAAGTTATCTTAGAAAATGTCTTTCCCGCACTATGTAAAGGTGGTGAAAGTTAGTGGGCAAAGTAGGAAGTTATAAAAAAACTGTCGAAAAACTGCTCGAAACTGAAATTTCGTTAGAAGTTCGTTCGAACGAAACTTCTAACGATAAAACAAAAACAATTTCTGAATCTCGTTAGAAGTTCGTTCGAAAGAGGTCATTCGAATGACTTTTCTAACGAGATTACAGGCCATGATTTTAGATAATTTCGATACGAACGCGTGGCCGCCAGTTTCGTATTGTTATAATTTTTTTTGGATTTGATATGATTTTTCTACTGAAAGGTGTCCGAGAACAAAACCTTTAGAACTATGAATTCAAAAAAAAAATAACAGAAAAATACTAACACCCAAAATAAATTTCCAAGCTTCTATATATATATTAATGCATTCATACCTTTAGGAGACATTGGAATCCACATGTTTATGACGTGAAACTTAGCACAAAAATCGACAATGATGTTCTCTTGAAAAGTAATGCCGCAATGTCTTCAATTTTCATAGGCCATAGGTTTGAAGGATACACTTGAACATTATCCTATGACTTAAATATTTTTGTCCGAAATTGAGCCAACACTACATTAAGACTCAATCAGAGACTTGTGTCCTTACAAATCTCCCCCTTTGGCTATTTCGGGACAAAAACCAAACAAAAATCCTAAAGGGCCGTCAAGCTCACTAGACTCAAAAACACTGTCCCACCCAAAATAAAAATACAATGCTTGACTCAAACAACCCAAGGATCAATATATTTGCCTATGTTGAATGTTGCCATTTTGAAGTATTCCTGCACACTTAAGAAAACTATCAAACGCATATGGGATATCAAAATATTAAATGCAATTAAATAATTAATCCCTCTAAATTAATTCTCCCCTTTATCAAACAAATGACATACTTAGAAAGACGTCTCCCCCTAAGATAAATCTCCCCCAAACTAAGATATGATAATAACAGGATTAGATACCATTTCTCCCTCTATCATTCTCCCCCTTTTTGTTCAGGAATAGACAAAGGCTAAAGAATCAAAAAAGTAACTTATCTCCCCCAAATAAAGCATATACACCCTCTAAACTAAGCAAGGGATAAAAGAATGGGATAATAAGCTAAAACATGTAATTGTGCATATAGTGATGAGAACCTTAAAGCATATGGGCAACAAAAATTCAACTAATCCAAATAATAACATCGGATACCAACTAGGATGCGATAAAATGATACCTATATGATATATAAATTATTAAGCATATGATATCAACAAAGAATGCAATAAGATGGATACCAAGTATGAATTAAACCATATATGGATTAGAAATCAAAGCAAAGACTAAACAAAAATATCAAATATATGTATACATAATATATATTAAAGAGACTCAAGTACACATATATAGATATAAACAGACAAATAACACACACAACATATAATAGAAGTCTTTCACACTCGTATGGCAAAAATGTGTCATATGGAGACGGAAGTGTTGGGATGTGAACTAGTAACGATTAAATTTAGACCCAATCACTTAAAACATGTTCACGAAGTTCTCAATTGATTGCAAAATTCATCACATTTGAATATAACCTCATGTGACAATATAAATTGAACTCAATGAACAAACATACACAATGCATAAAAGCCTAGCATATTGATGATTCTACAAACCAATAGAGTCATGACATGAGATACGCAACTAGGATAAACGGACATTGTGCAAACCGTTGATATACCATTCAATCTCCCTCAATAAGCATTTATATTAATTTTGAATGAATATATCAATCAAACATAGGCCTTAGCAATTATTTTTTTTTCCTTTTTTCTTTTTTTTTTAATGCCATATTTTCTGTTTTTAGGCCTTTGGACCACGTATTTCTTTTAGGTCCATTAAAAAACGGTGGCTTACAATCGCAAAGGATAACTAAGTCCTTTCGGAGCCCTTCCCCATGCACATTTATATTTATCATGTTTTTATGTTTCACACAAATCTCACGTGCAACGAATTTTGACATGCACTAGTCCTCCTAAGTCACAAATATGTAGATGACAAGATTGGAAGGAGAACACCTCACATATCTCAAATATACATATGAAGTTAAAATTTCAAAAGAGCTCGTGCATGTGTGAATAGATGCATATAAAAATAGAATCCATTTAATCAACACAAAATCCAACTACTCCATGTAAGCATGGTAAAGAACATAATAAGGATTGACAATCTAAACCAAAAGTTCTAGTCACATGAGAGCGTAAAAGATGGGATTCAAACACAAGTGTATGCCACATAAAGTATGTCAAACTAAAATACACACAAAATAAAATCTTTTTGAGTTTTTAAAATTTTTAATAAAAAAATATATACTCAAAAGACAAACAAAAATCATTTGAATTTCTCATTAAGCTTAAATTACCAAGAGATAAAATCCAAATGATAAACAAAAATCTTTTTGTATTTTTCATTTAATGCAAACAAAATGAAGAAAATATAATACAAAAGATAAACAAAAATCATAATTCTAGCATGTGATAAGCATGGAGCATAGACTAGAAAATGATTAAACAAACATACATTTAGCATGTAAATATAACATGAAGTACAAAAGCTAAAGTATGCAAAAACTAACACATTCATCCGTTAGATTTAGCAAGGGAGGAAGCATGTGAAATTAAATGAGAATCAAAAACCCCATTTTGCAAGGCAACCAAGTCGGATTTCCTAACCCAAATTAATGAAGAATGACTATCTTGGGGTGTAGGAATTTTAACTACCTTGGTTGCTTTACGTTGGGATTTTCTAGGAATAAGTTTAAGATCAAAACAAAATTTCATAAGATGACCTTTTCGACCACAATGTGTACAAGTAAAAACATGTCGAAAATATTTACCTAAGGAGTGATCTCTAAAGACTTTCTTAGTAGATTCTCCTAAAACATTGGTTTTGGTGTTATGAGTAAATTCATTACAAGTATTGAAGCCTAAACCACAAGTGTCCTTTTTAATTTGGGCCGTTCCTAATATTTTATCTAATTTTTTCGAACGACACTCCAAATCAAATCTGACATTACTAGAGTCTTTTAATTTATTTTGCAATTCTAAAATGTTAGACTCTAATAAAACATTTCGCTCTTCAAAAGCAAGAAGCTCCTTTTTCAAGGATTCCATTAAACCCCTAAGGCTATCTCTCTCGCCTTCTATATATTCAAGCTTCTCTAGAAGAGTTTTCTCTCGTGACCTAAGGTCTTCAACCAACATACTATTATCAATGACCTTGATACGTTCTTTCAAACTAGCTTCTAACTTCAAACTAGATCTTTTCAATTTAATAGATTCTTTATAAAGTTCTTGAAAGGCATTTTGAAGTTCACTCACATTAACCTCTTCTTCATTTTCACTCTCTCTTTCTTCTTCACTCTCACTATCATAAAAAATAAGGGAATAAAAAACTTTGACCTCAGAAATGTCATGTGTTAAAGTTTCATCAATCGACGAGTTCTCACTATCACTCACATGACTAGCCATTAAAGCCACAAAGTTGGGCTTAGTGGGGGAATCGGGTCCCTCTTCCTTATCACTATCACTAAGGGTCGCATTATATGAAGTGGGTCGCTTACCCTCTCTCCTTAATTTAGTGGGGCACTCAAAAGCCCTATGGCCATAACCCTCACAACCAAAACACCTATTTGACTCGTCCCTATTTAAATTTTCTTTAGAAATTTTAGGGATCTTTTCGGCTTTGTCATGCTTAGAAGTTTCAAATTTCTTAAAATTATTTTTAAATTTATCTTTGTTAAATTTAAATTTTTTTCGAAATTTCCTAGCAAACAAGACCATATCTTCCGAGTCACTATCACTCTCACTCTCTACTACTTATTTGACCTCTTTCTGGGCTTTTAAAGCAACGCCCTTTTCAATTTTCTTTTCAGTTTTAGAGGGAAACATGTATAGTTCATAGGTTTGTAAATCACCTACGAGCTCTTCTAATTTCATAGAGGCTAAAGTTGATAAAGAATTTAAAACGGTCACTTTTGGAATAAATTTATCGGGTAGGGACCTTAGAATTTTCTTTACTACTCGGTTGTCGGGTATTTTCTCACCCAAGTTAAAAGATGAATTAACAATATCAGAAAGTCTAGCATAAAATTCATCAAAAGTTTTTTTTTCATTCATTTTGATAGTTTCAAATTGAGTGGTGAGGTTTTGATGTTTCGAAGCTTTAACGACACTTGTACCTTTGTGAGTGAGTTGTAAAATATCCCAAGCTTCTTTAGCGGTCTCACATGTCATAATGCGTCGAAATTCATCCGGTGTGACAGCACTAAACAAGGCATTCAAACCACGGGAATTAAAATTTGAAAGTTTACATTCACCCTCACTCCATCTATCGACGGGTTTGGGAACACGCTCATTATCTACTAAATGAGAAGGTGGGGACCACCCGTTAACAACAGACATCCAAACTCTCTCGTCGATAGATTTTAGTGCCGATTTCATACGTGCTTTCCAATACGCGTAATTAGAACCATCGAAAATAGGAAATTTTGAAAATGGGGAAAATTCCATTTTAGCCAAAAATATTTAAAAGATCTTAACGAAGTAATTTATCGTTTTTGGCTCCGATACCAAATTAAAAGTGCGATAGGCCCCCAAATTTTAATTTAAATCCTTTTTATACTCCAAAAAGTAATAATTTCCTTTTTAGATATGCGTAAGCGAAGATGATGGTTCAATTAAAACAAATTCACAAACTTTAATTTCTTTTCAAATTAAAATTAAACCAAGTGAAATGAGATTAAATCCACACAAGTTGATTTTTCACTTAAACCAAATATTTCAATTCAAGTCCTAGAAATTTGCCTAACAAGAATAATCCATTTTGCAAATTAGGCCAAACCAAATTTTACCAAAATAAATTATCTTTGAATTGAATTAATTTCAATTTCACCCAAATATATTTTAACACCAAAGAACATAAGTGTGATAATTAAATCAAATTTTATCTTGAATTACCTAAGCATGCATCTACGTGATTTACGCAAGATAAAATTAAACAATATCACACGACGCGCCGATGTACGAGGAAAACCCAAATGGGAAAAACCTCGGACGGCCCTAGCCACGAATTCACTAAGTATGGTAGTTTTTAGAAAGACTCGACACAAGAGGACTTACACAAACTGACTTGAGTCCGTCCAAGCATTGACGAGCTCCTTCACACGACGCGTCGATGTACGAGGAAAACCCAAATGGGAAAAACCTCGGACGACCCTAGCCACGAATTCACTAAGTATGGTAGTTTTTACAAAGGATCGACACAAGAGGACTTACATAAACTGACTTGAGTCCGTCCAAGCCTTGACGCGGTCCTTCGATCTTCAACCTCCGCCTAGTGAATATCCATGGACTCCTCCACAGTCTCGGACTCCACCGATGGGGCTATGGTCACCATTAATCCGCACGCGAAGCCTTTCTTCGAGTGAGAACACCGCAACAAACTTTTCTCCTTTTTGGGGTAGAGAAGAACCCAAACTCTCTTCTTGTTGGTGTAGAGAAAACCAGGTGCCAAAACTCTCCAAGCAATGATATATCAATAGGTACTTGGAATAAACTAAACAAATGGGTGTGTATATGTTTTTGATGAGTTTATTCCATAAAAATCAAACACAAAACATGGAACTTTTTCTTAAAAGTTTTGCTCTCAAAAGACTCTTAGAATGTGAAAAAGTTATCTTAGAAAGTGTCTTTCCCGCACTATGTAAAGGTGGTGAAAGTTAGTGGGCAAAGTGGGAAGTTATAAAAAAACTGTCAAAAAACTGCTCGAAACTGAAATTTCGTTAGAAGTTCCTTCGAACGAAACTTCTAACGAGAAAACGTAAATAATTTCTGAATCTCGTTAGAAGTTCGTTCGAACGAGGTCGTTTGAATGACTTTTCTAACGAGATTACAGGCCAAGATTCTAGATAATTTCGATACGAACGCGTGGCCGCCAGTTTCGTATTGTTCTGATTTTTTTTGGATTTGATATGATTTTTCTACTGAAAGGTGTCCGAGAACAAAACCTTTAGAACTATGAATTCAAAAAAAATAACAGAAAAATACTAACACCCAAAATAAATTTCCAAGCTCTTATATATATATATTAATGCATTCATACCTTTAGGAGACATTGGAATCCACATGTTGATGACGTGAAACTTAGCACAGAAATCGGCAATGATGTTCTCTTGAAAAGTAATGCCGCAATGTCTTCAACTTTCACATGTAATAGGCTTGAAGGATACACTTGAACATTATCCTATGACTTAAATGTTTTTGTCCAGAATTGAGCCAACACTACATTACGACTCAATCGGAGACTTGTGTCCTTACAAATCTCCCCCTTTGGTTATTTCAGGACAAAAATCAAACAAAAATCCTAAAGGGCCGTCAAGCTCACTAGACTCAAAAACACTGTCCCACCCAAAATAAAAATACAATGCTTGACTCAAACAACCCAAGGATCAATATCTTTGCCGATGTTGAATGTTGCCATTTTGAAGTATTCCTGCACACTTAAGCAAACTATCAAACGCATATGGAATATCAAAATATTAAATGCAATTAAATAATTAATCCCCCAAAATTAATTCTCCCCTTTATCAAACAAATGACATACTTAGAAAGACGTCTCCCTCTAAGATAAATCTCCCCCAAAATAAGATACGATAATAATAGGATTAGATACCATTTCTCCCCCTATCATTCTCCCCCTTTTTGTTCAGGAATAGACAAAGGCTAAAGAATAAAAAAAGTAACTTATCTCCCCCAAATAAAGCATATACACCCTCTAAACTAAGCAAGGGATAAAAGAATGGGATAACAAGCTAAAACATGTAATTGTTCATATAGTGATGAGAACGTTAAAGCATATGGGCAACAGAAATTCAACTAATCCAAACAATAACATCGGATACCAACTAGGATGCAATAAAATGATACCAATATGATATATAAATTATTAAGCATGTGATATCAACAAAGAATGCAATAAGATGGATACCAAGTATGAATTAAACCATATATGGATTAGAAATCAAAGCAAAGACTAAACAAAAATATCAAATATATGTATACATAATATATATAAAAGAGACTCAAGTACACATATATAGATATAAACACACGAATGACACACACAACATATAATAGAAGTCTTTCACACTCGTATGGCAAAAATGTGTCATATGGAAACGAAAGTGTTGGGGTGTGAACTAGTAACGATTAAATTTAGACCCAATCACTTAAAACATGTTCACGTGACACTATAAATTGAACTCAATGAACAAACATACACAATGCATACAAGCCTAGCATATTGATGATTCTACAAACCAATAGAGTCATGACATGACATACGCAACTAGGATTAACGAACATTGTGCAAACCGTTGATATACCATCCAATATCCCTCAATAAGCATTTATATTAATTTTGAATGAATATATCAATCAAACATAGGCCTTGTCAATTAATTTTTTTCCTTTTTCCTTTTTTATTTTTTTTAATGCCATATTTTCTGTTTTTAGGCCTTTGGACCACGTGTTTCTTTTAGGTCCATTAAAAAACGGTGGCTTACAATCGCAAAGGATAACTAAGTCCTTTCGGAGCCCTTCCCCGTGCACATTTATATTTATCATGTTTTTATGTTTCACACAAATCTCACGTGCAACGGATTTTGACATGAACTAGTCCTCCTAAGTCACAAATATGTAGATGACAAGATTGGAAGGAGAACACCTCACATAGCTCAAATATACATATGAAGTTAAAATTTCAAAAGAGCTCGTGCATGTGTGAATAGAGGCATATAAAAATAGAATCCATTTAATCATCACAAAATCCAACTACTCCATGTAAGCACGGTAAAGAACATAATAAGGATTGACAATCTAAACCAAAAGTTCTAGTCACATGAGAGCGTAAAAGATGGGATTCAAACACAAGTGTATGCCACATAAAGTGTGTCAAACTAAAATACACACAAAATAAAATCTTTTTGAGTTTTTAAAATTTTTAATAAAAAAATATATACTCAAAAGACAAACAAAAATCATTTGAATTTTTCATTAAGATTAAATTACCAAGAGATAAAATCCAAATGATAAACAAAAATCTTTTTGTATTTTTCATTTAATGCAAACAAAATGAAGAAAATATAATACAAAAGATAAACAAAAATCATAATTCTAACATGTGATAAGCATGGAGCATAGACTAAAAAATGATTAAACAAACATACATTTAGCATGTAAATATAACATGAAGTACAAAAGCTAAAGTATGCAAAAACTAACAAATTTATCCGTTAGATTTAGCAAGGGAGGAAGCCTGTGAAAGTAAATGAGAATCAAAAACCCCATTTTGCAAGGCAACCAAGTCGGATTTCCTAACCCAAATTAATGAAGAATGACTATCTTGGGGTGTAGGAATTTTAACTACCTTAGTTGCTTTACGTTGGGATTTTCTAGGAATAAGTTTAAGATCAAAACAAAATTTCATAAGATGACCTTTTCGACCACAATGTGTACAAGTAAAAACATGTCGAAAAGATTTACCTAAGGAGTGATCTCTAAAGACTTTCTTAGTAGATTCTCCTAAAACATTGGTTTCGGTGTTATGAGTAAATTCATTACAAGTATTGAAGCCTAAACCACAAGTGTCATTTTTAATTTGGACAGTTCCTAATATTTTATCTAATTTTTCCGAACGACACTCCAAATCAAATTTGACATTACTAGAGTCTTTTAATTTATTTTGCAACTCTAAAATGTTAGACTCTAATAAAACATTTCGCTCTTAAAAAGCAAGAAGCTCCTTTTTCAAGGATTCCATTAAACCCCTAAGGCTATCTCTCTCGCCTTCTATATATTCAAGCTTCTCTAGAAGAGTTTCTCTCGTGTCCTAAGGTATTCAACCAACATACTATTATCAACGACCTTGATACGTTCTTTCAAACTAGCTTCTAACTTCAAATTAGATCTTTTCAATTTAATAGATTCTTTATAAAGCTCTTGAAAGGCATTTTGAAGTTCACTCACATTAACCTCTTCTTCATTTTCACTCTATCTTTCTTCTCCACTCTCACTATCATAAAAAACAAGGGAATCAAAAACTTTGACCTCAGAAGTGTCATGTGTTAAAGTTTCATCAATCGACGAGTTCTCACTATCACTCACATGACTAGCCATAAAATCCACGAAGTTGGGCTTAGTGGGGGAATCGGGTCCCTCTTCCTTATCACTATCACTAAGGATCGCATTATATGAAATGGGTCGCTTACCCATTTCATATAATGCGATCCCTCACTAAGCCCAATGTTTGAGAGCAAAAATTGTTTAGGAAAATGTTCATGTTTTGAGTGTTATTTTTCAAAGAGAAAATCCGTCACACTCTAGTTTACACCCAATTGTGTTTAGTCCAAGTTCTTATTTACATATCAAATTGCTTGGAGTTTTGGCACCGGTTTGTCTCTACCGAATTAAAGAAGAGAAGTTTTGGTTTGCTTCTACATCCATCAAAGAAGAAGACTTTTTGTTGCGATTCTACCCAGATGGAGAAAGTCTCCTTGCTCGGGTGACGGTGACCATAGAAAGCCCCATTGGTGGATTCCGAGACCGCGGTGGAGTTCCGAGGTTGTCCGCTAGGAAGAGGTGTCTATAAGAAGAAGCGTCAAGGCTTGAGAGGGATCGAGTCAGTCGTTGTAAGTCTATCTGTCTTGTAATTTTAATTCCATATCTAGTGGACTTGTGGCTAGGGCCGTCCGAGGTTTTTTTTCCCGTCTTGGGTTTTTCCTCGTACATCGCGGCGTAGTGTGATATTGTTTATTTTATCTTGCTTAAATCACGTAGAT
Source organism: Sambucus nigra (assembly GCA_949130495.1). Classification (NCBI taxonomy): domain Eukaryota; kingdom Viridiplantae; phylum Streptophyta; class Magnoliopsida; order Dipsacales; family Adoxaceae; genus Sambucus; species Sambucus nigra. Next base: position 53,868,229 of record OX422223.1, read on the forward strand.
GCATGCTTAGGTAATTCAAGATAAAATTTGGTTTAAATTATCACACTCATTTAATTTTGTTGCTAAATTAAATATTGGATAAAGTTTGTTTAATTCAAGTCATTTGCTAAAATTTGGTTTCGCCTAACTTTGGAATATTGATAATCATGACTTAGGCATATTCTAGGGCTTGGATTAATAAATCGATTTAATTGAACTTGGTTTAAGTTTAATTTATTTAAAGAAAATTAATTTTTTTTTTAAAGTTGAACCATCTTACGCTTCCGCATCTTCAAACTGGTATCAGAGCCAGAAACGATAAGTTATTTCGTTAAAGATCCTTTAATAATTTTTGGCTAAAATGGATTTTTCCCCATTTTCAAAATTTCCTATATTTGATGGTTCAAACTATGCGTATTGGAAAGCGCGTATGAGATTGGCACTAAAGTCTATCGACGAAAGAGTTTGGATGTCTATTGTTAACGGGTGGTCCCCACCAACTCATTTAGTTGAAAATGAACGTGTTCCCAAACCCGTCGATAGATGGACCGAAAATGAGTTTAAACTTGCTAACTTCAATTCCCGTGGTTTAAATGCCTTGTTTAGCGCTGTCACACCGAATGAATTCCGACGTATTATGACGTGTGAGACCACTAAAGAAGCTTGGGATATTTTACAATTAACTCATGAAGGAACTAGTGTCGTTAAAGCTTCAAAACTCCAAAACCTCACCACTCAATTTGAAACTATCAAAATGAATGAAAAAGAAACTTTTGATGAATTTTATGCTAGACTTTCTGATATTGTTAATTCATCGTTTAACTTGGGAGAAAAAATACCTGACGACCGTGTAGTAAAGAAAATTTTAAGGTCACTACCGGATAGATTTATTTCAAAGGTGACCGTTTTAAATTCTTTACCCACTTTAGCCTCTACGAAATTAGAAGATCTTGTAGGTGATTTAAAAACCTATGAACTGGATATGTTTCCCTCTAAACCTGAAAAGAAAATCGAAAAGGGCATTGCTTTAAAAGCCCAAAAAGAGGTCAAACAAGTAGTAGAGAGCGAGAGTGATAGTGGCTCGGAAGACATGGCTTTATTTGCTCGTAAATTTAGAAAATTTCTTAAAATTAACAAAGATAAATTTAAAAATAATTTTAAGAAATTTGATTCTTCTAAACATGATAAAAGCGAGAAGATTCCTAAAGCCGAAAAGATCCCTAAACCTAGAAATGAAGATTTAGATATGGACGAGTCTAACAAGTGTTTTGGTTGTGAAGGTTATGTCCATAGGGCTTTTGAGTGCCCCACTAAACTAAGGAAAGAGGGTAAGCGACCCATTTCATATAATGCGACCCTTAGTGATAGTGATATGGAAGAGAAGCCCGATTCCCCCACTAAGAAAAATTTTGTGGCTTTTATGGCTAGTCATGTGAGTGATAGTGAGAACTCATCGATTGATGAAACCTTAACACATGACACTTCCAAGGTCAAAGTTTTTGATTCCCTTATTTTTGATGATAGTGAGAGTGAAGAAGAAAGAGAGAGTGAAAATGAAGAAGAGGTTGATGTGAGTGAACTTCAAAATGCTTTTCAAGAACTATATAATGAATCTATTAAATTGAAAAGGGCTAATTTGAAGTTAGAAGCTAGTTTAAGAGAGAGTGTCAAGGTCGTTGATGAAAGTGGTTTAATAGAAGACCTTAGGACAAGTGAGAGGACTCTTCGAGAGAGGCTTGATTATGTAGAAGGCGAAAGAGATAGCCTTAGGGGTTTAATGGAATCCTTGAAAAAGGAGCTTCTTGTTTTTGAAGAGCGAAATGTTTTACTAGAATCTAACATTTTAGAATTGGAAAATAAATTAAAAGATTCTAGTAATGTCAAATTTGATTTGGAGTGTCGTTCGGAAAAACTAGATAAAATGTTAGGAACGGTCCAAATTAAAAATGACACATGTGGTTTAGGCTTCAATTCTTGTAATGAATTTATCCCTAAAGCCAAAACCAATGTTTTAGGAGAATCTACTAGGAATGTATTTAAAGATCACTCCTTAGGTAAATCTTTTCGACATGTTTTTACTTGTACACATTGTGGTCGAAAAGGTCATCTTAGGAAATTTTGTTTTAATCTTAAACGAATTCCTAGAAAATCCCATAGTAAGGTAACCACGGTAGCTAAAGTTCCTACACCCCAAGATAGTCATTCTTCATTAATTTGGGTTAGGAAATCCGACTTGGTTGCCTTGCAAAATAGGGTTTTTGATTCTCATTTACTTTCACATACTTCCTCCCTTGCTAAATCTAAAGGTTGAATGTGTTAGTGTTGTTTACATACTTTAGCTTTTGTACTTCATGCTATATTCACATGCTAAATGTATGCTTGTTTAGTCATTCTCTCGTCATTGCCTTATTTCATATCACATGCTAGAAATTATGACTTGTTTATCTTTTTGTATTATATTTTGGATTTGAATTAATTGAAAAATATAAAAAAGATTTTTGTTTATCATTTGGATTTTATCTCTTGGTAATTTAAGCTTAATGAAAAATTCAAATGATTTTTGTTTTTCCTTTTGAGTATATATATTTATTTTTGGTTAAAATGGTTAAAAACTCAAAAAGATTTTATTTTGTGTGTATTTTGGTTTGACACACTTTAAGTGGCATATACTTGTGTTTGAATCCCATCTATTACGCTCCCACATGGCTAGAACTTTTGGTTTAGATTTTCAATCCTTAAAATGTTCTTTACCATGTTTTATATGGAGTAGTTGGATTTAGTATTGTTTAAATGGATTCTCTTTTTATATGCCTCTATTCACACATGTACGAACTCTTTTGAAATTTTAACTTCATATGTATATTTGAGCTATGTGAGGTGTTCTCCTACCAATCTTGTCATCTACATATTTGTGACTTAGGAGGACTAGTGCATGTCAAAATCCGTTGCATGTGAGATTTGTGTGAAAAATGAAAACATGATAAATAAAATGTGCACGGGGAAGGGCTCCGAAAGGACTAAGTGATCCTTTGCGATAGTAAGCCACCGTTTAATGGACCTAAAGGAAATCCGTGGTCCAAAGGCCTAAAAAACAGAAAATATGGCATTAAAAAGAAAAATAAATTGCCAAGGCCTATGTTTGATTGATATATTCATTCAAAATTAATATAAATGCATATTGAGGGAGATTGGATGGTATATCAACGGTTTGCACAATGTTCGTTTATCCTAGTTGCGTATTTCATGTCACGACTCTATTGGTTTGTAGAATCATCAATATGCTAGGCTTGTATGCATTGTGTATGTTTGTTCATAGAGTTCAATATATATTGTCACATGAGGTTATATTCAAATGTGATGAAATTTGCAATCAAACGAGAACTCCGTGAACGTTTATTAAGTGTTTGGGTCTAAATTTAATTGTTGCTAGTTCACATCCCTACACTTCCATTTCCATATGACACATTTTTGCCATACGAGTGTGCAGACTTATTGTATTTTGTGTTATATGTGTGTTTATATCTATATATATATGCAAGTGCTTCATTGGTATATTTCTAGTTTATATATATATATGATATTTATTTGTCTTTGCCTTGATTTTGTTGCCCATATGCTTTCATGTCTTATCACTTTAAGCTTCAACATGCTTTTATGTTTTGATTCTTTAGCCTTTGTCTATTCCTGAACAAAAAGGGGGAGAATGATGATAGGGGGAGAAATGGTATCTAATCCTATTATTATCGTATCTTAGTTTGGGGGAGATTTATCTTAGGGGGAGACATCTTTCTAAGTAGGTCATGTGTTTGATAAAGGGGAGAATTAATTTAGGGGGAGTAATTTAATTAATTGTATTTTATATTTTGATATTCCCTATGCATTTGATGAGTTTGCTTAAGTGTGCAGGTATTCTTCTAAAGCAGCATCTTTAAAAGGCAAAGTGTTTAATCCTTGGGTTGAGTCAAGTTATGGGTGGGTTATGTTATGTTTTGAGTCTAGTAGAGCTTGACGGCCCTTTAGGATTTTTGTTTGGTTTTTGTCCCGGAATAGCCAAAGGGGGAGATTTGTAAGGACACAAATTTCCAATTGAGTCCATGTATTGTGTTGGCTCAATTCCGGACAAAAACATTTATTCATAGGATAGTATGTCATTGTAATACTCTCAAGCCTATGAAGTGTTTGTTGAAGACGTAGCGGCAAAGAATATAAAGCTTCATCAAATGTGCCGGTTTGTAGCGCCTCGTTTCTACGTCATCAACTATAGTTCCATGCTCCCAAGGTATGAATGAAATTATATATATATAGGAGCTTGGAACAAAGTTTATTGGGTGTTAGGTTTAATAAAAACTGTGTTTTACTTTCAGAAAATTTAATTAGAACTTTAAATTAAAGTATATGAAGTTTCTGGGCCAAAATCGAATTTTATAAAAATTCTGGAAGTCGTTCGAACGAGTTTTTCGTTCGAACCAGGTTTCGTTCGAACGAGTTTGCCAACGAGTCTAAACTGGTCCGTCGTTCGAAATATCGTTCGAACGAGATTGTTCGTCCTAACGAGATTTCAAACGAGATTCTAATGAGTCCAAACTGGAGCGTCGTTAGAAGTCTCGTTCGAACGAGAGTTCGTTCGAACGAAATGTCGTTCGAACGAACTGCGAGGCGGGAACAATTTTTAGGCAGTTTTTGGCAGTTTTTAACCCATTTTCCCACTAGTTTCTTAACTGATTTTTTCAGACTTTATGAAGGACGGGAAACACATTTTCCATCTTAACTTTTCCAAAATTTTTCCATCTCTTAGAGAGTGTTTGCGAGCAAAAATTGTTTAGGAAAATGTTCATATTTTGAGTGTTATTTTTCAAAGAGAAAATCCGTCACACTCTAGTTTACACCCAATTGTGTTTAGTACAAGTTCTTATTTACATATCAAATTGCTTGGAGTTTTGGCACCGGTTTGTCTCTACCGAATTAAAGAAGAGAAGTCTTGGTTTGCTTCTACATCCATCAAAGAAGAAGACTTTTTGTTGCGATTCTACCCACATGGAGAAAGGCTCCTTGCTCGGGTGACGGTGACCATAGAAAGCCCCATCGGTGGATTCCGAGACCGCGGTGGAGTTCCGAGGTTGTCCGCTAGGAAGAGGTGTCTATAAGAAGAAGCGTCGAGGCTTGAGAGGGATCGAGTCAGTCGTTGTAAGTCTATCTGTCTTGTAATTGTAATTCCATATCTAGTGGACTTGTGGCTAGGGCCGTCCGAGGTTTTTTTTCCCGTCTTGGGTTTTTCCTCGTACATCGCGGCGTAGTGTGATATTGTTTATTTTATCTTGCTTAAATCACGTAGATGCATGCTTAGGTAATTCAAGATAAAATTTGGTTTAAATTATCCCACTCATTTAATTTTGTTGCTAAATTAAATATTGGGTAAAGTTTGTTTAATTCAAGTCATTTGCTAAAATTTGGTTTCGCCTAACTTTGGAATATTGATAATCATGACTTAGGCATATTCTAGGGCTTGGATTAATAAATCGATTTAATTGAACTTGGTTTAAGTTTTATTTGTTTAAAGAAAATTAATTATTTTTTTAAAGTTGAACCATCTTACGCTTCCGCATCTTCAGGGGTGGCTGCAAAGGAGGTATTAAAATGTTACACCACCTATTTTTACTGTTCCCTTCCTTTTATCTTATGTATACTTTGCAAGTGTTATCATATCACCTTTGTTTCATTATTTCCAGGTGGATAAGATTACTCCGATGACTGTGGAGTTTGGCAATGGGGTAGCTGCGAGAGAGGTATTAAACTAGCATACCCCCTATTTTTACTATTCCTCTCTTTTCTTCTTGCGTATACTGTGCAAGTGTTCTCATTTAACCTTTGTCTCATTGTTTCCAGGTGAGTGAGATTACTCAGCTGATTGTGGAGTCAGAGAGTGGGGTGGCTACGAGGGAGGTATTATACTGTCATACCCCCTCTTTTTACTTTTCCCATCTTTTTTTTGCGTATACTGTGCAAATTCTCTCCTTTCACCTTTGTCTCATTGTTTCCAGGTGAATGGGATTACTCCGATGACTGTAGAGTCTGGCGATGGGATGGTTGCGGAGAGAGATCATAGTTCTGAGGCCACTCCCATGGTCGGTGATTCTGGTGGGGAGTCTTCTTTCCTCCCTTCTGAGGTAGGGTCTCGCCATTTTGACGGTGATGGTGAAGTAGAGACTGCTGCAACCATTGCGGATAGGCTATGGTGTGAGGAGTTACCTAGACGATTCAGGACACATGAGCGTCAGCTCTTGGATCTAATCTTAGAGCACCACCCCGAGACATTCACTCCTCAAAGCATACTCCAGATTGACAGTCTCATGACATTCAACTTGAAGGCTCTTGCTAGCCATATTCATGAGTTCTTATCTACCTCCCCTGCTAAGCTGACTAGACCTTCTATTTTACTATTCTTGGACGCTCTCCGTGACCTGCAGCAGTTCTATCATTTTCGTTTGGATTGGCTTGATACGGGAGTTCGCCATTTTCTGAGTGTTCCTTTCCGGAAGATGGTGAGACTTCACACTTCCAGACAGTCTAGGGCCGGGCAGCGACAGGCTGAGGCCACGAGAATTCGAAATCAGATCGCGTTACTACAGGCGAAGCTCTCCAGACTTGAGTCTGGTGATCAGAAGGATGAGGCAAAATTCGCCAGGTTGGAGGAAGAGTTTCTGCGGGAGGTTGGTCCGTCATATGACGGCGCCATCACACGTGATGACTTATTTTTTGTTATTTCTAGCGGATAGGCTACTTCTTGCTTTGTAGTATTTTGAATTCTATGTGTACGCCACTGATCATTAATGAATGAAAGAATTGACACTTTGTCTCTCCTATCCTTCCTTCTTCTCTTGCTCTCCCCCTATACTTCTGGTACTTGTTCAGTAAGGCATGCTCTAGTTTGTCGGAGCATTTGGTCTACCTAGGCTGCCCCTATACTGTGGGGAGTACTTTCATCAATCTGAGCAATTTATATATATATATATATATATATATATAAAAATTGTTCCTTTTTTTATTTAAAATGCACCTCTTGTGACTGCGAGGTGTTTGCATGTCTGTGTTTTGGATTACGCCTCTTGTCTGTGGGGGTGTTCCTACACACCATTACTTGTGTTTATAAGGAATAGGTTGGAGGGTGTGGGGGGGGGGGGGGGTGACCCCTGTTTCCTTCCTTTAAGTTTTATTTCATTGAAAACTATTTGAATTAGCTAGCCCCTAGTCTTTGGGGTCCTTGCTCTATATTCTCTCAAAGAGCTTCACTGTTCTTTAAAATATTAAAGAGGAGGAATTTAACCCCCCTCTACATTTTCTATTAATTTAGTCAAATAAAGACATTATTACTTGGAGGTTACCCTCCTACTAGTCAGGTGACTAAAGAGGAAATTGTCTTTTATGTCTGGGAGAACTTTGCTCAGTATACTTTCTTTTAGGATGAACTTACCCCCCCCCCCCCAAGTGTAGTGAGCAAAGTTCCTATTTTTTATGTACTCACTTCTAGCTTAGTAGAGTGTGTGTGTGTGTGTGTGTGTGTGTGTATATATATATATATATATATATATATATATATATATATATATATATATATATGAATTAACAAGGCAAGCATCAACAATGATCAAAAGCGTTGCTATTTTATTTCTTTACTTTTGTGTGCTGTTTACAATGTGGTATTGCTCTATAATTTTTTTTACAAAAAACTTTTTTGGTATAGGAGAAATCCTCAAAATCCACTACAGAAATGAAAAACAAAAATTTTTGTTAGCTGTTACTAAGTATAGTACCTCTTCAACCACTTGCAGTTGATGGACTGGAGGTAATCACTCTCCGGTTTCGAGCTCTGGCAATAACCCGACTTCCCTACCCCTCTGACAATAAAGCGTCCTTCCCAGTTGGGGTTGAAATCTGACGTCGACATGTTTCGGAGATGGCGAGTGGATGCTCGTAGGACTAAAACTCCCATGTGAAACTCCCTAGACTTGACCAAGTTCTCGTAAGCCCTGGACAGTTACTGGGTGTAGACTTTGAAATTCTCCTTTGCCTTGTCTCTATGCTCGTCTAGTGCCTCCAGCTGCACATGCCTTGGTTCAGGGATAAGTCCCATTACTGAGATCAACTCTGGCTGAGGGTATCACCAACTCCACTGGTAGGACAACTTCGGTCCTGTATACTAGGGAGAATGGGGTGAACCCTATCGACTTTCTTTTCGAAGTATGATAAGCCCATAATACCATGGGAAACTTCTCATCCCATGCCCCTGACATGTCCTCTAGCATTTTCTTCAAAATGTTTATCAGGATCTTATTAGTATCTTCTGCCTGGCCATTGCCCTTACGGTAGGATATGGTTGACCTATTATGCATAATTTTATATCTGTCTGTGAGGAGGGTCCATCTCCTTGCATACGAATTGCTTCCCATTATCTGTTAAAATTACCTTGGGTATACTAAACCTGCATATGATGTACTCCTTTATAAACTGGGTTACCACTTGGTCGGTCACTCTGCTTAGAGGGATGGCTTCTGCCCATTTGGTGTACAATTCTATAGCCACGATGATAAAAGCCTTGCCGTGAGAGGCTGGGGTGATCTTTCCAACATGTCGAATGCCCATGTATGGAAGGGATAGGGAGCTTCCAGGCTTTGCAGGCTGACAGAAGGAGCATGCACCATGTTTCCATGCACTTGACAGGCTTTGCACTTCTTCATATACCCAATGGAGTTAGCCTCTATGGTCGGCCAGTAGTATCCCAACATCTTCAGCTGGTCATACAGTTTGGTGCCCCCCATGTGGGAGGGCTCATGAGCATATTTCATCACCCTCTCCACGTAATTTTTGGCTATACACCTCAGTGCCTTCTCACTGTAACCCTTCCTGTATAACTCCCCTTCGACCAAGTAGAAACGGACTATTCTTTTTCTAAGATAAATTTCATCCGCTTCTCTGCCAGTAACTCTTCTTCTTTCAGGTATGCTATATATGGTTGTCTCCAATCTTCAAAAGATTCCACAAAGTTGGCCTCCGCTGTATGTTCAAAATTAGCTTGGCACTTTAAGCAACTTTGTTGCAAGCGGGCCGCTTCTGCCCTCATGGCAGGCCAATAGTACCCACCTCATTGCAATCGTCTATAAAGAGGAATGCCAGCATCTCCGTAATGCTTTTGGTGCATTTCTATCAAACTTTCCTTGGCTTCTTTCTCATCGACGCATCTTGCTAGAAACCCTCTGGGACTCTTGAAGTAGATATTTCCCTGTAGCATATGATAGTTGGCTAACTCTAACATCTTCATCGTCCCTTCTCTAGTTTCAAGCTTCTTCACCACTATATGCCTCCAATCTTCAGGCTTGTTACTTGGGAACAAAGATTTTACTATAGTGGGTACTGTCCTCCGACGTACTGTGATGGTTGCTTCTGAATCCTCCATGTTTAGCTTTTGTGCTATGGTGGCAAGTGCGTCGGGGTGCCTGTTCATCGTTCACACCTGTCTCTCCACAATTACTTCCAAGAATTATCCCAGCAACCTTTGGATGATGTGTCTGTAGGGTGCCAAATTGGCATGCTTAAGGTTGAACTCCCCATTGACCTGCCTCATTACTAAATTGGAGTCCCCTCGTATACACAACACCCTGACCCCTCTTCTGAGTGCTTCCAAAATCCCAAGAATGAGGGCCTCGTACTCAGCTTCATTATTTGAGCATTTGAAATCCAACTTGAAGGAGAGAGTGGTCTTCTCTTTCCAATCTGATAGTATGATGCTGGCTCCACCTATTCCTTGAGCACTGGAACCATCAAACTCCATAGACCATTTCTTCACCTCCTCCGCCATGCACGCTTGAAAGTTCTCCCCCAGTAGTTCTTCACTAGGTGGTTAAAAAATCCCACTTGGTAAGTGAGTAAGCAGATATGCCACTGCTTGGGTTTTAATGGCCTTGGGCACCATAAATTTTAGATCATATTCTGACAAGATCAAAAACCACCTTGCTGCTCGTCCCACGAGTACAGTCCGTGCGTGGAGGTACTTGATGGGGTCTCACTTAGTGACTATGTGAACTGTGAAGGTTAAAAGATAATGTCTTAACTTCTGAGCTACAAAGACTAATGCCAGACAGTGCCTCTCCACGCTGGTGTATCTAGATTCTGTTCATGATATTACCCTTGATAGGTAGTAGACTGACTTTTCTACTCCTTCCTTTTCTTGTGCCAAGAGGGCCCCTATCGATTTCTCTATTGAAGTGAGGTAGAGAAGAAATGGTGCTCTAGCCTCTGGGGGGATCATCGGGGACGGAGAAGTTAGAATTTCTTTAATCTTCTCAAATGATTTCTTCTGTTCTTCTCCCCAAATCCACTTGGCTTTGTCTTTCAATAGGGGCGCGAATGGATGAGTTACTTCTGCTAGCGCGGGCATAAACCTCCACAGGTAGGATACCTGTCCCAGGTAGCTCTTAAGCTGCCTCTGACGCTTGGGAGGTGGCATCATCATAATGTCTTTCTTCTTCTCTGCATATACTTTCACCCCTTGTCTATTCACAACAAAGCCTAAGAACCTCCCTGCGGTAACCTCAAAGGCACACTTTGAGGGGTTCATCCTCATCTTATACCTGCGGCACCTCTCGAATACTCTCCTGAGATCCTGTATATGTTTACTTTCTTTCTTAGATTTCACCACCGAGTCATCCACATAGAATTCTAGTATATCATTAAAGAGGTCATGAAAAATCGCCATCATGGTCCGCTAGTATGTGGCCCCAGCATTCTTTAGTCCGAAAGGCATGACTGTGTAGTGAAAGTTCCCTAATGGTGTGCGAAAGGCAGTCTTCTCCGCATCGACAGGATCCCTTTTAATCTGGTTATAGCCAACGTACCCGTCCATGAAACTATACGTATCATGTCCCGCGATGGCGTCAACTAAACTATCTATGTTTGGTAAGGGAAATTCATCTTTAGGACATGCCCTGTTCAATTCATGAAAATCTACGCAGATTCTGATTTGGCTCTTGTCTTTTTTCTCCACTGGCACTATACTAGAAAGCCATATGGGGTGCTAGATAGGCTTGATGAAACCTGTCCCTAAAAATTTCTCCACCTCAGCTTTTATCTTCAAGTCAAGGTCTTCTTTGCATGTTCGTGTGGCCTGCCTTATCGGGAGGGCATTGGGGAGGATGTTCAATCTATGGGAGCTCAATTATGGATCTATTCCTAGCATCTCCGTGTACTACTAGGCAAAAACATCAGTGAACTCTCTAAGTAACCCAACGAGATCTTCCTTCTGTTTTGATTCCAGACCCTTGGAGATTAGGATAGGTCTGCTCTCACCCCCTTCTGGCCCTACATTGATCTCCTCTAATTCTTGCAGATGCTCTCTGGGTCCATCTTTCATGCATTCTGGAGCTTCTTCCGGTTCTTTAACATGCCCAACGATATGGGATTCATCAACAGTAAAGAACTATGGCACCGAGTCAATGCTCTCATCCCAGAACATCACCCGTGCAAACCGTTATAAGCGGTAGATGACCTTTCCATTCGGCAAGACCACCTTCTTGCAGGTTCGATGGGGCTTAGCCACCTAGTTTACTATCCTCTTGTCCTTTGCTATGTGGGGGATCACCCACCCCCTAGACGATTGTGAACGGACTTCTTTTACGGGAAACTTCCTTTAGCTAATTTCCTCCCTTCTAGCTTTCTTTCAGAGACCTTCCTTTCCTCATCTAACTCAGTGTAGAATGCAACATCCACCAGATGGGCCTCCTTAACGACGAAGGCTCTCTTCATAGCCTTGATAACTATCTCGGTACCTCTAATGTTGGCCTTTGCACATTGATGGTAGGTGGAGGGCACTATGCCGTGGGTGTGCATCCATACCCTCCCAATGAGTAATTGGTACATAGTGTTAGCATTGATAACGTGGAACTTAATGTGGGAGGTGAAATTTCCTAACTTGATTCCCACATTTACATATCCAATAAATTGCATTCCAGCATTGTCAAATCTGAAATTTACTAGTGGTACCAGTACTACCTTCCCCTGGTCAATCCCGGTTTCATACAATGTACTGATGGACATGATGTTAATAGATGCTCACCCATCCATTAATGCCCTGGGAAATGAGACCCCATTGACCATGGCTATAACATATAGTGGGAGGTTGTGGAAGTAAGGCACCTACCTATCTGCTTCTGAAAACACCACCTCAGAAGTATACTTCTTAATCAGCCTTCCAATTGGCCCCTGCCAATTTAGCGAAGGGTCTCCATGCTGTTGCACTGCCTCTAAGACATTTCTCGTCATGGATATCCTTGTGTCATACTTCACCCCTATCTGGTCGAAAAATCACTTGAACTTGGGGCTTCTTGCAATAGCCTCACATTTAGAATCTAGGTCTACCTCCACGTCTGGGCACTGCAAACTTACTCTGCCTCAGAGGTCCCCCCTCATCTAGAGCGAGAATGACGTCTACCTCACCTTCTGAGAGGGTCACTTCCTCAACTTCCCTGTTTCCATCTTCTTGTTCCAAAGTGAAGAACCACTCCTCTCGCTTCCTTTCTAGCTCAAATCTTCTCAGTGATAGCTTTTCCAACTCCTCACATAATTGATCGTCGCTCTCCCACTCCATCGGATCTTTGGTAGCTTCTTCATCATAACCAACTACCATATTGGAAGTACCGAAGTGATGTATGGGAAGTAGATTCCTATTAACATCTGCAGGGGGATCTGCAAGGTACCATTGTCCACCTGCTCGCCAATGATCCTTCGCAAGTAGTAACAATCTTTGGTAGAGTGCTTCACCCGTTGGTGTAACTCACAGTACTTTGGATTGGCTTTATGAGTTGCAGTTGGGGTTTCTCATTTAAAGTGAGGAGGACCTTCCATCCCTTCTTGTAATAAGGTACAGTAACAATCCATATCCTCAGCTACACTGCAGGGTAGTGGTGGTGGGGCATCTTCCCCAAACTTTCTCTTATTGTCGGGACTGCTATTCTTGGCCCCAGAGCCTTCCTTCTTTCCTTAGGGGTTCCCGTCTACATAGTTGATCGCTTGCCTCCTCGAAACTTGAAACCTCTCAGAAGTCAGTGGAATTTGCGTCCTCCAACCCGGAGCCCTTAGTTTGATTATCATAGTTATGTTGCTAGCAGCCCTGCTGAACTCTCTAAAAGTTTAATTTCTAGTGTCGTTGATTAAGTGTAACTTGTACTCCTCTAAGAGTCCTTCCACACATATATGCAGTAACTTGGCCTCTGCCACATCCTCGTGGACATCTAAGGCTCTCTCAAAAAATCGTTTAATGTAGTGCATTAACTTTTCCCCTCATTTCTGGACCTCTTATGCTAGGTGCCTTAATGTGAATTCATCCTCATCTACAAAGAACTTCTGGAGGAACTTCCTGTGCATCTCTTCCCAAGTATGGATGCTATTAGGTGCTAAGTGGGAATACCATATATAATCCTTACCAATGAGGGTCTTAGAGAATTCCCTTAACCTCAGGTTCTTTTCACCAGCATGCAATACCAAGTACTCTAGAAACCTTTTCATGTGCTCTCTAGGGTTCTCCCCTTTGTCGCTAAACTTGATAAATTTTTGTGGGACTTGTAACTCCTCATATAGGTGAGGTCCCTCCCTATGCGAGGAGGAGAGAAGCTTACTCACTCCCTCCATGGTAACAACCTTAGAGGGTGACTCCTCCAAACTCATGCTTTTAGCAACTGGTGACCCTGATTGTGCCACAGCCTGCTCCCGCACCACCTTTCAGGACGGAATCGTCTCCATCGGAATCGCGATTGGGATGGCTACCCCTCCAGAAGGGGCAGCAGCCAGTGTCACACAAACTTGATCCAAACTTAATAGGTCAACGATATTTTTCTTTATGAAGTCGAAAAACATTACCATAAGATTCATACCTACCATCGGAGCTGCTTCCGACGAACTGGTCTGACCTCCTTGAGGAGCAGGCGCCTTGGCTCCGATCACCACCACTTCTTCCTGGGTAGTCTGGTCACTGTGAGTTCCACTACCAGATGGAGTGTCCTAAAAAACTAGATGCTTAGGGACGTTGAAACCTTCTTTGTCCATTAAAGAAAGAATACCTCCCCAGCGGAGTCGCCAAATGTAGGAGGGTAGTGAGACTGGGGTCTATGAATATCAGGAAAGAGTGAGGCGTGACCCACTCCAATGGACACTACCTGGAAGGTCTTTTGGTGCAACTTCTTAAGAAACCTTCTCTTTCTGATAACAATGGAGCCCAAGATTCAACTCACTCCCTGCAAGAAGATGAACTTTTATAGAAAAAATAGTAATTTTCTCAAGGGAAACACCTGAGAATGATGGCTGTCAGTTGAGGAATGAAAGAATAAGGCACTTAGTACTAAGAGAATGAGAAGGGAGAGAATACTAGGTAGGTCTGGTGTGATTTTGGCAAAGTAATAGTGCAATTTCAATTATGTATTCATTTGACCTTTCCCAAAGTACTATTTATACTTGGGCATTAGGGATGAGTTGGCACTTTTGGGCGCCAAAATTGATAGGGTTGGTGGGGGACAATGTCTGAAATGTACCATTTGTCCCTACTTGCAGGCAACTCTGACTGTCCCATCCTGCAAGCGCCACCTGGCGCCAACCAAAGTCAAAAAGAAAATGTGTCTACCAATTAAGAAAAATATCTGATTTGGTAAATATCCTTTGAAATAGTAACTTGTGGTGCCATCTTTGCAAATCTTAAGAGAGGAGGCCTTAAGGACCCCTCTCCTCTAAAATCATTATTTTTTTTAGAGGGCCCTAGAGGACCCCCTCTTCTGAAAAAAGTCATTTTTTTGTAAAGAGCTTATTCCTTGTGAGTAGCCAGCTCTTTGGCTGCTCACTTCACTTGTGACCAAGTGTGAGGTGTGTGTAGTCTTGAGTGACTTCTGGGTCTTTCTACTTGTATTCTATCAATCCTATAGTGTTAAGTGGTTGAGCTTGCTAAAGATACCTTGTCCCTCAGCCGCCAAACCAAAACTCCCAAGAGATCCCAACTAGCCTACTTGAGCCCTTCTTGCTCAACTAGGCAACTTATACAAGAAAATAAGTGATAATACTTCTGTTCTTTTTTCATGATGAGGGGTTGCTTATGGTGGACATCCCATCATCCTAACTTGGTTTTCTGGGATTTAAGGGAGGAGGACCTTACGGGTCCCTCCTCCCATGTAATTTTCTGCTGTTGAGGAGCCCTAGTGGGGGGTTCCTTCTTAAACATCATTTTTGCTGTTGAGGAAGCCTTGGGGGGTTCCTTCTCAAATGTCATTTTTGCAAGGACCCTGGGGGGAGTCCTTCTCGAACTGGTCTTCTACTTCCATCTAAGTGAAGTTCCTTCTCAACGTGAGTTTCTGCGGTGACCTTAGGGGAAGTCCTTCTCAACAGAGATTCCTTATCAACTTGAGTTTTTGTAGGGACCCTTGTGGGGGGCCCTCTGAACATAGGCTTATGCTTCCACCTTGTTGGGGTTCCTTATCAACGTGAGTTTCTTCGTAGACCTTGGGGGAAGTCCCTCTCAAAAACCGTTCCTTCTCAACTTGAGTTTCTGCAGGAACCCTTGCGGGGGTCCCTCTCAACACAGGCTTCTACTACTACCTTGGTGGAGTTCCTTCTCAACGTGAGTTTTTGCGCAGACCTTAGGGGAAGTCCCTCTCAACAAAGGTTCCTTCTCAACTTTGAGTTTCTGCAGGGACCCTTGCAGGGGTACCTCTCAACATAGGCTTCTGCTGCTACCTAGGTGGGGTTCCCTCTGAACTTGAGTTTCTGCAGGGACCTTGGAGGGGGTCCTTCTCAACATTGGATTCTGCCACCACCTAGGTGAGGTTCCCTCTCAATACCTATAAAAAGCATTTTGGGGAAGACACCCTTCTATAGTTAGCGAGAAAGGGAATTGAAGCAGACCTTGCCAAACTGAAAGCCATACTCAAAATGCCACAACCCTAAATGAATAAGGAAGTTCGAGGAGTTTTAGGAAAATTACAATATATCAGCCAATAGACTTCTATTTGTGAACCCATATTCAAACTCCTTCGAAAGTATTCCACTAAAATATAGAATGAGGCCTGTGAGGAAGACTTTGACTAAGGGTGGAAGCGGTATGATTTTTTACCGTACTATACTATTTTGGTCTGAAAAAAATGGTTTTGGTTTCATATTATGAAATACCTAAAACCGATTTTCCCAAAATCGAAAATACCGGGAAAGTTTGGTTGGTTTTATTTTTTAAATATAAAAAAATGATTTACCAAATTACTGTACTGGTTTACCGTACCTATGTACCGTACCAAAATTATCGTATTTACCATACCAAAATACCATACCAAACTTACCGAATATTACTATACCAATTACTAAATGAATTTTATATTTAAAATATATATATTCTAAATTATCAAGACCCTCCATTTAAAACCCATCTCATCCATCCATTCCACTCAATATAAAAGACACAAACCCTAAACATTACTTCATGTTTCTCACATTCACAAAAAATGTGTCGAGCAAACATGACGCACATATGGAAAATGTAATATCCCCATTCCCTCTTTGTCTTCCCCCGGCCTTTAATCTCCCCCTCCCCCTTCCCCTTTGATTGTCAACCACACGACACACACGCACGCCAAATAACCAGGAACACACACACACACACACAAGCTACTTACTTCATCCCTCATCATCCCTGTTAAAGCTTATGTTAAAAACTTAATTAATTTAAAAAAAAAAGATTTTATGTTATTGAGATACCCATAGCAGGTGAAAATCAATAGATTATGGGCTTGGTGGAAGTTTCTACTCCCCTGCCATCTACTCCAATGCCCACATGTTTAACACTCTAGGGCCTATATCTGATTAAAAAAAAGGATTTTGAATACTTGATGTTAACAAAACTGATTTTGTTATAAGCAGGGCCTATAATCTATTGTTGTGTGTTCCTTTGATGCTAACAAAATAGATTTCAAATCTGATTTTGCTTTTTTTGGTGATAAATCTGATTTTGCTATTGTGTTATTCAATATGTATATTTTTGACACTATGATTTTCCTATTATGTTATTCAATATGTATATTTTTTGTGATAAATATAACTAAGTGAGTTTAAAATATTTTACTAAAATTTAAACCAAATTTACCAAAATCACAATATCAATACTTGTACCGGATTTATCGAATGGATAAAATCAGCTTGTAATTTTGGTATTTATCGGGGTGAAAACAAAAAAAAAAATCAAAATTGCCAAAATAAAAAAAACGGAATTCCCGAAATACCGACCGATTTGGTTTTCCTTTCTGTTTTGGTATACCGGCCAGTAAATTCGGTTCAAACGGTTTTACCATCCAAATTATGGTTTTAATATTGGTAAGGGGTCACTATACACCAAATCGTACCGCTTCCACCCCTACCTTTGACCGAATCAATCTATACCTTACCAGACCTCCGGTACTCATGCCACTGCATCCTGGTCTCCCTTTACTCCTATACTTAACCGTAACAGATACTACAGCCGGGGCTTTGCTATCCCAATATCTTGAAGAGACCCGCAAAGAAAGGTCCATTTACTATACCAGTTGCAAATTAGTCGAATACGAAGTCAACTACACTGCCTTGGAGAAAGCAAGTATCGTAATTGTCCGGGTCACTAAAAAATTACGGCACTACATGCTCACTTTTCCCATCAGACTTGTGTCCCGAATGGATCCCATCAAATACCTACTCAAGAAACCCGCCCTATCTAGCCAAATGGCCCGATGGTGGAAGCTGTTAGATGAATTTGATATCGTGTATGTTACGTAAAAAGACAAAAGGGAGATCCATCTCTGACTACCTTATTGATTACCCCATAAAAAAGCCAATGTTTAGATCTCCGAGTTCTGGGATGAAGATAACCTTTACACCTCTTAGGAAGACCGTTGGTGGAAAATGTTCTTTAACGACACTGCCAATAAGAAAGGATATGGCATTGGGATACTCCTAATTGTCCCTGATGACTCCCATACTCCCATTGCCATCAAATTAGATTTTACCTTCACCAACAGTATGACCGAATACGAGGCATGCACAATAGGCATCAAACTCATTCTCAAGAAAGGTATCCAGTGCCTAGATGTCTATGGGGACTCTGCCCTCATCATTGGTCAGGTCCTTAGAAGATGTAAAGGCAAAGGTGAAAAGTTCTTGCCTTTCCACGCCCACCTAGAAGAGATGGCCTCCCATTTCCTAGGTATCACCTTCCACCACTTGCCTTGAGCAAAGAAAAACTTAGTTAATGCCCTTGCTACCTTGGCCTCCATGGTCGACATGCCCAAGGGAATAGCTATGGCCCCCTTACTAGTCCAAAAATAAGCTTTGCCAACACATTGCAACCACATTGAGCTCGTCACAGAGGAATATTTTGATATGGACGAATGCTGGTACTATAATATTTGGCGCCTCCACAAGTATGGTAGGTGATTAGGCATAAATTCTTCACAATTATCCCCTTAATTTCGGTATTTTTATGATCTCGTGCGGTGTAAATAGATTGGATTTGTCTCATATTTATTCTAATAACCCCTTTTGGCAAGTATTTCATATTTTGTGTATCTCTTATGTGTTTTACAGGTATTTCATGCAAGTTAGTGCCAAAGAGAACTCAAAACAGTGAAAGAAAACCAAGAAACGGGGAGTTAAAGGGTATTTTCATAATTTTTTAGCCTTATTCTGGAGGTGGGGCCAACTGGAAAGTTTAAGATCTTTCAATTACAAGAACACTGGAAAAACGGTACCTCAATCGGAGTCCCGATGTGAAAGTTATGAGCAGTCAAAGATATAAGAAAAAGTCAAAGAAAATCGGACTGATCCGAAATACAAAAGTTCCAGTGAACCCTAGACTGAAGTTGATGAAAATTAAAAGAACCAATCTGGTCATTAGTCATGGTCCAGATCCTTTACAAAATTAGTCACGCTCCAGACCCGTTACAAAAATTAGTCACGCTTCAGACCAGTTACAAAATTAGTCACGCTTTCTAAGTGTGACAAATTGCCAGATACATGATTTTTATTTTGTGCTTATCTTTTAGCCAAAAGAGTTTTATGTTTTAGGGACTCTTCTAAATGACCTCTAGCCTATATATTTAGTCATTAGGACTCTTTTTATGAAGATTTCATGGATGTAAAAGCTCCATAACAAGTAGGAACATCTAGGAGAAGAATTTACATACTTTGCACCATTAATTCAAGAGCTTTTTCGGTTTTTCTTCAATATTTGATTTCTTCTTGCATGTTCTTATTCTTCAATCTTGGTAACTTTTATTTCCAGCACTTTTATTATTATTTCTCATGTTTAATCTCCCTTTCCTCGCAATGATGAATTCATGCAACGTAGTTAATTCATGCATAGTTAGGTTCAATATGTCTAGCTAAATTCTTTATGGTTGGAATACATGAACTCAACCTGATGGGGTAGTTTCATGTGTATAAAATTAAACCTCTAAATTTAATGATTTGATTATGACCGTATTGCGTAGAAACACGACAATTGTAGATCTTTGGACCTCGTTTGCTTCAGGGTAACCGGGATGCTTCAGAATGCAATTCGAGTGTAACTATCGCAATACTGATTTACTTGTCCTCTGATTAAGTATGGTGCGGGCTTGAACCTCATATACGTAATGCTTGTGAATACTAAATTATAGGTCTAATTAATCACTTAAATTTATGATTAGTTTTATACCAGCAATACTCTAGGGTTGAGGGATTGTATTCCCGACCTGTTTTTCTCATCATATAATTCAAGTTTTAGTTTAATCATCTTCAGTCTTTTAAGTAATTTAGAGTTTGTATTTAGTTAATTTGTTATTTACCATCTCAATCATCTTTTTATTTATTTTTAGAGTCAAGTTAGGGTTAATAGTCTTACCTTTATCGTCACGTTCACTCGTCCTAGTTCCCATAGGATTCGATACCCAGACTAGCCACTATACTCCGCAAGAGTGTAGTTATAGTTTAGGTTTTTGTATTACAGTTGGAAGCCGATAACAACGACTAGCGTATTACACGGATTCTCGATTTTCCACTTGATCAGTAGGTATCCCCGAGATGCCAACAAGAAAGGTTGTACGACCCTTCACAAATTGGATGCCTAATACACTGTCTTCGATAAATCACTGTTCAAGAGAAACTTCAATGGAACCAATTTACACTGCATCGCAGGGACTGGAATTAAAGAAATGATGCAAAAAATCCACATCGGGGAATGCAAAACTCACATGAACAACCATATGCTCGCTAAGAAGATCATCCGTCATGGGTACTATTGGACCACCATAGTTCAGGATTGCACCACTTATGTCTGAATATGCCACAAATGCCAACAGTTTGCCAATATCCAACACCTACCTCCACGAGAATTATACAACACGACTTCTCCCAAGTCGTTCTCCACTTTGGGAATTTACATCATAGGGAAGGTCACACCCAAAGCCTCCAATGGGTAAGAATTCATCATGGTTGCCATTAATTACTTCATCAAATGGGTCGAAGTCGAATCATAAGCAGTGCTGAAAGCTAAAAATATAGCCAAGTTCATCTGGAAGAACATCATCTACTGATACAGGGTTCCCCATGAGTTAATGTTAGATAACGGGTTACATTTCGAGGTAGAGGTCACGGGATTGGTCGAAGAGTATGGGATTAAGAGACACAAATCGTTTCCCTACTGACCACAAACCAAGCTATCATCAACAAGATGACCCATAGTTATCGAGATTGGGACAATAGGATCCCTTACACCCTCTGAGGCTACCGTACTTCAGTCAGGAAATCTATTGTGGATACCCCTTACTCTCTGGTATACGACATGGAAGTAGCTCTACCCGTTGAGATATAAATACCTTTCTTACATGTTATACTTGAGAGCAAAATCATTAAGGAAGACTGGCATCAGAGATATTTTAACGAGCTGTCACTCTTGGATGAAAAGAGGCTAAAGGCTCTATATCATATACAAGGGTACCATCATCGGATAACGCGATCATTCAATCGAAAAGTCAAGGACTATGGTGTCCGAGAAGGAGACTTGGCGCTCAAAGAAATTATAGAACCCGTCTGGGAGCCTATCTTGAAGAGGATCATGTCCAGAGGTGCCTCCATGCTAACTGACCTTAACGGAGAAGAGATAGCACGTCGAGTCAACCTTAACCGTCTCAAGAATTTCTATACTTAGTCCAAAATCTTGACGTGCTACGACTCCTCTCAGCCCATTCTATTATAAAAAACAAATCTTTATTTCCCTCTACCAAGAACTATGTGGGGCTTGATCCTCTAAAAAAAGTTTTTTCTTTCCAAATGAGTCTCAGAATTTTTTTAAAACCCCTATAGGTACGTATACAACTCATACACTTTACATGGGCGCGGTCCCCTTCTTTTTTAAAAAATGCAATTCTTTTCTTACCTCCAAGAACGGTAGTTCATTTTATCATTTACATGAACAAAAGGATTATGTATGCCTTAACGATTAGACTATATAATTAAAATGTAAAACTCATCAAGGGGTACAACAATATAATTAAAATCCTTTTTATTCCATAATGAAGAATTTGGTATAGTTACATGATGTATCAGCAAAGGGAGTCATAACAACGACCCTTCGCCAACTAAACTACCCCAACACAAACCTACACAAACGTTCCCAAATTTATTCCCACAAACTAAAAGAAGACCAAAACAAATAAACACATCTCCATCACAAAAGCTTCACAAATAAACACCAGCTTTATAAAAGAGCCTATTCGTAGCTGCCGGAAGACTCAACCCCATTATCATCTGCTCTTTAAACCCCCTAAACTTCCCCTTCTTGGTTAGTATGCCGAAAGCGCTCTATGGAGCGATAAGCCCGAACTTGCCTAGAGAAAACCACTATAACCCCTTCTACAGTATAAAACATAACAAACCATCTTTGTCTGGTCTCCTCTATCAAAATATTTGACATTACCCTCTTCCATAACCATTTTAAATAATCTCTAGAAATATGACAAACCCGGTTGATAGTTTAAGAAGGATGGGTTGATGACCAACGATTCTCCCACAGAGAATCCAACTGTATGCGCAAACCTTCAGATAAATCCTCTACAGGAAAGAAATCCAGGGTACGAGAAGGCACAATTTGCTCCCGTCCAACTTGATGCAGGGGCCGGTAAGGGAAATAAAATGAGGTTTGCCCAAGGCTAATTACTGAATGGATTCGTATTCCCCTATTTCCAGAATGGGTTGCAACTCCCCCCACCATGGCACCGACCAGCCAAGCACCGGGCTCTGTGCTCCAAGAATCAGTTTACCTAGTTCTCTATAGATGGGCCAAAGTTGATGAAATAAAGAGTAGAAAAATTCGGCACACCTGCTAAGGTATATTCAGGGGGATCGCTAAATGAAATCTCTCATCCAGCCACATGAACAACATAATCGGGCTTCTTTTCAGAAAATAAGTATGACATTCCCTCCAAGAATCTAGACCGTTCAGGGTCTCTACAAGTATCACCGTCGCAGGATTACGAATATATGACATCCACGCTATAATAGCAGCCAGTTGAGGGTCCACTATCGTGCCCCAATCACCAGCATAGCTTCAAAGTTAAGCCTAGGGCAACAGCACTAGCATGGCCCGCATCATTGAAATATCACAAATGCACATAATATAGGACAACTGGAAGGGAAATCATTCCCCCAGTGACCACTGGTCGAGCCGCTGAAGGAGAGATGTGGAGAAATTTTGCTAACACCTCTTGAAGAGACCAAGAGAATTCGAGCATAGCCGTCGCTATGCAGGGATTAATCCCCAACATAGATAAAAAAATCCTCATAAGTCGGACAGACCTCGTCTAAGAAAAATCAAAAAACATGATCCTCAGGATACGCATATTGCGCTGCCGCCACCATCATGTTCCAGTCGATTAGCCGATTACGCCACAAAGAGACTCGACGCAAGTTAAAAGCATCGTAATCGACATTGCACAGGCACATAACCTCCAGACTCCCGATATATCAAGTGAATTATGCACTCATGGGAAGGGTCATTTGGGAAATAATAAGACATAAGGCAAGAAATAAACAAGAAAGAAGAGAAAATGTGAATGGGTGGAAAATCACACCACATTACCCCCTTTTATACATGAAAATGTGGGATAGACAAAAAGAAATCTGAGAAACTCGAATAAATGCTTGCCCCACCAAGTACCCAAAGTTTAAGAAAGTGCAATCAAAGCCTTGGGGTGATTTAACTTCACTCACTCGCCGATAGGCAGGACAATGGGTATGCCGATTGACAACCCCCTCATTTAAAAAAAATTCCATCTTACCTTTTTTGTCAAAATAAAAAGTCTAAAATAAAGATCCTTATTTCAAGAACCCCGAGTTATTTCTTCCTATATTATCGATTTTAACTCATCATTTCTCAAAATAAATCCCCTCTCAAGTCATTTAATAAAATATCCCATCCTTTTTACGGTCTCAGCAATAAAGTAAAAAAGTGCACGTAGAATAAGTTATTTAAGTAAAAGATAAATAAACAAAAGTCTCATTAATTATATATTGCCATTTGATTCATTACATTTTTTTCAGGAAAAAGAAAAGAAAATAAGAAAATCAGCAAAAACAGTGGGAACTTAGGAAGAACCCCTAAAAGATAATCTCTCATCTCTTTCTATAGGACCCCCTTCCCTACAGTGAGCACTCTTTCCCCTGTGGCAAGCTGTGGAACCTCCACTCCTTGATCTCGATCCCTTCGAAGAAGCAGAAGACATCAGGAAAGAAAGAATCGAAATCAAGTCCTTAATATAGGTAGTTGCAGAGGCCACCTAGTCCCGGATGTCCCTGAGCCAAATCGTAGACACCCAACCACGCCATGTGAGTCGCGTTGCCAAAACAATTCACCATTTTAAGACTCGAAGAGAAGGAAAAGCTTGGAAAAAGATCATAGTAAGAAAAGACAAAATATTTGAATGCTAGAAGGTGTGAAAAATGAGGAGTACTCACCCTTTTTTATAGGAGGTCAAGGGGCATGTCGATCAGCAGTCCCTTAACACCCATCGATTGGTACCAGCCATTTCGTCTTCCCAAGGCAACCCAAAAGACCATGCCATTGCCAAACGGTAACCCCTACAACATGCCGATCAGCAACCCCCTGAAAATTTTGTTCAAAAATCCCAGAAAATTCTCATAAAAATTCCTAAAATTGCCAAATAGATAACATATCCTTTCTTCACTAAGAAAATCATTTTTCAGGCCCTTAAAATCCACCATCGGATTAAAATGACACCCCTATCCCCAAATCAAACCCTAGAATGGAGCGCCTGCATCCCCAGAGTCCACTATAATTCCTGAGCGGAATCTAAAAACCTCAAGTCATCAATTATTTCCCCAGCAGAACTTCCAAATCCCACTTCCCTAGCAGAGCTATAAGCCAGTCGAATATCTCTCCCCAACAACGTCTTAGAGAAACACATTCCACAGAGGAGTCTAAAAACCTCAAGTCATCAACTGTTTCGCTAGTGGAATTTCTAGAATCCATCCACCATAAGAATTTCATCTCCCCAAGCAAAGCTATCTCCTATCAGAAGTACATAACCCCCAGCTACATGTCTCTTCCCTAGTAGAGCCTAAAAATAGGGTAAATTAAAGATTCCCCAAAGAGAAAAACCCTAACCCCACAACTTTAATTAACCTCGACCGACAAAAATGGTCGCCACTACTTCAGGTCCTCAGAATTGACCTCGACCCGTAGAATGGGTCACCCCTACTTTAGGTCCTCATAATTGACTTCAAATCGCAGAATTGGTCGCCCCTACGTCAGGTCATCAAAATTGACTTCGACCCTCAAAATTGGTTTCCCCAACTCTAGGTCCACAGAATTGGCCTCGACCCACAGAGTTGATCGCCCATACTTTAGGTCCTCAGAATTGACCTCGCCCCGTAGAATTGGTCGCCACAACTTGAGGTCCTTATTATTTACCTCAACCCGCAGAATTGGTTGCCCCTACTTTAGGTCCTCAAAATTGACCTCGACTAAAGGGTCCTCAGAATTGATCTCTTTCCCAAACAATCATGTGGTATCTATTCGACGGCTTTCACTTATTCCAAGCTCACCTATAAAGGGGCTCTGTAGACACCACATTCTAGGACCCTCTTAATACTCTTCTTAAGTTCTTAGTACCTCCTCATTTACCATAAACCCTAGGTCATACTTTGAGTACTGATCTAGAGGCCATCGGGTACTCTCGAGCCCCATTTGACTCCGATAAACTTCATTGTCAAAGTAAAAACTCAATTAAACTTTGAAGGGATCTGAATATCCTTTCTAATGGTCCACTTTGTGCACGAATCAGCCTTACAGTTCTGATGAACATATAATTTTACTATTAAAAATCGATCTGGAGGCCACTGGGCGCTCCCAGGCCCCTATTTGACCCCAAGGAACTTCATCTTCTAAGTGAAAGATTAATGAATATTTGATGGTAATTGAATCCCATTTCCAACGGTCTACCCCATGTGCAAAACGACATAACTCCTAGAATGAATGATCCATTTTTCATCAAAAAATGATCCAAAGGCCACCGGGGACTCCCAAGATCCATTTGACCAAAGTCAAGTCTTCACATCAAATGAGACTGAAGGAATCTTTGAAGGTCACCGAATACCTTTAGCAATGGTCTGTCCCGTGTGCGAATTAGCCCTACGATACAGACGAACGACCCATTTTGCTCCAAAAGTTCACCGGGCGCTTCCAAGTCCTATTTGACCAAATCGAATTCTCCGAACTGAGTGAAGCTCTTTGAAACATCGAAGTGACTCTCATAAAGATTCCAATGGTTCCCCCTGTGCACGATTCGGACTTACAATTTGGACGAATGATCCATCGCCGTCGGACGATCTCCTGTCCAAAGGACGGATGGGAGCTTTCGAGCCCCGTTTGACCCAAAGTAAATTATCAAACCCAAAAGAGGCCCAAGGATTCTTAAAGGTCTTTGAATAACCTTTCTGACAATATGCCCCGTTTATGATTTGGACTTACGGATTGCGTTTTACGACTAATTTTCCAAAAAAATATGCACGAGACTGCCAATTGGCAGATCCATTTCCCTGCCTATCGGCAGTAGGTCTAAGGTTATCTGCTGATACACAGGGCAAGAACAATTTTAATTGGTAGTCCCCTGACCCTATATAAGGAGGGCATGAGCTCATTTTGAGGGTCACCCCTAAAACATCAATTTAAGTGATCTCAGTAACATTCTTCTTAATTCGGTGAGGTTTCTTTATTTGAAACCTTTCTCCAACTTTCATTTCCATAAAATTCACATCCAATTTAGTAAAATCCTCCTATACCTCTCATCCATTTTCAAGGAATCTCATCAACAATCAAGATTAATCTCCAAGTCTCCAAAGAATGCCCAAACATTTTCCTCTCTCTTTTAAATTTACTTATTTTCGTATTAGTTATTTAAATCTTTACTTTAGCATGTCATCCTTATTAGTTCGCACATATTAATAATCTCACTTTTTATTAGTATTATTTCACATAACATGTTTTCTACAAAAAAAACTAAAACAAGAAAAAAAGAATTACACCTATAAATTCCAACGGGATTTTTCACCACATTTTCTCAAAACTAAAAACACCTTTTTCTCTCACACGCACATAATAAAATCTCCGTTTGAACTTATGGGATAAACCCTACCCTCATACCACATGCGAACTACGTGGACTTTGATGCCTTTATAGGCTACATAGGCGTCTCGAGCAAAAACTCGAGACTTGAGTCATATTTTCCAATTTTCCTACTTTATTCTTTTTTCTCGTTTTATCCACACACACACACACACACACACACCCATATATATATATATATATATATATATATATATATATATATATATATATATATATATATATATCTTATCTAACACATATTATCGTTTCATCATAACAATCAATATCTTGATAAACGCACATATCATATTTTTAATTATTATTTTGAGAACATTCCTATGGATGACCTCACTCTGTCTTTTCCAAGACGTGATTCGAGCGATTTTGAAGCCCACTTATATATACATGCACACATATTTTCACAAAGAAATTAAGAAAAATTATAACATAAGTCCATGAGAGACCGAAAGGGCGAGATGGGTGCCTAACAACTTCCCATTCCATAACTTAGCCCCCGAACCTATAATCTAATTGGTTTCACAAGCATCAGTTTGTCTTTGATTTCATTCTCTCGAGGTGACAACATATTCTTTTGCCCATTTTGTTAAAAATATGCTGGAGACTCTATCTCCTTACATCACCCCACAATCGACGATGGTCGAAACATTCCTAGAAAGGGGCGAGCGCCAGACACCCCCTGAGATGGGAGGAAAGATGCGGTCACATTTAATATGGGACTAAGGAACGTAATTTGAAAGATTCCCATTTAAAGACTTCTACGATATCCATGCTATCAAGAATCACCATAGTTTTGTGGCTTACCATAGAGGAACAACAAGCTGAAGCTTCTAATAAAACAATGCTTGACGGAATGAATAAAAACTAGAGAAGGCAAAAGGCACATGGGTGGATGAGATCTCTTAAGCCCTATGACAACCTCAATGATGTCAATCATGAAAAAATCCTTCACTTTATCCAACATAATGGAGGCCATAACACCCTTAGAGTTCGAAGTGTCAACTATGAGGAGAAACTTCACCGATCAAAACCTGAATAATGAGATCATTAGCCCAAATCTTGACATGATTGGTGAAAGAAGGTAACATACTTTAATCAAGTAGTCAACCTGACAGTTGTAGTTGTCCAAACAGTACGACAAAGGCATGCATCCAAGGAAATTCCAGGTAAAAATTATGTCTTAAAAAGGTGTAATATCCCGTATTTTTAATGACTTTTAAAATGGGATTAATTATAATTAATTATGATATAATTGGAAATTAATCCGGATTTAAATATTACTCGAGAATAAAGTAATATATATGACTTAACAATTGATTATGACTTTATAAAATTATCGCGAATTATGTGTATGGAAATTATAGTAATTAAGTCGGGACTCACATTTGAGTCGTGTCGGAATTATAATTTAATGAAATAAAAGTGAATTATTTTTATGTCATCTGTAAGGTCGTTTTGACACCGCCAAAGGGTCCAAAAGGGTTCAAATAGTCGAAAAAGTCTACTTGGGTGTTTGATTTGGGTCTCGGGGCACTTTGGAACCGAAAGGACACCCCATAAGGGTTTTTCGATCATTTTACAAGGGAGGTGAATAGTAACTATGGAAATCTGAGTTTATTTTATATGTAAAGAGATTAGAGAGCTTAGGTTCATTCATAAAAAATAAGAGGAAAAGGTTTAGGGGAGATTGGTTTACTTTCTATGGGAGAAGAAGAGACTTTTCTAGGAAACCAAAGAACAACCACCTTGCACCACCAAGAGCCACCACCACCACTGCCGGAAGTTGGCCAAAAAAAGAGAGGACCACCAGTAGTGTATCATCCCCAATGGATAAGACCTACAATCTAAATGCAAGTGATTAATTATTGCAAATCTTAGCTTATATATTGTCCATATTAGGATAGTTAGGAAAACTCTGAAAAGTTGCATGAACAAAGATAAATTTATGATAATTTTAAATGGATCTTTGAAATGGATATTATCTAGGAGTGATCTATTTTGATTATAGAATAAACTCCATGAATTTTATATTAACTTGTGAAGAAATCTGAGATTTACACTCTTATTGATGATAAAGTCAAAATTTTAGAGATCTTGAGAATAAAATGGAATTTGAGTAAATTGATTCATGTTAATGATGTTTAAATGATTTTGGATACGTTAGAACTTATCCATATATAATGGTTGATGATGCTGGAAATAGCACCACCCTTCAAGGTGTTTGTAGACTCAATTCAATGTCAACAATGGAAGGATAAAGGTATACAAAAGGTATACACATATATAGTAGAAGGAGGTGAGGAGAAGAGGAATCAACACCGGGATATAAGTGGTTCAGCCAATAAGGCCTACGTCCACTGTGCAAGTGTATGATGTGTATCACTGTATGAGGGATCTAATGGCCATGGATACAATCTCTCAAGCTTTCTCTCTCTACTATGTATTTGAACAGAGTTTTATCTAGGGTTACTTGATCTTGGATCCTTTACATGGTAGAGGATGACCTCTATATATAATACCTGGGGGGTGTAATGTACCCCCTATGCATGCAATGAGCATGTGCGTGTTAACCTCACCAATATGGGAGAGCCACATGTCACTGTCACATGTAAAGAATGATAATGAAATATTCTCCCCACGTGTGGGGAATAATCTTGTTACAACTGATTTGTGCCCACGTGTCCTTATCCAAATGTCAACAGATGCTCGGCTGCCATACTGGTGCATGACCTCGGCCTGGGAGAGGCCGAGATTGATAAGTCTAATTCGTTTGATATGAGATGAACCATAGAAGTCTCGGCTCGGTCCTGGCCGAGATAATGGATAGGGTCGGCCTATGCAGAGGTTGGGCTGGCTTATGCTTGGAGCATCAACAGATGCCACGATGGAGTTATTGTTGGGGCTTCTTGCGTGCTTGGACTATATCCGGCTGAGGTTGCCTTTTCCAGATGTACGAGAATGTTGCTGACCCTCATGATGCGTGTAGTGTCCTTTGGAGAGGCTTGTGGTGGTGTCTGCCTGGGCCGACCTTGCTATGGCCGAGGGCTGATATCGCGCGCCCAAGGCTTGTCCAGAGTCGGCCATTAACTCCGACGAGGTTGGTGTCTCTGGGCCGAGTTCACACTTGGGGCATATCAATCACCCCCTAGCCCTTAGTCATATGTGAGAGCAGGTGACTAGGGGATTATCACACCTCCGAGGCTTGTCTGTTATGAGCCAATACTTGCTTGACACTTTTCCAATGCTGGGGCATGCCTGCTTGGTAGGTGTGTGCTGTCGGCCGCCCTTTGGGGCTCCCAAGGCAATGATTGGCCTTGGGAATCGTGCCTGCATATTTAAGGGTTTTGAACCCTCATTTCTTCTTCCTTCTTCAATTCTCTCTCCTGCGAACGCTTTCTCCCTCTAAAAGGCCTTTCGAACAAGACTCCACTGCAGAGGTCATTATTGGTGGTTTCTCACGAATTTTCTTCACTTTCCCTCGTCATTTCATTTCCAGGTACCTTCTCCTCTTCATTTTCTTTGCTTTTCGCTTATGATTTGCATTTTCCGACGAGTTTCATCGTTTTTTGGCGAGCACCACAGTTTCAGGCGAACAGTATTTGCTTTAAACTTCTAAGTTTGATCTTTAGATTCCTTTATTTTATCAGCCAGTCTTGTTTGTAGTTTAGTAAGTTTCCCCAACTTTAGGGTCGGCCTCTGATGCTCAGACCCTTATACCAGCTTCTTGAGGAGTTCCCCTCCCTTAGAGAGAAGACTTTAGAAAGATTAGACAAATAGAAAGAGCACAGTAGGAGGCTCGTAGGTCACAAGAATTTCCCATTAGACCTATCTTTCCTCCACCTCTTAAGGTGATATATCCTGATCCCCCGGAGTTTTTCTATCAGACAGAGGTCCCTGCCGAGCCCATATCGATGTCTGAGTCTGAATCTTCTACCTCAGACCTCATGTCTGTGGATTACTTTCAGAAGGCCATGGACTTCACACCTCGGCCTGATCAGGCCCCTATCAGGCCGAGGTCTCCAGCCGAGCCTCATCTCATAATAGCTCGAGCACCTCAGCCTCTTCCTCAGAGGTTGAAATTGTTGAGCCAAGTGTGGCTGTACCACCCATACTTGACGCCATTCCTCTATCAACTGTCACCGGGGTGGAGTTCACTCAGAGGTTCCTGAGCAACCCATCAACGTCTGCTCCGGCCGACGTTGAGCTAGATGATGATGATGATGTCGAGAGTGATGTCGACGTCTCTGAGGCGGCCGAGATCGAGAGAACAGTTACTGAGGTAGACCTTCTCTGCTTTAGATATCTGTATTCCATTAGTCCCTTCATAAAGCTTAGGAGACCTCTAAGGGAGGAGAGGGCCTATTATGGCCGAGATGGCGAGATCTGCCTGTACGAGCAGATGTTCAAGTTAGGGTTTCGTCTACCCATCCATACCATTATCAAGTCCATCCTCTCCTACATCAATTTGGCCCCCTCAAAACTATCCCCCAATGCTTGGAGGGTTATAATAGGGGCCATAGTCTTGAGAAGGGCAGTCCGCCACTCTGACCTTCCAGTTCAGGTCTTCGTAGGTTGCTACGTCCCATCCTCAGCCAAAAATCATCCGAGCTACTATCATTTTGTAGCTCGGAAGCCTGAGAAGAAAATGATCCAGATAACTCAGACTTTAAACCATAACTGGAAGCCCCACTATTTCTTCGCCTCTGGACCATGGGAATTTGGTCCATGTGTTCCCTCGTCCATTCTTGAGCCGAGGATACCCCTCAGATGGGGTAAAGTCACCATGTCTGCCAGGGCCGACCCTGGTCTAAGTCTTTAAAATCTTCAGAAGCTGGAAGCCCTACAAGACCAAGGGACACATGGTCTATTCATTAAGTTTGAACATTTGATGACACCCCATTACCTCTCAGGGACAGGTCTAGGTGGAAGTCCCCTTGCCGAGCCTGGTAAGCGTTTTTATATTAAGTTAAACCTCTGAATTTATTCATATCTGATTTTCTAACTCAGATCTTCTAACTTCATTGCAGAGCGACCTCAAGAGATCTCGGACGAGTTGTGGGAAATGGCTGCACCCAGCTTAACAAGACTTGCCAAGAAAGATGGCCTGAACGTTCCTCCCCCAGATCCCTCTACATCAAAGTCCTAGGCCATAAAGAAGAGGGCTCCATAGGGTCATGCCCCTGAGGATCAGAGGCCGAAGAAGAAGACTGCCGACACTGCAATCCCCATTTCTTCAGCTGACGTCCTGTCGACTCGTCTGGACCAGTTGAAATTATCTGATAGCATAGTCGGCCACAGTCTTCAGGCCCTTGATTCCATCGGCTCTGCAATGACCGAGGCTGACAAACGCTTCTTTAGGTCCCTGGACACCCCATTGCTGGTTGAGTTCGGCCTTCACAGAGCCGTCCAGGTATGACTTAATCTTTCTTCGGAAATTCTTTAAGTATAACATCTGATTTTTCCTCAACTTATTCATGATCATAAAACATGCAGGGCGTGGCAGCTATGCACCACTTATCCAACTGGAGTATGAGGAAATTACCCCTCATCCAAAAGGGGCAAGAGGCTGAGAAAGTACAGAGCACTCTGAATGCAGAGATTGACCGTCTCAAGTCTGGGCTGAAGGACTCTGAGAAGAAAGTTAAGGGGTTGGAGAAGGACATCTCCCAGCTCGGCAAGGATCATACTGCAGCTCTGAAGACTAAGGACGACACTCTGCAGCAGAAAGTCAACTCAGCAGTCAGGGCTGCCCTTGAGGATGCTTCCGAGAAAATAATTACTAACTATAAGTCCTCTGATGAATTCATGGGCTTTGGCTTTGAATACCTTGAAATAGGTATCAAAGCCACTATTAAATGGGCTGACGTCAGGGAGAGAGAGGCCGGCACTTTGAAGGCCTCTGATTATGTTGGCCTCAGCTTTGCTGATCCTCAGTTCGCTCAGGCTCTTCAGGAGGTTGAGGAAGAGGCTGCCGCTCCTGCCGAGACTACTACGTTCGAAGGCACTGAGGTTGGAGGGGCAGACCATCACGATGAAGCGGCCGAGGTGACCAATGTGGATCAAGCCAATCAGGCCGAGGATGTTAACATTCCCCCTTCAAACCCTTAGGATTTTTTTATCATTATTTGTAACTTCTAACATTATGGAGCTTGTTTGTAATCGCTGAACATCTATTATCTCTGAATATATAAACTTCTGAGGAGGACTATCTTCACTTGCTTTTATTGAATGTCATGCGATATTTCTCACTCTCTGCTTTGTTGCTATGATATCTCATTTTAAATTTAATTAATGGTCTTGACCTCAGACCTCGTCACCACTGAGTGGTGTTATGAGGGTCTGAGGTCATCACCTAAGATGTTATCCTCATAATTAATCTCACCAAATTAACGATGTTAAGGGTCTGAGGTAATCCATTATGGTGTCTGGTCTCGGACCTCGTCACCACTGAATGGTGTTATGAGGGTCTGAGGTCATCACCTAGGATGTCATCTCATAACTAATCTCACCAAATTCATGATGTTAAGGGTCTGAGGTCATCCATTATGGTGTCTGATCTCATACCTCGTCACCACTGAATGGTGTTATGAGGGTCTGAGGTCA
Organism: Sambucus nigra; assembly: GCA_949130495.1. NCBI lineage: Eukaryota > Viridiplantae > Streptophyta > Magnoliopsida > Dipsacales > Adoxaceae > Sambucus > Sambucus nigra. The sequence continues at coordinate 53,901,530 of OX422223.1, forward strand.
TCACCTAAGATGTTATCCTCATAATTAATCTCACCAAATTAATGATGTTAAGGGTCCGAGGTCATCCATTATAGTGTCTGAGCTCAGACCTCGTCACCACTGAATGGTGTTATGAGGGTCTGAGGTCATCACCTAAGATGTTATCCTCATAATTAATCTCACCAAATTAATGATGTTAAGGGTCTGAGGTCATCCATTATGGTGTCTGAGCTCAGACCTCGTCACCACTGAATGGTGTTATGAGGGTCTGAGGTCATCACCTAAGATGTTATCCTCATAATTAATCTCACCAAATTAATGATGTTAAGGGTCTGAGGTCATCTATTATGGTGTCTGAGCTCAGACCTCGTCACCACTGAATGGTGTTATGAGGGTCTTAGGTCATCACCTAAGATGTTATCCTCATAATTAATCTCACCAAATTAATGATGTTAAGGGTCTGAGGTCATCCATTATGGTGTCTGAGCTCATACCTCGTCACCACTGAATGGTGTTATGAGGGTCTGAGGTCATCGCCTAAGACGTTATCCTCATAATTAATCTCACCAAATTAATGATGTTAAGGGTCTGAGGTCATCCATTATGATGTCTGAGCTCAGACCTCGTCACCACCGAGTGGTGTTATGAGGGTCTGGGGTCATCACCTAAGATGTTATCCTCATAATTAATCTCACAAAATTAATGATGTTAAGGATCTGAGGTCATCCATTATGGTGTCTGAGCTCAGACCTTGTCACCACTGAATGGTGTTATGAGGGTCTGAGGTCATCACCTAAGATGTTATCCTCATAATTAATCTCACCAAATTAATGATGTTAAGGGTCTGAGGTCATCCATTATGGTGTCTGAGCTCAGACCTCGTCACCACCGAGTGGTGTTATGAGGGTCTGGGTCATCACCTAAGATGTTATCCTCATAATTAATCTCACCAAATTAATGATGTTAAGGATCTGAGGTCATCCATTATGGTGTCTGAGCTCAGACCTCGTCACCACTGAATGGTGTTATGAGGGTCTAAGGTCATCACCTAAGATGTTATCCTCAATTTTTTTGACATAAGAATGAAGCAAGAGTCGTCATAGGAATTGATCTTTTATTAATAACCTCTTCATAACAAGATGATACATTTACAAACTCTATGCAACATCATATGTAATATTTCTTTAGGTGATCAGCATTCCATGGGTTAGCAAAGGGTTATCCTTCTATGTTTTCTAGTCTGTAGGTGTAACAACCCGGATTTTTTAAATGGGGATTTTTAAATTAATCGGAGAAAAAAAAACGAAATTTTGGATTTTATAAATTTTATAATTTAAAGTATTGGTTTTTATATTTGAAATATAAATTTTCAAACGGTTTCGAAATCAGAATTAAAATGGAGATTTAATTGAATTTTTATTATTTAGAAGAGTCATCGGAACATAAAACTCTCCAAGTGTCCTCGGAACATAAAACTCTCTAGTAAAAATAATATTTTAAGAAATCTGACCGTCCGATCAAGCTGAATTTTTGTCAGAAGTCCTGTCTCGCCGTTCGCTACAACATATTAAAATTTCCAGCGATTCTAATGGTCCGATCGTTCGTAATGATTTTTTCAAGTATTTGTATTTGATTAGGACTCTAATTCTTTTTGGTATATAAACATAAAGTGACGAGTTAAGATCTTTTAAATCACATTTTAGCCTTCTCAAAAATCAGAATCCTCTCATCTTCTTCATCTTCTTCAACCTCAAAACCCTAGCCCCATTCTACATAACTTTCAACTCAAGTTTTGTCAAGATTAACCTGATTTTCTCAAGACGCGTCAAGAACGAATCTTTGTCAAATTTTTTTTAGAGGAATACACATTCAAGATCATATTTCTAAACCAACTTTTATTCAGGCATGTTGACCCTATTCTTTTCCTTTAGTGTTATGTGTCTTGATTGTAGCCTCCGTTAAACTCATGTTTTCTAAAATAAGATATGAATATAAAGATTGAAGAGATAAATTTCGGGGCTGTTTTGCATGAACAAAATTAATGATACCAAATACTTATAACTTGTATTCTTTGGGTTGTGTCGGTGTAGTCGACTTTGCTATGGGCATGTGCATGTAGAGGAGCCCTTTTAAAAGTAAATTTTGATATTTCATGTGAAAACCCTAGTTTAATTTAATTTCTTGTGTTGGAAAATAAGGATCATGATAGGACTTGCATGTAGCGATTATTCTGAAAATAATAATATTTAGGTGTCTTTGATTTCCACTTTTTAATTTGAATTATTTAAATGGGAATTTAGCATTATTATGAATGTTGTTATAATTTGGAATTGTGTTACTCTATGGAAATATGATAATATTTCGGAAAGGTTGGGTATAGTAGATAATTGGTTTTCACGCTTGTTATAGTACACTTGTTAGGTATGGGACTAGTAAGTGGGCCTTAATTATGATTTATGCTAATTTGGTATGGGACTAGTTAGTGTAAGTCTATGCGGGTTATATAATTGGGGTGGGGGCTGATTTTCTATTTTATACCTTTATTGTGATGGCCTAGGATTGATATCTAGGTGGAGTGAAATTTTATAATCATTATTTGCTTAGGATAGGACGATATTGTGTTTTGGGAACCCTTAGTTGGCACTAATGGTTATTTTGAGGATTTTCACATCGCTTTTAAGGGTGGGGGAAATTAATGTGATTAACGAAAACAAGAAATGTGGAATTTAATATCACAAGACTAAAACAGATATTAAAATATTTATTGGCGACATAATGTGTCTAGGGCCGATAGTTTGAACGGGTCAGAGGACGAGTTATGTCGTGTCGTGTGTGGAACCTTGTCATATCGCGAGGGTCGCAGGATAAAAACGGGCCAGACGGCGGACTTGACAAGGGGACGGGTGCGTGTGTAGAACCTTGTCATATCGCGAGGGTCGCAGGATAAAAATGGACCAGACGGCGGACTTGACAAGGGGACGGGTTTTGGTAATATTCTTCACGGTTAAATTAATTAAATTTAACATTATGGGAAGGTGGGTTAATTAAAATCATATTGGTGTGGCTTTTATGAAAACCTTGCGGGTAATTGTGAATTTATTTATGGTGATTATTAATCTCGTAATTAAAAGATTCTATTGTTATAGTCGATATATATAGCACTATTGTCTGGGTTCAAGGACCCTATTTGAGGAGAGTAGCCGGTTTACATGCTCGGGGCTTTGGCTCTGACACATGCGTTGACTAATCTTTTTCAGGATTTTTGGGAGTTGCTGCATAGGATTCATTGGAGATCTTTTGGAGGTGCAGCTGGATTTATGTTACTGCTTTAGTAGTTGGATTTTCTCTTTCCATTCAGTCGTTTTATTTATGAGACTATTTTGGAGTTATTGGGCCTTTTTGGTTCCAAATTTGTTTAGAGGATTTCTGTTGAGATTATTTAGATTTTATTTAATCATTATTGGAGATTGGATTTTTTTGGAGTTAGCATGTAATGGATCTTTTATCGCTTAGTTATTTGTGATCGTTTGAGATTGAATCAATTGTTTATCTTATGGACTGATTTATTTATGTCTCATAATTGTCTCATGCTAAGAATGGTATTTATTTAGTTCACGCCTGGCTTAGTTTTGGTGGCGGCCGACGCCAGGGTTAGGCGGGGTGTGACAGTAGGTTCCAGACACAAACTCTTCTGTCACTCTGTAGGGGCCATGCCAGTTTGGGTGAAGCTTATTTGCTTTCTGTAAGGTCTTTTTTAGCACTAGGTCTCCTACTGCAATGGGTCTTGACTTCACCCTCTGGTTGTAGAATTTCGCTGCCCTCTGTTGGTAGGCTGCTTGTCTGATCTCCGCGTCTTCTCTTCTTTCTTCAATCAGATCCAGGTCTAACCTCCTCTCTTCCCCATTTTTATCGGGGTCATAGGTCTGAACCCTATGAGTTGGGAGTCCTACTTCTGTTGGTATGACAGCCTCTGAGCCATGTGCTAGCATGAACGGGGTTTCTCCTGTAGGTGTCCTTGATGTTGTTCTGTAGGCCCATAACACAGCGTAGACCTCTTCAGTCCATCTTCCCTTCGCATCCTCTAACCTCTTCTTGATTCCATCGAGAATCGTTCTGTTCGTGACCTCGGTCTGGCCGTTTGCTTGAGGCCGGCCAGGAGATGAGAAGAACTGCTTTATCCCAACTCTTAGGCAGTACTTTTCTAAAGAGGAGTTCTTGAACTGGGTTCCATTATCTAAGATGAGAGTGTTTGGGAGACCGTATCTGCATATGATGTTCCTCCAAATAAACTGGAAGGTCTTCTGCTTTGTGATTGTTACCATCGGTTCTGCCTCCACCCACTTTGTGAAATAATCGATGGCAACTATCAAGAATCTATAATTGTTAGCAGCTCTTGGTAGGGGTCCTACTAAGTCAATCCCCAATACCTCAAATGGCCATGGAGAGGTGATTGACGTCATAGGCTGATGAGGTTGATGGGAAATAGTGGTGAATCTTTGACATTTATCACACCTCCTCACGTATTCTGCAGCGTCCTTGGACAAGGTTGGCCACCAGTACCCCTGTGTGATGATTCTTTTGTCCAAGGGTCTTCCCACTATGTGGCTAGAGCAAGAACCCTCATGAACCTCCTGTAAGACCCGGGGAACTTCCGTGGGATGCACACACCTGAGGAGAGGCAATATAAATCCCTTCTTGTACAAGATGTCTCCTATCACCATGAACTTGGCAGCTCTATATCTCAATTTTATCCTCCCTAATTTGGATTCGGGCAACTCTCCCTCTCTAATGTATCTGATGAGTGGATCGATCCATGAGTCTCATAGGTTCAAATTGTGATAAGGGTTACATACCTCTTCTTCCTCGATGGTTGCCTTTTCCAAGACCTCGATCGGAATGGTCCTTCTAACATCTGTCTTCGTTGCCGAGGCCAGCCTTGCCAATGCATCTACGTGACTGTTACTTTATCGAGGAACTCTATTCAGTTTTGCCTCCTCAAAATATTCCAACATATTTCTCACCCTCTTCAGTTACTTCGCCATCCTTTCATCCTTGGCCTCATAGACTCCCAGTACTTGATTGACAACTAACCTTGAGTCGTCGTGGAGTAGGAGTCGCTTTACGCGGAGAGTCTTTGCCAATAAGAGACCTGCTATCATGGCCTCATACTCAGACTCGTTGTTTGAGGCCTGAAAGTTGAATCTCAAGGCATACTCAAAGTTGGCGCAGTCTGGAGCCGAGAGTATTAGCCCCACACCGATTCCATTATCGCAGGAAGAGCCATCAATGAAAAGGCTCCAAATGTATGTATCTGATGAGAAGACCCCTTCTGTCATGACTCCTTGCTTGAAGAGGTACCGATTTTCTTCATTTTCTCCCACTTTACCCCGGACCTTGCCTGAGGTGACCTCTTCCAGATCTCAGAAGACATTTGGTGTTGTCTCTTCCGAATTTCGGAAGACACCGTGGTTTGTCTCTTCAACCTCCCCCAGGCCTTTCTCTGTCTCGACCTCTTCCCAGGTGAACTCTGCAACAAAGTCCGCGAGGGCCTGCCCTTTGATGGTTGTCCTAGCCTGGTAGGTAAGATCATACTCTCCTAACTCGATGGCCCAGGTCATCAGTCTCCTGGACTTCTCAGGTTTATGCAGGACCTACCTTAGTGGGGAGTCAGTGAGGACTACCAGGGAGTGAGCTTGGAAGTAAGGCTTCATTTTCCTTGAAGCGTGTATCAGAGCATAGGCCAATTTTTCCATGCGTGGGTAATTTTGCTCAGCCCCTTGAAGGGACTTACTGTTGAAATATACAGGCCTTTAGATCCCATCGTCTTCCCGTATTATGGCCGCAATGATGGTTGATTCAGAGACTGCCAGATACACATACAACTTTTCTCCTGCGACGGACCGAGATAGCAATAAGGGTGACCCCAAGTAAGACTTGAGTTGGTTGAATGATTTTTCACACTCTTCGTCCCATTGTAAGGACTTTCTTAGAACTTTAAAGAATGGAAGACACTTATCCGTTACCCTAGAGACAAATCTGTTAAGCGCAGCCACTCTCCCCGTGAGTTTTTGGCAGCCTTGATACTCCTAGGAGTCTTCATGTCAAGCAATGCCTTGATTTTCTCAGGGTTTGCTTCAATTCCTCTCTGGTTGACGATGAATCCCAGGAATTTCCCAGCTCCTACTCCGAAGACACATTTCGCCGGGTTGAGTTTCATTCTGTATGAGTCCATAACATCGAAGGTCTTCTCGAGGTCTGCTACATGGGTGCAAGCTTTCAAGATTTTTGCTAGCATATCGTCTACATACACCTCCATGGTCTTACCTATTTGCTCTTTAAACATCTTATTCATAAGACGTTGGTACGTTGCCCCTGCATTTTTCAGACCGAAGGGCATTACGTTGTAGCAGTACGTCCCTTTGTCGGTAATGAAGGCTGTATTCTCTGAGTCTTCGGCATCCATGAAGATTTGGTTATAGCCTGAATACGCGTCCATGAAGCTCATGAGCTCATGTCCTACCGTGGCGTCCACCATCTGATCTATTCGAGGTAAGGGATAGTTATCTTTTGGACAAGATCTGTTCAAGTCAGTGAAATCCACACACATTCTCCACTTCCCATTGGCCTTGGGTACGATAACCGCATTTGATAGCCACTCCGGATATGTGACTTCTCTTATAAACTCAGCATCTTCTAATTTTTTAACCTCTTCTCGGATGACGTCATATTTCTCCCTGGAGTAGACTCTTCGTCTCTGTTTAATAGGCTTGGAATTTTTGTTTACATTGAGCTTGTGACTCATCACCTCAGGGTCGATGCCAGGCATGTCTGCGTGACTCCATGCGAAGACACTCTGCCTCCTCCTGAGGAAGTTTATCATCTCTTCCTTGACTTTCGAATTAAGGGCTTTGCCGACCTGGATGGTTTTTTTCGGCTCATCCTTGTTGAGAACGATGGATTCTACCTCTTCCGTGGCCTCTCCCTTCTTCAATTTTGTCTCATCTCTAGGATCCAGAGTATCAATACTGTAAGTGGTGGTTGCCCTCTTATGGGTCTCTCTCTCTTCGGCCGAGTTAAAGTAACATTCTCGCGCTGTGGTTTGGTCACCTTGCACTTCCCCTACCCCATAGGGGGTCGGTAATTTTACCATCTGGTGGACCGTCGACGGCACAGCCTTGAACTCCTTAAGGGCCACTCTTCCTATGATGAGGTTATAGGCCGAGAAGACACTCTCGTCCATTACGAAGAAATTAACCTTCTTGGTCAACCTCTTAGGCCACTCATCACCCATCCGTACGTCCATCTCATACATGCCCAAGGGGTGAACCTTTCCCCACTGAAGCCTATCATGGGGTGATGATAGGGTACTAGTCTTGCTCTACTAAGGCCTAAGCTCATGAAGCAAGGCCAGAACATCACATCTGCCAAGCTCCCCCCATCTACGAGGATCCTCTGCACCTCACATCCATGAACCCTTGTCGTTATGACCAAAGGGTCATCATTGGGGGCTAAGATACCTCTGAAGTCGAGTCTGAAGAACCCAACTACGAGGGTGTTCATGTCCACTTTCTTCCTCTTCTGTACTATATCGGAAGACGTTAGATTCACAACCTCAAGCTTGGCCACTGATTTGGCCTCTGCCACATGAGCCTTCCTATCAGCTACTTCAGATCCACCACCTGTAAATCCTCCGCATATTGTGCCAACACCGAATAAGATCATACCAACCCTCTTCACCGGGGTGTTGTCATCCTTCGGTAGAAGATCTGTATCGTCTTCATCATCCCCTTCTGAGTCATCATCTCTTCGGGCTGGGACGTTGTCACGAAATCTGTCATTCCTCCTTTTCTTAAGGTCATCTCTTCCACTTTTAGGAGCCTTGCCGTCTACATATTTTCTCAACTACCCAGATTTCAACATCTTCTCAATCTCATCCTTCAAAGCAAAGCATCTATCTGTGACGTGACCATGATCTTGGTGGAACTCACACCATAGGTTTTTGTTCCTCTTGTGTGGTCGATCTTTCAGCTTTTCTGGACACCTCAGAGTCCTGTCACTCTTAATCTCATTGAGGATGTGCTCATAGCTCACAGTCAGAGGAGTATAGTGGGCGGACTTGTCATCACTCGATCTCTTCTTCCTATCTTTCTTCTTCTGGGACTTTCCACTGCCATCGCGATTCTCATCCTCATACTTGGAGGCCATTGCCTCTTCCACATTCATTACTTTCCCCGCGGTTGCCAGGAGTTCCGCCATAGACCTAGGAGGGTCTTCCGCCAGTTTCCACAACAGCTTCCCTTTCTGTAGACCCCCTATGAGGGCAGTCATGGTTATATTCTCTTCATAGTCCTCGACCTCCAACTTCTCTTTGTTGAACCTGGCTATGTAATTCCTTAGGCTCTCATCCTTGCCCTACTTGATATACAGCATGTGAGTGGTCTTCTTCTGAGGTCTCACCCCAAAGCAGAAGTTATGGATGAATCGTTCAGCTAAGCCTTTGAAGTTCTCAATCGAGTTTTTTGGTAAGGAGGTAAACCAGCTGTGTGCTGCCCATATCAGTGTCCCAGAGAAGGCCTTGCACTTCATCTCATCGGGTATGGAGTAGATGTCTGCTGCTGACTGATACATCTCTATGTGGTGTACTGGGTTGGTGCTGCCGTCATACTTGGGAGACACCACAGGAGGCTTGAACTTAACTGGGGTTGGGAAGCTCACTATCCTAGCCACAAACGGTGAGCCCTCCGAGGAACCCCTCTGCAATGGATCTCTACTTTTAATGAGGTCTCCTATCTTCTCCTCGAGGCGCTGGATTGAGTCATTCCATGGTATTTCGCCCTCGACCTGGCCGAGGTTGTCCCCAGCCACTTCCATAGGATGGATCGAGGGTTCCCCTGCTGCAGCACAACATCGGCTGTTGACCTCTTCCTTCTCTCTGCCTCTTCTGTTACAGGGTCGGCCTTGGTTAGGCCGACCTGGTCTGTCTCCTCTTTGCGAGCCAACAGCACCCCTTGACCTGGATAACCTGTGTCTTAAGTCATTCACCGGACCCAACCTCTCGAAGGCTGATCCTCTGCTCAACCGATCAAAAGTCGACCCTCTCTTCTGAGCCTCTTCATCTCTTCGGCCGACACATCCCTGACTCTGCCGAAGAGGTTGTACGGTGTTATTAGACACCTCATACGACTCCCAGTAATCTTCTGGGACCTCCTCCACCTCTAGATCGTCATACCTGTCCTCCGGGCAAGGGTTTCCTTACCTCCCCAGGCGTAAGCGCCTGGGGTCAGCAATGTCCCTTCTTCGCTGGGGTGCAAGTTGATCCTTCATTGGTGCCTGGGGTGGTCCCCTGGCATTTGGATGAGGCTAAACAGCCGCCGGAGTGATCATATCCAGTGAGACTCCAGGTGGCCTCATCATAGTTTGGCTGAGCTGTTCGAATTTCTCCTTCATTGCTTGCTGCGTTGCAGCTAGGGATTTTAAGGCTGCAGCCACCTCCGCCATTTCGGACTGGGGTGGTGCCTGGCTGGAACTTGGCCCGCCTCCACCGGGTGGTGGAAGAGGCGGTGGTAACTCTGGTGTCATATGTTAACAATAAAGAGCTTGAGTAACAAGTGAGCTTAATACCTTAAGGGAACTATTTCAATGGTGAAACAGCTCCACGCATGGGGAGGTGCCTGGTTCACCACCAAAGTCTCCGGTGAGGATAAGCTGAAGAAAAGGAAGAGATAACTTCTCGTACACACAGACGGCGCCAAAATGATGATGCTGGAAATAACACCACCCTTCAAGGTGTTTGTAGGCTCAATTCAATGTCAACAATGGTAGGATAAAGGTATACAAAAGGTATACACATATATAGTAGAAGGAGGTGAGGAGAAGAGGAATCAACACCGGGATATAAGTGGTTCAGCCAATAAGGCCTACGTCCACTCTGCAAGTGTATGATGTGTATCACTGTATGAGGGCTCTAATGGCCATGGAGACAATCTCTCAAGCTTTCTCTCTCTACTGTGTTTTTGAACAGAGTTTTAGCTAGGGTTACTTGATCTTGGATCCTTTACATGGTAGAGGATGACCTCTATATATAATACCTGGGGGGTGTAATGTACCCCCTATGCATGCAATGAGCATGTGCGTGTTAACCTCACCAATATGGGAGAGACACCTGCCACTGTCACATGTAAAGAATGATAATGAAATATTCTCCCCACGTGTGGGGAATAATCTTGTTACAACTGATTTGTGCCCACGTGTCCTTATCCAAATGTCAATAGATGCTCGGCTGCCATACTGGTGCATGACCTCGGCCTGGGAGAGGCCGAGATTGACAAGTCTAATTCGTTTGATATGAGATGAACCATAGGAGTCTCGGCTCGGTCCTGGCTGAGAGAATGGATAGGGTCGGCCTATGCAGAGGTTGGGCAAGCTTATGCTTGGAGCATCAACAGATGCCACGATGGAGTTGTTGTTGGGGCTTCTTGCGTGCTCGGTCTATATCCGGCCGAGGTTGCCTTTTCCAGATGTACGAGAATGTTGCTGACCCTCTTGATGCATGTAGTGTCCTTTAGAGAGGCTTGTGGTGGTGTCGGCCTGGGCCGACCTTGCTATGGCCGAGGGCTGATATCTCGCGCCCAAGGCTTGTCCAGAGTCGACCATTAACTCGGCCGAGGTTGGTGTCTCTGGGCCGAGGTCACACTTGGGGCATATCAATGGTATATAATCTGGAGTTCATGAGATTTAAATTGGGAATCATTTGGTGAAGAAAAATTGGAGTTTATATGATGTTCATGGATAAATATAAAAATACGACTTTTCTGGAAATAGTATGTTTTAAATCCAACCTTCTTGATGATTTTAGGTTGTCTGATTATTAGAAATCATTTATATATCTTGGTATATCATATGGAATGAATATTGGGTGAGTTTGGTATTATTTTATAAAGGTTTTCATGATTAAAAAGTATGAAACCAATAGGAAAAACAATGCAGAAAACTGGGCAATATCTGATCGATCGATCGACTCAAGACTGTCGATCGATCGAATCCCCTGGAAAATGTGATTTGTTCATTTTTTACTTTTGATTCAATCCCAACTTTGAGGAATCTTTGATAATGATTTATTGAACATATTGGGACTTAGAGAAGGACAGTAGGATAAACCTAAGACCCGAAAAATATTATTTTTTTTATTTTTGAATGAGGGAAATTAATGAGTGTTAAAAAAATGAGTTATTATCGAGACTTATATTATTTGGGATTTATATTAGATAAATGATAATTTAAGGTTGGGACCAGTTATAAGAGAGTTATTAATTACCGGTATAACCTTAGCAATAGGTGGGATTAACCCAAAGAGATATAATGAAGGGTTAAGAATGAATTAAGGGTTATCGAGAATTAAACCTAATTAAAGATGAGTTTAATTCATAGAATTTCAGAAGTTGTGATGAAATGGACAAGTAGGGTGTAGACATTTACCTAGTGAATTAGGTTAAGGAATACTTATTTAATCTTCGAGTAATGAGTGAGGCTCGGGAATATAAAATAAAGAAGTAAAAACATAATCCTTAATACGTAGGATTTGATAGATAAAAATACTACGTATGCGAATTATCATATGGTTGTGTGAATGCCTTATGGATTTTATATCTATATAGGTGTGACAAATACCTATAATATTATTTGCATGAATGACATACCTACGCTGCTTGCTATCGGGGTGTAGGTTTCGCGTTGTGGACGGTCTTATCCTTGTGCACCCAATTGGGAGGGATTTTAGATTCGTACCCTGAGCATAGGACCTTGGACACGTGCTATCGGTGTATATGATAGTTTCGACGGTTGAATGGGAGCGTAGGTATGCGTGTGACCCATTTGGCTAAGGAGTATGTTTGGATCCAATATATTTGTGTTGTGATATGATTCATGAGAGACGTAGAATCAATAGTCCTCTATATAGTGACATTATGTATCAGGACATGATAACAGAGTATGCATGCACCGCAGCTCTGACTCGGGAGGTACCGTATTAGAATATATATAATTAGTGTGATATTATATATATAAACTGGGATGTAATCTACTGTGTGACATTATTGATATAGAGATGTAATCTTCTGTGTGAAGTTGTAGATTAAAAAATATAAACTGTGATTTAATCTACTGTGTAATGTTATAGATAGAAGTAAATAATGAAATCTGAATTGAATTAAGTAAGTAAACACTTAATTTCCAAGGTTGTAACAAGACTAGTTCATGATATACCAAAATACACCCTCGGCCAGGCCGAGGGTAGCCCCGTACTGGATGAGAGCTCAACTCTACTAACTCACAAGAGATAATACTGAAGATAGGGGGTCAGACAGGTCGAGCCTATTATTGGTAGGGCATTTAGGACGGCGGTACGACCGGACGACCTTGGGTAGCCAACCCCACTATTAACTCTGATGGTTCGAGTCAGCCCAAGCTCGTGGAGAAAGAATCCCCGTCTTGGGGTAGTCCAAGTGACTGGCCGACCCTATGAGGGTTGCCTCGCCCAGGACGAGGGCCCAATTCTACTACCCCGGGGGCCTTACTAAAGAAGGGCGGCCAGACAAGTTGACCCAATCATCTGAGGGCCAGTTTGAATGACAGTACGATAGTATGACCAGACGATCGGACGACCATGCACGGACGACCCCACTATTTACGTTGACCTGAGCCCAAACTCATGAAGATATAAGCCTCGTCTTTTGGGGTGACAAAGCGACTAGTCGACCCTCGGAGGGGACGATAGTGCGAAGCCTACGTTCAACAGTCAAGATCCAGTATGCCAGCATCAACCTTAGCCTCGGCCTGTCATTATAAGCCAAGGGTGACATCATCATAACGTGTGATTTGGGAGATGCGTGGGATAGTACGTGTGGGACTCATATAGCACGTGGACCAGATCGTTATAACAATATCATCCCCTCATGTGAGGGAATATTATGCCATCATTGACCACAGGTGGCACAACGAGGTGTCGACAGAGAATTGGCTAGATCATTATTCATATGATCAATGCATGCTTGGGGGTACACTACTCCCCCCAAGTCCTATATATACTTGTCATCTTCAACCTTGTATGGGGATCAATCATAAAAACCCTTGTAAAAACTCTACTTGTACACAGTAGAGAGAGAGAGTGAGCTTATGAGCATTGTATCCAAGGCCATTAGTGCCCATGTTTAGTGGATCACACACTTACAGTGGATGTAGGCCTGATTGGTTGAACCACTATACATCATTGTCTTCATTCCTCTTATCCTCATCCCCTTTTATATACTTATACACAATCATAACTCTATTGCTGCCATTGTTATGACTGTTTGAGCTCATTATCTCTTATCTGGTGGAGCTAAATCTTAGCATCATCAGTTTGGCGTCGTCTATGGGAACGAGAAGGTATCTCTTCCTTTATACATCTTGACCTCATCAAAAACTATAGTGGTGAACCAGTTCTCCCCCTTCGTGCGGAGTTGTTTCACCATTGCAAGAGATCCATCAAGGTTCTCAAGCTCATCAGTCTTTTGATCATTCAGCTCTTCACAACTCAAATATATAACACTGGAGTTACCGCGTCCTCCTCCTCCGACTTGTGGAGTAGGACCTAGTTCCATCCAGGCACCACCTCAGTCTGAGATGGCTGAGGTAGGAGTCGCCCTGAAATCTTTAGTAGCAAGCTAACACGTTAAGAAAGAGCAATTTGTAGCTCTTAGCCAAAACATACTGAGACCCCCTGGAGTCTCACTGGAGATGATTACTCCGACAGCTGCGCCAGGACAACATGAGGCCAGGGAACCACCCCAGGTGCCACGCAAAGACTTTCCACCTCCACAATAGCAGAGGGATGTTGCTGACCCCCGACATCTACGCCTAAGGAGGCAAGGAAACCCTTGCCCGGAGGATAGATATGATGACGTGGAAGAGGATCCCATAGAATGTTGGGAGCTGTATGAGGTCTCCAACAATACCGTACGACCTGTCCAGGAGAGAAGGGGGAAGTGTGGGAGGCAGAATCCCAACGATCGCCCGAGAGGCTCAGCTTTTGATCGTATGAGTAGAGGGTCAGCCTTTGAGAGACTGGGCCCTGTAAATAACCCGAGGGAAAGATTTTACAGATCGAGAAGTCTTGCAAGGTCCAGAAGAGAGACAGTAGATGGACGACCCCACAGGGGCTGACCCCACAGATGGGACGACGGTCAGGGGGAAGTGAGCAGTCGACACAGACCGACCGCAGCAGAGCCCTCAGTTCACCCCAAAGAAGCGGCAGGGGATAACATCGGCCAAGATGACCCTATAAGGCCCTATAATGACTCGATCCAAAGGTTGGAGGATAAAATTTGTGGTATACTAAAAAGTCGAGACCCTCTTCAAAGAGGATACTCCATAGGCTCACCCTTTATGGCGAAGATAGTTAACTTCCCAACGCCATCCAAGTTTAAGCCACATGTGGTCATCCCAAGGTATGACGGGAGTACCAACCCTGTCCATCATATTGATATGTAACAATCATCAATAAATATATACTCTATCTCAGACAAGATGAGGTGTCGTGCTTTTTCCAGCACTTTGATCAGGGCCACACATGTTTGGTATAATTATCTTCCAAAGAACTCAATTGAAAGCTTTAAGTAGCTAGCAGTCCGGTACATCCACAACTTTTTCTTCAAAATGAGGCCACGAAAGAAGACCACACACCTGCTCTATGTTAAGCAAGGGAAGAATGAGAGCTTAAGAGACTACATAGACAGGTTTAACAAAGAAAAGTTAGAGTTCGAAGACTACGAGGAAAGTATAGCCATGACAACCCTCATTGGAGGACTCCAAAAGGGAAAGCTATTATGGAAGCTTACTGAAGACCCCCCGAAGATAATGGCTGAGTTGCAGGAAATAGTGGGGAAGGTGATGAATGTCGAAGAGGCGATGGCCACTAAATACGAAGATGAAAAAGGAGGCACTAGTGGGGGTAAGTACCAGAAAAAGAATAAGGAGGGGAAGAAAAGGCTAGCAGATGACAAATTCGCTGATTACACCCCTCTAACGGTCAGCTGCGAACACATTATGAATGAGATAAAGAGCCAACGATCCTTAAAATGGTATGAGAAGTTGAGGGCACCTCCTTACAAGAGGAACAAAAACCTGTGCTGTGAGTTTCACCAAGACCATGGCCACTTGACCGATAAGTGTTTTGCATGTAGAGAAGATCCCCCGAATAGAAGAGACGAACCTTCAGAGAATGATGATGATCCTGACCTCGCACCAAGAGATGACCATGGACCATGAAAAGACTCAATATGATCTCGTCCGGTGTTGGAATGATCTTCGGGGGATGGGCAGGAGGAGGGTCACAAGTCATCGACATGAAGGCCCATATAGCTGAAGCCAAGCCAGTAACAAAGGCTGTGCATTCAACCTCTATCGAAGCCAAGGCAAAAAAGATGAAGAAGGTTGACATGGATACCCTGATCGTGGGTTTCTCAAGGATGGACTTTAAGGGCCTCTTAGCCCCTGATGATGACCCTCTTGTCATCACCACCAAGGTACACGGATGCGAGGTGCCAAGGATCTTGGTAGATGGGGGGAGTTCTGTGGATATGATGTTCCGGACGTGTTTTAAAGCCTTGGGACTCAGCCGTGCTAGACTGGTCCCATACCATCATCCCTTGATTAGATTAAGTGGGGAAAGAGTTCATCCCCTAGGAGTGTATGAGGCTGATGTAAGAATGGGAAATGAGTGGCCAAAATGTCTTACCAAGAGGGTTAACTTTTTCATGATGGACGAACTCATCTTCTTAGCCTAAAATATCATATTGGGATGAGTAGCCCTCAAGGAATTTGAGGCAGTGCCTTCCATGGTCCACCAGATGATAAAATTTCCGACCCCTTATGGGGTAGGGAAAGTTCAGGAAGACCAGATGACAGTAAGGGAATGCTACTTCAACTCTGCTGAGGAAAGAAAGGCACACAAGAAGGCAAATACTACTTACAATATTGATATCCTGGACCCCAGGGATGAGACAAAGCTGAAGAAATAAGAAGCCACGAAAGAGGTAGAATTCATCATCCTCAATAAGGATGAGCCGGAAAAAATCGTCTAAGTTAGCAAAGATCTAAAGATAGATATAAAAGAAGACCTCATGAAGCTGCTAAGGAGAAGAAAACACGTCTTTATATGTAGTCATGTAGACATGCTAGGAATTGACCCCGAGATCATGTGCCACAAGCTCAATGTGGTGGAGGACGCGAAGCCAATAAAGCATAAGTGGAGAATTTATTCTTGGGAAAAATATGAGGTCATAAGGGATGAGGTTAAGAAAATGGAAGAGGCTGAGTTTATCAGTGAGGTAATCTATCCCGAATGGCTGTCTAATGCGATCATAGTCTCTAAATCAAATGGGAAACGGAGGATGTGCGTACACTTCAATGACCTCAACAAATATTTCCCCAAAGACAGTTTCCTTCTTCCCCATATTGATCAGATGGTGGATGCTACTACAGTCTATGAGCTAATGAGATTTATGGATGCATATTTGGGTTATAACCAGATCTTCATGAACCCTGAGGACTCATAAAAAATGGCTTTCATTACCGATAAGGGGACATACTGTTACAGGGTCATACCCTTTGGCCTAAAGAATACGGGGGAAACGTATCAGCGCCTTGTGAATAAAATATTTGAAGACCAAATTCGGAAGTCTATGAAGGTCTATGTAGATGACATGTTGACCAAGAGTTTGAAGGCCAAGGATCATGTGGCTTACCTTGATAAGACCTTTGACACGATGGAAAGGTACTGGATGAAGCTCAACCCAGCCAAGTGTGTCTTTTGGGGTCGGGGCAGGAAAGTTCTTAGGCTTCATCGTCAATCAAAGAGGCATCGAGGCCAATCCTGAGAAGATAAGGGCTCTGCTAGAAATGAAGACCCCCAAGGCCATTAAATATATTCAGAGGCTCACAAGACGAGTGGATGCTTTGAATAGGTTCGTATCCAGAGCCACGAGCAAGTGTCTACCGTTCTTTAAAGTTCTCAGAAAGTCTTTTGAATAGAGAGAAGAGTGTGACAAGGCTTTCCAAGAGCTAAAGTCCTACATAGGGTCCCCCTTAATCTTATCATGTCCAGTGCAAGGTGAAAGATTGTATGTGTACTTAGCCGTCTCGGAGTCAACCATTAGCGCTACTATTGTGAGAGAAGAAGATGGAGTGTAGAAGCCGGTGTATTTCAATAGTAAGTCACTCCAAGGGGAAGAACAAAGGTAACCTAGGATGGAGAAGTTGGACTATGCTTTGATTCACGCCTTAAGGAAGATAAAGCCATACTTCTAGTCCCATACAATGGTCATCCTAATCGATTCCCCTCTTAGGCAGGTCATACACAAGCCAAAAAAATCAGGAAGGATAATGGCCTGGGCTATTGAGCTGGGAGAGTTTAATATTGTGTATCAACCTAGGGTGGCCATTAAAGGTTAAGCATTAGCAGATTTTCTGGCTGAATTTACTTGGGAAGAGGATGAGGCTAAAAATGAGAACCTCGAGAAGGCAGATATCCAGCAAGGTAGAATTACGGACCCGTCCAAAGATAAGGCTGAGACAAGCACCGCTTGAGAAAAAGTTATCGATAACGAGGAGGGAAGATACCTATTCAGACAGGGATCCCTCACTGATGGAAATTTCTCAAAGGAACATGCTGTGTGGAATCTCTTCGTTGATGGGTCCTCTTACGAGAGAAAAAGTGGAGCTAGATTAATAGTATCAACACCTGATGATAAGGACATTAAAGCCTCCAACAATGAGTCTGAATATGAGGCCTTGATAGTAGGCCTCTCCTTGGCTAGGTCTCTTAGTGTTGGCCAAATCTTAGTCCATAGTGATTCAAGATTGGTGGTGAATCAGATACTAGGGGCATATGAGGTTAAAGATAAGAGAATGGAAAAATATCTTGAAAAAGTAAAGTTACTATTGAAGAGCTTCAGAGAAGTAAAGTTGAAGAGGATACCTAGGCCTAATAATGTCGAGCTGATGCACTTGCTAGGCTAGCCTCAGCAACTAGGACAGATATCAGGAGAACAGTTACAGTGGAAATTTTACTTCGACCAACGATTGAAGATGCAGATGGAACACTTAGACCTTGCTTAAATATAAGCAGGGAAGATTCATGGATAGACCCACTAGTCAGATACATTAAAGAGGGGGAGATGCCAGAAGCAAAACAAGAAAGAAAAAAGTTGAGGTACAGAGCTGCGAAATTCACTATCATCGGAGACACCTTGTACAAAAAGGGATTCTTGCTCCCTTTGCTCAGATGTGTGCACCCGTCGAAGGTCCCATGTATCTTTTAGGATGTGTACGAAGGGTCTTGTTCAAGCCATATTAGGGGTAGGTCATTAGCAAATAGGATAGTCACCCAGGGATACTGGTGGCCGACCTTGGCAAAGGATGCTACGACATACGTGAAGAAGTGTGATAAATATCATAGGTTCGCCACCATCCCTCATCAGCCCCATCAGACTCTTACCTCTATCACATCCCCATGGACATTTACAGTATGGGGAATCGATTTGGTAACCCCCTTGCCTAGGGATATCAATAACTATCGATACTTAATCGTAGCAATTGATTATTTTTTAAAATGGGTGGAGGCGGAGCCAATGGTCACAATCACCGAGCAGAAGACCTTCTAGTTCATCTCGAAGAACATCATATGAAGGTATGGTCTCCCCAACACCCTCATCTCAGATAACGGGACTCAGTTCAAGAAGGTCTCCCTGGAGAAATACTACGAAAGAGTGGGGGTTAATCAATTCTTCTCTACCCTATGTCAACCTCAGGATAATGGGCAAACTGAGGTTATAAACAGAACAATCCTAGACGGGATCAAGAAAAAACTAGAGGAGGCAAAAGGAAGATGGGTTGAGGAGGTACACGCTGGGCTATGGGCCTACAGGGCAACAACAAAAACTCCTATCGGGGAAACCCCTTTTATGTTGGCATATGGCTCAGAAGCCGTCATCCCCATCAAAATTGGGTTTCCTACTCACAGAGTTCAAATGTATTACCCCTAGAGAAATATGGAAGAAATGAAACTTGATCTAGACTTGATCGAGGAGAGAAGAGAAGACGCTGAGATAAGACAAGCAACCTACCAACAAAGGACTGCCAGGTTTTACAATCAGAGGGTAAAGAAAAGTCCAATCGCTGTGGGAGACCTAGTCCTAAAAATGACATGGTATAATCCTTACAAGCTCCACCCAAATTGGCATGGCCCATATAGGGTCATTGATGAAGTTGTCCCTAGAACCTATAGACTAGAGAACCTTGAAGGAGAAACCTTTTTGAACCCCTGGAACGCAGATCATCTGAAGAAATACTATTAATAATGTTGCAGTTAATGTCCTATCATATCATAGTTGTAATGAATGCATTGCTTCATAGAACACTTGAAATGTTAATGAGAATATTATGTTGGCCCCTCATCTTATGTTCGTCAATTTAGATATCTGTTGGGGTAATTCATGCTAAGCGACAAAACATCATCTGTGGTGAAATAGGCCTAAATGCTCTTTGGTGATATGACAACACGAATGGGGACCACCTCATCATCACATTATCAATAACATCGGGGTGTATTTGGGATTAAAACACCGTTAGTTTGGTGGATAACCACCCTCGGCTAAGATGAGGGTGAATGGTAGGGACAACCCCCCAATCACTCTCAAGAAAGACGAGGGTGGACTTATGTTTAAAAACATCATTAGTTTGGTAAAAACTACCCTCGACTAAGATGAGGGTGAATGGTGGGGATGACCCCCCCCCATTCACTCTCAAGAAAGACGAAGGTGGACTTATATTTAAAAACATCATTAGTTTGGTGGATAACCACCCTCAGCTAAGATGAGGGTAAATGACCAAGCATAAATTTTTATGAATTTAGCCCCTTAAGTTAGTGATTTTGATATCTCGAACAAGGTAATTGAATCATTTTTATTCCATATCATTGCCAGTGACTGTTTCTAACAATTTCCTCGAGGTAATTGTATTTCTGATGTATTTCATAGAAATTTAGTGCAAGAAAAGAGAGAAAGAAACCGGAAGAAAGGAAAAGAACAAAGGAAGAAAAGTCAAAGGGCAAAAGCATAAATTTATACCCAGAGTTCGGATTCGACGCCTAAAGGGAAGTTGAAGATCTTGATTTCACAAGAGCATCGGAAGAAACGACAATCAAATTGGACCTCGAAATCAAAAGTTATGGCCAGTTAAAGATGAAAGGAAAAAGTCAACATGGAAGAAAATCGGACCGATTTGGTAGATTTCGGACCGATCCGAAATGACACAAATCCAGTAGACCCCGGAAGGATGCCAAACCGATGATAGCAGAACCGATTTGGTGGTATCCGGATCGATCCGGTAGAATAAAAAAAGAACCGATCCGGTGGCTGAGAAACGGACCGATCCGAGGGCTATCCGGACCGATCCGGTCGTGGGAAATCCTGGCATTAATTATGATGATTATGAGGTACATAGCTGGTAAAACCTTGCGCAACAAGCGATTCTAGCTGTCAAATTCGTGCTACTTGGTGCTATAGAAGACCAAGCCCTACCTCTTTCCAAAGGAGTCGAATTAGAGAGAGAAATTCAGAATTTAGGAAATCTTTAGTTCTTTGGTAGAAGTTTTCATAAACCCTAGTTTGTAAGGTTGAGAAAGAAGAATTTTTCTGGATTCAAAGTCATTTGCTTTTCCTGTTGCTGAATACAAGTATAAAATTTCCATTCTCTTATTTGTTCCCTACTTTATTTACAATTCTAATCTCAATTGTTTTGCAAATTGTTCCCAATGTTTGTTAGATCCATAATTCCATGTATGAATTTTTTTTCTAGAAACATCATGTCCAGCTAAATTTTCAAGGGCTGGGGTACATGAATTCATTCCGGGGTGAATTATCCATGTAGAAAATAGAGGGTAAATTAAATATTGATCAAATCGTGTATGGAAATTATACAAACATAGCCGATCTTTTAATATTTTTTGCCCTAGGTACTTGGGATGTTTAAGAAGACTATGCAAGCATAATTGTCTATTCACCGCTTTGTATTTACCTTTAATTACAAATGATGCGGGCTAGTTCCCTCAAAAATGTAATACTTAGTATCTATAAAGATTGGATTTAGTCAAAATTTCAATTTGCAATTCTAGTATTCTATACGGTAATTCGTTAAGGTTTGAGGGATTGTACCCCACCCTATTTTCTCTCATTTTCAAATCTAATTTCTTAACAAATCTTATTGTTTTTGTGCATACTTTATTTTATTACAATTGGAAATCACCATTCATCTTTTTATTTCTTTAGAGGAATCATTTTAAGGTTAAACAACCACTCCTATAAACATGCCAATTTTTATTCCCTGTGGATACGATCTCGACTTGTCGGATTATTACTAACGCGACAGACTTGCACTTGAGCCTAGATAAAACGCATTTTTTGAGACAAATTCTAAGTCGCGTCAAGTTTTTGGCGCCGTTGCCGGGGAATTATCAATTGGTATAATTTAGGAAAGTGATTTTAATCCTAATGTGATTTCCATAAAAATTTTTTATCTCATCTCTTATGCGCTTACATGTAGAATTCATCTTCCACCCAAGTTCACGAAAATCCTATTGCCGAAGCAAATTCTGAAAATTCTCACACCACTGATTCTCCTCATTTTTGGGTTCCACCTCCTTCGCCTAATAATTCAATCACAAGTCGCTCCTTGAGTCAAACACTGAGTGAGGGTTCTGAATCATTGGATAGCAATATATCGGTGTATGGTAGTGTTGGTGTTGGTGCTGGAGAGGAAGAGATTCCATATCTTCCCATGAAAGATCTTTTATTTCCCGAGAGAACTGTTACCCCTGGTTGCATTTTACTCCCATATAATGCCGGTCAGTTCCATTTTCGAAATGGTATGATCCAAATTCTTCCCACGTTTCATGGGATGGATTCGGAAAAACCATATCTCCATATTAGAGAGTTCGAGGAAGCATGTGAGACGTTTGGTGACCAAGCTTGCCCACAAGATGTTATCCGGTTAAAGCTTTTCCCCTTTTCCTTAAAGGATAAAGCCAAAACTTGGTTATGGTCGCTACCCCCAAATTCAGTGTTATCTTGGAGACATATGCAAACCAAGTTTCTCTCCAAGTTCTTTCTACAACACAAAACCAATTCTGTTAAAGCCCAAATACAAACTTTTCGACAAAATGAGAATGAGGCTTTTGAAAAGTGTTGGGAGAGATTTCAGGAGTTAGTTAGCGCTTGCCCACATCATGGATTCGAAAAGCATCATCTGATTTCATTTGTCCATCAAGGCCTTACTTTAGCATCTAAACAACTTGTTCAAACCATGTGCGAAAGACCTTTTTGGGAGTTAGATTCGAGCGATGCTGAGGGTCATCTGAAATATGTAGCAGAGACTACTCAAGCATGGGATGTTTCTGATCCCAATAGTCAAAATATAAATCGACAGGTGTCCAATTTGCCTGCTACGTCCGGTATTTATCACTTGGACAAGGACACTTTGTTAGATAAAAAATTTAACCAATTGGAAAATAATTTCAGAGACATTCTGAAAGTGCGTTTAAGAGAAGTAGCTGGACCCGGTCAAGCCGAAAAATAGAAAATGTGTGGTATCTGTGCTGCTGGTCATTCTACTAAAAGATGTCCTACCATTCCTGCATACAAGGCAATGTACACTGAACAAGTTGAGGTGATAGGAGGATTTCGCGGAAATTTTAATCCACAGCAAGGGAATGCATACAATCAATCGTGGAGAAATCATCCTGGTTTCAACTATGGACAACCACAAGGGGGGATGGCTCCTAACCCACATGTGACTCTACCCCCCCCCCCCCCTCAATTTCAGCAAGTGGCTCCTCCTATGCATGCTCCTATACAGGTACCACCTCATGGTCCGTATGTCGCTCCACCTAGGCGATCTCTTGAAGATAATCTGAATCAATTCATCCAATCTCAAAAGGAGAGCAATGCTAAATATGATCGAATGTTCACTGAAATTCATACTAGCATCTCTAGATTGCAATCTACAGTGAATACTCAGGAGAAGGGTAAAATCCCCGCCCAAGACCAAATACCTCCATTTCAAGGACAACCCATGATTAGCTCCACATCATCGGATTTTCCAGAATAATGTTAAGCTGTCACTACTCTCCGTAGTGGTCGCGTAATTGATCTAGCGCCAACACTTCTCAAAGAATACAAAGCTAAAGAAGCTTCAGAGTCTGAAGAGACTCCATTACATACGGGAGATAAAGATGAGGGAGTTCAACCTGAAATCAAAGTCAAACTGCCCACTACTGCTCCATTTCCTCAACGCTTAATACCAACCAAAAAAGGGGCTTCGCGTACAGAAGTGTTAGATGTGTTGAAGCAAGTAAAGTTGAACTTGTCGTTTCTTGATGCTATTCAACAAATTCCAGCATATTCCAAGGTCATCAAAGATCTTTTGACTGTCAAACGGCGGCTCAAGGTGAAGAAGAATGTTTTCTTGGCACAAAACGTGAGCTCGGTCCTTCTTAATGATCTTCCACTAAAATTCAAGGATACCGGTGCACCTACAATTTTGTGTGTCATAGGAGAGAATATAGTGGAAAAAGCATTTCTTGACTTAGGTGCGAGTGTGAACATCCTTCCATACTCTATCTATAAGCAACTTGATTTAGGCTATTTAAAACCTACCCGAATCACTCTACAGTTAGCTGATCGAACTGTGAAAGTGCCTCGTGGGGTTGTGGAAGACGTGATAGTTCAAGTGGACACGTTTTACTTCCTTGTTGATTTTGTCATTTAGGACACTGAGCCTTCTCCCCATGCGAGAAATCATGTTCCAATAATATTGGGCCGTCCATTTTTAGCTACTGCTAATGCTTTGATCAATACATGGAATGGCCAAATACAACTCACTTTTGGAAACATGACTCTCGAGACCAACATTTTCAATGTCGCTAACCAAATGGGTGATGAGGATGAAATTCTTGAGGTTGATCTTATTGAAGAAATGGTGGATGAGCACATCGAGAAGATCATAGGAGGAGATGCACTGGCAGTTTGTTTAGTGCAAAGTGGTGAGAATAAGCGTCCTTATACTAAGTTTGAGCGTGAGTTGGAAGAGTTGGAAACTTGGTTTCAAAAAGAAGCGAGTTTTGATAATTTAAGAGATGTTGACTGGATTTCTAGATTTGAAGACTTACCTCCAAGGGAGGCAACCATGATTCCCTCTGAAAATAGATTTCCTAGTCTTGAGTTAAAGAAACTACCTTCTCATGTCAAATATGATTTTCTGGGAGATAATGATACATTCCCTGTTATTGTTTCTTCAAGTTTAAAAAAAGAACAAGAGGGTATGTTATTGGATGTGTTACGGAAGAATAGAAGTGCGTTTGGTTAGACTGTAGCAGATTTGAAGGGTATAAGTCCATTGATTTGTACCCATAAAATCCATCTTGAGGAGGAGGTGAAGCCCTCGCGTGAGATGCAAAGGTGTCTAAACCCAACCATGAAAGATGTAGTAAGAGCGGAAATCATTAAATTGCTAGATGCTGGGATTATCTATCCCATTTCTGATAGTAAATGGGTGAGCCCAATGCAGGTCGTTCCAAAAAAGTTGGGTATGACCGTGGCTGAAAACGCTAAGGGAGAATTAATACCTCAACGCACCACCACCGGGTGGCGTGTTTTCATTGACTACCGAAAGCTCAATGCTGGAACCAGAAAAGACCATTTTCCCTTGCCGTTCATCGATCAAGTGATTTAACGAGTGGCGGACCATCCTTACTACTGTTTCCTAGATGGGTACTCATAGCTATAATCAGATTGAAGTAGATGTTCTTGATCAGGAAAAGACGACTTTTACATGTCCGTTTGGTACGTTTGCCTATAAACGTATGCCATTTGGGCTATGTAATGCGCCAGCAAATTTTCAAAGGTGCATGCTAAGTTTCTTTAGAGACATGATAGAAAAAGGTCTTGAGGTGTTCATGGACGATTTCAGCATTTTCGGTCCATCTTTCGACCAATGTTTAGCTAATGTTGAAAGAGTTCTATTCCGGTGTGTGAAAAAAGACTTAGTCCTCAATTGGAAAAAATGTCATTTTATGGTCACTGAGGGCGTAGTCTTAGGCCACATAGTCTCATCTAGGGGAATTGAAGTTGATCGAGAAAAAAATAAAGTAATAGCTGAGTTACCCCCGCCAAAATCGCTTAAAGATGTGAGGTCCTTTCTAGGCCATGCTGGATTTTATAGGAGATTTATCAAAGACTTTAGCGCCATCGCTAGACCTTTGAGTAACCTTCTCATGAAGGACACTCCATTTAATGGAATAAAGCATGCCAAGAAGCTTTTGATAAACTTAAAAGCATGCTAATTTCTGCTCTTATCATACAAGCTCCTGACTGGTCACTCCCATTTGAGCTTATGTGTGATGCAAGTGATTATGCGATTAGGGACGTTCTTGGACAAAGAAAAGACAAGAAAGCTCATGTTAGTTATTATGCTAGCAGAACATTATCTGGCCCTCAGCTTAACTACTCTACCACAGAGAAAGAATTACTAGCAGTCATTTTTGCTCTCGATAAATTCCGCTCTTACATTGTTGGGTCGCCTATCATTTGCTTCACTGATCACTCAGCCCTCAAATATATTTTAACCAAGAAAGATGCCAAACCACGTCTAATCAGGTGGATCCTACTCTTACAGGAGTTTAATCTCTCGATTCAAGATAAGAAAGGAGTAGAAAATGTTGTTGCTTACCATTTGTCACGCCTCTCGTCCGATGTACCTATTGATCCCATTCCCATAGACGAGTATTTTTTGGATGAAAATCTATTTGCTACTTCTTCTCTACCCTGGTTTGCGGACATAGTCAATTACCTTGTCACTGGAATTGTTCCCTCCAATTGGAGTCCGCAAGAGAGAAGGAAGTTCATTACTTAGTCACGCATGTTCTTTTATGATGATCCATATTTGTTTAAGTATTGTGCTGATCAAATCATCCGGAAATGTGTACCTGATGAAGAAATTCAAGAGGTAATTCGATTTTGTCATACGGAAGCATGTGGAGGTCATTTATTCCAAAAATAAAACTCCTGCGAAAATCCTTCAAAGTGGTCTCTACTGCCCAAAATCTTCCGGGATGTGAATATTTTTTGCAAATCATGCGATAGATGCCAAAGAATGGAAGATATTACTCGCCGTGACATGATGCCATTGACCCCAATACTAGTCTTGGAGTTGTTTGATTGCTGGGGTATTGACTTCATGGGGCCCTTTCCCCTTTCTTTAGGTTTTCTATACATCATCGTCGCTGTAGACTACATCTCAAAATCGGTAGAGGCCATAGCTACAAGGATGAATGACAATAAAGTGGTGATAAAATTCATTCAAGAAAACATACTTTCTCGATTCGAAGTTCCTAAGGCTATAATAAGTGATAATGGTACTCATTTTTGCAATAGGCCTATGGAAAAGCTAATGCGAAAGTATGGAGTTGTCCATAAAGTTGGAGCAACTTACCACCCTCAATCGAATGGCCAAGCCGAGCTCGCCAATCGGGAAATCAAAAATATCTTGGAAAAGACAGTCAAATCTAATAGGAAAGACTGGTCTCTCAGATTGAATGATGCGCTCTGGGCATATAGAACTGCATACAAGAATCTCCTTGGGATGTCCCCATTTCGATTTGTATATGGCAAGCCTTGTCATCTTTCGGTTGAAATTGAACACAAAGCGTATTGGGATATCAAAAGGGTGAACTTTAACATAGAAAAAGCCGGTGAAACACGTAAACTTCAGTTGATCGAGTTGGAAGAAATACGCAACGATGCGTATGAAAGTGCTAAAATCTCCAAAGAACGAATGAAACGAGCTCACGACAGAATCATTCGACGGAAGGAATTTCATTCGGGACAAAAATTACTTCTCTACAACTCGAGGTTGCACTTGTTTCCCGGAAAATTTCGGTCACGATGGTCAGGTCCATTCATTGTGAAGGAAGTATTTCTCCATGGAGCTGTAGAACTACAAGATCAAAAAGGGGGAAACACATTCAAGGTCAACGGGCATCGTCTCAAGCTGTATCTGGAATCAGTCGTCAAAGAAGCCGACACAATATGGTTATCGGACCCCATTTATGGGGATTGACTGAAGCAGAAAGGAGAGGTCGTCGCACCCCCGACGTGTATGGGGTGAATGTTGTGTATAAAAGTCTTAGGATGTTAGGAGTTGTAAATATGTGTTATGATAGGAGAAGGAAATCCAATACCTATTTTGGGGGTGTTTCAGGTTTCGGTGAGCATTTCGTGAGTTTTGAGATTCAATTACACTGAAGGAATCATTGGAATGGAGAACGCAGCTAACAGTGTGAAAGATAGAACAGCAAAGGAAATTCTGGGAATTCAGTAGACCGGATCGGTCCGGTCCTAAATAAAAAGAGCCGATCCGGTTCAATCGGATCGATCCGGCCCTAAAACTGGATCGGTCCGGTAATCTGCAGTTCGCCCCTTCCTGAGGTTAACACCTCTTCAATCCAACCCACATTCATTCCCCCAATCCATTTCTCTTCCCAAAAATTTCGTCTATTCTATTTCCCCCCCATCCATTCCCCCCTTTTCTCTCATCCCAACTATAAATACCCACATCCCCCACCCTATTTTTCTTTAAACCTACATATCCTCTCTTCTCTCTCCATTTCTGCCTAAAACTTCCCTACCCATGGCTGCCCCCCAGAAATATAATTCCATCGAAGTTTTGCCCGATGGCAATGGCAAACATCGTTCACGCCGTGAAGCAAATTGGTGCCGTCATTTTTTCAGTCCGACGCAAAAAATCCACATTGAGCGTTAAGTACTTTAGGATCAGCTGCCTAATTCTGTCACAGGCATGTTCATGTCACGAGGATGGTGCAGATTTTTCAATGAGACATACGAGGCTGTTTGGGAGAATGAAGTGCGTCAATTTTATGGGACGCTCGTATGCACCGCTGACTTTGAATCTTAAGCCTTTGTAGACTCGACTCCGATACCATTCTCACTTGAACTTCTGGCCCAGAAACTCGAGTCTAAAGGTGTGGTCACTCCAGCCCAATTTGATTATCCTATTCCTGATCCTGTTCTCACCAAAGCTATTTGCATCTCTCAAATCGCGTCGGGTGTGGTTTGGAATACCGAGACCTTTCTCGTTGGTCGGTTACCCGACAAGGCACGCATCACTTTTCACATCGTTTGTGCCAACATTTTGCAAACCTCTAATGATTCAGTGATGCGCCCGCATCAAGCTACTATGATGTATCATCTGTTTGACCATGCAACTGTTATCAATTTGGCCCGCACGTTTTACAATGATATCATCTTTGCGACGTACGACAAAAAGGGTCGGGCCCCTCTTCCTTATGGCTTGATCATTGCCTCCTTTATTAAGGATGCTGGAATTGTTCCCCCGTAAGATTTTATCAACTTGCCCAAGCCATTAGGACAAGAATCCCGCACTCGAAGTGAAAATCAAATCCAGCTAATCCGTGCGAGGCGAGGAGGCGATTCGAGTGATGAGGAGACTGATGCGGAAGAGGACGTTGCTGATGAAGATGTTGAGATGGAAGAAGGTGAAGAGGAGGAATATGATGAAACCGCTGATCCGGATTATGTTCCGGTTGGTACGGGTTTGATTGAGCGCGTTCTTTCTCTTGAGACTCGTTTTGACGGGTTTATGACATCATACGAGAGGGACATGAGTTTTGTCCTGCGTACGCAGGCTGACCTGTACCGTCTCCAGTCAGGTCCCCTGGCCCCATTTCCTCCCTATTATTATAATCCATATGATCCTGCTGCTCCCGAAACTTCCCACCCCCACCTGCCCCTTAGGTTGCCCCGTTCCTCCTTTATCTTCTATTAATTATGTTTGTTATCTTTTGCTTCCACGGTTGTGTTGTAATATACAGTTTTAGTATGATATTTGCTTTTTTTATTTATCGCACTACTAATGTTGTCTTATTTATCTCTCTCGTTCATTTGATTGAGGACAATGCAAATCACTAAGTTAGGGGGGATGACAAGTGCGTATTCATAAAACTTCGCATATATATATATATATATAAATATTTTTCATCAAAATAAATAAAAATTAGAATTTAAATTTTTCAAAAAGATCACCTTTATTCTATTTAAAGTCTCAAATTGTTAACAATCAAAATGCACTAAGCCAAAATTGGCCGAAGATGGAAATTGAAAGAAAATTGACGACTTAACGAATAAGTGTGGAGATTAATCAAACTCGGTGAGATTTCGAGCCTTTCAATTTTTTATGAGTTTTTAAATCAATCCGAGTTTATGATTAACTCAAAGTTCTTTTCAGCGTTTTAATAAGTCGTTGATGATCTCAATCCTTTGTTTTGATCGGTTATGAGAAATGTGTGAAATGTTGTCTCGAAATTCGTGCTAAATATATCTCTAAACTTAATTAATCTCGAGATGCATATGGTAATGTGATTAGCAATTTGGACAATGAAGTAGGCCCTCTTTTGTTTAACCCAAAAATATTAGCCATAAAAAGTTGTGAAAAACAAAATTATCCCTTTGCAACCCAAGTTGAGCCTAATAAAATATTTTCCTTTTGTTTGATAACCCGAAAAACCCAAATAAGCCGGAATTGTGAAAATTGAGAAAATTCATCAAGTCCATATTGTGCAATAAAAAGGGGCAATAAAAAGTAAAAAAAATGACCAAATGCCCGAAAAAGCACTAATGGACATCATAAGGACATTTTCCAATTCTGAACATTCCGATCATTCTCATTTTTACCCTTTACACTTTTTTACCCAAAAAGTCCTAACCGAGTCCGAATGGCATAATTAATTACTACATGGAGAGCTAAGACATGAAAAGATAATAAAAGAGATTAAAATGGTGTGATTAAGAGATGATGTTTCCCATTTCCTAATAACTGTATTCCTATGATGAGATATTTTCACCATATATTTCCTTCTTTTCAATTTTGTATGCACGGATTTGTATCCATTATATTTACTCTTTATCTCATGCATACCGAGAGAAAATAACCACAATCCGAGTGATTCGTTTGTGAGTGCATCCGTAAGAATTGGAATCAAAATGAATTTTCAGAAAGTAACGTAATGCTCAATCGGTGGAAATTTGAGCTTTAATTTCTGGCTTTGCACACACACACTATGGTTTGAGACATTTGAATATGAATTTATGGTGGTTATTTTTCGAAAAGTTTAAATTGTACAATTTTTAAGTTTTTTGATATTTATTTTGAGTCAATAAAGAATTTTGTGGGTATATTCACTGCAAACCCTCACGAGACAAAACTCGTCCTACTAGGGTAACCTAGGGGTTTAAAGGCTTATTACATATGCTCATTGCAATCGCATGCCTGCGAAAGTGTAATTTTAAAGGAATTCTCAAAAATAGAACTTTGGGTAGCATCATTCACATTGCCCGGGATGTGCAAAGTCCTAAGTTAGGGGGATTTGACCAAGCATAAATTCTTCTGAATTTATCCCCTTAAGTGAGTGATTTTGATATCTCGAATAAGGTAATTGAATCATTTTTATTCCATATCATTGCCAGTGACTGTTTCTAACAATTTCCCCGAGTTTCGTGTATTTCTGATGTATTTCACAGGAATTTAGTGCAAGAAAAGAGAGAAAGAAACCGGAAGAAAGGAAAAGAACAAAGGAAGAAAAGTCAAAGGGCAAAAGCGTAAATTTATACCCAGAGTTCAGATTCGATGCCTAAAGGGAAGTTGAAGATCTTGATTTCACAAGAGCATCGGAAGAAACGACACTCAAATCGGAGCTCGAAATCAAAAGTTATGGCCAGTCAAAGATGAAAGGAAAAAGTCAACATGGAAGAAAACCGGACCGATCCGGTAGATTTCAGACCGATTCGAAATGACACAAATCCAGTAGACCCGGGATGGATGCCAAACCGATGATAGCAGAACCGATCCGGTGGTATCCATATCGATCCGGTAGAATAAAAAAACCCGATCCGATGGCTGAGAAACGGATCGATCTGAGGGATATCCGGACCGGTCCGATCGTGGGAAATCCTGGCATTAATTATGATGATTATGAGGTACATAGCTGGTAAAACCTTGCGCAACAAGCGATTCTAGCTGTCAAATTCGTGCTACTTGGTGCTATAAAAGACCAAGCCCTACCTCTTTCCAAGGGAGTCGAATTAGAGAGAGAAATTCAGAATTTAGGAAATCTTTAGTTTCTTTGGTAGAAGTTTTCATAAACCCTAGTTTGTAAGGTTGAGAAAGAAGAATTTTTCTGGATTCAAAGTCATTTGCTTTTCCTGTTGCTGAATACAAGTATAAAATTTCCATTCTCTTATTTATTCCCTACTTTATTTACAATTCTAATCTCAATTGTTTTGCAAATTATTCCCAATGTTTGTTAGATCCATAATTCCATGTATGAATTTGTTTTCTAGAAACATCATGTCCAGTTAAATTTTCAAGGGCTGGGGTACATGAATTCATTCCGGGGTGAATTATCCATGTAGAAAATAGAGGGTAAATTAAATATTGATCAAATCGTGTATGGAAATTATGCCGATCTTTTAATCTCTTTTGCCATAGGTACTTGGGATGTTTAAGAAGACTATGCAAGCACAATTGTCTATTCACCGATTTGTATTTACCTTTGATTACAAATGATGCGGGCTAGTTTCCTCATATATGTAATACTTAGGATCTATAAAGATTGGATTTAGTCAAAATTTCAATTTGCAATTCTAGTATTCTATACGGTAATTCGTTAAGGTTTGAGGGATTGTACCCCACCCTACTTTCTCTCATTTTCAAATCTAATTTCTTTACAAATCCTATTATTTTTTTTGCACACTTTATTTTATCACAATTGGAAATCACCATTCATCTTTTTATTTCTTTAGAGGAATCATTTTAAGGTTAAATAACTACTCCTATAAACATGTCAATTTTTATTCCCTGTGGATACGATCCCGACTTGTTGGATTATTACTAACGCGACAGGCTTACACTTGAGCCTAGATAAAATGCATTTTTTGAGACAAATTCTAAGTCGCGTCAGTAAATGGTAGGGACGAACCTCATTCTCTCTCAAGAATGACGAGGGTGGACTTATGTTTAAAAACATCATTAGTTTGGTGGAAACTACCCTCAGCTAAGATGAGGGTAAATAGTGGGGACGACCCCCCATTCACTCTCAGGAGAGTCGAGGGTGGACTTATATTTAAAAACATCATTAGTTTGGTGGATAACCACCCTCGGCTAAGATGAGGGTAAATGGTAGGGACGACCCTCATTCTCTCTCTAGAAAGACGAGGGTGGACTTATGTTTAAAAATATCATTAGTTTGGTGGAAACTACCCTCGGCTAAGATGAGGGTTAATGGTGGGGACGACTCCCCATTCACTCTCAAGAAAGACGAGGGTGGACTTATGTTTAAAAACATCATTAGTTTGGTGGAAACTACACTCGGCTAAGATGAGGGTGAGTGGTGGGGATAACCCCCCATTCACTCTCAAGAAAGATGAGGGTGGACTTATATTTTAAAACATCATTAGTTTGGTGGATAACCACCCTCGACTAAGATGAGGTTAAATGGTAGGCACGACTTTCCATTCTCTCTCAAGAAAGACGAGAGTGGACTTATGTTTAAAAACATCATTAGTTTGGTGGAAACTACCCTCGGCTAGGATGAGGGTGAATGGTGGGGACGAACCCCCATTCACTCTCAAGAAAGACGAGGGTGGACTTATATTTAAAAACATCATTAGTTTGGTGGATAACCACTCTCAACTAAGATGAGGGTAAATGGTAGGGACGACCCTCTATTATCTCTCAAGAAAGATGAGGGTGGACTTATGTTTAAAAACATCATTAGTTTAGTGAAAACTACCCTCGGTTAAGATGTGGGTGAATGGTAGGGACGACCCCCCCCATTCACTCTCAAGAAAGACGAGGGTGGACTTATATTTAAAAACATCAATAGTTTGGCGGATAACCACCCTCGCCTAAGATGAGGGTGAATGGTAGGTAACACCCTCCATTCACTCTCAAGAAAGACGAGGGTGGACTTATATTTAAAAACACCATTAGATTGGTAGATAACTACCCTCGGCTAAGATGAGGGTGAAGGGTAGGGATGACCCTCCATTTACTCTCAAGAAAGATGAGTGAAGGCTTTTTGTTTAAAAAAGACCATTAGTTTGGTGGGTAACTACACTCGGATAAGATGAGGGTGAATGGTAGGGATGACCCTCCATTTACTCTCACCCTAGCCGAGTCGCATCAGCACAAATCATAAAAATGGCACCATAGTGGACTAAAGTAAAAGGACGGAACTTGCATTACAAAAATAAAGAGTTACAATACATGTACAAAACAAAGAAATACAAGATTTACAAGTAGAAGGTATAGGCCACAGATGGCCACCCAAAGGAGAAACATTGGAAAGTAGAGCCCTAGTATCGTCGGGCAGAGTCCCCACAACAACCACAGCAGATGGCTGATCCTCAGATGTACCGGTGCCTTAAAAATTTATATGAGATTCCACGTGAGCTAGAGCCTCAGAGATCAGGGGGTCATCTAGCTCCACTGCCTTTAAAGAAGGACGAATAGACGATACTGCGTTAGTAAATTTTAAGACGACCCACCGACAGGCCGTCTTTATTCCCCTCTCCAAGTATTCAAGACCGAAGCCTTGGAATTATTTGGAGAGTTTATAGGCCTCCACAACATCGGCCTCGACCCATTGGACAGCTACAACAAGATCATTTTTGAATTGGATGCCCTGGTTGGTCAAAGCCTCATCCTTGGCTAGTATGAGGTCGTCCTTCAGTCTTCAAGTCGGCCTCATGTTGAATAGCTCTCTCGGCCTCATGAAACTTCCGTTGGTTCTCAGCCATCCACTTAGTGGCATAGGTGAAGGCGCAGACAGACTGTAAATGACGAGAGAAAAATCATATTGAATGGCCGATGGAGCAGTTTGTAAAATATTGGTGAATCAAAATTGAAGAGATGAATGAAATACCTAAGACAAAGTATGAAGCCCAAAGTCATAAACCTTGGTCGGGGGCATCTTGGCCAAAAAATCATAATCTGCAGCCGATGGTGCTGAGAACATGGAGGCCTTCGCAGCTCTCATATTGGCAATTAAAGAGGAAGGGTCGGCCTTGAGGAAGGTCAGATTAGACGGCCAGTAGGATCCCATGCACGAAGAAGAACTAGTTCCCTCGATGTTTGTCTGTGGGACCTCCTCCCTGGACCTTGCACGTGAATCTGGCTGAGTGCCAATAGGGGTTTCTTTCTCCTTCCACTTGCGAGCCTTAATGGTCGGCTCAACTGGGTCGGCCCCACTGCCTTTGTCTTCTTGTGGGTCAGCTGAGGTTCCTTACCCTTCTTTTTACTCAGTCCATACATTAAGCTAGGGGCAGTCATTTCCTAAAGTTGATCAGATATATTTGGAGGACGACCTGAAAAAATGAAACGATACATCAAAAACAAGCAACAATAATAAGGAAACACTTGGAAAGAAATTAAACAAAAGAAACTCACATAATTCTGTCAATGGGCGACCCTCAGACTAGCTTCTTTGAGGAAACAAGGGGTCATTAAATCTTCAAACTTAGGAATCTCACCCTTTTTCCCTTGTTACCTTAGGTAGTCGAATATTTCCCTTTCATCCAAGATAAGTCCAAGGTCTAACCTTTCTTTTATGGAGGGGTTAGACCATTCCCTTGGGACCCTCGGACTGTCTTCAAGAGGCTCAACCCCGATGGGGAGTTCTCAGTCCCCAAAAATGAAGAAGACCATCTTCTTCAAATCAAGGTTGAAAGTTTGTGCTATGTGGAGAAGTTTTTTGTCTGACCTCCTATCCCCTAGATGGAAATATCTAGGTTTCTTGGACGAGGACGTTATGTTGTAGCAGGCCAAGAACAAATCTTTCGAGGGCTCATCAGTAAATATGTTCTTCCAGAGGGAGATGTAGCCAAGGATGGTCCTCAAGAAGTTAGGAGAAAGTTGGGAAGGAGCAACCCCGAGGGCAGAAAGTATGTCAATATCACAGAATGAAGAGCTAACCTAACACCGACCCTAAGCATTTTCTCATAAATAATAACTTCTCCTTCTTCCCCTGGAAGACCCTCTCATCTTTATTCGGGACCCTCATATTTACGTTGGGCTTTATACTAAAGAGTTTCCTCCATAGTAAGGGGTCTCGATCCCTAACAGACGAGACAAAATTCGAGGCCCCTGAGGTATCAACCTGATCTCTATTGGAATCCTCAATATCATCCTCAACACCATTTCCCTTGTCCTCAGCTCTTTCATCCCCAGTCCTCTTAGCCTCGTCATTTATTGGAGGGCTATTTGGAAAAGAAGCTTGGAAGGCAAGGTTGGACATGGCTGTCATAGGGACAGCCTCAGAATGAACCGTTCCCTCGACCTGTTGGTTTGGGCTAAGTGTTGATGAGTCTCTTCTCCCAGAAATATCAGCACCCATTGGAGACGATGATCTTTCGTCCATTTCTCCCTCTTGCGTCTGACACTCGACTGGACGATAGGAAGTCCCAAAGGGATCAGAGGGTAAAATTATATCTAATGGAATTGGGAAAATTAGTTGTACCCAAACAGGGTAGGCCCCACGTCTATGCTCGTTCTTTTTGTCTATTCGCCTAATCTCTGTAAATCACCTCTCTCTCAAAGTCAAAAACTCCTCGGCTAAATCATAAAGCCTTCGTAACATTAAGAAGGAGACCCTACACTTATGGAATTTTCTCAAACAACCTACAAACAAGTTAAACAGTTTGACCCAATTGACTTTTGGATTGAACCTAAAGAAATAGAGCATTTTTGGGGATGAGCACGTAAGAACAGAGCTAGTAAAGTTTACCGAAGAAGAACACCGGAGAGTTGCTGGGAAACCTAAGAAGTGTTACAAATTGGCACTAAACCACCACGAAAAGGTGGGGGAGGAACCCAGGGAGGCTTATCGCTCGGGTTCTAGCCCTAGAAACACAGGAGAAGGGTGGAAACATGTTCGGAAAAAAGGCGAACCGGCTAGAGGGAATTTTGCAGAAAGTATTTAAGACAAACCAAAAGAAAACTTCAAGAAAGATAAAGAAAATGAAGAGATTGATGAGGGAGTTACCTAGAAGAGAAGAGTGGAACTGGAAGCTTTCACGAAAACGCAGAAATAGAGGTTTAATTGCCAAGGCTAGAGAGATCGTAAGCGCAAAGAAGAAAGACGAAGAAAGAGAATTATTTGAAAAGGGGTTTAAATACTTTGTCATTAGTGGGCCCACTAACCAAAGCAATGAATAGCCCACGAGGAGAATCATCACTAGGGCATAAAGTCCCAAGTATAGTGTGCAACCGTCATTTTTGGGGAACACAAATGATGATTGACATCTGGTAAGACGTTAATCAACTTGACAAATGTCACTCATCAAACTGACCGCTCATTTGACATCTAAAGACAACATTACCCCTCAGCCACCTTAACATTATCAATGACTAAAGGCTAGGGGTGATTGATATACCAAAATATACCCTCGGCCAGGCCGAGGGTAAACCCGTCCTGGACGAGGGCTCAACGCCACTACGCCACAGGGGGTCATACTGAAGATAGGGGGTCAGACAGGTCAGGCCCATTATTAGTAGGGCAGTTAGGATGACGGTACGACCTCGGGAGGCCGACCCCGCTAGTAATTCTGATGGTCCGAATCAGTCCAATCTCATGGAGACAGAAGCCCCATCTTGGGGCAGTCCAAGTGACTGGACAACCCTGTGAGGGTAGCCTCGTCCAGGATGAGGACCCAACTCTACTACCCCGGGGGCCTTACTGTAGAAGGGGGGTCAAACAAGCTGACCGAATCATTTAAGGCCCACTTCGGATGATAGTATGACCGAACGACCATGCACGGTCGACCTAACTTTTTACGTTGACCTTAGCCCAAACTCATGGAGATAGAAGCCTCGTCTTTTAGGGTGACAAAATGACTAGCCAACCCTGGGAGGGGACGACAGTACAAAGACTACATCCAACAGTCAAGACCCAGTATGCCGGCATCAACCTTAGCCTCGACCTGTCATCATAAGCCAAGGGTGACATCATCATGGCGCGTGATTTGGGAGACACATGGGACAGTGCGCATAGGACACATATAGCATGTGGACCAGATTGTTATAACAATATCATCCCTTCACGTGAGGGAATATTATGTCATCATTGACCACATGTGGCACAACCAGGTGTCAGTAGAGAATTGGCTATATCATCATTCACATGCTCAATGCATGCTTGGGGGGTACACTACTCCCCCCAAGTCCTATATATACTTGTCATCTTCAACCTTGTAAGGGGATCGATCATAAAAACCCTAGTAAAAACTCTGCTTGTACACAGTAGAGAGAGAGTTAGCTTATTAGCAATGTATCCAAGGCCATTAGTGCCCATATTTAGTGGATCACACACTAACAGTGGATGTAGGCCTGATTGGCTAAACCACTATACATCATTGTCTTCATTCCTCTTATCATCATTCCCTTCTATATACTTATACACATACATAACTCTATTGCAGCCATTATTATTACTGTTTGAGCTCATCATCTCTTATCTGGTGGAACTAAATCTTAGCATCATTAGTTTATATTAAAGAGAAATGAATATGAATAATTATATTATGTATGGTATGGGACATACGGGTTTATGATATGGGTTAGAATTATGTTGGGGAAACTAGTTAGGAGGGAAACTTAACTAGGAAGATAATAAGATACGATAGGTGTGCACTCTAGATGAGAGGTGAGAATTCTCAAGAGAGAGCCCGAGAAACTAAAATGTACATAATAAATGGTTATTTCTAATTGTTATTTTTAAAATCTTTTACAATCGAGCTCTGACCCGTTTCCTTGCATATTCTCTTCTCTACTGTATGTTGTACATCAGGTATCCAGTAGCAGGGATGTCTAACATAGATTATGGATGTTCTGATGGATTATAGCTTCTAGTAGAGATGCGGATTTAGTTTACACGCTTCCTTTCTGTTGATTCACTCATCTGTAGCATTTACTTCATTTAGCGCATGTCGCCCAGGATTCTAGAGGTTGTAATTATTTATGTAATAATTGTGGTTATTAGTTTTATTTAGTGTAAAAGTTATAATTTAATACGTGAATTATTCCAGTCACATTTATTCTTGTTATAGTTAATTCGGTTATAATGTGTTGTTGCATATTATTATTCCGTGTCGTGGAATGGTTTTAATTAAATTAAAAATTGAAAAAAATTTTGACACTTAGCTTAATTAACTATTAGGTGATTAATAAAAAAAAAAATTTGACAGTGATGCTGGGAATGAACCAACTGGATATTTTGATTTGATTAAATAACGGACTGATCACCCGATATTTAATTAGGCGGGTTGTTACAGGTGGTATCAGAGCATCAGGTTCTAGTGTCTTTAGGATCTGTGCGGCTTACTACATTTCAGCGTAGCGTTCATTGATGTAGAGCCCTATTATTAGGATGTTGAATTCTTCTGCATATTTCGACTTACGTTCTCCTGCCATGAAGTATGTGAGATGTAATGCTTATATGCGTTCGGTCGAGCATCGTGCACCAAACACATTGGGACGACTAGTAAGATCCGTTAGAAGGTCAAGAGGAGGAGGACTCAACCAAAGATATAGAGTATTTTGGAAAATGGTGTTGGAGATAGAAACCATCATAATTGTTGTTTGGGCTGAGAATATTAAGGAAGTTGCTTGGGAGATGTAATTTCCCAAGCACCATCATAGTTGATGGTTGTTCCGTTCTTAACTCACTCAGCACTGTATATGAAAGGTGAGGGAGTCGGAAGGACTCTTGTGAAGGAAGAAATTCAAAGATAATTGTGAAGGGTGAAGTGTAGTAACACCCAGGATTTAAAAATTTCTAGTAAAATTTTTCTAGGAAGAACAAACTTAAGTGATGAGAG
This sequence comes from Sambucus nigra, assembly GCA_949130495.1. Lineage (NCBI taxonomy): Eukaryota > Viridiplantae > Streptophyta > Magnoliopsida > Dipsacales > Adoxaceae > Sambucus > Sambucus nigra. Next base: position 53,940,568 of record OX422223.1, read on the forward strand.
TTAGACATCACATATAAAGAACATGTGTGAAGCTGGAATAAGAATTTTAGGAATGGTTCGATAGTGAAATCGTTCATTTGATTTTTTAATCAAGATATGAATAGAATGTCGAAACTTATCTCTTATGGGCAAGAAAGAGAGAAGTAAATTGTTTAACGAACTCCTTACCCTAGGAAGAATGGGGTACATAGAAGATAAATAGAGTTCATTATATGAAAGGACTCGTGAGTGAAATACTCTAGTGTGAGTGGAAATCTAATGAAGACGACTTGGATTAACGTTGTAGGAGGGTGCTTTAGATAAGATGGAGGCGTAACCCCTTTGAAGTATAGTAATGATAAGTTAATTAGCTGAAACCTCAGATTAGTGACAGAGCATGCAAACAAAAACTCAATGAAGATGAAGCTTAGTTTAAACTCACAAATCTCTCGTGTATAACTCAGGAAAATAGTAATAAACTCAGAAGTAACTTAGCTAGAGGGAGAGAGAAGTAAGCACATAGATACACCTTGGCAGGCATCCAAAACACACCAACTACCCTCAATAATCTCTGTCAAATATTAAAAGCTTCGTAATAAATGATAATGGTGGATGAATACAGACTTTGGTTTTTAATAACTCTCTCTAATGTGTATTCTCTCTAGCAACAACTTCTTTAAACTCTCAAAAGGATCATCCTCTCTTCAAAAGGTGGTTGGGGTACTTAAATACCCCCCCACACCACCTCCGAGGCAACTCAGTCATTAAAGACTATGAAAGACATCCCTCATACTTTATGTCACAACATTAAATGACCGATGCACTAGTTGTCTCCACGTCATAAACATTAAATGCCAAGACATGCCTTTTTGCCGAACCACTGTGTGTCAGGGGCTATTGTCGCAGAGGTGGCTCACCAACGGCCTGATAGCCCCAAATACCACGGTGGTTTACTCGAGTGTTAGTCTGACATTGTTTAGCTGGCTAGTGACATCACCTACAGGAGATGTGACATTAAGTAGAGGATTGTTTGGTTCACAACTCAACGCCCGATGGAACTCCGAGTTACTCCGCTCGAGATTCCACGGTCAGGATCCTTCGGTGTTTTACCAGGTGTGTCTAAGATGGTCAGGACAAGCCCCAATGGTGCCTCACTTCTCAATCCTCTAAACTAACTCCCTCTAAAGTTCCCCCGGCGAGGTAATTCGATAGAGCATGAAAGCTCTCCCAGGCCCTGCCAAGCCTGGTCTCTTGTGAGTACCGTTTAACCTCCCACTAAAACACATTATTATTCTCGTTACAACATTACAACCGTTATAGCTTACAGTTAATATAAACAAAGATACAATATGACTAACACAACAAGCTAAAGTATGAGTTGCCATGCTAAGCTGCCTCGCTGAATTACCACGCAGAGTTGCCACGCTTGAGCTGCCTCGGTTGCTTAATCTCAAACACTATTGCTAATTAGAAAATTATCCCTAATCTCAGAATTACCTTCTAGCCCCCTCTACATTTTCCCCTTCGTGGAGATATTTTTTGGAACAAGAAATGTCTGCACGAAACTTCTCAATCCGATGAACCTTCTCTGCGTGAAAAAATTCTGGCCTTCTTTCCTTCGTTAGAACCACAACGTTATAATGTCCAAAAAAAGTAAAATTCTCCCCGATGTACCTAAGTCAAAGCGCTACGACTTATTTAGGCTTTGACGAAGGGACATCGCCACTTTTTCCTCATACTGAGCCTCAACTGTTCAAGCTTTATTATTTGAAATTCTTCTGAAAGTCCTGCTAACCTTCTCAAATACTCGTTTGGACTCTTGGTAAGTGAAATTATCCCTTGTAATGCTTCACTATGTTCGAAAAAGCAAAAATTCTCCCCGATGCAGTCGAGTCACCATCTAAACAACGTTTGGACTTGTGGCAAGGGGACATCGTAGCTTTTTTGAACCGTTGGGACATCTTTTCTGTTGGGAGTTATAGGATATGTCTGTCAAAAATTCTGGCGCCAAAACTCAAACTTACTGAAAAAGGCAACCCTTTCTATTCCCCATGTGTTACTTCGTAAATGACGTGGCGCTGTCTTTTTTAGTTGTCAAAACACTTCGTAACAATAAAAACACTTGTTAAGGTTTTTCATAAACTCCACCTATATCGGTGACTTAACAAAGAAAACACTTGTTAAGATTTTTTTTCATAAACTCCACCTATATCGGTGACTTAACAATGAAAACACTTGTTACGATTTTCATAAACTCCACCTATATCGGTGACTTAACAGCGAAAACACTTGTTAAGATTTTTTTCATAAACTCCACCTATATCGATGACTTAACAACGAAAACAATTGTTAAGATTTTCGTAAACTCCACCAATATTGGTGACTTAACAACGAAAACACTTGTTAATGTTTTCATAAACTCCACCTATTTCGGTGACTTAACAACGAAAACACTTGTTAAGATTTTTCATAAACTCCACCTATATCGGTGACTTAACAACGAAAACACTTGTTAAGATTTTCATAAACTCCACCTATATCGGTGACTTAACAACGAAAATACTTATTAAGATTTTTTTCATAAACTCCACGTATATCGGTGACTTAACAACGAAAACGCTTGTTAAGATTTTCATAAACTCCACCTATATCGGTGACTTAACAACGAAAACACTTGTTAAGATTTTTCATAAACTCCACCTATATCGGTGACTTAACAACGAAAACACTTGTTAAGATTTTTCATAAAATCCACCTATATCGGTGACTTAACAAACCCATATCGATAACTTAACAACGAAAACACTTGTTAAGATTTTTTTCATAAACTCCACCTATATCGGTGACTTAACAACGAAAACAATTGTTAAGATTTTCATAAACTCCACCTATATCGGTGACTTAACAACGAAAACACTTGTTAAGATTTTCATAAACTCCACCTATATCGGTGACTTAACAACGAAAACACTTATTAAGATTTTTCATAAACTCCACCTATATCGGTGACTTAAGAATGAAAATAATTGTTAAGATTTTCATAAACTTCACCTATATCGGTGACTTAACAACAAAAACACTTGTTAAGATTTTCATAAACTCCACCTATATCGGTGACTTAATATTGAAAAAACTTATTAAGATTTTTCATAAACTCCACCTATATCGGTGACTTAACAACGAAAACACTTGTTAAGATTTTTATAAACTCCACATATATCGGTGACTTAACAACGAAAACACTTGTTAAGATTTTCATAAACTCCACCTATATTGGTGACTTAACAACGAAAACACTTGTTAAGATTTTTCATAAACTCCACCTATATCGGTGACTTAACAACGAAAACACTTGTTAAGATTTTTCATAAACTCCACCTATATCAGTGACTTAACAAACCTATATCGGTGACTTAACAATGAAAACACTTGTTAAGATTTTTTTCATAAACTCCACCTATATCGGTGACTTAACAATGAAAACACTTGTTAAGATTTTTCATAAACTCACCTATATCGGCGACTTAACAATGAAAAAACTTGTTAAGATTTTTCATAAACTCATTATTTCCTCTAACTATCCTTCTTCGGCGCCTTGGCCCCATCTTCTCCCTCAGTGTACCCTACCTGTGGGGGTTGATACCTTCATCCCACAGGTTGTATCAACTGCCTAAACATCATGGGCACCACCACCGGATTTGGTCGCACCACCAAGGAGATATTTCTTGTTGCTTTTAAGAACGCCGAAAAAGTCCCATCGCGTGTTTCATTAATGAGATGACAGATGTACTCAGGAAGTAGCCCCTCCGTACATATCTACAATAACTTGGGTTCTTTGGCCTCCTCCCTCACATCGAGGGATCTTTCCCTGAACCTTCGAACGTACGCCACCACTTCTTCCCCGGGTCGTTGCTTCTCCCTCCCAGTTAGGTAAAAGTAAACTCATCTTCCTCCAGAAAGAACTTTTGGATGAACAAAACATGCATCTCCTCCCATGTAGAAACGCTCTTGGGAGCCAAATGGGAATAACAAGTATATGCTTTATCGGTTAAGGATTTAGAAAACTCCCTCAACCTGAGATTTTTATTATTACAATGCGCCCCCAAATGTTCAACAAAGCGCTTAATGTGCTCCTTTGGGTTCCCTCATTTCCCTGTGTATTTTTTAAAAATAGGAAGAATATAGTCCTTTGGATATGGCTCATCGTTGTATTCCTGGGGATTAGGTGTTCGAAAGTCATCATAAATCGAAGCTACCTCGCCAACAGATTGCGAGGAGGCCTTCATGAACTTCAATATCTCTTTCTGCATCTCCTTTCTCATTTCCTCCATGGGTGATGCTACCGGGGTAACAATCAACGGGACCATAGGCAGAATGTTCGTTGCAGCTGGAATAATCGTCACAGCTGGTGCCGTTGATACTCCTGAGGTTTCGACTGCTGGATTCACAACAGAGGGTATGCTTGCTGGGACCTTTCCTGCTACCTGCACCTGGTGGGGCCGTTGGGGCTGCCTCTGGTGTTACGAAGGCATTGGCTTCCAATCCTCCCAGCATCTTTGAAGCTACCAGAGTTTGCAAAAACTCATAAAACTTACTCATGAGGAGCGCCACCTGAGTGGGTCCCAACCTCGCACTCGTGGATGCTTGTGTCACCCCTGGAATGCCTGTCGTCGCCTGAATCAGAGGTACCTCTACTCGAGGAGCTCTATCCCTTAGAGCCTCTAGTTCTCTCGTAACTTATTCTTCGTTATGTTGGATATCATCAAAGTTGAGCCTTTGATTAACGTTATCATGCGCCATACTCCTTACTTAGAAGAATGCCTCCCCAACAGAGTTGCCAAATGTAGGAGGGTACTTTAGATAAGATGGAGGCGTAACCCCTTTGAAGTATAGTAATGATAAGTTAATTAGCTGAAACCTCGGATTAGTGACAGAACATGCAAACACAAACTCAATGAAGGTAAAGCTTAGTTTAACCTTACAAATCTCTCGTGTATAACTCAGGAAAATAGTAATAAACTCAGAAGTAACTTAGCTAGAGGGAGAGAGAAATAAGCTCCCTCGATACACATTGGCAGGAAGCCAAAACACACCAACCACCCTCAAGAATCTCTGTCAAGTATTAAAAGCTTCGTAATAAATGACAATGGTGGATGAATACATACTTTTGTTTCTAATAACTCTCTCTAATGTGTATTCTCTCTAGCAATAACTTCTTTAAACTCTCAAAAGGATCAGCCTCTCCTCAAAGGTGATTGGGGTCCTTAAATAGCCCCCCACACCACCCCCGAGGCAACTCAGTCATTAAAGACTATGAAAGACATCCCTCATAATTTATGTCAATACATTAAATGCTTGATGCACTAGTTGTCTCCACGTCATAAACATTATTTGCTAAGACATGCCTTTTGCCTAGCCACTGTGTGTCAGGGGGCTATGATCGCAGAGGTGGATCACCAACTACCTGATAGCCCAAAATACCACAGTGTTTTACTTGAGTGTAAGTCTGACATTATTTAGCTGGCTAGTCACATCACCTACAGGAGATGTGACATTAAGTAGAGGGTTGGTTGGTTCACAACTCAACGCCCGATGGACCTCCGAGCTGCTCCGCTTGAGGTTCCACGGTTAGGGTCCTTCGGTGTTTTACCAGGTGTATCTAAGATGGTCAGGAAAAGCCCCAACGGTGCCTCACTTATCAATCCTCCAAACCAACTCCCTCTAAAGTTCCCCCGGCGAGGTCATTCGATAGAGCATGAAAGCTCTCCCAGGCCCTGCCAAGCCTGGTCTCTCGTGAGTACCATTTGACCTCCCACTAAAACTCATTATTATTCTCGTTACAACATTAAAACCATTATAGATTACAGTTAATATAAACAAATATACAATATGACTAACACAACAAGCTAAAGTATGATTTGCCACGCTAAGCTGCCTCGCTGAGTTGCCACGCTTGAGCTGCCTCAGTTGCTTAATCTCAAACACTATTGCTAATTAGGGAATTATCCCTAATCTCAGGATTACCTTCAAGCCCCCTCTACAAACGTCACTAAGAAATTTGATGATGCTTCCAAATGAATGGGAGCTATAAGGGGTAGGAAACCTAGCCGAAGGAACCCCTACTTAGTGGCGATGAAATCAGCCAAGACTAGTATAGTCAACAATGTGTCCCATAGGACCCGTAGAGCCAAAAGAATAATGAGAATAATAATTGGGAGTTAAGATTGATAGGTCCGAGAAAAGGATGTTCAAATGGTCAGTAACGAGGAAATAGTAAGGGAAATTACCCTATGTGTAGAGAGTGATACTCCTAAGTGTTAAATGTGTCCACATTGAGTAGTGAGACCGATAAATTTTAGGAATAGTAAACCATACCAATTAGGCATAATAACTGAAGGAGTGAGACTTCTAGGGGAGTAACTGTGTTAAGAGAATTAGGCCCAGGAAATTTATGACCCAAGAGTGGTAGGTTTAAATAGGACCAGTGGAGTCCTCGGTAATTGTAGCATACCATATTTTAAGGTCGACGGGGTCCAAGAAGAAAAAAGGGAGGTCGGTAAGACCATAATTGAGGCCTAGATATGCTGGGCCAACGATTCAATAATGGGTGTGTAAACCACATGAGTGAATAATTTGTCCACAACTGGTGGGTACAACTATAGAACGAAAACCTAGATGTATAATGGGTGCAAGTCATCGAGGGTTGTTTTGACCGTGAGAGATGCATGTAGGGACCCTACATGATCAGGAGAGACTGCTGATTCATCCTTGTGAATAAAGGATTAATTCTAGTGACATGGTGTGTCATAACAGACATATATAAATTGAAAACCCTAAATTCGCGTGCGAGTCTAGGTTAGTGGAAACGATAATTTTAAGAGTATGGTTACAAAAGTATTTCTCATTGATAGCGGGACTTTTTGGTGTCGCTCGTGAGTGAACCGAGTGGGTCCTAAGTGTATATTTTGTTATCATAATTTTCTATTGCTTTGAGTTAGCATAATAGAACTTATTATGGCAATGTGTAGTAATAAATTACCAAATGTTTAAACGATAGTAGATTGAGTGATAAGACTATCGTGTTGGATAATCCGGGGAGAGAAAAATTAAATTTTTGTGGCGCCAACTGAAATATGATTGGGCCTATATTTCATGATATCATAGAACTTAGTGAAAATGTTGTCTAGTTATATGTGTGAGTAGAAATTTATTTTACTGATGTGACTCAGGTTATATTATGTTTTTGTTGAACAACGAGAAATAGCTCATTACATATAGCGCCGAGAATTTGGGATAGTGAGAGAAACATGTTTTATGTTATTTTTAGGGATATATAAGCATGGACTAGTAGAATTTTATGTCAACATACAGAAATTATGGGAAGGTACAAATTATGGACTGAGGTCCATTACGGATCTCGACGACCGACTATGTTAAGTAGTAGTGTATTGTGGGGATCCTTGTTTGGATTTCGCTTTGCGAGACATCCCACGCATGAAACTAGCAAACGTCGGGAGTGGGAGAGAAGTTTGGTCGATAGTGCATAAGTTCGTACCTTCATCATTTTAAATATACAAACATAAATTTAGAGTTGATAATTCTATTATGACTTAAGAGTCACCTAGTCCTACTAACATTGTGGATAAAATAATGATACCACTGACAGAGTGATCAAGTTATGACTAGTGGGGTGATTGCGTGCACCCCTACCATATCAGTATGCCAAGTGAGCAAAAATTGATTTAAGAAGAGTATATGTTATTTGTGAAACAATGCGAGAAATATAGGGCGTAGGTAATTGAATCTGATATTGTTCCCCATTTGGGAGATATGGGATAAGGAAAATAAATGTAGAGGTTTAGATATCGGGACTTGAATTTCCGATCATTTATGACGATTAGAGATATTATCGGTAGAATAACAAATGTATCAGGCTATAAATGACTATGGTAATAGGATTTAAATGAAGAGATGTTTGGCTAGATTCCTCTTTTAGTGGGCCACCTGTCTGTTAGAATTAGGGAGGACCATTCGAAATCAACATAGGTTTCTCCAACTGTTACGGATTTCTTAGTAGTATTGAGAGAGTATTCGTAAGGATTTTATCGTGAAGATGGTTACGATCCTATATGGGTGATAGTGGATCAGTTGATCGAAGTAGATCACATTATGCCTGCTAGGGTTGATTATACTACGGGACAATATGCTTTGATCTTAATATAATCGAGATAGTGAGGTTACATAGGGTACCATTTAATATTGTGTCCAATTAGGACGAGATTTTATCTCTCGATTTTGGAAGAATTTTCACGAGGCATGGGTACCGAGTTGTGATTGAGTATGATCTATCATCCGCAGAATAATGGGCAGACTAAGCGGACAAATCTGATGTTGGAAGATAAATTATGTTTGTACCCTTGAATCTTAAGGGAGGACGAGCGACGTACGTTCCACTAATGAAGTTGGTGTACTATAACTCTTATAAGTTTACTGTTGGGCATGGTGCCAGTTGAAGTATGGTACGGTAAGTCTTATTGTTTCTCATACTTGTGGGATAAAGGTGAGGAACCAAGAACTATTGTGCATAGTAGAGATGATTTGAAACTTATAGTATATATTATGTGTAAAATATATACTGCACAATTAACCTACTTGTGTATGATGACCGCAAGACGAGATAGTATTTATCTAAAGAACGGTTAATCTATTTAAGTGCATATAGTAGAAGGTTAGATAGCGAATATCTAGAATAAAGTATAAGTAGTGAAACTTAAACTGTAAGGCTTGGACAAGGACCTGTGTGACAGGGTAACCTGGGGTTAAAATGATCATAAAAGAGGTGTTCATTATTGGGGGTATTCGATAGGGTACTGTATGGACGGTACAGAGTAGTCTAGTTAGGAGCACAAGTATGTGATGCGCAATACTTATCCAGAATTGTTCTTGCCTACTATACTTTTGTTTTTCAAATTTCGGGACGAAATTCCGTTGCAAGGAGGGAAGTATGTAATACCCCGTATTGTTAATGACTTATTAATCCGGATTTAAATATTACTCGAGAATAAATTAATATATATGACTTTACAATTGATTATGACTTTATAAAATTATCGCGAATTATGTGTACGACATTTATGGTAATTAAGCTAGGACGCACATTTGAGTTGTGTCGGGATTATAATTTAATGAAATAAAAGTGAATTATATTTATGTCATCCATAATGTCGTTTTGACTGCGTCAAAGGATCCAGAAGGGTTCAAATAGTCGAAAAAGTCTACTTGGGTGTTTGATTTGGGTCTCGGGGCACTTTGGAACCGAAAGGGCACCCCGGAGGGGTATTTCGATCATTTTACGAGGGAGGTGAATGTAACTATGAAAATCTGAGTTTATTTTATAAGTAAAGAGATTAGAGAGCTTAGCTTCATTCACCAAAGATAATAGGAAAAGGTTTAGGGGAGATCGAGAAACTTTCTATGGGAGAAGAAGAGACTTTTCTAGGAAACCAAAAGACAACCACCTTGCACCACCAAGAGCCACCACCACTGCCGAAAGTTGGCCAGAAAAAGAGAGCACCATGTAACACCCTTCCTAATTAAATATCGGGTGGCCAGTCTCATACCTAATTAAAACAGAATATACAGCTGGCTCATTCTTAGCATCACTGTCGAAAACATTTACAAATCACCTAATACCCAATTAAGCTGGTGTTAAAACTTTCCAAATTTTAATTTCAACAAAATCATTTTTAGTTTATGAATAACACTACACAAATTATTCTACAACACTAATAACCGAACAAATAACACAAAAGAATTTAAATGCAATTGGAATAAACATTTCCAAATAATTATCCAATACAGTAATCCCAACAATAATAAATGTATTAAAATGACATGAGTACACGACTATTTGACTCAGATAGAAAGGAGATAACTGAATTCCTTTGGGCGATATACCCTAAATAAAAGAACACTATGAATCAAATGAAGATAAGTGTCTAAGCAATACTCCATAGCTCCATAGCTCGTCATAATTCTCTAAAGTTGGCGTCTCTGCTGCTGGACACCTGATATATACGGTACAATAGAAAAGTGAATATGCAAGGAAACAGGTCAGAGCCCGATGTGAAAATAATTTTGAAAACAGAAAGTATTTAACAAGTGCAATAAAGCATTTATTATGTACATGTTAGTATCCAGACTCTCACTTGCTATTCTCACCTCTCATCTAGAGTGCACGCTTAATGTTTCCTATTAACCTCCTAGTTAATGGTTCCTCCTAACCAGTTTCCATAATATGATTCTTTCCTATATCATAACCCCATATGTCCCATACCATACGTAGTATAACCATCCATATACGTTTCCCATTAATATGAATTATGCTTTTCAAATATATAAGAATAAATATTCATTAACTTAATTCAATTATCTTTCTCTATTCACCGTCATCTATAATTATCACACAATAGATTGATCTAACCACTATATATACATTCATTTAATTCATTATATATGTACATATATAATACGGCACCCCGAGACACAGTCGCGGTGCATGCATTACTCTGTTATCATGTCCCAGTATCGTTGTTCGCCTAATAGGAGACTAAAGGTTCGGTAAGGATTCCTCGAACCACAAACAACAACACAAAAATTTGGAGGCGAACATAGTTCTCATACCCATGGGTCACGCACATACCTACGTTCCCATAGTCAGTGGACTTATTGATAAGCACCCAAAACTGTACAATTTATACCCCCAATAGATGTATTTTAGTTGCTAATTCTCGACAATATGGGTCTTATGTGCTTAAATGTTTATTTTGTAGGCTGAATGTACGTTGCGATGTTCAAAGGCGTATTTCAAGACAGTTGTGCATTTTATGGAGTTAAATACCTCTCCCGTACCTTAACCTAAGCCTAAACCGTCACCGAAGCCCCGTGTGTGTTGGTTTGATCCCTTTTTATTTTATTTTAATTTTTTTAGATTTTTATTTAGTGTCATTTTATTTTTTTAGATTTTATTTTAGAATTATTTAGAATTTGTGAGTTTTATTTTATTTTATTTAATCTTTATTTTCATTTTTATTAGTTTTTATTTTATTAGGATTAATTTTTTAGTTTATTAGATTTTATATTTTAGGACTTTTGTTTTCACATTTTATTAGATTTTTCATTTTTTTTTTATTTCTTTTGTTTTATTGTTTTAGTTTTTAGTAGCTTAGGATTTTATTTTTTTCTTGTTTTAATATTTTTATTTTTTATTTTTTTTTAGTTAGTTAGATTTTCTTTTATTATTTTTATTTTTAGGTAATTAGTGTTATTTTAGGGGTTCAAATTAAACACACGTACATAACCCCACCTACACACTATCCTTAGGAATGGCAACGGGTCGGTTCGGGGTCGGGTTTCCACTCCCCGTCCCCGTTAGAAAAACCATTCCTAACTATCCTATACCCTAATCCATCCTAGACCCTCACCCTCACCCTCACCCTAACATCCTAACCCCACCTACACACCATCCTACACCCTAATCCATCCTAGACCCTCACCCTCACCCTCACCCTAACATCCTAACCCCACCTACACACCATCCTACACCCTAATCCATCCTACACCCTCACCCTAACATCCTACACCCCACTCACACACAACCCTCACCCAACTCATCTTCTTCCCCCATCACCATCTACACTCTCTCTCCTCCATTACTAACCCACATCATCATCCATCACCAAAACACCCGCTTCTCTCCCTCACCACTCACCTTCAGCACCATCCCAAACCTACCCCAAACCCAAATCCCCCATCGCACCAACCCAGCAACTTGACTCCGGCAGCCCTCCATCTCCGGCGACAGGACCCCCAACCCCCTGCAAAACCCGCCTGACCGACCTCCTTACCCGGTCGCGACCCCCTCTTACCTCCGTGTCCAACCCAACCAGCCCCGTCTCTCGTACCACCTGCCACCTACCTCCGGCGCCGGGCCCAACTCCCGGCAACCTCCTAGGCCGATCTCACCCCTTACCCGCCGCTATACCCGGCCTCCCCGAAAACTCATAACCTGCAACCGTAGCCCCCTGCGCCTGACCCGATTTCGTCCGGCTAGAACTCCGGCGACAAACCGCCGGCTGCTACCTCTCTCTGTCCTCAATCGAAACCGCGCCGGCTACATCTCGGCCCAGCTACAAACCCCAAACCAAACCCATTTTCCTTTTTAATCCATCTTTTCCAAACCATTTATCCCACCCACGACTTTTCCACCTGCATAAAACATAAACCAAATGCCAACAAATTCCCCCATGTGCCACTTAAATCCCTTAAAACCAATTTACCTAAATACCCTTAAAAACTCCCAACTACTAATTCTAACCCAACATTCCAAAAATTACCCCTCTAACCTCACAACTAGGGGTGGGCACGGTCCGGTCCGGTCCGGGTTTTGCCTATTTTTTGGACCGGACCGAATATTCGGTCCTCAATTTTTTTGGACCGAGACCGGACCGATTAATTCGGTTAACCTACTAATTCGGTCCAGGCTTTTTTCGGTCCGGTCCGGGATAAAATTCGGTCCTTGACCCTATTTTATATATAAGTACATTTTATGAATTTTTTTATCTATTTTTCTCACAAATATATATACAAAAAAATAATACTCGAAACTCCAAGTGATATTTACATGAGTTTTTTTTACCCAAATAAAAAAATGTTTTGTACATATATAAAATGTTCCAAATTAAATTCATAAGTTATATACATTAATTCAAAAACTATACATAAGAAACACAATAACATTATTTTTATTATATATATATTGGAATCGGTCCGGTCCGGTCCAAATCGGTCTTTTAATATAGTGGACCGCGGACCGGACCGGTCTAATCGGTTTTTAGGTTTTGTGAACCGATTTTCGGACCGGTTTCAAAATAGCCTTAATTTTCGGTTCGGTCCGGTTCGGTCCAATCGGTCCATTCGGGTCGGTCTTTTTTTTGTCCACCCCTACTCACAACCCACATGCTCCCATGTGCACCCAAATGCACATTTAACCCAAATCAGATTTTTTTCCAAATATCCTCACACCTCACACCTCACACCTCCATGCACATGTGCTCTCACATTTCCCACATGTTCACCATAGCCAATTTTTATTTTTACCCTCATGCTCCATGCCTTGTATAAATTGAAGAGGAAGACCCATTTGCAAAGGATCTCAAATTAGTTTTAAGTCTGGTGTGATAAAATTCTCTCCCCCCCTCTATGTTGAGTATTTGCATTTTTAGCAAATACCTCAATATAGAGGTGTGTGTTGAAAATTATCTCTAGGATAAATTTCACCCCACCCATCTATTATGAATTTTTGCATTTTTAGCAATTATTCATAATAAATTGATGTAGTGAAATTTATCCCTTATGGGAGATAAATTTAACCCATTCATTTATGTTGAGATTTTACATTTTTAGCAATCATCTCAATATAAATTAATGATCTAGAATTTATTTCTTTGGGTGAATTCTAATGTACAATTTTATAATTTTAGGATTTGCATTTTTAGCAAATCTCTTTTATTATTTAATTGCCCATTATGAATTCATCCACTATCCTTTTTATTTTTATTTTGTAATTTTTAGTTTAGATCATCAAATAAAAAAGAGGTTGGAGATAGGAAATTGTAGAGAGAGAAAATACCATTTTAGTGTAGTTTTAGATTATAATTTTTATTTTATTATTTTTAGACAGCGAGGAGAAAATAAATTGTTGTGAGGATTAAATTGAGTGAGATTTTTGATGTAATTGTGTTTGAATCATTCAAATTAAGGCATGTGAATTTCAACTCAAGGAATAGAAGTTCAATTTCACTTCAAGAGATTGGGGTTTGATTGTTTTCTTCTCTTCTCATTTATTTTATGCCTTTGATTATCAATTTGTCATATTTCATATCATGTTAGGCTAAAATCCCTTTCAAGGTGTGGGGTAAAACCCTTATTGATGTTATTTTATTTTAATTAGTTTAATTACTTAAAAAATCCCTTTGAATGTTAATTTTGATCCCTCACCCTTAAATTTACGCCTCGAGAGAGGGTAAATGATTTTCGAGAGAAAATCGAAATTCTAGTTATAATACCCATTTTAGATTCGAACTAGAGATAGGGGTCTCTTAAGTGGGGTATTATAACTTGAATTTCAACTGTAAATTAAATTTCTAAGATTGACATAAATTTTAATTAATCGATCCTAGCGGGTGATTAATTAAAAGGAGTGTAGATTTATTTTTCTAGAGTAGTGAGGTTTTAAACTTAATATTCTAAAATGTTATTATTAAAATTACACTTGCAACGATAGTTGATTTGTAGTTTTGATATTAATTTGGGAGAATTCAAATAATTAACTTAATTAATTAGAATAACTAAAATTTGTGGTGTAATCACACTCCTTGATTGTTCTCACAATTATTTACCTCACTTATCTCTTATTTTTAGTTTAGACTTTAATTTTCATTTTAGTAAATTTCTAGTTAGTTATTTTCATCTCACACTTTAATTTAGTTTAGACCTCACCTCACCCTATTGTTTTAATATTGAAAAAGCTAAAAAAATTAGAAAAAGTAAAAAAGTACAAAAAGAAAATAAAAAGTGAATTACAATTGAATTTGTCTCTAGCTTACTCCCTAGAAAGTGGATTGATACCCTTACTTACCTCTACACTTTAGTTTATTATATTTTGTATGTATTTGAGGTTTTGATTAGAAAGACTTTTCAAGCAACGACAAAAGAACAAAAATACACCGAAAAGTTCTTTTTATCACTTATCAACTCCCCGATAAGTCTTTCATAGACCTATGTTCTTGAGCGACAAATCAAAAATCCCATGGATTCATCAGGATATGACTGCCCTCACGTGCAAACCTCACATCGATAGCAAGTAAGCTAGGTATGTCATACACATAAATTAACAATCAATCAAATAGGCATTATCATTTACCTATATAAATATAATATCAACAAGGTACTCATACTACCCTAAGATAGTTCCCATACGTAGCATTATATCTCTTTAAACCCTACGTATTAAAATATTATGACTTTACTTCATTAATTTAATTATTCCCGAGTCTCACTCATTACTCAAGGTTTAAATAGTTTTTTCCTCAATATATTTATTCAGTAAGAATTCACTAATATCCTACTGGTCCATGTCATCTTATCTCCCGAATTACTATGAATTAAACCCTCCTTTAATTAGGGTTATAACCGATCATTTCTAATCTCTTATAAACACATCTTCTATCACATAGGATTGAACCCACTTGTAAACCCAAGGCTGCCCATGTGATTTATTAAATTTCCCTTAATGGACCTATCCTTAATCCTCATGCATACAAATTAGAATCCAACACATGAATCTAGCAACCGAAATTTCTTTCAATTTAATTATCATAATTCTAATCCATTAAATCCCCATCACATTAATTCGATTCTTATCTAGGGGTTACTGATCTCCCCTAAGTCCCATTATATCTAATTAATAATCACCAAAGATTTACAAAAGGTTTGGGATAAGAACAAGCATTAAAAATAAACAACATCATGAATTCTGGGGAGGTCGATCGATCGAAGGTAGGGGGTCGATCGATCGATCGCCCAGATATCAGCCCAGTTTTCTGCATTTCTTTTACTACGGGTTTCATCACTTTTGATAATTCAAACCTTCATATTAACAACCCAAATTCCTTATAATCCTTAATACATGATATATAAACATATCTAAATGATCTCTAACGATCTAAACATCCTAGAATCATCAAGAGTTTGAATCAAAAGCATATATTTATCCTGTTTTTCTAGAAAATTTATCTACATGATATCTTCAAGAACAAACCAATGATTCTCAGAATTTCTTAAACAAAGTGATGATTATTTCGTGGATTACTATCTACCTACAACATGATTTTGATTCCTATATATTTCCATTTTCCAAAAACCAATCAATAACTCTATCTTTATCTTCCAAACATGTAAAATCTCATCTTTTCAATAACTATCCTAACATGGACAATATACTAACTAGATTGCAATTATCAAATACTTACCTCTAATGAAGATCTGATCCTTTGGAGTTGTATATCACAGGTGGTTCTCCCCTTCTTCGATCACTTCTGGTGGTGGTTGGTGGTGGTGACCTTTGGCCCTTGGTTCTACTCCTTTCCAAGCAAGCTTCTCTTCTCCCAAGCACCCTTTCACTCTCTCTCAAAAGGTGACCTCTTCATTTTGTGTAGAAAAGATGAATGAACCCACGTACAACTAATCTCCAAATATTTATAATAGGACAAAATCTGAAATCACTATTCATCCCCCCTGTAAAAATGACCAACATGCCCTTTTTGGGTATCTTTTCATTTTCAAATGACCCGAGACCCAAAATCAACATCCAAATAGACTTTTCTGACTATTTCAACCCTTCCGGATGCAACGACGCAGTTGAAATGACTATAAGGTTGATGTGAAAATAAGTTTCCTATTTAATCTCATAATTTGTCTCGACACGTCCCATACCGTGTCCGACTATTTATTCAAATTACTGAATTAATATCACACAACCGTATCAATAACATCACATTCATATATTACCTAAATATCTTTAAGTAATATACAAAATCATTCATTTTCATATCCATAATTCGGATAAAACCCAAATGAATTAATTTATAATAAAATCCAATTAATCCATTAATTTAAAATATAACACATATTAAAAGTCATTAAAATTACGGGGTATTACACACCAGTAGAGTATCACACCCAATGGATCATACCTACAATCTAAAGGCAAGTGATTAATTATTCCAAATCTTAGCTTATATATTGTCCATGTTAAAATAGTTAGGAAAATTTTGAAAAGTTGCTTGAACAAAGATAAATTTGTGATAATTTTAAATGGATCTTTGAAATGGATATTATGTAGGAGTGATCTCTTTTTATTATAGAATGTAAGGACACAAATTTTCAATTGAGTCCATGTATTGTGTTGGCTCAATTCCGGACAAAAACTTTTATTCATAGGATAGTATGTCATTGTAATACTCTCAAGCCTATGAAGTGTTTGTTGAAGACGTAGCGGCAAAGAATATAAAGCTTCATCAAATATGCCGGTTTGCGTGCCTCGTTTCTACGTCATCAACTATGGTTCCATGCTCCCAAGGTATGAATGCAATTATATTTATATAGGAGCTTAGAACAATGTTTATTGGGTGTTAGGTTTAATATAAACTGTGTTTTACTTTCAGAAAAATTTAATTAGAACTTTAACATAAAGTATATAAAGTTTCTGGGCCAAAAATTAAATTTAAAAAAAATTTCTGGAAGTCGTTCGAAGTCTCGTTCGAACGAGTTTTTTCGTTCGAACCAGGTTTCGTTCGAACGAGTTTGCCAACGAGTCTAAACTAGTCCGTCGTTCGAAATGTCGTTCGAACGAACTTGTTCGTTCTAACGAGATTTCCAACGAGATTCTAACGAAGTCCATACTGGTGTGTCGTTAGAAGTCTCGTTCGAATGAGAGTTCGTTCGAACAAAATGTCGTTCGAACGAACTGCCAGGCGGGAACAGTTTTTAGGCAGTTTTTGGCAGTTTTATCCCACTCTCCCACTTCTTTCTTAACTGATTTTTTTCAGACTTTATGGAGGACGGGAATCACATTTTCTAAACTAACATTTCCAAAATATTTCCATCTCTTAGAGAGTGTTTGAGAGCAAAAATGGTTTAGGAAATTGTTCATGTTTTGAGTGTTATTTTTTCAAAGAGAAAATCCTTCACACTCTAGTTTACACCCAATTGTGTTTATTCCAAGTTCACATATACATATTAAATTTCTTGGAGTTTGGCACCGGTTTATCTCTACCGAATTCAAGAAGAGAAGTTTTGGTTTGCTTCTACATCCATCAAAGAAGAAGTGTTTTCATGCGATTTTACCCACACGGAGAAAGGCTCCTTGCTCGGGTGACGGTGAAAATAGAAAGCCCCATCGGTGGATTCCGAGACCGCGGTGGAGTTCCGAGGTTGTTCGCTAGGAAGAGGTGTCTACAAGAAGAAGCGTCAAGGCTTGAGAGGGATCGAGTCAGTCGTTGTAAGTCTATCTGTCTTGTAATTGTAATTCCATATCTAGTGGACTTGTGGCTAGGGCCGTCCGAGGTTTTTTCCCGTCTTGGGTTTTTCCTCGTACATCGCGGCGTAGTGTGATATTGTTTATTTTATCTTGCATCATAATTTAGAACGCATGCTTAGGATAATTCAAGATAAAATTCGGTTTAATTATCACACTCTATTTAATTTGGTGCTATATTAATTATTGGGTTAATTTGGTTTATTCAAGTCTTGTACTAAAATTGGTTTCGCCTAACTTTGTTGAAATTGAAAATATGACTTAGGCAAATTCTAGGGCTTGGATTTAATTTAACTTGGTTTAAGTTTAACTTGTTTCTAAAGTACATTAAAACTTGTTGTTTTTAAAAAATTGGACCATCATTGTACGCTTCCGCATCTCGTGTTTGTTTTGACACGTAAAAAGGAAATTACTTCTTTCATAGAATAAACTCCATGAATTTTATATTAGCTTGTGAAGAAATCTGGGATTTTCACTCTCATTGATGATAAAGTAAAAAAATTAGAGTTCTTGAGAATAAAATGGAATTTGAGTAAATTGATGTTTAAATGATTTTGGATACATTAGAACTTATCCATATATAATGGTATATGATCTAGATATCATGAGATTTAAATTCAGAATCATTTGGTGAAAAAAATAGAGTTTATATGATGTTCATGGATAAATATAAAAATACGAGTTTTCTGCAAATAGTATGTTTTAAATCCAACATTCTTGATGATTTTAGGTGGTTTGATTATTAGAAATCATTTATATATATTCGTATATCATATGGAATGAATTTTGGGGAGTTTGAGATTATTTGATAAAGGTTTTGATGACTAAAAAGTATGAAACTTGTAGGAAAAATAATGCAGAAAACTGGGCAATATCTGATCGATCGATCGAATAAATACTTTCAATCGATTGACTGATTGATCGATCGACCAGGAACAATCGATCGATCGACTGATCGATCGATCGACCAGGAACAATCGATCGATCGACTCCCCTGGAAAATGTGATTTGTTCCTTTTTAACTTTTGATTCAATCCCAACTTTGAGGAATCTTTGATGATGATTTATTAAACATATTGGGACTTAGAAAAGGACAGTAGGATATACCTAAGACCCGAAAAATATTATTTTTGGGATTTTTGAATGAGGGAAATTAATGAGTGTTAAATAAACGAGTTATTACCGAGACTTATGTTATTTAGAATTTATATTGGATAAATGATAATTTAAGGTTGGGACCAGTTGTAAGAGTGTTATTAATTACCAGTATAACCTTAGGAATATGTAGGATTAACCCTAAGAGATATAATGAAGGGTTAAGAATGAATTAAGGGTTATCGAGAATTAAACCTAATTAAAGATGAGTTTAATTCATAGAATTTCAGAAGTTGTGATGACATGGACAAGTAGGGTGTAGACATTTACCTAGTGAATTAGGTTAAAGGATACTTATTTAATCTTCAAGTAATAAGTGAGGCTCGGGAATATAAAATAAATAAGTAAAGCCATAATCTTTAATACGTAGGATTTCATAGATAAAAATACTACATATGGGAATTATCATATGGTTTGTGTGAATGCCTTATGGATGTTATATTTATATAGGTGTGATGAATACCTATAATATTATTTATATGTATGACATACCTACACTGCTTACTATTGGGGTGGAGGTTTCGCGTTGTGGACGGTGTTATCCTTGTGCGCCCAATTGGGAGGGATTTTAGATTCGTACCCTAAGCATAGGACTTTGGACATATGCTATCGGTGTATATGATAGTTTTGACGGTTGAATGGGAGTGTAGGTATGTGCGTGACCCATTTGGTTGGGGAGTATGCTCTCCTCCAATATATTTGTGTTACGATATGATTCGTGAGAGACGCCGAATCAATAGTCCTCTATACAGTGACAATATGTATCAGGACATGATAGCAGAGTATGCATGCACCGCAGCTGTGACTGGGGAGGTACCGTATTAGTATATATATAATTAGTTCGATATTATATATATAAACTGCAATGTAATCTACTGTGTGACATTGTAGACATAGAGATGTAATCTTCTGTGTGAAATTATAGATTAAAAAATATAAACTGTGATTTAATCTACTGTGTAATGTTGTAGATAGAAGTAAATAATGAAATCTAAATTGAATTAATTGAACACATAATTTCCAAAGTTGTAACAAGACCAGTTCATATTAAAGAGAAATTAATATGAATAATTATATTACGTATGGTATGGGACATACGGGTTTATGATATGGGTTAGAATTATGTTGGGGAAATTTAACTAGGAAGATAATAAGATACGATAGGTGTGCACTCTAGATGAGAGGTGAGAATTCTCAAGAGAGAGCCCGAGAAACTAACATGAACATAATAAATGCTTATTTGTAATTGTTAAGCACTTGCTATTTTTAAAATCTTTTACAATCGGGCTCCGACCTGTTTCCTTGCATATTCTCTTCTCTACTATATCTTGTACATCATGTATCCAGTAGCAGGGATGCTCAACATACATTATAGATGTTCCGATGGATTATAGCTACTAGCAGAGATGCAAATTTTGTTTAGACGCTTCCTTTCTGTTGATTCACTCATCTGTAGCGTCTACTTTATTTAGGGCATGTCACCCAGGATTCTAAAGGTCGTAATTATTTATGTAAGCATTGTGGTTATTAGTTTTATTTAGTGTAAAAGTTATAATTTAACTCGAGAATTATTCTAGTCATATTTATTCTTGTTATAGTTAATTCAGTTGTGATGTGTTGTTGCATATTATTATTCCGTGTCGTGGAATGGTTTTAATTAAATTAAAAATGGAAAAAGTTTTTGACACTTAGCTTAATTAAATATTAGGTAATTAATAAAGAAATTGTTTTTGACAGTGATGCTGGGAATGAACCAACTAGATTTTTTGATTTAATTAAATTATGGACTAATCACCCGATATTTAATTAGGCAGGTTGTTACAAGAGGATCGTCATCAATGCAAGGGAGCTATCATACGTGAAACTGGGATCCAAATGGAAAGGACCATTTAAAGTCACCACACACGACCTCCAAGGGAATTATCATTTGGAAACAATGGAGGACAGGGAGGTATCTTGGACTTAGAACGCAACCAACCTTAATTTTTTTAAGAGATTTCAGTTTTAGTCTTTGATTAAATCTTAATTTTTCATTTACATTTTTTTACTTTTAAAGTTTATATGAATACAATTGACATTGATTATTTCAAATGATAGGCCAATGTTAGAGCAAAGTTATATTATTTATATCCGATCAAATTATTGTTTTGATGCCTTATCGATGCGATTTCACTTAGTTATTATCTCAAGGTAACATTTATATCATTCACAACACGAAAACATTATGAATTGCCCATGTAACAACAAATACCTATGAGGGAATACCTACACATCGAGCAATCCAACCACGATTCGTATAAATATAATCCTGAACGAGTGGATTGCCTAATGAACAGAAACATTCTAATACTAGGCCTAAGGTACTATTTTTTTAAAAACCAATGGTATTTTATTTCTTAATAAAAGGATTGTCTACTTCATTTGAATGAGAATCATGTTTGTAAGAATAATTTATTTTTATGTTTTTATATATGTTTTTTATTATGTTGGTAGTTTGGTCATTCCTTCATCGTTGAGTGACCTTACGAGTGAATCAATCCTATTTAATGTTCTTTTGTGAACTCAAATCATACATATTTTAAGATATGACTATGTTTCATTCTTAAAACACCTTAAATGATAAAGGAAAGACTAGATCTCTCATTTTGATACTCTATATGGGGTAAAATCCCTTTAGATTGTTTACGGATTATGTGGACTTTAAATCTATCTGTGAGAGTATGTAGGCTCACTCGGATCGGCATCTGAGTGAACAAGTCCTACTTTGTACATATTTACACCTTTGTGTATATGATCTATACACACCTCCTACATTGCACTACACAGTCTATGTATATACTAATTTTCATTTCATTATTTACTTTACACAATAACATGATAACATATACATTTCAGATCTATGTATGAAATTGAAAGGGAAGAGCGGTTTCCTAACATCTTCCCAATAACCCAACCCTCAGACCTTCGACTTTATAGTTAAACACACAGATCATTAGCCATCACTAGGTATCTATGTAGACCTAACCCTTATTTTTCATTTTTTGAGTAAAATAGACCAGAGACTCCAAAATTTTCTTTCTTAAAATAATAACAAGAGAGTATCAAAATAGGTGAACGGGCCACAACTCTCGCACTATTTATTCTGTTGAGGGCAATTTTAAGAGGATAAAAAAAAGACTTCCCAAATGACTCACACTACTTCACACGCATAACATCTGAATATAACCACATACTCCATTACCCTAGAAAACCTAGCCACATGCTTGGGTTTAACCAACTTAGGTCCTTAGTGACATTTTCCACTCTACTTGGTCTCGTATCCTTAGTGTATATAGAGTTGTATGTTCTCGGTGAATATCACTCATGTACCTCGAGTATATCGAGTTAGAGCTCCCACATATTGTCCTCATGAGGTATATTAAGAGCCTTGATTCACATACAATAGGGTATATCAAAATAACCCTCTCACACGTGCCCTCGAGGTATATAGTGAGGAGTCATAGTTGAATAAGAGAGACTTTAGCATCGTAGAAAGACTTACATAACCCCATGCATTAGAATTATAGGACACAACTGAATAATCAAGCCAAGAGATTCGTCAAATGGTGTTATTTTCCAAAAGGGTTTTGTGTCCCTAAAAAGGTTTCCAAACATAGGATGGAACTTGAGGAATTGAAGAATACTCTCACTTTCCTTAGAATGAACTAGGGTCTGTAAGACAAAGTGAGGAGTACTATGGGAAATGTACCATCACTCGAGATTACCCCCCAAACACATGCTTGTTAAAACTCATGTTTGTTATTCTAATAAACCCAAGGCAAAAAATATTAACTACACAATTTTGCGTAACTTTGCAGTCACAGTCTTGGACAAGGGATGCAAGTCACATTTCCAGAACTCCATCATCGCATAATCCTTGCAACATGAAAAATGAAAAAATCATATCAATGACCAATATTTAAGCTAGATTAACCACTTTGAGTGGAGAAATGTTAACCCTAGGTCAGGAGCAAACCTCCCTCCGAAACCGACTAGGGAAAACTGAGGGTCAGGGATAAAATCCTCACCCCTTAAATAATATACCCCCACCAGCCCCAACCATAACTACCGAAAGAACAATTATGGCTAACACAAAAGAGGTTCAAATGGATCTTGGACTCCTCAGAAACTAAGGAATAAAAGATTAAAGGAAATATAGCAGAGAATCCTCAACCTAGGTATCCAATAGAGACTCAAGTGATAAAGGATACACACATCATCAATGGTAGCTCGCAAACAAGTCCTACTAATGATTTTGTATTAATATTACAGCCTAGCAATGAAGAAGTATTAGTTGAAGGAACGATTATTGAAGATGGGGAAATAATTAGTCCTCAACAGAGGATGCTGATCGAGCAAATTCAAGAAGTTATTCCAAAGATAAAGAAGATAATCCATATAAAAATCAATGACAAAATCCAAAATCAAGAGATTAACTGCCAAGAAGAAACCATTTTTTTATCAATGTTACCTTTCACCTAGAGCAAGAGACCTTCTATCTCATGATAAACATCAAGCAGCTAATCATATGTATGCTTCTGATGGAGATGTAGAGGATGATCAATACATACCTTTCTTTAAATAACTTCAGTTATTCAGCAGGAATCTTGATAAAAAGTTGAAGAGATTTATGGAGAAGAAGTTCGAGAAAAACATTTTGCTGAAGATTTAGGCCATGGATGGTGCCAAAATCCCATATAAGAATCCTACCTTCATAGATCCTATGATAAAAAAAAATAACTAGATCCATCTTTAAAGGTAACAATCAATCTATTCCTAATTTGTCTAAATGTTAAGCTTACTCGTGTCGAATATTATAGGGTAGCAAAGAAAGCTTCATATGGAAGATTACAAAAGTTACTCAAAATTGTTAAAATTCTAGTTATTGCTTTATTAAAACATGAAGTTGATTAATAAAAGATGGATAAGTTTAAAACTAGATTGGGTTTTAAAGGCTGCAGTAGTAATGAAAATGGGGAGATTTGGATTTTTTTGAGATTTGATGTGGTGGTTCAAAAAATTATTGTTGTTGATCAGCATATGATAGTAAGTCTCAACCATCAATATTTCAAAAAGGATATATGCTTGACTGTTGTGTGTGCCAAATGCACCAGAGATGAAATGAGAATGATGTGGAATAAATTTGAGGACGTTTATAATGTATGTCAAGTTAAGCCTCACTTAGTTATGGGTGATTTTAATGTGCCGAGTTTTCAATTAGAAAAAACTTGGTGGTAATGATATAGAATTTCAAGATGTGGGGGATTTCACACAAGATATGGATGATTGTTTCCAAAGGCACATGGGATACAAGGGTACAAAGTATACTTGGTGGTGAAGCAATAGAGATCAAGATGGCGTCATTATGGACAAACTAGATAGATCTTTATTTAACCAATTATGGGCTGATATGTTCCCAAATTCTTCTACACAACATCTCAACAGAACCACCTTTGACTATAACCCTTTACTTCTACCAATTAAAACTATTATAGATTTAATTCCTGAACCTTTCAAATTTCAAACTATGTGGTGTAAGCACAATCAATTTAGGAGAGTGAAACTATAAATGCTGAAGGGATAAGAGGATTCTCTAATAAATTGTAAAGGCTTAATTTTTTTTTTTAAATATGGAAGGAGGTGACTTTTAAAGACATTTTACAAATGATTAAGGACTTGTACGATGATATTATTAACTTGGAATTAGCCTATGAGATTGATAAGAAGGAATCTAATAGAATTGAGCTAAATCATGGGAGAGCTAAGTTGATGAATGCATTAAAAAATGAAGAGACTTTCTGGAAACAAAAATCTTCTATTAAATGGTTGAAAGTGGGAGATTCTAATTATAGATATTTCATTCAAGTGTTAATGTTAAGCACATAAAGCTGGAGATTCATTGTATCAAAGACAATAATGGGAATATGATTGAAGATACAGTTTTTAACCACATCATTGGTCACTTCCAAGAACTTTTAAAGGCAGTCCAAAATGTTCCTACAACTGACATTACTAATACTATCCCATTTATGATTAATAAAGATACTAATGAGGTGTTAGAGAAATTTGCTAATACAGAAGAGGTGTTTGAAGCATTAACTGATCTTAGTGAGGATGCAACTCCTCGTCCCGATGGATTTGAAGGTTCATTTTACAAATCTTGCTGGAATATTATAAAATTTGACCTATTAAATGCTATAAATAATTTTTTAAGAGCTACCTCAGAGCTAGTCCAACACTGCAATTGTTCTAATTCCCAAGTCTAAATACACTAAGAAGTGTGGGGACTATAGACCAATAAGCCTATATAATTTCTCATACAAGATTGCCTCAAAGATATTGTCTTTTAGACTTGCTACAATTATTCCTCAAATCATATCTCCTAACCAAAGTGGATTTGTTAGAGGTAGATATATTCAAGATAATACATTTTTGGCTCAAAAGATGGTGCAAATTTTAGGAAGAAAAGTTAATGGAGGAAATGTAATGATAAAAATGGACATAAAAAAGGCATATGATAGAGTCCATTGGGGTTTGGTGAGAGGCCTTGCTTTTGGGGAAATATGGATTGTCATGGTTTGGAGATGTATTTCTATTAATTGGTTTTCTATTATGATAAATGGTCAGTTGAATGGATTTTTAAGATCTTCTAGAGGTTTAAGACAAAGGGATCCCATATCCCCTAGTCTTTTTTATATTAATTGCAGAATACCTAAGTATATGTTTGGAACAGTTGATGATCAAAAGATAAGTGAAACCATTTTATTTACCTAGTGGGAGTCCTCTATTTCCCACTTATCCTTTGTTGATGATATTATAAATTTTTCCAGAGTGGACAAGAAGAGTTTGAGAAACCTGATGCAATTCCTTGACAGGTACATTGCAATCTCTGGAGAGAAGATTAATGTTCATAAGATAAGCTTAACTATTGTTTCAAAATATTCTTTGAGAAGTAGGAATACAATTTATAATTCTACAGGCCGATCTTTCAAATATCTCCCATTAAAATACCTGGGATGGCCTATGTTTAAAGGTAGAAACAAAATTAAAATCTATAACAACTTAATTGCTTCTTTTAAATATAAAATTGAAGGTTGGCAATAGAAATTTCTTTTCAAGTGCGGGGTAAATATATTCTTATACAACATGTATATCTTCTATTATAACTTATCTGCTGACATCTATACAAACACCTAAAGGAGTTTTTGGTAGGATCCATAATATGCTCAATAAATTATTTGGGGAAAGTAATGAATACTAGGAGTGGAAATACATTGGAAAGGATGGGAATGGTTGTGCAAAGATAACAGTGAAGGTGGTCAGGGGTTTAAAGACTTCAATCTCATATCCAAACTTCAAGCATGAGCTTAGTTTGGAAATTTAGCACTGAAGATTTTCTATGGGTGACATACATGAGAAATAGATACAAATCATGGAACAATCAATATAATGGAGGGTCTTTAGCTTTAAAAAGTATGCAGAGGGTTAAAGATATATGTCTTAGCTTTATGGAGTATATTGGTGATCAATGGATTTGGAAGCCATCCATTTTAGGTAATTTATAATTCTCATAAGCTTTTGATGTGGTTAAGAATCATACCTCCACTTCTAAATTATTGGATATTTGGGATCCTAATATTCCTAAGAAAATGTTTATAAACATGGAGAATTATCAATAATTGTCCGCCTCTTGATGATAATGTCCAAAGGTTGGGTATTAGAATAACACCTAGATGTAAAGCATGCCTCAACAGTTCTGAATATATTCAACACTTATTTTTGAATTTCCATATGGTGAAACTAGCATGGGATTACTTTTTTGAATTAATGGGAATTAACTTTGACAAAATCAATGTATCAACTATGCTGTTGAATGGGTGGTTTAAAGTAGGGCCTTAAGATTATTTGAAACTGCTAGGTAAGATTATTCCTCTTGTGGCGTGCTAGGAGATTTGGAAAGGAAGAAATAAGGATGCCTATGATGATATTCCATTTAAACATCAAAATATTATTGCTTATTCAATTTATCTCATCTATAACATATGTAAAAGTGTTAGATTTGAAATTATTTGTTAATATTTTGATGGAAAAATTAAGGAGGTGTTTGACTTATCTTTTATATATAGGTACAAGATGTCTAAATCAATTAAGTGGAATCTTCCACCTCAAAACTGGTTCAAGCTCATTATAACTGGTGCTTCTAAAGTTAATCCAGGGCCTAGTGGTTATAGAGGCATTATTAGAAATGATAGAGGTCAGCTGGTTATTGCTTATGCTAATTATGAAGAAATTTCTACCAATACTGCTGTTGAGCATTAGAGATTGAATATGGAGCTTAACATTTTCTTGAAGTACAATATTAACTTCATTCAAATTGAATCAGATTCTATGATGGTGGTAAATTTGATAAAAAAAATGGTTGGAACCCCCCTAGGAGACTTAAAACATATAATGAGGAAATTTTTTCTAATTTTAATCATCTTAATTTTTCTTTGACTCACTGCTACAGAGAATCAAACATGGTGGCTAATTACTTGGAAAATATTGGGATTGGTTTCTCTTAAGGTCATATTTATGAGAACTGCATAGGTCTTCTTAAGATGGTTCGAGGTGCTTGTAAATTGGATATAATAGGATGTAAATATATTAGGTCTTTTTATAGGTTTTCCTAAGTCAGGTAGGTTCATTGTAATGCGTCTAAGATAAAGTCCCAAATTTAATCCCTAGGCTTTGTCCTTTGGTTATTGGATCCCCAAAGGTCTTTTATTTTTATTAAGTTTGATTTGATCTTGTAAGTGCCACTGAAGAGAGATTTTTTCTCCTTTTATCAATAATGCGTCTGGGGGTACTATCCTTCTTCCCAAACAATGTAGTTGAAAACACTCCTCAATAGCTCTGACCTACCGACGACCTTGCAGACATCCAATGTGTGTCTCTCTATGCTAATTCTAGGCTACCTGACAAATTTAAGCTAACTGACATAGAAAAGTTCACAGGATTGGGACCGCCGATAATTCGCCTAAAAAATGTGCATCCGATGCATGCAAACCCTAGGGGATTCTAAAGAAGTTAAGTTGTAAATGTTTGGGCACACCTTATCAGGAGGAGCACTTAAATGGTTTTGGTCCATTGATGATGGAAGGACCACCAGCTGGAGTCATATCTGCCGAGAATTTGTGAAGTAGTAAAATTATAATGACGAGTTAGAAATTAGTTGTTCGGACCTAGAGATGATTAAGCAAGAGATTAGTGAGCACCTGGGCATCTTCATAGCCTGTCAGAGAAATAAGGCCACTCAAATGGTGAAGCAACCCTAAAATAAAAAGGAAAGTAGCCAATGTGAAGAAGAACCCAATTCAACCTTATCCGGACAAGTTAATGTCATAATACCTATCCCACTTGAAAGCCTCAATGGACTTAGGAGTGAAATTAAAGGATAATAACATGAACTGACTGCACAAGGGTGAACCCGATAGTGGTAAAAAATCCCTCCATTATCAAATAGAAGGACTGATAAGCCATGAATGACTACTATCAATGCCATTTAAACCCCCAAATCTAAACCTATACCAGCATCTTGGAATACCGAGGTTCCATCCCCTATACGGGCTCCCATAAGTACAGTCTACCGAGATCTCAAGAAGAAATGGCTCCTCAAACCCTGAGACACCAAACCGCTACCTAATCCCTTGCCTGAAGGCTTTAAGAATGATATTTATTACTAATTCCACCAGATGACGGGGCATAATTTAGCGGTGTGTCGAGCTATGAAGTTCACCTTCAAAGACATTATCGCTCAAGTAAAAATCTCGTCTTCAACTAAGACAAAACCTAATGTTAACATTAACTCTCTACCTAACCATAACAGAGGGGTGGACGCTCTTACTGCGGAATATGAGTTTGAGAACCCATCCTTTTTAATCAAGCCAATCAACTTAGCAATGAAAGAAAAACATCTGAATCTGGGAAGCCTTGTTAATCAACACTTAGACCATGTGGTGCCAATACAAGCTCACATGGATTTCAAGGTCCGTACACTAGGTCTTTAAAGTCTACTGGGTGAGATTCTGTGGAAGTGAGCCTATATTTGTTGATGCACTGAGTATTCTGGGAGAACTTCGATCTTTTACTATCAAACACGATGCATAAACATGAGAACCTCTATGAACATTTAGAGGTAATGTATGATCAAACACAAAAGCCAAGGGATATATTCGAGAACTAATTGATTGAGATATCTTCTTAACCAGATGGGTTACAAAATTCAAAATCAAAGACAGATAAGATTCATGGCCATGGTTATCCTCGGATCACTCAGAAGCCAAAATTGTAATACCCCGTATTTTCTGCGATATTTATTTTTGGGGATTAATTGAATTAAATGCTTATTAATTGGAAATTAATCCGGATAATAATATTAACGAGATGTGAGTTAGTATTTTATTATAATGTGCATACTTGGCATTATATGAATATTGGTAATATTGAAATTGTCGTGAGATATAAATACGGCAATTTGGGAATTTTGCTTGACGCGTGTGACCGCCACGTCATGGTACTGTGTTATTAATTTAAAAAAGTGAATTTTAGTTCCATTAACCATATGGCCGTTTTGAGTGCGCCAACGCGTCCGGAAGGGTCGAGATAGTCAGAAAACACTAGCCGGAAGTTTAGTTTGGGTCCCGGGGTATTTGTGGGCCATACCGGCACCAAAAAGGGTATTTTGGTAATTTGTATTTTTGGGAATTAAAAAGTGACGAAAATGAAATTAATAAGCTGACTATTTCCTTAACCCACTTAACCCACTACTACCATTTAGAGACTAAATGGGCTACGGGAGAAGTTGAAATATACTTCCAACTTCCACAAACCATTTCACACCTCCATTCTCCATTATCTTCAACCTTGGGAAAAGCTTGAGAGAGAGAGAGAGAAGGGAACCTTGAGAAGAACTTGAGAGAGAGAGAGAAGGGAAGAATTCTGCAGAAAAGAGAGAGAAGGAACAACTTTGTCACAAAGATTCTACACCAAATTCTGAGATAATTAAGGCAAGTGATTTAAACTCCTTTAATTCAAGATATGTTTCCATGTTTAGGAATTTTCGAAATTGATTTTTGGAGGTAAATTAGACCCATGAATTGAAAGTTAAAGGACATGAATTATGTAGGAATTGCATGTAGTATATTCTGGACGAATTTATATGTTGAAAACAGAACCTTGATGATCAAAAGGTAGAATTAGAAGAAACTAAATGATGTTCTTGAATGGAAGAAATCTGGGAATTATTTTGATGTAGTTTTAATCCAAAGTAAGCCTTTAAATGATGAATTATGGGATTTAGAATGTTATTACTGTTGTAGGATGTTAGTATAACGTTATGGTAATCTTATCTTGAAGTTTCATGCTTAAAAATGGTGATTTGGGACGAAACTGTAACTGCAAAACGAAGCAGTCTGTAACAGACCTGTGTAATCGATCGATCGACATTCATCAGTCGATCGATCGACCACTATCGATCGATCGAAGGTCAAGGTCGATCGATCGACCTTCCCAGAATGAATAAAGTTTTCCTTAAATTGGATTTTAATGGTGTTAACCCTTGATTAATATTATTGGAGACATTGTGATTACCCTTAACTTTAAGGCAGACCAGTAAACATGATTATGAGATTGGACTTTAATTGGAATTTAGTTTGAGGAATTATTCTAAATTAATGAGATTCGCTACGTGAGATAATATTTGGATTAATAGTACAAATTTGAATAAATTGATGAAATAAAGTTTGGGGCAGAAGTAAAGACCTTCAGTATTATGATGTTATATGGGAGAATTATGGGAACTAAATAGTCTATTTGAGATAGTTTTAAGTTTAAGAAATTACGACGAGAGACGTGTCGAATATTTAATTTATATATTATCGGGATACTTGAAATATATGAATTAGAAATAATGGTATAATGAAGTAGAGTATACCTTCATTAATATTGAATTATCTAAGATGTGGGAATGCTTAGTATAAAATCTTATGTGTATGACATACCTACCATACTTGCTATCACGGAGGTTACGTTCGCTTAGGACCTTCTTATCCTTGTGTTGCCCGGATTTAGATTGGTGCCTAGAGGACATAATTCAAATGAATGACTTATTTGTGAGTTAATGAGCCAGCTGACTATGGAGCGTAGGTATGTACGTGACCATGGATATGATTGAATTATGTTCGCCTCCATTTATGTGTGTGGTGTTTATTCCAACAATTCCTGAGAGATTCGGAATTTGTAATCCTTATGTACGTGATGTACCGGGATGGATAGCAGAGTATGTGTGCACCGCAGCTTAGCCTTTGGGTGCTTGTATTGTATATTTATGATGTGAAAATATACGGTTATGCGAGAAGGAATTTATTATGTTAAATTGTGAGTATAATTATGGTAATGTTTTGAAAAGATGAAAAAGGGACTTTTATCTATAAATGGTTTTGTTAGAAATTGGGAATTCGGAAATTAAAGTAGAACCCTCTATTATATTGTTAATGATGGAACTTAAAACGCGAACTAAGTAGAAGTGTTAGAAATTCTTTAGATAGTTATGAGATAACACATGAATGGGTACAGGAACGTTAGGAGTGCACAGTTAGACGAGAGGTGAGTATATCATGTGAGAGCACGTCCTAACATGTACTTTGCATATACTGTTTTAAATGTTTTTAAAGCACTTGCAGGTTTTTAAAATATCTCCACATTCGGGCTCTGACCCGTTTGCTTTCAAATCTATCTTTTTGTAAAACCATTTTTAGGTGCCCAGCCACAAGGTCACCATGCATAGGATTCTCATTCTGATGACGAGCTGTAGCCGCTTGTGGAAGCTACAGGGATTTGCTTTTAAACGCTTATATCATTTGGATTCCTTATCCATTATTCCTCAGTTGTAGGGCATGTTGCCCAAGTTCTATTAGATACATTTCCATTTCAGTTTTCAGACTTTGGCATGTATTCATTTCAGTATTCAGTATTTCAGTATTTACTTCAGTGTTGGGATTGTATTATTGAGGAGTTTTTCCTCCAGTTTTATTTATATCATGTTACGGTTATTCTATTATTTCATTATGGTGTATGGTGTTACTATTTCTTCATTACACTTATTGCATGTTAATCAGACTTTAATTAAAATTGGCAACTTACTTTTTATATACTAGGTGGTTAGTAATAATAAAATGTTTTCGACAGTGATGCTATTAACTGAGCCAACTTGGCATTTTGAATTAATTTAATGAAGGAGTAGCTACCCGGTATTTAATTAGTCGGGGTGTCACAGGTGGTATCAGAGCATCAGGTTCTAGTGTCCTTTAGGATCTGTACGGCTTATTATGTTTCCGCTGAGCTTTCTTTGATGTAGAGCCCTATATTTTAGGACTGTTGTATTCTTTTGTTTATGCTACGCTCTTCAGCTATTTTAAAGTTTATAACTGCGAACTTATAGACTTTATTCTTATTTCAGAATGCCTCCACGACGTGCACCACGAGTTCCCAGGAATGCGGCACCAGAACCACAGCCCGCACCGGTCCAGGGCATGATGAACGCCGCTGAGGTGGCAGCTATTGTAGCCCAAGTGGTAAATGCCGCCATTGCAGTAGTTCAGCAGGCACCGCCTCAGGCGCCGGTTGCCGCGCCAGTTCAGGCAACTTCATTCCCGTCTGCTTGGGAACGTGTACGTGACGCTTTTCAGAAAGCGCATCCGCTAGAGTTTGCAGGCAGCTCAGATGTAGTAGTCTCGAGCCAGTGGAGGAAAGATATACAGCGGCACTTAAGAATGTATGAGTGCACGGATGTTCAGAAGCAGGTGCTAGCTACTTTTAAGCTAGTTGGATCTGCATTGCAGTGGTGGGAGTCTATTACCACCGTAGAGGAGAGGGATACTCTCACTATACATGAGTTCTGGGTGCGGTTTGACCGCAAGTACTTTCCGTCAGCTGTTCATACGGAAATGAGGAGGAGATTGATGAATTTGAGGTAGGAGGGCAAAACCATGGCCGAGTATGAGGCCGAGTTTACTAATCTGTTGAATATCGTGCCTGATGAGATACCAACAGAGAAGAAGAAGATTGAGAAGTTCACGGACGGGTTGACTTGGAGGATCCGTCAGCATCTGTTGGGGAACCTTTCGCTAGCCACTTATTCTGATGTGGTTAACGCAGCCTTATTGGACTGCCAGGATCACCGCTTTCATATGGCCGAGGGCAAGAGATCGGGAGAGTCCAGCCATCAGGGCAGGACTGGAGGACAGGGTGCCAGTGGGGCACAATCTTCTCACGGGCAGAGACAGATAGAGCAGGGTTCTCAGCAGGGGGATCAAAAGAGGTTCCGTTCGGGAGGTTTCAGGAACGGTCAGGGAGGATTTCAGAATGGCCAGCAAGGTCATAACGGCCATCAGGGCCAACAGGATCAAAATGGTCAACATCAGCAATTTCAGCAGGGCCAGCAGGGCCAAGGGAGGAATGGTAACGGCCACCAGGGCCGGGGACAGCAAGGGCAAAGGGGAGGGAACTTCCCAGGGAAATGTTTCATTTGTGGTAAGATTGGCCACAAACGTCAGGAGTGTCCTGATAAGGGCCGGGCCCCACAGCAGCAGCAGCAGGGTGCTCGACATGAGCCACAGAGGCCACTCTTTCCGCCAGCCCTCCCAGCTCCAGCTCAGATTATTCCAACCGTCCCAGTTCAGCAGGGGCAGCTACAGTATGGACGTGTCTACAACGTCCACCAGGCTGCAGTTCCACAGGCACCGCCCGCGATTGAGGGTACGTTTCCTATCCATGGCACTATGGGTCGGGTATTATTTGATACGGGTGCTACACATTGTTTTATAGCTACACATTTCGCGAAGGCTTTAGGGTTGTTAGCCACAGCGGAGAGCACAGTTACGTGTGTCGACTCACCTTTGGGGAATGGGTCACTTATATTCTTTATATGTCGGGGAGTGGGGGTAGAGATTGGTGGTTTGGTATTACCTGCAGATATGTTGGTTTTAGATATGCACGTTCACGATGTTATTATCGGTATGGACTGGCTCGCTGATCACAGAGCCATGATTGATTGCTTTGGTGGGATCATTGTTTTTGCCATTCCGGGGCAAAAGATGTTTGTTGTGGCGATGCCTCGCCCAAAGGGAGGCTCGACCGCTCATTTATATTATATTGAGGAGGATACCTCTAAGGAGGTTGTGATTCCTTTAGATTCGATCCCAGTCGTCAGGGAGTATTCTGATGTGTTTCAGGAGATACCAGGCCTACCCCCCAGTCGAGAGATAGATTTCGTTATTGACTTGTTACCAGATACGAGACCTATAGAACGAGCACCGTACCGTATGGCTCCAGCTGAAATGAGGGAGTTACGGGATCAAATTGAGCAGTTATTGAGTCAGGGGTTTATTCGGAGGAGTACTTCACCTTGGGGTGCCCCTGTGTTGTTCGTAAAGAAGAGAGATGGTTCACTAAGATTGTGTGTGGACTACCGGGAGTTAAACAAGGTCACGATACGGAACAAGTATCCGTTACCTCCAATCGATGACCTATTTGACCAGTTGAGAGGAGCTTCTTACTTCTCAAAGATTGATTTGCGATCTGGATACCATCAGTTGCGTATTAGGGAGGAGGACGTCTCGAAGACTGCGTTCTTATCGAGATATGGTTCCTACGAGTTTCGGGTTATGCCATTTGGTTTGACCAACGCTCCAGCAGCATTTATGGACTTGATGAATAGGGTGTTCAGGGATTTCCTAGACCAGTTTGTCATTGTCTTCATCGATGATATTTTGGTTTACTCCCAGACAGAGGAGGATCATGCCGAACACTTGAGACTAGTTTTGCAGACACTGCGCCAGAATGAGTTGTATGCAAAATATGAGAAGTGCGGGTTTTGGCTGAAGGAGGTTCAGTTTTTGGGGCATATTGTTTCCGACCGGGGAATCTCAGTTGATCCGGGGAAAGTATCCGCGGTGAGGGAGTGGGGACAACCCACAACACCGACAGAGATCCGTAGTTTCTTGGGCCTAGCAGGTTACTACAGGAGGTTTATTCGGGGTTTCTCCACGATAGCGGGTCCCATGACACACCTAACCCGTAAAGGTGTGTCGTTCATTTGGAGTGATGCCTGTCAGTTGGCATTTGATGAGTTGAAGGACAAATTAACCTCAGCACCTATGTTAGCATTACCGAGACCGGGAGTTGAGTACCTTGTTTACACCGATGCGTCCTTACAAGGACTGGGAGGGGTACTACAGCAGGAGAGTCAGGCCATAGCTTATGCTTCCCGTAAGCTTAAGCCTCACGAGTAGAATTACCCTACTCATGACTTGGAGTTAGCGGCAGTGGTGTTTGCTCTTCGTATTTGGAGACATTACCTGTTGGGGGAGAAATTTCGATTGTTCACGGACCACAAGTCCCTTCAGTACCTATTCACGCAGAAAGAGTTGAATATGCGGCAACGGAGGTGGCTTGAATTCGTGAAAGATTATCAGTTCGATATCCAGTATCACCCGGGGAAGGCTAACGTGGTGGCGGACGCGTTGAGCCGTAGACCGGTAGATGAGGTGGCAGATGTGTGGAAGGCCAAGGGGAAGGAATTGGGACATCAGGATGCAGTGGCCCGATCATTCATGTCTGTGATGACCGTTACACCGCAGATTGTCACGAAGGTGGTGAAGGCACAGGCAGATGACTCGTTCTGTCAGGAGCAGATAGTGCGATTATTAGCAGAGGGAGCCGAATCCTATACCGTTAGCTCAGACGGGGGATTACGCTTCAATGGGAGATTGGTGGTTCCGGAAGGGGAGGAATTGCGGCATGAGGTGATGGCAGAGTCGCACGGCTCACGGTTCGCGGTACATCCCGGAGGGGATAAAATGTACCAAGACATGAGACGTCAGTATTGGTGGAGCGGGATGAAGAGAGATATTGCCGAGTTTGTCTCAAAATGCGCCACTTGTCAGCTCGTAAAAGTGGATCATCAGAGACCGGTAGGATTGCTACAGCCATTAGAGGTCCCGATGTGGATGTGGGAGAGCATCTCTATGGACTATATCACGGGGTTGCCTACGTCGCAGAGAGGGCACGACTCCATTTGGGTGATTGTGGACAGGTTGTCGAAGGTCGCTCATTTTCTACCCGTCAGGACAGATTACACTGCGGGACAGTATGCCCAGCTCTTTATTGCAGAGATAGTGAGACTTCACGGTGTGCCCTTAAACATCGTGTCTGACCGAGACAAGGTATTTGTTTCACGGTTTTGGGAGAGTTTTCAGCAGGCCATGGGTACAGAATTGCGGTTGAGTACGGCGTACCACCCGCAGACCGATGGACAGACCGAGCGCACGAATCAGATGTTGGAGGACATGCTACGTATGTGCACCATTGACTTAGAGGGTGGATGGGAGAAGTATCTTCCACTGGTGGAGTTTGCTTACAACAACTCCTATCAGTTCACCATTGGCATGGCCCCATTTGAGGCCTTGTACGGTAGACCTTGTCGTTCCCCAGCATGTTGGTTGGAGGTGGGGGACAACAAACTACTTGGACCGGAAGTGATCCAGGATACTTCGTCAAGGATAGAATTGATTCGCAGTCGCATCCGGGTGGCTCAGGACAGACAGAAGAGTTATGCTGATGCGAAGAGATTTTTCAGAGAGTTCCAAGTGGGGGACCAGGTTTTGCTCAGGGTATCTCCTATGAAGGGGATTATGCGTTTCGGGAAGAAAGGGAAGTTGGCACCGAGATATGTGGGACCATTTCCTATTATTGAGCGGATCGGACCAGTTGCGTATAGACTTGGGTTACCGGAGCATTTACATCGGATTCACGATGTGTTTCATATTTCCTCGCTTAGGAAATACCTTAGAGATGATTTGGCTCATTCCCTCATTGCTGTAGAAGACATTGATCTCCAGCCAGATAGCTCCTACGAGGAGGGGCCTATTGCTATTCTGGACCGAAGTGAGCGAAAGCTGCGGTCAAAGATAGTCCCATTAGTGCGTGTTCAGTGGCGACATCATAATGTCGAGGAGTCCACATGGGAGCGCGAGGATGAGATGCGCGAACGTTATCCAGAGTTATTCTTACCAGGTACTTTCTAGTTCCGAATTTCGGGACGAAATTCAGTTATTAGGGGGGAAGTATGTAATACCCCGTATTTTATGCGATATTTATTTTTGGGGATTAATTGAATTAAATGCTTATTAATTGGAAATTAATCCAGATAATAATATTAACGAGATGTGAGTTAGTATTTTATTATAATGTGCATACTTGGCATTATATGAATATTGGTAATATTGAAATTGTCGTGAGATATAAATACGGCAATTTGGGAATTTTGCTTGACGCGTGTGACCGCCACGTCATGGTACTGTGTTATTAATTTTAAAAAGTGAATTTTAGTTCCATTAACCGTATGGACGTTTTGAGTGCGCCAACGCGTCCGGAAGGGTCGAGATAGTCAGAAAACACTAGCCGGAAGTTTAGTTTGGGTCCCGGGGTATTTGTGGGCCATACCGGCACCAAAAAGGGTATTTTGGTAATTTGTATTTTTGGGAATTAAAAAGTGACGAAAATGAAATTAATAAGCTGACTATTTCCTTAACCCACTTAACCCACTACTACCATTTAGAGACTTAATGGGCTACGGGAGAAGTTGAAATATACTTCTAACTTCCACAAACCATTTCACACCTCCATTCTCCATTATCTTCAACCTTGGGAAAAGCTTGAGAGAGAGAGAGAGAAGGGAACCTTGAGAAGAACTTGAGAGAGAGAGAGAAGGGAAGAATTCTGCAGAAAAGAGAGAGAAGGAACAACTTTGTCACAAAGATTCTACACCAAATTCTGAGATAATTAAGGCAAGTGATTTAAACTCTTTTAATTCAAGATATGTTTCCATGTTTAGGAATTTTCGAAATTGATTAGATTCGCTACGTGAGATAATATTTGGATTAATAGTACAAATTTGAATAAATTGATGAAATAAAGTTTGGGGCAGAAGTAAAGACCTTCAGTATTATGATGTTATATAGGAGAATTATGGGAACTAAATAGTCTATTTGAGATAGTTTTAAGTTTAAGAAATTACGACGAGAGACGTGTCGAATATTTAATTTATATATTATCGGGATACTTGAAATATATGAATTATAAATAATGGTATAATGAAGTAGAGTATACCTTCATTAATATTGAATTATCTAAGATGTGGGAATGCTTAGTATAAAATCTTATGTGTATGACATACCTACCATACTTGCTATCACGGAGGTTACGTTCGCTTAGGACCTTCTTATCCTTGTGTTGCCCGGATTTAGATTGGTGCCTAGAGGACATAATTCAAATGAATGACTTATTTGTGAGTTAATGAGCCAGCTGACTATGGAGCGTAGGTATGTACGTGACCATGGATATGATTGAATTATGTTCGCCTCCATTTATGTGTGTGGTGTTTATTCCAACAATTCCTGAGAGATTCGGAATTTGTAATCCTTATGTACGTGATGTACCGGGATGGATAGCAGAGTATGTGTGCACCGCAGCTTAGCCTTTGGGTGCTTGTATTGTATATTTATGATGTGAAAATATACGGTTATGCGAGAAGGAATTTATTATGTTAAATTGTGAGTATAATTATGGTAATGTTTTGAAAAGATGAAAAAGGGACTTTTATCTATAAATGGTTTTGTTAGAAATTGGGAATTCGGAAATTAAAGCAGAACCCTCTATTATATTGTTAATGATGGAACTTAAAACGCGAACCAAGTAGAAGTGTTAGAAATTCTTTAGATAGTTATGAGATAACACATGAATGGGTACAGGAACGTTAGGAGTGCACAGTTAGACGAGAGGTGAGTATATTATGTGAGAGCACGTCCTAACATGTACTTTGCATATACTGTTTTAAATGTTTTTAAAGCACTTGCAGGTTTTTAAAATATCTCCACATTCGGGCTCTGACCCGTTTGCTTTCAAATCTATCTTTTTGTAAAACCATTTTTAGGTGCCCAGCCACAAGGTCACCATGCATAGGATTCTCATTCTGATGACGAGCTGTAGCCGCTTGTGGAAGCTACAGGGATTTGCTTTTAAACGCTTATATCATTTGGATTCCTTATCCATTATTCCTCAGTTGTAGGGCATGTTGCCCAAGTTCTATTAGATACATTTCCATTTCAGTTTTCAGACTTTGGCATGTATTCATTTCAGTATTCAGTATTTCAGTATTTACTTCAGTGTTGGGATTGTATTATTGAGGAGTTTTTCCTCCAGTTTTATTTATATCATGTTACGGTTATTCTATTATTTCATTATGGTGTATGGTGTTACTATTTCTTCATTACACTTATTGCATGTTAATCAGACTTTAATTAAAATTGGCAACTTACTTTTTAAATACTAGGTGGTTAGTAATAATAAAATGTTTTCGACAGTGATGCTATTAACTGAGCCAACTTGGCATTTTGAATTAATTTAATGAAGGAGCAGCTACCCGGTATTTAATTAGTCGGGGTGTCACAAAAATGTCCACCAAAGAAGACCCACTCTTTCACTTCGATGATCTTCTTATTTCCCTCATGGGAAGATGAAGTCCATATCCACACCTTGAATATTAATAAATAATTGCCGAGTTCCTTCTTATAGAATGGGAGTCCATGGAGGTTGACCATGTAACTAGCTCCCGATGAGTCTACAAGAGGCCTGTCTTGAACCCCATTCTTATCGGGGAGAAGGAAAAGTGCAAACAAAAGGATATACTCAAAGAGGACATCATAGAAAAGGGCAAGGAGTACCTAGTACTATAACATTTGAAGAAAACACAATCCAACATTTCCATATGGGGACTTCTCATATCCTCCAAATCCCATCGAGACTTCATCGTCAAATAGTTTTCCCAATGGTTATACCCATATCTACTAGCCCAGAAGAGCTCATGGAGACTGTCGACGGGATAAACTTTGCAAAAAATATTTCCTTTGTCAACACTGTGCTACTAAAATATGATCGTGCCACAACATGGGCCTGGACATTATTGTAAATATCCAAGGATAAAAAATCCCCACGGTACTCGTGGACAATGGATCCACTCTAAACTTTTTCCCATTAAGGACTACTAAATGCCTGAGAATCAAGCCCGAAGATCTCATGACCACCAGTTAGGCTATGAGGGTGCACGATTATACCCATCGGGAAGTTATGGATTCATCATTGCACCAGAAACTAAAATTCTTCTGTGGAGATAACCTAATCACAGTATTCGAAGACTTCAGCATACTAAAAGGGGAAGGACCCATCACTCTTATCCTCGAAATACAACATAAAATTGGGGATATATATGTCAGCGAATTCTAGTTAGACGCTTCAATACAGACTATCTCAACAGGCATGACCGAGGAGATCCCACTGTCATACTCTAAACATGGGTGCCTTAATGTCACCCATATGATGATAAGGAAATAGTTCCTTCTAGAATTGGGGCTTATGATAAATCAACAAGGAATTAATAAAGCTATCATAATACTATAATAATCTAACACCTAGGGGATGGGATACAAAAAAAAAGAAAGGATCTTTTTTAGAGAGAACCAAAAGTCAAGAATATAGAATATAATAAGCCATGGGTTCCCCCTCAAATAATTACTCCGGCCTTAAGGAGAACTTAATCAAGGAAGGGTGTAACTTCCATTTTTACGGATATCTTGAGTCGTGGATAGAGACTGAAACTAGAAGACAAATGCCGCGATATGAGATTTTATTTAAGGACTGTCTCTGGTGGGTAGAAGAAAAAGTACACAAGACTATAGATCAGATTGAAAGGCTAGACAAACTCATTGCCAACTGGGATTCTCTTGAAGACTGTAGGAATAATAAAATGTTCAGCTAAATAATGGCAGAGAATAACTAGACCTTATTGCACCTACCAAATATTGAGAACCACTTCAAGGATTAGGTAGCCTATATTCTTCAGGTAGATACCTCAACTTCCACATGTAATCTCCCTTTCGAGGAGAAGGTCATTACGATAAACTACATTGTTGTACTTGATCATGTTAACCCATTTCCTTGTGAAATAAACCTTAGCTTTATTTATCCTTGTGTACAAAATATTTATGATGATAAATGAGAAAATCAGAATAATGAACTAAATTTATGTAATGGAGATCTAGAAGACTTCCTTAAATAACTTTATAATAAACAAACCAATAGTGCGTAACTTGTTGATAAAATAACAACGGTTAACTTTAGGTCTTCTGAATAGATAAGGGATGTCAAAATAGGTAAGGTTCTCACTCATCTAAATACTCAAAGAATACATCAAAGTCTTTGCTTATTCTTATGATTATAATCCATGAATTGAGACAAAAAATATTTTTCGCCGCATACCTATGCATCCCAAAGCCAAACCTGTGAAGTAAAATCTCAGGAATCTCAGGCCATAATGTTTTCTAAAATTCAACGACGAAGTCATGAAGCAGATCAACGTGGGTTATCTAATACCTCACACGGTTGGATAACACGATGCCCATCATAAAAATGCAAGGAATGATGATGAAGTGTGTTGACTATAAATATCTAAACAAAACTTATCCCAAAGGCGACTACTTATTGCCAAATATAGATACGATTATTAATAATACAGTAGATCATGCTCTCAAATCCTTCGTGAATGGATTCACCAGCTATAATCAGATCAAAATGCACTCGAAGAACCAAGGAAAAATGGTTTTCACTGCCCTCTCGGGTAAATTTTATGACACAATCATGCTATTCAGACCCAAGAACGCTGGTGCTACCTACAAGCGAGGGGGAACCACCTTAAGAAACAATATCATCCATAAAGAAGTTGAAGTCTACATGGATGATATGATTATCAAGTACAAAACACAGGAAGGACATGTTCTGGAATTAAGCAAGTTCTTTGAAAGACTAAGGATGTAACATGTGTATCTGAACCCCAAGAAGTGCGTCTTCAGAGTCACCAAAGGAAAACTAGTGGAATTTATTGTCAATGAAAAGGGAATCGAAGTAGATCCAACCAAGGTCAAGGAAATCCTGGAAATTCCACCATCGCACACTAAAAGGTAAGTTAGGGGATTCTTAGGGAGGATACAGTATATCAGTAGGTTCATCTTTCAAATGACCTCTATATGCGATATAATTTTTAAGCTACTCCGAAAAGACTCCACTAACATATGTAATGTCGTTTGTCAAGAATCATTTGACAAAATAAAGCATACCTTACCAAACCCACCCATATTGGCTCCACCACGCTCGAGCATCCTCTCTTCTTGTATCTCAGAGTCACGAATATTGCATCAGAAGCCATATTGGCTCAGTATGTCGAAGAATATCACAAGGAACAAACTATATATTATTCTAGTCGGAGGTTCAATGAACATAGAGAATGGTATATGACCTTGGAAAAATCTTTCATATCCCTAGTATGGGTGACACCAAAGTTAAGGCACTACATTGTCGCCTTTGAAATCAGGTTAAATCTCCCGCATGTATCCTCTGAAATACATACTCGAAAAACTTCAATTAACCATCATAATGTCCAAATGGCTATTCTTTCTTACAAAGTTTGACATCGGGTACGTACATTAGAAGGCCATCAAAGGGGAGGCTAATGCAGACTGCTTAGCGAAATCCCCTCTGGATGAATAAGATGAAATAACTTCCCA
Organism: Sambucus nigra; assembly: GCA_949130495.1. Classification (NCBI taxonomy): domain Eukaryota; kingdom Viridiplantae; phylum Streptophyta; class Magnoliopsida; order Dipsacales; family Adoxaceae; genus Sambucus; species Sambucus nigra. The sequence continues at coordinate 53,983,612 of OX422223.1, forward strand.
CATTCCGGATGAAGATATTCTGCTAATGGAATGATAAGAAGAATATAAATGGCAATTATAGTTCAAGGGAGCTATACATAAAGAGGTTTTAACATTGACATATTATTAATTTTGCCAGATGGAAAGCACTAGTTTATGACCATCATGCTCGATTACGACCGCACCAATAACATCATTGAGTGCGAAGCCTGTATAGCGGGAATAAAGATAGACTATATGAGAGGGATTATAAATATTAATTTATATAGGGAATCAACCCTCATCATATGCCATATTCTGAGACACTAGAAGATTAGAGAGGAAAATATCCTACTATACTACGAGTAACTAGAGGAGGTTACTGCCCTATTCATTGATATTCAATTCTTCTATCTTCTTGGGCCCATAACAACTTTGTTAATGCATTGACTACCCTGGCCTCCATTGTGTACATCCCAAAGGATGTGGGGAAAGTATAAGTAAAAGCATGAAAGCAGGAATGACCCATATTGATATACGAAGTATGCATGACTGAGACCATAAATGCACCTTGGTATTAAGACATAAAAGAGCTTCACGAAAAAGGCAAGTACCCTTCCAAATCCATAAAAAAGGATAAGATATCAATCCCATAGTGGGATGACCAATTCACTATGTGTACAAGAGACCTATACAAGATATACCCTGACAAAAAACATATATAGTGTCTAAACTAGGGTGAATCAAAAAGAATAATGGAAGAAATACACAGAGATGAATGTTCCCCCCACATGAACGACCACATGCTCGAAAAAAATATTATCTACGAAGGATATTATTGGATTACTCTTCAACACGACTATAAGATGTACGTCCAAAGACGCATGAAGTGCCAACGATTCGTAAATTTATAACATTTACCTCCAATAGAGATCTAAAACATGACGTCTCCATGGCTTTTTTCGACACGGGGGATTGATATCATTGGGAAAGTAACACTAAAAGCATTGAACGGACATGAATCCACTTTAGTTTCCATAGACTAATTTACCAAATGGGTAGAAGTGAAATCCCATGTCGCACTGAATGCGAAAAAGGGGGCCTAATGCAAACAAAAGAATATAATCTGGATGTATGGGGTACCATTTGAACTAGTATCTAATAATGGGATTCATTTCTAAGAGAAAATTAATAGATCTCGTAGACGAGTATGGAATCTAGAGAAACAGATCATATCCATAACACCTTAAGACCTACGGCGTTATGGAATCAATAAATAAGAACATGCAAGTAATATTGAACAATGTGATCGAGGAATGCCGAGACTAGGCCGATCGCATCACGCGCACATTATTGGGATATATGACTACTATAAGAACGCCCACTGGGGAAACTCCTTTCTCACTTGTATATAGTATGGAAGCCATGCTACCAATTGAAATGGAAATACCACACTTGATGGTATTGCTATAAACTCAAGTCTCTAAAACTGACTAGGTAAGGAGTTATGAAGAGTTGGCACTATTACACGAACAATGATTAATGGCTCGTAACTATAAGCAAGGGTATCAAAAATGGATCACTAGAGACTTTAACAAGAAAGTCAAGTATAGATGATTCAAAGAAGGAGGACTAGTGCTCAAGGACATTATAAAACCAATATGTTACCCCCCCGGAGGAAAGTTTCGTCCTAATTGAACGGTGCCATATGTGATAAAAAGATCATTTTCAGGAGGCACAATCCTCCTCGTCGATATCAATGGAATATAGTTTGCTAAGCCGACCAACCTAGATCGTATAAAGAAATACTATATATAAGATAAAGACATCAAACATCCAACAAGAACTACGTACGACCTGATCCTCCACACAATGAAAAAAAATTCATTAGAGTCTATAGGTACACCGGTAACCCCTCAAGGTTCGATCAACTACACCAAACCCCTTATGGGGAACGAAGTATTTATATTTGTATCTTATCCTTGAGATTCCTAAAAATCGATTACAGGGTCGTTTAGGATGACAAGGAAATATTTGGAGTCCCGAGGGGACTCGTTTTTCATTTAAAGTAAAATACTTCCATTACAAACATGATCATTTATCATCACAACATAAAAAAAAGATTGCATAAGGCTATTCAAGGTGAGTTTCTTCGAATGCTATCAAAGGACTCTGAACCATCCATTTATTCACTAGAAATACTTATGTCTTTAGAACCGCTACTGGGCTCTGTATCGTAAAATGGCTCACTATCCTATAATAAAGTTACCCCGTAAACATCCCTATATCTTGGATGAGTTCATACAAAAGGCCAGCGAAGGTCGGTCTATCTAATAATGACAACATCCTTCACCTCATACCAAAACCAAAAAAGATAATCCTCAGGTAAATTTTGGCAAACCTTTGGCGTGTAACGTGACCTGAGCCATCTCTTGGATTGTCCTGTTCATTCTCTCAGCAATACCATTTTGTTATGGGGCCATAAATGCACTAAATTCATGCTGATAGCCATTACCAAGACAATATTTTGCTACACCCATCTCTTTGAAATCTCTACCTCTATCACTCCTTATATGAGATACTTGGGTATCATTCTCATTTTTAATTTTCAAATGGATTTTAAGAAATTCTCGAGAGGTATCTAATTTGTTTTTCGTAAAAGCAACCCAAGTAAATCTTGTAAAGCCATCCACCATGATAAGGATTTAATTGTTACCATAAAGGCTCATATTTTTAGAGGAACCCATAAGTTCCATGTGGATTAGTTCACAAGTGGAGAATATATTCCCCACCTGACAAGGACCACAAATAATGTTAGAAGGAGTTTTGATCTTAAGTAAACCTCTAACTATCTCTTTAGAGCTCAATCCGTGTAGGTTATCAAAGTTTGTGTGACTTAATTTGTTATGACATAGATCAGAGTCATCTGACCTAGATATCTTACAGGACTCATTACTTATAATCACTGTGTAACAATTATCCGGAGTTCTATTTCCTGAAAGAATGCACTTACCATCTTTATTCAAAATCTTGTATTCAGTTTTAGAAAAGACAACTGTGTGATTAGAATAAAAAAACTGAGATATACTAAGCAGATTGTCATTAAGGATTTTCATTAACAAGACATCATTAAGAACGAGAATGCCTTTTTCACAAAATATTCCTTTACTAATGATCTGAGACGAGACTCCGTCACCGAAAAACATTACCTCCTAAGAAGCCTATCTTATCTGTCAATTTAGTCTTGTCCCGGGTCATGTGCTTTGAACACCCACAATCCAAATACCAACCAACTGAGGTGCGTTCGGCATTAAACGCAGTTATAACCACATTGCACCTAAGTTAGGGTATTAGGTCATTTTTTCTAACCCAAATGGCTCTGGTTTTAAATTATATCTTTGATTTTGAAAAGGTTGTAGGGGTCCTTCTAAATAATTTCTTTTTAATGCAAGACCCTCCCTTTTTCTTTCTATAGTTAGAGTTTTTGGTGGTCTGCCTAAGGAGAACATAAGTATTTTGACTCTTCCTAGAATAGTTAAAGTTTTGGTAAATCGGCGTATACAGTTGTTTTTTAAAACACTCAGTAAGATAGTGATCATAGACATCACAGTAACTATAGTATTGATGTGAGGTAGGCTTGACTTTGTCTTCTAAGTAATTAAAAATAGGTTTAGACATGTTAGGAATATGAGGTCTAAATGCAAAAAAATTAGTCTTTTACCCAAATTCTCTTATGGAGGGAAAGCATACTTAACTTTATCGTTAGAGTTTTTCTTTGGACTATACACAATCTTTGAGGCTTGTGAGACATTAATTTTTAAAATCCCTTTATGAGATTTTTCATAATCTTGACCTAGTTTATAAGGTAAATTACCAAACGAAACAAAGATAGTTTGGGAATCATTCTTTGCTCCTTTGGAGTTTTTATCGAATCCTAGGCCAACTTTGTCTTCTGAATTCATTTTGATAAAAGTGATTATTTTATCATATGCTTTCTCATTAGTCTGAAAATGTAAGCATAACATTTTAGACTTTTTGTTTTGATTTTTCCTGTTCCACCAAAGTCGATTTATATTTTTGTTTGAGAATAAAATTCTTCATAGAATGTTCATTTATTTCGAAAATATATTCTTTTGTTTTTGTCTCATGAGCAACACCTTATTTAGTCTATTCCTGAGCATTCTTCCTAACAGTATCACTCAATCTTTCAACACGTTCAGTTAGTTGCTTAACCATCTTTTCAAGTTTGTCACTTTTCTTAAGAGTCTTGGAATAGGGTTTTGTATATCATGTAATTCATCATTGGACTCACTAAGTGATGTATGTTATTTATCCCCTATCACTTCAATTTGAGTTGTGGACATTCAATTCATTGCCAGGTTTTTCACTTTGATTCACACTTATTCTAGAAGTATCAAAAATTATTTATCACTACAGCATTAGACACTTCATTATCACAAGACGGGGGCATAACATTAGCAGTAGTATCATCAATCAAGCATGCTTTATCATTAGTATACACAATTTTAGCAAGAAAAGACCTGCATGGTTCAGTATTATAATCAGGAAAGCATGCTTTATCATCAATATACATAATTTTAGAAAAAAATGACATGCATGATTTATTTTTGTTGGATGACTCAGTTTCATCATCTTCAGAGTCACTAGAGTCATAATAAGTCTTACATATATGGGCCTTATGAGTGTTCTTGATCTTAGACTTATATCTATTAGCATAATGTCCCATATTACCACACTCATTACATTGTATACTACTTAAGTCTCTCTTGGCCTTCTGTGTATGGTGAAAATTTTGTCTATCCTTTGTTCTGTCATGGGGTCTAGGTGGATGGAAGCTCTAATAACCAAATTTCCCTTATTCGGAAGTCATAACATTACTAAACTTTATGATTTTCTTAAATTTTTTTCTCATTAGGGCAATCTGGTTGTCAATGCTTTCTAGGTCGCGGTCTCCATCAAATCCTAGGTCATAATTAGGCAGCGTGTTTTTAGGGATAAACAATTGAGATGAAAAGACTACATTATATCCAAATGATACTTTATTATTAGAGGTCATGTGTTGTTTGTATTCTAACTATATTTCAACAGTTCTAAGTTTACTACTCAACAATTCCGGAGTCAAATTAGGGTCATCCATTTCCTGAATAGCATATCTCTTATTATCAAACTTAGCAGGTAGGCATATCAGTATCTTAAGCATGGTTTCTTTTATATCATAAACTACCCCATTAGCATGAAATTTCGTGATAATATCAGTAAGTTTTATGTAAAAGTCATCAAAGGACTCAGACTCATCCAACATTAGGGTATTATACTTTTGTAATAGCATCTGTGTCTTTCTAGACTTAACATGCTCATCACCTTCATGGGTTGTGACGAGGGTGTCCCAGGCTTCTTTCAAAGTGGTACATATGGATGTCCTCTTAAATTCATATTTATTCACAGTTAAAAAACTGTCAATTTTCCCTTATTATTAATCAAAGACATTTGTTTTTCTTCCTTAGTAAACTAGTCGAGATTTTTCTTAACCCTTAGAGTGCTACCCTCTGTCAAAGGCTTATTAGGGTGAGTGTAACTGTTTTCAATAGTTTCCAAGACTTCATCACTTAGGGTTCCTTGAATGAACGTAATCACCCTTACCTTCCAGTGATGGAAATTCTGCCTTTAAAAAAGATAGTCTGAAAAGAATATCGAGCTTCTTAAATTTTTTTATCCATTTTTGAAAAACTTACAAAATCAATTTCAGGAGTTTAAGGATCAAAAGAAATAATAACCCTCTTTGATACCACTTGAAATTGCTCAACCAAGTTATTAACCAAAGTATAAGATTATATTGAGTTTTTCGAAATAAACTGTTCGAGGAAACTCCTTTTGTTTATGAACACAAGATGTGTAAAATGTTTTTAAGCAGTGAGAAATTTAAGATTGGTATAAGAAAAGTTTTTTAAAAACCTTATTAAGCCTTTTAATCCAGATAGTCACACACAAGAATCAAGAATTAAATCAATAAGAACACATAATTTTTTTACGTGGTAAAAGCCCAAATTAGGGGAAACATCCACAATGACCTCTACGCCACAAAAAAAAATTCACTAAATGAAGAAAGGTTTTAAGTTACAACAACAAACACAAGATCAAGTGAAAAGAAAGAGATTTACCCAAATTCCAGAGTTGCACCTCCTTAGGTATTCATTCGTTCTGATCTAGAAAGCAGTTGTAACTCCTCTTTCTTTAGTGTTCTTTACGTCGACTCAGTCAAACTGGTCTTTCTCCTAAATAACACACTTTCTATGGCACACTGTGTGTGAAGAGTGTCAAGGTGCGTGTTTATAAAAATATGAAATATGATACAAAACACACTCACACTTATTATTACAAACGTTTCTTATAAATTACAGAGATGAACAATATGCTCTGTCTTAAAACTTCAAAAATCATAAATATGTTTTTTAAAGAATTTTTAGATCTAACTTTTGGATCTTGAAAAAATAGAGATCTAAAAGTTTATTTATATACACCAAGATTTCACAATATGTAAAATCAAGTTTAGAAATTAGATCTAAAAAATTCAAGACTAGAAACTTTTAATTTTTATGATTTAAAAACTCAAAACAGTGGATCTAAAGATTTTCAAAATATATGCAAGGATACACTAGATAAAGTTATTTCTAAAACACAATATACAGGAAATATATGTAGAAATAAACCTAACAACTTAAATCGTGAAAGTTTGTATCATAGAGTTAAATACTTGATTTTTATGAAGAAAAATCAAGTCTCTAATAATATGAGGCTGTTATCAAGAGAGATAAGTTTTCAGAGGAAGTTGAAACAGAAAATCAACGTTAAAAACACTCAAAACTAGCTCTGAAAAACTTAGAACACCCTAACATAAACAAACAGTAAAAGTGATTTTCTTTCAGAAGAGTTTTTAGAAAATAAGAAGGGAGGTCCTTCAGTTATTTAGAAAACCATACTCTTTTGTTATGTAAAAAGTTTTCTATTTCTCAAAAAAATTCTCTCTCTAAAAATATTTCTCTCTCTCTAGGTTCTCTCTTATTCTTTCTCTATAAATGACCAAAAGCTAGAAATCTTGAGACAAGGGCCATATTTATTGGAGCCAAGGAAGGTTTTGGAGCTTTGGTTCAAAATCAAGGACTGAGATTGCGTTGAATGGCTTAATCTACATCCAAGGGCTAAAAATGAGTCGTCCTAAGTCATAACAACAGTGTAACACCGGTTATAGGATAACATCGTTGGTTCGTTAAAAGAGGTTATACATGGATTAACTCAAGATTCAATTTTAAGTGTTGATAAGATAAGATCTATGGTTGAAATTTTGCAACAAGTGTGTGAGAGTATACAAACACATGTCCAGCCAATCAGATAACAACAGGCAAAGTACAGGTGTCTCCATCAAGGCAGCCAAATAAATGCACGTAAATAAGTTCAAGAAATATAAGATTTTACCCCAACATTTTTAAACGGTTTTTAGTTTGGCACCTAAGTTTTATTATGAAATTATTTTTTAAGTCCGATAAATTTAAAAAAAATCATTTTTAAAATACTTGAAAAATCCCCCAAAAATTCAAGAAAATTATTTTAACACTTTTAATACAGTATGAGTGCATGTGTCCTGTAGTGTGCCATTTTTACCTTTTGTATCAATTAACTATATTTGGTTGGAGTTGTTGATGATGCCCTTAAACGCTGAACTTTGTTATACTTATTGAAGGGAGGTCATGGCAACTAAAAAATCATTTTGTCTTCATATTCAAATTTGTTTAAACTTTTATATGGTGCGAACTCATAATAAGTCAACCATACAGTGTGTTTCATAGTTATTTTTACCTCATGAGGTGAGTGCTTTGTCTGTTTGGTAGAGCGCAAAAGGTTCTAGAGGCAGTCCACACTACGTATCACATCATTAATCATGTTTACCTTAAAAAAAATACCAAAGAGACCTCCTACGGTCCATGGTATAATAAAAAACCAAATTTTGTTAGAATCTTCGGGAGCATTTATTATGTCTAAAAAGAGAGAAAATATTTTTAAATTTGATACCTGAGGTGACAAAGCTATTTTTCTAGGATATTCCCAAATAAGTAGGGCATATCGTGTTTACAACTTACGTACCAAAGTTATGAAGGAGTCTATAAATGTAATTGTAAATGACACAAGTGTTGAACGTAGATCAATTGTCGCAGAGGAATCTAGAAATATTTTTGAAATCGACTCTCCTCAGATCACTGACCCACTACCACCTGAGGTCCTTGTAGTACATCCTGGGTTTCTAAAGATCATCCCCCAAATAAGGTTGTAGGTAACCTTATGGAGCTTTTGTGAACTACATCCTAACTCCATAATGTGTCTAACTTTCCATGCTTTAATTCTCCTAAAAAATAAAAAATATAAATCATAATTGAATAATTCATACTGGATCAATGTCATGCAAGAGGAATTAGTCCAGTTCAAGAGTCATGATATCTGGTATCAAGTCCCACGACCTGAAAACAAAAAGGTTATTGGCATTCATTGAATTTTAAAAATAAAACGGATGAATCTGGGGTAATCGTTAGAAACAAGGCTAGGCTGGTAGTGGAAGGATACTCTCAGATAGAGGGAATAGACTTCGATGATACCTTTTCTCTGGTGACTCAGCTCGAATGTGTTTCATCCTCAGCCATTACTTGTCATTTGTAGTTTAAAAATTTTCAAATGGATGTCAAGTTTACTTTTTTTAATGGTATTATGACAGAGGAAGCATACTTTGAACAACCTAAGGGCTTTATTGACCCTTCTTACTCGAACCATGTCTATATATTGAAAAAGGCATTATATAGATTAAATCAAGCCCCCAAGACCTGGTATGAACGCCTCTAAACCTCTTTAGTAAATAATGGGTTTGAGCATGGAAACAATGACCAGACATTATTTGCCCGAAAAATCAACAATGAAGTGTTAATTGCACAAATTTATGTTGACACCTCCCTTGATTAAGTAAACCATTTTTCTAAAATTATGCTTAGGGAATTTGAGATGTCCCTTATAAGGGAGTTACAATATTTTCTAGGTTTATAAGTAAAGCAATTAAGTGATGGTTTTTTTATATCTCAGACTAAATATGCTGGTGAATTGGTTTAAAAGTTTGGTCTAAAGAATGTTAAAATTGCACGAACACCCATGAGCACTACAACTAAAATTTCTAAAGATAAACATGGGAAAGATATTGATCCAACACTTTATAAAAGTATGATAGGAAGACTTTTATATCTTACAGCTTCTAGACCAGATATTTTATATGCTGTGTGTGTCTGTGCACATTATGAATGCATACCTAAAGAATGTCATTTGTTGTGTTAAAAAAATCATAAAATATGTTAAGGGCACACTTAATTATGGAATTTGGTATGCAAAAGACACCTAGAGCACTATAGTTGGTTACACAGATGTTGAATGGGTTGGTTGCTCAGATAGTAAAAGCACGTCTGGTGCCTGTTATTATTTAGGCAATAATTTAGTTGGGTGGAGTAGTAAGAAATAAAATTACATTTCTTTATTTACTATTGAATCTGAGTATATCGCAGTTAGTAGCTGTTGTGCTCAACTTCTTTAGATTAAACAAATTTTGTGTGATTATGGCAATAAATAAGACAAACTAGCCCTATTTTGTGATAATCAAAGTACTATAAATATTTCTAAAAATTGTATTCAGAACTCATGCACCAAACATTTAAAAATTATACATCACTTTATTCGAGAACTTGTAGAATCTAAAAATCTTAAATACAATATTTGTGCACCAAAAAATAGTTAGTTGATTTATTAATAAAACCCTTGCATAATATACATTTTGAATAATTAAGAAAATCCATAGAGATTATTTTTCTCGATGAATATTTTGCCCTTTATCACACTCTTCGATTTATGACTTGCTAATAATTGATTTATGAGGATCTAGGGTAAGGTTGTTGAAAAAATGACAAAAGACGCATCCTTTATTTGTTTAATGTAAGAGACCCCTGATATGACCCTAGTTATGACTTATCTTGGTAGAATACTTCTGTTATAATATCTCTCTATTAGTTGTTTACCCATTGTCTATTTGAGACAAAATGGGAAAGAAGGATTGAGTCCATCTTAGGACCTTCTATTTGAAATAATTTTATATGATTCAACTAATACGCCATCTCAAGGGTTTTTATAGGAATTATGATACAAATTTTGGATCTTGTTAGTCTATATTTTAGGTTAATGGTAAGTATTCTACTTGAGGTATGTATATTTCATTTCTCTTATTTTTGGTTCTGGGATGGGTTGGGTATATTAGAACATTGTATAGGATTGTAGGATGATTATTTTTTCTTCCTACGAGTACCAATATGTACTCAAAGGGATTTTGAGTCTAATATCCAAAGGGGGAGATTGAAACACACTATATGGTTGACTTTTTAGGAATCAACACCATATAGGAGCTTCAGCTAGTTTGGATATGAAGACAAAATGATTTTTTAGTTTCCATTAGCTCCCTTCAAGAAGTACAACAAAGTTTAACATTTAAGTGCATCATCAACAACTCCAACTACAGAAAGTTAAATGATACAAAAGTTAAAAATGGCACACTATAGGACACAAGCACTCATACTGCATTAAATGTGTTAAAATAACTTTCTAGATTTTTGGGGGATATTTTTTAGTATTTTAAAAAGTTGTTGGACTAAAAGATAATTTCCTAATAAAAATTTTGTGCCAATTTAAAAACCGTTTCAAAATATTGGGGTAGAACCTTATTTTTCTTGAACTTATTAACATGCGTTTATTTGGCTGCCTTGGTTAATTCACCCGTACTACACCTGTTGTTATCTGATTGGTTGGACAAATGTTTGTTTACTCTCACACACTTGTTGTACAATTTCAACCGTAGATCTTATCTTATCAACGCTTAAAATTTAATCTTGAGTTAATCCATGTATAACCTCTTTTAACCAATCAACTATGTTAACCTATAACCGGTGTTAGACGATTTTTATGACTTAATTAGTCAATGTAATCTCAGTCCTTGATTTTGAAGCAAAGCTCCAGAACCTTCCTTGTCTCGTACAAATAGATCTTTCATCTTAACATTTCCAGTTTTTCGTCATTTTTTTAGAGGGAACAAAAAAGAGAGAGAGGAGAGCCTAGAGAGAGAAAAACATTTTCTGAGAGAAAAAATTCGAGAGAAAACTTAGTGAGAAATAAAAAATGTATTACAAAAGGGAAGAGTACGGTTTTCTAAATGAAAGAAGGATCTCCTTTCTTATTTTCTAAAAACTCTTATTAAAGAAAACCAGTTTTACTGTTTACTTGTGTTAAGGCTTTCTAAGTTTTTCAGAGTGACTTTTGAGTGTTTTTAATGTTGATTTTCTATTTTAACTTCCTCTCAAAACATGTCCTTCTTGATAATAGAATCACACTGTTAGAACCTTGATTTTTCTTCATAAAAATCAAGGATTTAACTCTGTGATATAAAATTTCACGATTTAGGCTATTAGGCTTATTTCTACACATATTTCCTACATATTTTGTTGTAGAAATAACTTTCTCTTGTGGATCCTTGCATATATTTTTAAAATATTTAGATCCACTATTTTTAATTTTAAAATAACAAAAATCAGAATTTTCTAGCCTTGAATATTTTGGATCTGATTTCTAAACTTGATTTAAGATATTGTGAAATCGTGGTGTATATAAATAAACTTTTAGATCTCTGTTTTTTCAATATCCAAAAGTCAGATCTAAAAATTCTTTAAAAACACATTTATGATTTTTGAAGTTTTAAGATAGAACATATTGTTCATCTCTGTAATTTGTAGGAAACGTTTGTAATAATAAGTGTGAGTGCGTTCTGTATCATATTTCATATTTTCAGACACACACACCTTGACACATTTAACACACACTGCACCATAGAAAGTGCGCTAGTTGGGAGAGAGACCAGTTTGATTAAGTCGATGTAAAGAACACTAAAAAAGGAGGAGTTTCAACTACTATGTAGATCAGAACGAAATAATACCTATGGTGGTGTAGCTCTGGAATTTAGGTATATCTCTTTCTTTTCATTTGATCTTGTGTTTGCTATTTTAATTTGTAACCTTGCTTTATATTAGTGAATTTTTTGTTTTGTGGCGTAGAGGTCACCATGGATGTTTCCCCTAATTTGGGGCTTTACCATGTAAAAAATTCTTGTGTTCTTACTACTTTAGTTCTTAGTTCTTGTGTGTGACTATCTAGCTTAAAAGGCTTAATATTTACAAAACTTATCCTATACCAAGAATCTTAAATTTCTCAATGGTTAATAACATTTTAAACTTCTTGTGTTCATAAACAAAAGGAGTTTCTTCGAAGAGTTTTTTTCGGAAAACTCTATCAAATCTTTAACTTTGGTTAACAACTTGGTTGAGTACAACTTTGGGTAATAACCAAGTTTATTTTTTTTATAAAGTGGTCAAGACTTTAAGTTGTGTCCATATCCATATGAAAAAAAATATTTTTAGGCAACCTCGAAGAGAAAAAGTGTGCAAGGCGTTTGTGCCCCTTACGGGAGTTCGTGACTACGCGGTCAGTTTCCACGAGTTACATTGGTATTGTGCAAGGTGTTCGTGAGCCTTGTGGGGCCTATTTGGGTTTTCTACCTAGGGCCACGTTTTCAAGCCTAAGTCTTAGTATTTGTAAATTTTAGTTTTAATCTCAAATCGGGAGACCCATGACTACGCGATCAGTTCCCACGAGTTACATTGGTCCCATGAGAGGTGTTCGTGTCCCTCGTGGGGTTGTTTGGGGGTTGCTTTGGTGTTTCCCTTAAGGGGATGTTTTCATGCCAAGGTCTGCTTATTTCCAAATTTTATACCTATTCTCAAACATAGAGTCTCGTGACTAAGGGGCCAGTTCCCACAAGTTACATTGGTCCGGTGCGAGGTGTTTATGCCCCTTGCGGGATTGTTTAGAGGCTGTTTTCGGTTCTCCTAGGGGCACGTTTCTAAGCCGAAGTATATCTATTTGAAAATTTTCGTCATATTCTCAAATTAGGAGTCCCATGACTATGCGGTCTATCCCACGAGTTACATTGGTCCTATGTGATATTTTTATATCCCTTGCATGGACGTTTAGAGGTTGTTTTGGGTTTTCCCCTAGAGGCACATTTTCAAGGTTAAGTCTTCTTATTTGAAAATTTTAGTTCTATTATCAAATTGAGAGTTCCGTGACTACGCGGTCGGTTCTCATGAGTTATATTGATCCCGTACGAACTTTGAGAAGTCTAAAAATCTTCTACAGATCACTGTATGAATTGCCAACGAAATGAACTTGCAATAAAATCCCACCCAAAACTCTTATATCATCGTCGTATCCCCTCTCCCATACTGTGGTAACTGACTCCCACCACTAAAGTCCTGCCTCGACTAGCTTGAATGTAGCTAGTACCTTCTTTTGAGTGTCGCTTCACTCAATTATATGAAACTGCCTATATATGTTCTTCTTCCATTGGCTAGCTGTTACAATGTCCGCACTTCCCTAAAACTTCGACGGATGGACCTTCTGGAAGGCCTTTCTGACTCGCTCTTAAACTAATGGAACTAGGTGAGTTTGAAATTCTCCTGCCACTGGCAGTTGTGACGGTGCCTGGGAAAAATGTTATGTTAGGGCGGTCATAGCGGCATTTACTACTTGTACGACTATAGCCATGACCTCTGCTGCGGTTACAGTCCCCTGAGTGGCCTATGGCTTTGACTGAGCCTCCCCCCATCTGCGGCTCTACTCACGACACCTTTTGGCCTACCTCTCCTGGTGTTTGGCATCTAAAACAAAACAAAAATGGTATGATATTCACTTCAGAATATATACAATAACAGAAGAACGTGAATGCACATTATGAATCAACAGTCCTAAGTATAGGGCTCTATATAAAAAAAGTGCGACGTTGATAACGCAACAAGTTCTCACAAATCCTAAGGACTATATAACATAATGCTCTAACTCAAGCTGTGACAACCCGCCAATTTTAATACCAGGTGGCCGATCCTCTACTAAAATAAATCAATAACCTCAGTATGGTTTCATTCTCAGCATTATTATTGCAATAGGTATAATAATACAACGAATAAAAACCGTACGCTAAATGAATAGAATAAATAATCGTGCATAAATAAATAATAAATGTGAAACGAATAAATCATCGGTCATCAAATGGTAATCATACATTATAATAAAACTGAATACTGCAATAACATATTGACTAAAGGAAAGACGTATCCCAAGTACGGGCAACACGCCCAAAATGAAATACTAGAATAATAAATATCCTATCTATATAGAATGAGCTGAGGTGGCTAAGTCAAATCCCATAGCATTCACAATTACTGCAACAGTAAGAAGGATTTATCCCTATGATCCCGGCTACTGCTGCTGCTGCACACATAAGGTTTTAAAAGAAAATAGGAAAACAAAATTTGCTCGCGGATCAAAGCCCTAAAAGTTTGAAAATATTTTGAAAGTAATCAAATGTTAAATAGCTAAAACACATATTGTGTTACTTTCATAATTAAATGTCCGGTTGAACTCACATGAGATAAAGCCTCACCTCTCATCTACAGTGCTCACCTAACAAATTTATTTTATTATCCTAATTAAACTACCCAATCTAACTAGGACATATAACTGCTATCCAAGACCAATCCCATTAATATTCTCTATTATCTAAGTACAAACTACCCTCACTTGGTATACGTTGATAAACAATATCGTAGCGACACACGTGCTATAGATAAATATTCACACAATAATAATAACATAGCAACATTCGTGTTATAAGTAGATATATTCGTGTTATAACTACCTCATACAAACATACATATATATCACTCGCTATATAAGTATGATCGTATCCACAGAGCGTGGACCTCATGAATACATTCCTTATGTGCTATTAGTCTCTAGTCATCACGCATCACACTCAGCCACTAGGTCAAAAATCTCACCACCGAACCCAATCGTAAACACATACAATAGAGTCGGTCATAAATATATGTCCGGCGTCTCGACAATACCACATCGCATCCAACCTATCTCCAAACCAACACCTATCCTCACACATGGATAGTGGTAATTCAACAATACTATGATCTAGGGAATCAATCCAACACTTTCTCGTCAATGTCAGGGAGGATTGCCCACTACGCGCAACCTCCTAATGATAGCACTATTGAGTAGGTATGTTCAATATAAATAAGTAGAACACACACACATATATATATGCACACGTCACTCTAATATGTATATATATAATACTAACCTCGTATGAAATCCCATAACGTACGAGTCTCCTAAATCACGAAGTTCGAACCGACTTCTTGATTACACGTCTAAGTGTTCACTCACTTGAATTCCAAGTTCTTCTCGCCTGAACTCATCTATTCGTTGGTTTATCACATGTACCAAACCATGAAAAGGATTCCCCAGCAATCCCACTCTACCCCGGGTGCCCCAATGGTCATTACCCAAGCTCTAACGGGTCGAAACAACAAAAATAAAAATTAGGCAGGCCAACAAATCGAATCGATTTTCTTAGGAAACCGAACTGATTCGATTGACCAAACGAGTTCTCTCCTCTAGTGAATCGATTAGGTTAATAAGGCTACCTGTTGTGGCCATCCGGATCAAGATGCGCCCCCTTCCTCTCTCCTCTTCTACCTCCCGAAGGGGGGATGGGGAAGTACGGGGGATTGAAAGGTCTCACGCCCTACTTAGGAACGCTTCGGTCATCGTCAGTGTGGAGTAAATGTAAATAAATGGAGTCTCCAACCTATTTTTCAAAAAATAGGCAAAAGAACATGTTGTCGCCTTGAGAGAGCGGCATCGAAGACAAACTGCTGCTTACGAAACCAATAGTTCGAAGGTTCGGGGGTTAAGTTACGAAATAGGAAAGTGTTAGGCACCCATCCCGCCCTGTCGGTCTCTCATGGGATTATGTTATTATTTTACTTGAAGTATGTGTGCGTGTATGTAATGGATATTGGAATCATTCAACTCCTACCATGGAAAAGATAGAGTGAGGTCATCCATAGGAATGTTTCTAAAATAATATATAGAAAATATGATTTATGAGTTTATCGCGATATTGATCGTTATGATGAAATAGTAATATGTGTTGGATGAAACTCTAATAAGAATAATATTTATACTTACGCAAGAATAAGATAAATATAAAAATGGGGGATTTAGAAAAATTTGAGGATTTAGAAAAATTGGAAATTTTAGAAAAAGTTGAAAATTGGGAAGTTGGAAACTTGGACTCGAGTTTCGGGTTTTGATATGAAAAGACTACATAGCCTATAAAGGCATCAAAGTCCACGTAGTTCTATTATGACATGGGGGTGGGGTTTATCCCATAGATTCGAACGGGATTTTATTATATGTGCGTGTAGAAAATGTGTTTTTAGTTTTGAAAAAGTGTGATGAATAATCCCTTTCGGAATTTATAAGTGTAACCCGCTTTTTGTTTGTTTTATTTTTTTTATAGTAAAATTAAAGTATGTGCAATATAGTAATAAAAATGTAAATATTAATGTGTATGAAGTAAAGTAAGAACTAGCTTATGAATCTAATGAAATTGACGCAAAACAAGAAATTTAAAGAGAGAGAAGGATTTAGACCTTCTTTAAAGCTTTATCTTTGATCTTGGATGAACTACCTTGAATGTTAGATGAAAATTGGATGAGAGACAATGTGATTTTTCCAAATTGGATATGAAAAGGATGAGAATGTAAGCTTGAATGGAACTTCACATGGAGGAACTTCGCTGATTTCGAGAGAATATTCCTGAGATCACTGATGTGATTTGGGAGTGAGGTCATGCCCTGTATTTATAGGGTGAGGTGTGGTTCCGATCGACATAGAACTTGCTCTGCCTATAGGTAGGTAGACCTTGGCACACTACCGATAGGCAGGGAAATAGACCTGCCAGTCGGTAGTCTCGTGGAGATTTTTCTAGAAAAATGGTCATAGAATGTAATTCATTGATTCCAATCGCACATGGGTCATACATAGGCCTGTAAATTGAGCGCCCGAGACCCGAAGCGCTCCCGTTCGGCACGCTATTTTCGGGTCGAGCTTTATTTGAGTTTGAGCCGAGCCGATCCTGAGCCAAAATTTCAAGCCCGAATGAATTTCGAGACGAGCTTGAGCCGAACTTTGCCAAGCCCGAATTGGGCCCGAAGCCCGAACTTCATATTTATAAATAAATAAATAAATAATTTATATAATATGACATATTTATGTTAACAATGTTTAATTAGGTTCCGTTCTTTAATTTCATTTACTACTTAAAAAAAAATCATTTGTCATAATACATTAGATTATATGTGATTTTCAATTTTGTGATTTTATTGTTAATCTCGTTATGGGTATTTGATTTAATAATTGTTCAAGTCACAATATGCCTTTGTTAGTGATCAAATTTTTCTAAATGTATGAAATTTAATAGGCATTTGTAGGTTTTCACTCTTATTTCCCTTGTTTTAATTTAATACATTTCATAATTATATATTTTATTTCATGAAATATCAACTAATTTTAATGGGTAATTTTGTCCATGATGGAAATACAAGAAAAAAAAAATAATTCAAAATTTTTTAACAAAAAAAATTGAAATCGGCCCTGCCCGAAATCGGGCCCGAAGCCCGTAATATATATGAGCCGAGTTTGGGCCTAGCTGGGAAAAAATAATTCAGGCCGAGCTCGGGCTTGAGCATGGGTAAGTGAGTTCGGGCCGAGCCTGAGCAACCCCAAGCCCGGCTCACCCAGCCCGATTTATATACCTAGTCATACAATTAGAAAGGTAATTCAGATACCTTCAAGTGTACTTTGGACCATTCCCGAGTTTGGCAGTTGACTTTGGATCAAATGTGGCTCGAAAGCACACGTTGGTCCTTTAGAAGGGAGAACGTCGAACGAAAACGGATTTTTTGTCCGCATGGTAAGTCAGAATTGTGCACATGTTGGACCGTTGGAAAGTTTATGATATGTAATTAGAAATTACAAAGAGCTCCACTTGGTTCAGAAAGTTGACCGTGGTCAACAGGGGCCCGAAAGTGCCTGGTGACCTTTCAGAGTAAAAGGGATCGTTCGTCCTCATCATAAGTTAGAATAACACTTGGAGCAGACTGTTAGAAAGGGTATTCAGTGCCCTTCGAAGAGTCATTCAGTCTCGTTTGAACTAAATAATTGACCTAGGTCAAACAGAGCCTGTGAGTGCCCGGTGGCCTTCAGATCAGTTTTTAGGGGAAAACGGATCGTTCATCCGAATATTTATGCCATTTTGTGCACGAGGAAGATCGATGGAAATTTGTTTCAGATCTCTTCGAATATTCAAAGAGATTTCACTCTAGTGATGAAGTTGATTAGTGTCAAATCGAGGCTCGGAAGTGCCCAGTGGCCTCTAGATTTATTTTAAGTAGTAAAATGGTCCGTTTGCCCGAACCGTTATGTCGATTCACGCATGAGGTGGACTATTGGAAAGGAGATTCAAAGCCCTTTGAAGATTTAAACTTCTTTCACTCTTATATTAGAGTTGACCGGTGTCAAATGGGTCCATGGAGCGCTCGATGGCCTCTAAATCAGTACTCGGAGTATGACCTATTGTTTATAATGAAATGGGGAGGTTCTAGGGACCTAAGGAGAGACTTAAAAGGTCCTAAAATGTGGTGTCGATAGAGAACCAAAATGGATGAGCTTGGAACAAGTGAAATCCATCAAATAGACACCACATGATGTTTTGGAAAGAGGTCGATTCTGCGGACCTAAGTTACAGTGACCAATTCTGCGAGTCAAATTCTGAGGACCTGAGTTGTAGTGACCAATTTTGTGGGTTAAATATAATTCTAAGGGATTAAGATAGAGATGACCAATTTTATTGGTCAAAGCCCATTCTGTGGGCTTATGATAAAGATGACCAATTCTGCGAGTCAAAGCCAATTTTGCGGGCTTAAGATAGAGGTGACCAATTTTACGGATCAAAGCCAATTCTTTGGGCTTAAGATAGATATAACCACATCTATGGGTCAGATCCAATTATAAGGGCTTAAGTATAGATGAACAATTCTGAAGATCGAAGCCAATTCTGAGGGCTTAAGTAGACATGTCCAATTCTGCGAGTCAAAGATAATTCTGCGGGTTTAAGATAGAGATGACCACTTCTGCGGGTCAGAACCAATTCCGAGGGCTTAAGTAGAGATGACCAATTCTGAGGGTCGAAGCCAATTATGAGGGATTAAGTATAGATGAACAATTCTGTGGGTTGAATTTAATTTTGAGGGCTTAAGTAAAGATGACCAATTTTGCGGGTTGAAGCCAATTCTGGGGGCTTAAGTAGAGATGACCAAATCTACGGTCTTAAGTTTTCCTGGAGAAATTTGGAGACTCCAATGGGTATATGTATCTTGAGGCTTCATTGGGGATTTGGGGGATCATTTGATTTTAGGTTTTGCTGGGGAGGAGGGAATGATTCGAGGGTTGGATGTTTCTTAGCTGAGAATTTTTTTTATTTTTGTGGTGTCTTTTGGAGACTTTGCTGGGAGGATATCCAATTGGTTTTGGTAATTCCAGTGGGGATACAATAGTTTCGTTGGGGAGATGAGTGTGGTAAAAAAAAAATCTAGGTGAAAAAGGTTCTAAATTCTATTTGGTATTTTTAGGAATTTTTTGGGGTTTTCTGACATTTTTTGGGAATTTTTGTATGAAATTTTAGAGAGGGTGCTGACCGGCATGGTTTGAGAGGTGCCAAATGGCAGTGGCACAGTCTTTTATGGTGCCTAGAATAAGTGGAGAGATAGTGCCGATCGATGGGTGGCAGGGAGATGCCGATCGGTATGCCCCTTAGCCTCCTATAAAAAAGGACGGGTTCTCCTCATTTTTCATAGCTTTCTAACTTCTTTTCTTCTGTAAATTATTCGAATGTTCTAAAATCAAGAGATGGCTGACTTCTCAAGTAACTAAACATACATGGCGTGGCTCAATGTTGACGACTAGGCAAACCTAGAATGGAGGGCTAGGGTGCCCCTTACTTTGGGCAACAAAAATTCCTTTGAATCATTCGAGCCAGTGGCAGATGAGCAGACCCTCTTAGTCGAGCCGACGTCTCATCGTTGTTCTAGGGTGGTAAACCCTGGAAGCTATGTAAGTATTGATGACTTTTGGTTTTCTTTTCCCTTTTCTTCGTGGTATTTCCTTATTGCTTGAATTTTGACAAGACTTTTTCCTTTTGGCTTTTGATAGTCCAATGTATCTATGACGACTCTATGTGCTCAAGGGATGAAAGGGCTTAGGGATGTTTGGTAGCACCTTTCGTTTGTGGTGCGTTGGGTAGTGTCATCAGTCGATTTTATGAGATTGGCATCTTCTCTGGATGAGACACCTTGTTCTACGGATGGAGATGACGGTGACTCCCATAGATGTGCAACAACTGTTAGGGCTAGACTATGATGGGGTACAGATTAAGGTGGATAAAACTTTGTGGGTGACGTTGGCATTGGGTGATGTGGAGAGGGTAGTCTTTGGGGACTCTCTTCGTTTGTCTCTTTTGAGGGAGTTGTTGTTGAGTATGAGGATTGATGACAACGGCGAGCGACAGGTGCAAAACATAGCTCGTTTGTTTATTCTGTTGGTGTTGGAAGGTTTCTTGGTGGCATCGAGTGGCGACGTCATCCACTTGTGATTTTTGTCATTTTTGAGGGTGTTTTCGAATGTCCCTCTATATGATTGGGGGAGCCTGATCTTGGTGACCCTTTATTATTCTCTTCATGCGTTCAACTAGTGCTGTCTGTAAAGTTTTACTGGAGCCACGTATCTTCTTGAGGTATTCTTTATTTTGCGCATTTTCCATTATGCATTCGTATTTTTCCTTTATGAGTTTTATTCTCTATTTCTTGATAGCTGAGCTTTTGTCTTTTGCATGCGTGGTTCTATGAGGTGATTGGGTTTAACACCCAATTGATATCTTTGAAGGATGAGTCTGTTGGGGACTTCTGTCAGATTCTAGTGGCGAAAGTCCAATCGGCGGTCGAAGAAGTCTCTCTCTCTCTCTAGAGACGATGTGTCAGGTCGTGACTGGCCTAACGAGCGAGCGGGTAAATTATTCTTTCTTCTTTGAGTTTATTTTTCCTTTATGATATTTTTTGATATTGATCCTTATCCGCTAGGGATGTTTTAGATGACCTTCTATCCTTGGGGGACGACCATCCAGCACACAGGGTTGAATGGGGGGAATGCGTAGATGCGGCATTTTCCAGTGCGTGAGTTCGGCTACTCCTGGTGCCTCAGGAGAGACTAGTATGAAAGGTTGTATAGGAGGAGGTAATTGTGCCACCTACGAGTCCCCTGGTGTATATAAAGCGGGTGCAGGAGATGGCGTATGATGCGCGGGTAGTAGTGATGATGGGTGAGCCTTACTCATTATACACTGACACGGCAGTGACATTTGATTATTTGGACTTTGTGTCGAGCTGGTTGATGCCTCCGAGAATATATGACGTGATGCCTCTCTCTTATGAAGGTTCAAGTTGTCCAGTGAGGTCCTCCCACAGCGCAGGTGGTGCGTCGACATCGACAGGGGCGATGACCTCTGAGGTTCCTTTTGTGCTACTGGCTCCTCTTTCTTACAATATCCGGAGGGCTGATAGAAGGTCGGTGCATTTATTGCATCTTCCTAATTCGATGGATCCAGAGGAGATGGGCTTGATAGAGTATCTCCTTGAGCCCGCGGTATACTTTTCATCTATTTGTCTTTTGATTTTTTGGTTTCTTTCTCTGCCTCAGACTGACTGATTTTCTTATTTTTATTTTCCTTGCAGCAGATTCGGGTACCGACCAACTGGCTGAGGGATATCCAAGATTGGGTAGCATTTGCGACGGCTCACGTTCGGGAGTTGATCTCGGCTCCGTCTTGTCTGGTGTCATCTACCTCATTTGAGGAAGGGTTTAGCTCAGGGAATAGAGGTACATCGTCTTGTCACCGGGGGAAGAGAGTGCACTGTAGGGAAGGAGGCTTATAAAGAGAGAGAGAGAGAGAGAGAGAGAGAGAGAGAATGTGGGTTCGAGCTGAGTCCCGTTGTATTTTTTATTTCCTAAAAAACCGATGTAACACCGCAAATATCTATGCGGATAAAATTAAGTTTTTGTTAATTTTTGTTTCTAGTGACTTAATGCACATACTCTTTTTACTTTTCTGCTTAGACCGTAAAAATAATTAAAATGGTTTTGAAAGATGATTTATTTTTAAAATAAGATAATTAAAAGCATAAGGAGGAGGAAATTTGGAATTATTTTAAGAATATAAATTATTTTTATTGAGGTTTTTAATTTTCGCAAAAACGAAAAAAGGGAATTTTCCAAAAATAGGGGGTTGCCGATTGGCATGCCCCTTGTCCTGCCTATCGGCATGTCAGTCTCGTCCAATCAATCTAATTCTTTGATTGCACTTTCTTCAATTATTTGGTACTTGGTGGGGTAAGTCTCCCTTCGATTTCTGTAGGGTTCCTTGTCCTTGTTTGAGGGTATTCAAGTATAAATAAGGGTGTGGGTGGATGTGACACCCCCGACTAATTAAATACCGGGTAGCTACTCCTTTATTAAATCAATACAAAATGCCAAGTTGGTTCAGTTAATAGCATCACTGTCGAAAACATTTTAATAGTTACTAACCACCTAGTATTTAAAAAGTAAGTTACCAAGTTTTAAGTTAAGTCTGATTAACATGCAATAAAAGAATAATGAAAGAATAACAACCATTCACCATAATGAAGTAATGAATAACCAACAACTAATAGTAAGTCCAGAGGAAAACTCCTCACAACAATCCCACAAATGAAAATAATACGACAAGTTTGAATCCTGAATAATTACATGC
Organism: Sambucus nigra; assembly: GCA_949130495.1. Classification (NCBI taxonomy): domain Eukaryota; kingdom Viridiplantae; phylum Streptophyta; class Magnoliopsida; order Dipsacales; family Adoxaceae; genus Sambucus; species Sambucus nigra. Next base: position 54,006,524 of record OX422223.1, read on the forward strand.
CAAAATTCTGAATAACTGAAGTAAATGAAATGTCAAAAAGAAATGGGAGACATGCCCTACAACTGATAATATACTGAATACGGAATCAAAGTAGATGAAGCGTCTACTGGCAAGGTCCTGTAACTTCCACAAACAGATACAGCTCGTCACCTGAATGAGAATCCTAAGCATGGTGTCCTTGTGGCTGGGCACCTAAAATGGTTTTTACAAAAAAAATAGGTTTGAAAGCAAATGGGTCAGAGCCCGAAAGTGGAAATCATTTTAAAAATAGCAAGTGTTTTAATATCATTAAAACATTAAATGCAAAATACATGTTAGGACGTGCACTCACATGAAATTCTCACCTCTCGACTACATGTGCACTCCTAACGTACCGTACCCATCTACATGACATACATAACTAAGCAAACCGTAATAAGTTCTACCCCTTACTACTCGATCCCCACATTACCTTCTAGCGCTATCAATTAAATAGAGAGTTTACTTAAACACAGATTCTCAATTAGTAATACCATTCACTATCGTTTAACCCGTTATGTTATCTCAAAGCATTACCATAAATATATGCACAATATCATCATGAAAGTTCCCATTTATTAAGTGTATTTTATTCACGTCATAAATATACAATACAAGCACCCCGAGACTAGCTGCGGTGCACACATACTCCGCTATCCATCCCGGTACATCACGTACATAAGGATCACATATTCCGAATCTCTCAGGAATAGTTCTCAGATAACAACATCATAAATAATGGAGGCGAACACAGTCACATCACATGGGTCACGCACATACCTACGCTCCCACGATCAGCAGACTTATTAACAACCCAATAAGTCCTTCTCTGACCTATGTTCATCAAGGTAACCAGTCTAAATCCGGGCAACACAAGGATTAGAGGGCCCTAAGCGAACGCAAACCTCCCGCGATAGCAAGTATGGTAGGTATGTCATACACATAAAATCAATACATATACTAAGTATGCACACGTCTTAGTAATCACCGTAATATATTGGTGGTACACTTCTCATTCTCGTACCGACATATAATACTACACACTTTATATGTTCCCGGTTAATATAATAAATTAGGCCGTCAATAGCTCACATCGTAATAGACACTCACGTCCTACTTCATATTCTCCCTTAGGTTCAAACTACACTACTAGGTTTGACTCCTCATTATATCCCAAACATCCCAAATATACCAATTAATCATCAAGGGAAGGTTATCTCTAAGTATACACGAGGTTACGGGACACTCGGGATCAAAACAGGCTAAAAAGCCTAAACTGTCAACTCGTTCGAAGTCTCGTTCGAACGAGGCTGTTCGAACGAGAGTTCGTTCGAACGAATTGAGACTTCTAACGAGGTCTCGTTCGAACGAAGTGGGCTATCTAACGAGGTCTCCTTCGAACGAACCTATCGAACGAACTTCACCCACGTTAGAAGTCAATGGTCAACTCATTAGAAGCTCGTTCGAACGAGGTCGTTCGAACGACCTGGGCAGGTCTTCTAACGAGCGACCAGATTCGAGCCCAGAAATCCTTATTTCATTTTTTCCCAATTCTCTTCACTTCTAATCTCCTCTAAATGTCATTCCAACACTTGTTTAAGGTTCCTAATCATTCTTAAACATATCTAGGTCATATACTAACACGTTTTGTGGGTTTAATCCAATCTAAACATCATCCAATTATCAATTCTCTACACTTTTCCCCAATCTCAAGAACATGAACCCTAGAAATTTCTATGATCATCAATGGGCATAATTAATCCGTTTTTGTTTCATTCAAATATGTAACATCATCAGATAAATCACCTACCTACACTTCTACATGCAATTCTTCATCAAAATACTAGTTTCAAATTCCAATTTAATGGGTTTTCATCAATCTCCCAACAACAATAAAATTTTATAAATTCCTACGCATGAAAGAAGCATTCTTTGCAAGAAGACGAAATTAAATCACTTGCCTTATATGTATCTCTGATTTGATGACGAATTTGATGAATGGTACTCTGTCTCTCTGCAGAATCTCCTCTTTCTCTCCCTCTACAAGCTCTCTTCTCCAAGGTTAATGGTGGCTAGGGTTTGTGCTATAGGAATTCTTTTGGAACAAGTTTCAATAACCTCCGTAGTCTATTTGGGTATTAGTGGGCTTAGTGGGTTATTGTTAAATCAGATATTAATTCCCAATTTTCGTAGGTTTTAATTTCAAAAAATCCAAAATTACCAAACTACCCTTATACGTTGCCGGTATGGCCTAAAAATGCCCCGGGACCCAAACTAAACCCCCGGCTAGTGTTTTCTGACTATTTCGACCCTTCCGGACGCGTTGGCGCACTCAAAACGACCATACGAATAATAGAACTAAAATTCACTTTTTAATTAAAATAAATATATACCATGACGCGACTGTCACACGCGTCTCAACAAGATTTCCAAATTGCCGTATTTAAATCTCACGACAAATTTCATAATTCAAAGTTCATATATAAACATATATGCACATTATAATCAAATACCAACTTGCATCTCGCTAGTATTTTAATCCGGATTAATTTCCAATTAATACGCATTTAATTCAATAAATCCCAAAAATAAATATCACGAAAAATACGGGGTATAACAGTGGAGCATTTTCTCATAACTCCACATTCCTTGTCTCTTGCATTCTTCTTTTTTTTTTACTTTGTAAAATGGCTCTCCTTGCTAGTGTTGAGTTTTCTAACTACCTTGAAACCTTGTAAGCGATGTGCTCTTATAACTTTGACTACGATGCTTTCAACATGCGTTGAGTTTCCTTGTGGCGTAACCGACCCATAGAGTGGAATATGCTGATGGCAGCTGTGGAATTCTGGTACCTTGAAGACCATGTATTCTGTTTTGGGTTGGATGAGGTCTATCTGAACTATGAAGAGTTCTTTGTCATATTGGGGATAAAACCTAGTGTTGCAGCGGCTTTGCCTGAGTTTTCTCGATCCCCTAGGGAGTTGTTAGTGGGACTCCTCCATATTTTGCCTTCGACGAGTAGGTCATTGGTTATGGGAAGGATGATTTATCTTCCCGTTGTGTTGCATTTTGTGCATTTGAAGGATGTTGGTGATGCTAGCTATGCTGGAGCCGTCATTCTGGGCTCGATTTCAAAATTGTTATTGGTGACTAGAGAAATGTTGGTGGACCCACAACTCGCAGCCATTGCTTCCTGGACATCGTACCGTCACAATCCTATAGGGGTGATACTGACAGTGACTCTGAATGGTCTGGATGCTTGGCGAGAAGACCGTTTCGTCTTTCTAAGGGGTAGCCTCATAATGTTGTTCATGTGGTTGTCGGAGAGGTTTCATATGGCAGTCCCACCTGAGTATCCTTTGCTAGTTGTGCCAAAAAATTTGAATCTCTATTTTATACTCGTTTAAGGTCGAAATGGAGAAAATTTGTGTCTCTGAATCCCATACTCATCAACCACTACTATCACCTCTACCTCAAAATGCAACCCATTATCTGATACCAACTTACGTGGGACTCCATATCATCAGATGATGTTTTTTTTAATGAACTTGGCCACCTTCTTCGCAATCAAAACTGCGTATGATTCAACTTCAACCCATTTGGTGAAGTAGTCAACGGCAACTAAGATTAATTCATGTCCATTAGAAGCTTTGGGTGTGATATTCCCTATAATGTCAATGCCCCCACATGGAAAACGTCCAGGGAGAATTCATGTTGTATAATTCTCGCGAAGGTAAGTGTTGGAGGTTGGAAAACTACTAGCATTTAAAGCATCTTCGAACGTAGGTTGTGCAATCCAGCAACCCTGTTGGATGATTTTATTGGCAAGCATATGGCCATTCATGTGGTGTCCACACTCCCCACCGTGGATTTTTTGCATCATCTCTTTAATATCAGTCCTGATAATGAAGTGGGAATGGGTCCCATCAAAGTTTCGTTCGAATAGTGCTTTATCACAAACAATATACTAGGCGGCCTATCTACGGAGAGTTACTCGATCTTTCTTGTCAGAATCTTTGGGATACCTACCATTCTTGAGGAGGCTCCAAATATCATAATATCAACAATCTGCCATATCAGTATTTTCTTTTGTGATGAGCTCAACGTGGCAGCAGTGAGTTGGTTTGTCGTGCTTTTGGACTAGGAAATAGGACATTATAATTCCTTCGGGTATGTCAACCATGGATGCTAAGGTGTAAAGGGCATCGACTAGCTTGTTTTTTGCTCGGGGCAGATAGTGGGAAGTGATATCTTGGAATTGTGAGGCCAACTCTTCTAGGTGGGCATAGAAGGGTAAGAGTTTCTCGTCCTTGACTTTACATCTTCTAAGTACTTATCCGATGATGAGGGATAAATCCCCATAGACATCTAAGTATCGAATTCCTTTCTTGAGAGCAACTTTGAGGCCTACCGTGCACGCCTCATATTCATTCATGTTGTTAGTGCAGGGAAAATCCATCTTAATGGCAATGGGAGTGTGATAATCATCAAGGGAAATTAGAAGGATCCTAATTCCATACCCTTTCTTGTTGGGGGCACCATCAAAGAACACTTTCCATCGAGGGTCTTCTTGGGATGTACAAGGATATTCTCATCTAGGAACTCGAAAATCCAGAGATCGGTTTCTTCCATTGGGTAGTCAAAAATGGCTATTCATTTCATGGATTTCTACGTGACATACATGATATCTAACTCGGAGAAAAGCATCAACCATTGGGACATTCGGCTAGATAGGGAAGGTCTTTCGAGTAGGTATATGATAGGATCGATTTGGGATACAAGTTTGATGGTAACGGCGAGAATATAATGCCGTAAATTTTGGGTAACCCAGACAAGGGTGACACATGATTTTTCCAAGGTTGTGTAGTTAACTTTGTATCCAGCCAACTTGCGAGTGGCATATCAGATGGCTCTCTCTTTACGGGACTCTTCAAGGTACCGGGATAGCAAAGCCCCAGCTGCGGTATCTGTTATGGTTAGATATAAGAGTAGGAGAAGACCAGGCTGCGGAGGCATGAGTATCGGAGGTCGAGTTAAATATTATTTGATTTGGTCAAAGGATTCTTAGCAATCTTTGTTCCAAATCTTGGTGGAATCTTTTCAGAGGAGTTTGAAGATGGGTTCATAAATAGAAGTCAACTGGTTGATGAACCGACTAATGTACTGTAATTTTCCAAGGATTCCATGGACTTCCTTTTCTGTTTGGGGTAGTGGCATATCGAGTATAGCTTTTAGCTTGGTAGGATTTGCTTCTATCCTTTTCTCACTAACCATGAGTACCAAGAGCTTTCCTTTGGTAACGTCAAAGACGCATTTCTATGGGTTAAGTCGCATCTGATATTATTGTAGTCACTCGAAGAATTTTCGGAGAGCGGTAACATGAGCTTCTTTAGTCTTACACTTGATAATCATATCATCCATATAGACCTTAATTTCTACATGTGTTAGATCATGTAAAATGGTTATGGCAACCCTCTGGTAGGTAGCCCCAGTATTTGTGAGACCAAATGGCATAACAGTGTAGCAAAAGGTTCCCCAAGGGGAGATGAATATGGTTTTCTCTTGATGAACCGGGTGCATATTGATCTAATTGCATCTGAAAAACCCATCAACGAATGCCTTAAGAGCATGACTGGTTGTGTTGTTAACAATCATGTATATATTGGGTAGCGGTTAATCATCCTTCGGAGAAGCCTTATCCAAGTCTCGGTAGTCAACACACATGCGAACCTTCCCTCCTGATTTCGGCACGGGTACTATATTGGCTAGCCATGTGGGATATTCGATCACACGAATGAAACTTCGTTCAACTGTTTGACCACTTCTTCCTTAACTTTGAGCGACCATTCGAAGCGAAAGCTTTTGTAATTTTTATTTAACCGATTTGCATTCTGAGAGAGTTAGAATATCGTGCTGAGCTATTTCAAGATCAATGCCGAGAATATAGTCGTAGGACCATGTGAAGACATCCACAAATTCCTTCAATAATTCCTCGAGTTTCATGCACTTATGCTTGTCAAGGGTGGCCCCTATCCTAATCTCGCGCAGCTGGCTACTAAAACCAAAATTAATAATGACAGTTTAATCTTCATTAACTTGAACGCGATTATGTTGTTTGTTATTAACCTTATTTATACCAGTTAAGAATTAAAATTTTGATTAGAATCCACGCAATTAATGTAAGGCACAAGAAGATACTAAAAAACTTCATTCATTTCATTGATAGGAAAAATAACATTGAGAAGCTCATCAAAGGAGGTCTTGATTACATCAGAGTAAGGAGGAACAATAAAAGAAAGGGAAACGGGAAAGACATCAGGGTTATGTTTAATATTTACAGGTGGAATAGGGGCAACATGCCAGTTGAGGAGAGGTGCATCAGCAACTTTAATCAGATGGGATGGATTCGATGATGTAGCCCTTAACTGGATCACGTAGAGTATCAACTCCAGTGTATGTAAGTTGAAAGAATCCTCAGAGTCACTTCCCTCAGAATCTCCGATATCGACTATGGCCTCTTCGATGAGTGGTTTCACATGATGCTGGGAACGTTTGACCCATGGGTAGTTGTCTTGGAAAAAGATCTACATTTCAGGTTTCATCTTCTTATCCACATGATCATATCACGATTCAGGAAAGCCGCAAAAGGGGAAATCTTCACCTTCTCTAATGAATCTTCTGTTCAAGGAATCTTTGGAGAAAGTTTTGGTACTTTTAGCCTTCTTTTCAGTCGAGGCTGGCAAAGCATTCTGAGTTTTTCTGCTGATGGTTGATAGCCCAAACTATAAGGAGGAAGAGATTTCTTTAACACAATGGGTTAAAGTATCCCCTGTTGTCTTCGTCCCATCCCCAGTTCGAGCATGAAGTGCATTTTCTTGAACATCTAGATTACATTAACGTTTCCATGGGGGTTATACTCCGAGAAAACCTTATCATTGAAATTTTCCCTTGTTGGGAGTAAAAGTGGTTCAACTCAGAAGCCTAAAAGAAGCATATCATTCGCTCCATGTTGTATCTCAAGTACTGAATTACTAGTTCTTGCATTCTCGACATTGTCGTCATCGCACAAGATGGTGATGACCTGCCCATTGGTAAAGAACTTAAGTTTTTGATGAATAGAGGAAGATACACCCTTGATACTGTGCATCCACGACCGTCCGAATAAGAAATTAAAAGAAGATGGGATGTCGATGACTTGGGATTCAATAATTGGATTTATAGGACCATCCCCTATTACAAGATTTATAAATCCCATCACTTCTCGATGAGTATTATCTTAGGCATGTACATCGGGAGAGGTTGGAGCAAGGTCTATCACTTTTAGTCCTAAATAATTGAGGGTCCTTAACGATCAGGTATTAAGAGATGATCCATTACCAATAAGAGAGAGAGGTACAGTCTTTCCCATAACTTTGACAGAGATATTAAGAGCATAATTGTGGTTTGTCCTAATCTTAGGGATTTCTTCTTCAGAGAAGGAGAGCATTCTAGTAGAGGTCAATGATCCAACCAGATTCACTGCTTCTTCTGGAGTGGTTGAAGGATGAACTATGGGTCCTGTGACTAGCTTGATCAAGGCATTCTGGTGTAATTGGGAGGATATAAAGAGTCCCCACAGAGTGATGTTATCTTGGGTCTTCTTTAATTGATCGAGGATCTTTCTTTTTTTGAGGGTTATTTCTGACATAGGAAGATTCTCAACACTATTTCCTTTGTTGATCGCACATGGTTGTAGGCTTGGGACTTGGTAATTCCTCCCTGACCTGGTCATATGGTTCACAGAAGAGGGGAAAAATAGAAACCAAATTTCCTCATCGATCTCGTGTTGTTTAGCCACCTTATTGACTTTTCCTAACAGTTCCTCAAGTAATATCATCCCGTATATATTAACTATTGAGTTAGTCTTTTTTGGACTTTACTCTTCATCTGAATCATTGAATTCGTCCCCCCATCCGGTGGCAATGACATTATCCTTCCATGAGAAGTTAATACATTCCACAACCTGAACGACCTCTTTGTATAAGTCCTCCCATTCGACAGGGAGATGTAAAAGTAAAGGGACCAGGCTCCCTTATAGTTTCAAAGCAACAAGTAGTTCGGACATACTGTAAAAATCACCAGTCTTTCGGAATAAGTTTTCAATGATCTGGATGGCATCATCTAGACTGACTTCATCGATCGGTACCACCCAATTATCTGACTTTCGGCCCATTTTTAATCTTTTAAAAACAACATACTGAATCTTTGGCAGTCAATGGTCATCTGGGGGCAATTTTATCCCAAACTCTAGGAGTTATTCAACACTTCTGATAATTCCATATCTTTACCTTTCAAACCAGTGCGGACAACGATGCATGCTCTGGTAAGGAGTGATGGGGCTTTATCGGTAAAGCTAGTAGGGTGTAGGAGAAAAAATGGGTTAGTTTAGAGGGGTTTAGGAGATTATATGGATATAATGGGTGATTCATTGGCTATAATCTGGGTAGATGGATAAAATTCTAGATATTTTTCAAGTTAGATGGCATTTGTATGATTAGGGAGTGGATTGTGGGTGGTGTTTAGTTTAGGATTGGCTGGTGGGGAGATGACACCCAGTCGATCAGATCTTGGATCATATTTAGAAGGTGGAAACACTGGTCGGTGGTATGGCCGACACTTTAGTTAAAGTCACAATACGCATCTGGTTATAATTTTTTGGGAAGTGGGTTTGGTAATGGTAGAGGGTCCAATGGTTTAATAAGGTTTTAGATTAAGAAGGCCTGATAAACTTTAGACAGGGGAGCATGAAGCTTGGTGTATTCCTTCTTGATTGGGTTAGGGTGACTCTCTGATGCCCATGAAGTGGCAAGCTGAGAGATGTGGCTGATGGTTGAGACTGCGGTATTGGCAAGCTTTTCAAACTTTCTAGGAGTGAATTGTCCAGATGCTCTCTTCGGTTCAACTTCTATTTTGGCAAGACTTTCTTCGATATCTACTCCGACTTCTCGGAGGGCCCATAAATGAGGGTAGTATTGTCCTCCCATTGTCGCTCGGACATGGGGTAAGAAGTTCTTCTTCATAATATCGACTTACTCCTATTTGGAAGGCCGATTGGTCATGGTGGCTTCTTTATCTCTCCATCTTGCTATAAAGTTACTGACTGATTCCCCAGGGTTATACTTGAGAAATTCTAAATCATGGAGGGTTACCTCTAACTCTTCGTTGTACTTGTACTATGACATGAAATCGCTGGCAACATCCTTCCAACTGTGAATTCTAGACTCCTCAAGAGATAAGCACTAGCGAAGATCTCCATCCTTCAAAGTCTGTTGGAACATTTGGGCCATTATTTCATCGGATGCACCTAGGAGAGTCATGACTCGATGGTAACTTTGGAGATGAACAATCGAGGATCCATTACCCACGAACTTCTCGATGTTGGGCATCTCAAAATTTTATGGAAACCTTACTTTATGATATGGAGAGATGTGGGTGTAGTCCATGTAATTCCTAGAGATTCTGACTTGGTCATCATATTGAGGTCCTCTTTGACCTTGTTCAATTATTCCTCCTTCGGATCAATGGTCACGGGTAAGTTAGCCCCTGACTGGGCAAGATTTGGCATAGGAAGCTGGGCTAGCGGTGGCCCATTAGCAGGAGGAGAACGTGGAGTGTGCCGATATTCCTTGGGAACCCAAATAGGCTCGGGTGTGGGCTAACCCATAGTGAGAGGGAAGAGGACCTCGGGCTCTTTGGGAAAAGGGACCCAATTTTTTTGCATCTCATGAACCTCGATTTAAAGGTTGCCAATCTTGGCAGTGAGCTGAGCTAGAACCATCATTAAATTAGGATGCACATTCGAAACTGGATTTGTGTTCTCCATAGAAAGTGGATGAATTTCAAAATCGGAGGAAGTAGCGAAGGAACTGACAGAGCTTCGGGGCGGTTTAACTGAACACCAAAGCCAGTAGGAAGCCAGGCCAAGGGTATGCGATTGACTTGAGAAGGAGAAGAATTTGGATTTATTTTTGGAAAAGAAAAAGAGGTAGAATTGTTATATTTGAAAAGGAAGGAAAATATTTTTGACATTTTTTGGAAAAGAGACGGGCAATATGTTTTTAGGTAAAAGGGAGGAAAAATATTTTTGGTGTAAGGAAAGGAAAATGTTTTTTGTATTTTTGATAAAAGAGGGAAAAATATTTCAGACACTTTTTGGAAAAGAAAGAAAGAAAAGACGAGAGACGGGTCTCAGGATGATTATTATTATGTTTATTATGTTCTCACTTGTATTAGGTTTACCTAAATGCAAAAATAAATGCCTAACGGGACCCGAGCTTGGAAAAATTAGGTTTAAAAAAGGTATGTAAAAAAATGGTTGCACTTGTTACCGGGCTCATGGACAGTGTATTGTTTTAAAATTGCACAAAAATTTGGGCGAGATGCCGACCCATCATTTCGGCAGAGTTTTGGGTGGAAACTGGCAAACTAAATATGAGTACCCCAGGTTTGACACCTATATGAGGGTATGCAGTTGTTGGGTTAATTGGAAGGGTTTCCCCCCTTTGGCATGACTTCCACGATATACGTTTTACCTTTTGAGGGCAATCGGTATGTGTGGACAAGATATTTGATATATTTGAGAGTACATGAATTGCGTCACTATATACCTCGTGGGGACAATAGGTGTGAGAGAGAATTATATATACTTGACGTATGTGAATGAGTTCCCTACAATATACCTCCCGTCATGACTTTAGTCAAGTGGTATAATGTGGGTGGAACCATTCAATATACGTCAAACGTACTTGGCCAACGTAAGGTGAGAGTCATATCACCTAGGCTAACTGTGACCTATCGGACTAGCGCCCATTACAAAGTGACCCCCCAGTTACGGGACAAAATTTAGTCAATAGCAATGCTCTTTGGTGATGTAGTATGCAAAATGCATGATTCTTGATTAGTACATTATTGAAGAGAGTATCTTTATTGATCATGCGAAGCGGAGAATAAGGTATAAGTATAAAAGTAAACTTATGCTAAGCATGGATATGTCAGAGTGAGTGACATGTGGCTATTTACAAGTGAGTGTGTTGTAGTGAACCTAAGCATGGATCAACTACAAGTGGTGTGTGATAAATGTGAGTGAGCATGGTTATATATAAGTGTGATAAGTGGAGGCGTGTGTTAGTGACACCTAAGCATGGATTTTTAATTAGTGTGTTGAACATGTGGATATAAGTGATCCTAGGTGCATATAGTATGAAGTGTACATAGAGATATCTACAAGTGTGTGAGTGACATAAGCATGTGGTATGTATGTACAGGAAATAATAAAGGTGAAAAAAGGAACATACAGGTAGGTGCATAAAACTTCCATGTAAGTAGAGTTTAGGCCTCTTATGAAAAAAAAGTCCCCAGCAGAGTCTCCACTGTGGCTACCCTGATTAAGATGCGCACCACTTTATCTCTCCTCTTCTACCTCCTGAAGGGGGGATGGGGGAAGGAAGGGGGATTGAAAGGTCTCACGCCCTACTTAGGAACGCTTCGGTCGTCGTCGGTGTGGAGTAAATGCAAAGAGATGGCACCGCCATCCTATTTTGCAAAAAACATGAAAAAGAACTTGTTGCCGCCTCGAGAGAACGAAATTGAAGACAAACTGATGCTTACGAAACTAATAGTTCGAAGGTTCGAGGGCTAAGTTACAGAATGGGAAGGTGGTAGGCACCCATCCTGCCCTTTCGTTCTTTCATGGGCTTATGTTATTTTTTTCCTTTGTTTCTCCATGAAGTGTGTGTGCGTGACTACATAATGGAGATCGGAATCATTCAACTCCTACCATGGAAAAGATAGAGTGAGGACATCCATAGGAGTGTTCCTAAAATAATATATATAAAATATGATTTATGCGTTTATCATGATATTGATTATTATGATGAAATCATAATATGTGTTAGATGAAACGCTAACAAGAATAATATGTATACTAATGAAAGAATATGATAAATATGAAAATGGGGATTTAGAAAAATTGGAAATTTTAGAAAAAGTTGAAAATTAGGAAGTTAGACAATTGGAAATTAGGAAGTTGGAAAATTGGACTCGAGTCTCGGGTTTTAATCCGAAGCATCTACGTCCCATAGATCTAAACGGGATTTTATTATATGTGTGTGTAGAAAATGTGTTTTTAGTTTTGAAAAAGTGTGATGAATAATCCTGTTCAAAATTTATGGGTGTAACACACTATTTATTTGTTTTTTTATTGAAATAAAGTATGTTCAATATACTAATAAAAATGTAGATATTAATGTGTATCAACTAAAGTAAGAACTAGCTTATAAATCGAATGAAATTTATGAAAAAACAGATATTTAAAGAGATAGAAGGATTATGACCTTCTTTGAATCTTGATCTTTGATCGTGGATGAACTCCCTTGAATGTGAGATGAAGATTGGATGAGAGAGAATGTGATTTCTCCAAATTGGATATGAAAAGGATGGGAGTAGAAGCTTTAATGGAAGTTCACATGGAGGAACTTCACGAATTTTGAGAGAATGTTGTTAAGATCACTGATGCCGATGGATCTCCAGTGTGATTTGGGAATGAGGTTATGACCTATGTTTATAGGGTGAGGGGTGGTATTCCTGTAAATGGATCAGTTTCGGACCGGCTCAGACAAATCCAAATCCATATTCATTTATGTTAAATGGATTCAGATCTGATCCGTTCATTAATCGGATCGGATCAGACAAATCCAAATTCATATCCGTTTATATTAAACGAATTAGGATTGGATCCGATTATCCGATTATCTGTTTATGTTAAACTTGATTTGCAACATTTTTTATTTTCAACTCTTATTTCATAAATTTATTTTGCAAATGTTCTAAAACAACAAATAATGAAATAAAAAACTATTATAATAAATTTTTAAAATATATATTTAAAATATTATTACATACAATATATATCAATTATAAATATATTATATAATATATATATATATATATATATATATATATATTAATTATAAATATAAATCGGATCGGATTATTAACGGATCGGAGTAAATGAATCCAAATCCGCTCCATTTAATAAAGGTCTAATCGGGTAATCGAATAATCGAATTTAAGCATGATCCATATCCTCTAAAATGGATCGGATTCGGATTCAGATAAAATCCGATCAATTGATAGGCCTAAAGGGTGGTGCTGATCGGCATAGCCCTAGACCTGCCTATCGACAGGTAACCCTTGGCACACTGCCGATAGGTAGGAAAATGGACCTGCCAATCGGCAGTCTCGTGTAGATTTTTTTGGAAAAACTGTTGTAGAATGTAACTCGTTAATCGTAATTGTGATCGAGGCATACTATTAGAAAGGTAATTCAGAGACCTTCAATATTCCTTTGGACCCCTCCCGGGTTCGAGAGTTGACTTTGGGTCAAATGTGGCTCGAAAGTGCACGTCGATCCTTTGGACAGGAGATCGTCGGACGAAAATGGATCGTTTGTCCGCATGGTAATTCAGAATCGCGCACGGGGTGGATCATTGGAAATTTTAAGAGATATAATTTAACATTAAAAAGAGCTTCACTTGGTTCGAAAAGTTAACCTTGGTCAACTGGGGCCCGAAAGCGCCTAGTCACCCCTCGGAGTAAAACGGATCGTTCGTCCGCGCCATAAGTCAGAATCGCAATTGGGGTAAATCGTTGGAAAGGGTATTCACTTCCCATTGAATATTCATTCAGTCTCGTTAGAGATGAAGAGTTGACCTAGGTCAAACAAAGCTCGAGAGTGCCCGTTGGCCTCCGGATCATTTTTTAGGGGAAAACGGACCGTTCGTCCGAATGGTTATGCCGTTTTATTCACGGGGGCGAATCATTGGAAAGGGTTTTTAGATCCTGTAGGAGGGTAGTGAGACTGGGGTCTATGAATAACTGGAAAGGGTGAGGCGTGACCCACTCCAATGGACGCTGTCTACAAGGTTCTCAAGAAATTCTGGAGCAGTTTCTGATGAGACCTTCTCCTTTTGGTAAAAATGGAACTCAAGCTGGAACTCCCTCCCTGCAAGAAGATGAAATTCCACAACAATAATAGTAATTTTCTCAAGAGGAGCTCCTGAGAGTGATGGCTGTCAGTGGGGAGTGAAAGAACAAGGCACTTAGCACTTAGAGAGAGCAGGGAGAGAATACTAGAGAGGTTCTGGTGTGATTTTGACAGAGTGACTTTGCTATTGAGTTTTTCCATCTGTTATGACCTTGCCCAGGGGTCTTATTTATACTTGGGCACTAAGGCTGGGTTGGCACTTTTGGCGCCAAAACTTAGGGGGTTAGTGAGGGACAAAGTCTACAGTGTACTATTTATCCCTACCTGCAGGCAGCTCTGCCTGTCCCGTCTGGAAGATGCCACCTGGTGCCAACCAAAGTTCAAAAGCAAATATGTCTTCTAATGGAGACAAAATATCTGATTTGCTAAATATCTTTTGAAACGGTAACTTTTGGTACAAACTTTGTAAACTTGAGGGGGGTCTCGAAGACCACTTCCTCTAAAATCCTTGTAAGATTGATGGGGGTCTTGAGGACCCCCTTCTAAAATCATTTTTCTTGAGAGGGGTTTAGAGGACCCTCTCCTTTAAAATCATTTTTCTTGAGAGGGGTTTAGAGGACCCTCTCCTTTAAAATCATTTTATAAACAGTTCTTTTCTTGTGAGAAGCGAGCCCTATGGCTGCTCACTTCACTTGTGACTAAGTGTGAAGTGTGTGTAGTCTTGAGTGACTTCTGGGTCTTCCTACTAGTATTATCTAAATCCTATAGTGCTAAGTGGTTGGGCTTGCCCAACATACCTTGTCCTTGATCCGCTAAGCCAAGAATCCCAGGAGGTCCCAACTAGCCTGCTTGAGCCCTGCTTGCTCAACTAGGCAACCTGTACAAGAAAGAAAAGTGTTAATACTGTTGTTCTTTTAAAGAATGAAGTTTTATGATGAGGAGTTTCTTGTGGTAGCCACTCCTCATCCTGGCCACCCTGGGTGGGTTCCTTCTCAATATGAGTTTCTGCTGGAACCCTTGAGGTGGCACTTCTCAATCTTGAACTTCTGCGGAGGCCCTTGCGGGGCACCTCTCGAATGTCATTGCTGCAGTGACCCTTGCAGTGGCACTTCTCAATCTTGAACTTCTGCGGTCGCCCTTGAGAGGCACCTCTCGAATGTCATTTTTGTAGTGACTCTTGAAGTGGCAGTGACCCTTGCAGTGGCACTTCTCAATCTTGGACTTCTGCGGTGGCGGCCCTTGTGGAGCACCTCTCGAATGTCATTGCTGCAGTGACCCTTGCAGTGGCAGTGACCCTTGCAGTGGCACTTCTCAATCTTGAACTTCTGCGGTGGCCCTTGCGGGGAACCTCTCGAATGTCATTGCTACAGTGACTCTTGCAGTGGCAGTGACCCTTGCAGTGGCAATTCTCAATATTGGAATTCTGCGGTGGCGGCCCTTACGGGGCACCTCTCGAATGTCATTGCTGCAGTGACCCTTGCAGTGGCACTTCTCAATCTTGGACTTCTGCGGTGGCACTTGTGGGGCACCTCTCTAATGTCATTGCTGCAGTGACCCTTGCACTGGCACCTCTCAATCTTGAACTTCTGCGGTGGCCCTTGCGGGGCATCTCTCGCATGTCATTGCTGAAGTGACCTTTGCAGTGGTAGTGACACTTCTCAATCTTGGACTTCTGCGGTGGCCCTTGCGGGGCACCTCTCGAATGTCATTGCTGCAGTGACCCTTGTAGTGGCACTTCTCAATCTTGAACTTCTTCCAGGACCCTGGGTGGGGTTCCTTCTTAATATGAGTTTTTTCCAGGACCCTGGGTGGGTTCTTGCACAATATGAGTTTCTGTCGGGACCCTGGGTAGGTTCCTTCTCAATATGAGTTTCTGCCTGGACCCTTGGGTGGTTCCTTCTCAATATGAGTTTCTGCCAGGACCCTGGGGGGTTCCTAATCAATATGAGTTTCTATCGGGACCATGGGTGGTTTCCTTCTCAATATGAGTTTTTGTCGGGACCCTGGGGGCTTCCTGTATAATATGAGTTTCTTCCGGGACCCTAGGGGGTTCCTGCTCAATATGAGTTTCTGTCGGGACCCTGGATGAGTTCCTTCTCAATATGAGTTTCTACTGGGACCCTAGGTGGGTTCCTTCTCAATATGAGTTTCTGCTGGGACCCTGGGTGGGTTCCCTAAAAATATGAGTTTCTGTTAGGACCCTGGGGGGTTCTTGCACAATATGGGTTTCTGCTGGGACCCTGGGGTGGTTCCTCCTCAATACGAGTTTTTGCCGGGACCCTGGGGGTTCCTGCTCAATATGAGTTTCTGTCCGGACCCTGATGTGACACCCCACCTAATTAAATACCGGGCGATCACTCCTTTATTAAATTAATTCAAGGTGAACAGTTGGTTCATTCTCAGCATCACTGTCGAAAAATAAATTTTCCAATTTAACACCCTAATTAATTAAGCTAAGTGTCAAAACCATATTTATAACATTACTTTCCAAATTTTATTTAAAGAAAAATTATTATTTTTATTTATTTACAACATTCAATAAGTAAGAATCACACCACAATAATTCTGCAACATAATCCAATTAATTTAAAACATTCGACAATTGAATCCCAACTTATAAAATTAAAGTAAAACATCCAAACCATAATGAATCCCAAAGAATCAATACTACAATACTGAATCACAATGTCTAAATAAAATGACTAAATAATATAAAGGGCGACACATGCCCAATAACTGAGAATGATAGAAGTGGGATCAAATAAATGAAGTCGTCTACACAAGTGGCCTGCAACTCCCACCTAAGATGCAGTACGTTCCCTCCAAGGAATCCTAAGCAAGACGCCCCTGTGGCTGGGCACCTGTAATATATACATATATATACAAGAGAAAAGAGAAATAAAAATGGGTCAGAGCCCGATAGTGTGTATGAGTTAAAAATTCGTTTAGCAAGTATTTAAATTGATACAGGCCAATGCAACAACATATTAGTGCGACACTCTCTTGAGAAATTCTCACCTCTCTTCTAATGTGCACGCCTATCGTACTAACCTTCCCAACGGATTATCTATCATATATCACACTAATCTCCCCCAACGATTTAAGATTTGTTAGGTTATTCGCAAGATTTAAAACTAAACAACACAATCGTTTACAAAGTAAGATTTCAATTTGTGATCAAAGTTCCCATTTTAACTTTAGTAACCAATAAAGTTTTCCAGTGTCATATTATACTTTCTCAAAACAAGTATTTACAATTTGGAGTTATCAATCATTTCCTACTTACCAAATCACAGTAGGCAGTTCCAAATTTCAGGATTTCATATATATATATATATATATTAAATACTCGTATAATATATATATATTACAACAGCACCCCAATTATAACTATGATGCGGTCATACTCTACTATCCAAACCCCATATCACTCATATTAAGGGGTATAAAAATTCGGAATCACTCACGAATTGTATTAACACATACACAATAATATTGAGGCGAAGCATAGATTCCAAGTCTCTAAGAGGATGGCACATACTCGCGTCTCTTAGGACCGTATGAACTATCATTTCGAGAGCCTGTACCAAGGATATCTATCTCCTAGGGTACGAATCAATATCCCCCATAAGGCAACACAGGATAAGATCGTCCCAGCGCGGTAACCTCAGGGATAGCAAGTAGCGTGGGTATGTTTCCACACATAGATAGTATATACATACACAATCATATAACTATACTAATATTACCATATCAATATTAGTTATATCCCGATCCAATAGTTACGACATTATCCTTATTTTCACATTTTTAGTACCGCGCATAAGGGTTCGTCTCTAACCTTAATTAGAAGAATTTTTCCAACTTATTACGTAACTCTCATGGACTCTATCCTTTCAAGTATAAAATTCAGTAGGTGTCCTTCTTATGTTCCATCGTAACTCTCTTACGCGTCTCTCTCTTTAAAACATAAATTCATCGACCCTTATGTAATCATCCCAAAATACAATTCTCGTCATATTAAAAGTCCCAAAATTATTCATATGTCCTAGTGGTCTTCCATATCTCCCAAAACATTTTATTAAGGATGTGCAAGAATTATTTCACGATAAATTGAATTTAACTCATTTAAAAAGGGAAATAGGAGTTTGCCAGGAGGGGTTGATCGATCGAGGTCTGGGTCTTGATCGATCGAACCTTCGATCGATCGAAGCTCTGGGCTCGATCGATCGATCAAGCTGGTCTGGGAAATTTGCAGATTTGCAGTTACGGTTTTCATCTTCCAACCTTCACCAATTTCGTATTTTTCATACCCAATCGACCCAAAATTCATACCACAAACATTATATCATCATATTAGGTATTTCTAACGTAAAGCATGTAGATTTCTAACACCAATCATGGATTAACGGCCCAAAAATTTATATGATTATCAAGAACCCTAGAATTCTCTTAAACATGGTTCTAACAAGTATTTCCAGAAATTTCTTCTTATAAACATCATAATTTCGTGGGTAAATCCTTTACATGGCAAGGGTTTCCAGAATTTTTGTTTAAACTATAACTACATGAATTTTTCTATCTCAAATTGGGTTTTTCTTCCCTATAATTCATTCTTAATCATTCCTAAACTAATATGAAAGATGCATCAACGAAATAAGAAAGATAAACACTTGCCTGGGATTTTCAGAAGTCTGGTTTGGTGTCGAATTCGGTGTGGTTGCATTCCCCGTCTCGCGATCTACGCGTTGGTGGTGGCGGCGGTGCAAACGGGTGAGTTTTGAGCCTTGGAATGCCTTGAGAGCTCTCTCCTCTCCTCTCCAATGGCCGTTCTAGGGTTTTGAGTATTCTTACCCTAAATGACTAACCTAAAAGGCTGATATAGGTTATTAATTTTCGTGGGTTTAAATACCCAAAAGTGCAAAATGACTAAAATGCCCTCCCGGGTTACTAATTAGGCCTAAAAACGTCCC
The DNA here is from genome assembly GCA_949130495.1 of Sambucus nigra. Classification (NCBI taxonomy): domain Eukaryota; kingdom Viridiplantae; phylum Streptophyta; class Magnoliopsida; order Dipsacales; family Adoxaceae; genus Sambucus; species Sambucus nigra. The sequence goes on from OX422223.1 coordinate 54,025,538, forward strand.
GAGACCCACATCAAACCCCCGGGTACACTTTTCTGACTATCTCGACCCTTCCGGACTCGTTAGCACACTCAAAACGACCATATGAACAACTTATAAAATATTTACTTTTATTTATCAATATTTAGTCCCGGCGCGACACGAGCACGTCCCGACTCAAATTTCCGAAATTGTCATTTTATTCACTCGTGACATTCAATATAACTAATATTATATATTACTTTGCTCATTAGTAATATTCAACAAATTTCCCATAATTACTATCTCTCATCGCGTTAATAATTATAACATAATAAATTTTCGGATTTATATTAAATAATTAATTCACATTAAATTATATAAATCCCCAAATTAATATAGCATAAAAATACGGGGTATTACACCTGGGTGGGTTCCTTCCCAATATAAGTTTATGCCAGGAACCTGGGTGGGTTCCTTCTGAATATATCCGATAAAAAAATATTTTTTTTCATTTGTAGGTAGACACCCTTTTACATTAGCCTCTCGTGAAAAGTCTTTTGTGTTGGGTAGACCAAAAGGCTTTGTACACCATAAATTCATTTTTTTTCCAGGGACCCTAGGATTTCTTCATCATTCCCCTTAGGGTCATTAAATGTTTTGTCACTTCATCCCAAGTATTGTAAATGAGGCCACTTATAGTGGACCTCCTTATCTGGGTATAAACTTGGGCGGAGGGGTTACCCGCGGTGAGCCCCTCCCCCTTGGCCTTCTTCTATTGGCCTTTCCTCTTAGGCGGAGGGGTTACTCGCGATGGGCCCCTCGCCCTTGGACTTCCTCTGTGGCCTTCTGTCTTGGACGGAGGGTTACTCGCGGTGCGCCCCTTGCCCTTGGCCTTCATCTATGGCCTTTCATCTTGGGCGGAGGGGTTACTCGCGGTGAGCCCCTCACCCTTGGCCTCCTTCTGTGGCCTTTCATCTTGGGCGGAGGGGTTAGTCGCGGTGGGCCCCTCGCCCTTGGCCTTCTTTTGTGGCCTTCTATCTTGGGCGGAGGGGTTATTCGCGGTGATCCCCTCATCCTTGGCCTTCTTCTGTGGCCTTCTATCTTGGGCGGAGGGGTTACTCGCGGTGATCCCCTCACCCTTGGCCTTTTATCTTGGGCGGAGAGGTTACTCACGGTGAGCCCCTCTCCCATGGCCTTCTTCTGTGGCCTTCTATCTTGGGCAGAGGGGTTACTCGCGGTGAGCCCCTCGCCCTTGGCCTTCTTCTGTAGCCTTCTATCTTTGGCAGAGGGGTTACTCAGGGTGGGCCCCTCGCCCTTGGCCTTCTTCTGCGGCCTTTCATCTTGGGCGGCGGGGTTACTCGCGGTGATCCCCTTGCCTTTGGCCTTCATCTTGGGCGGAGGGGTTACTCGCGGTGAGCCCCTAGCCCTTGGATTTCCTTTATGGCCTTCTATCTTGGGCAGAGGGGTTACCCGCGGTGAGCCCCTCCCCCTTGGCCTTCTTCTATTGGCCTTTCCTCTTAGGCGGAAAGGTTACTCGCGATGGGCCCCTCGCCCTTGGACTTCCTCTGTGGCCTTCTGTCTTGGACGGAGGGTTACTCGCGGTGCGCCCCTTGCCCTTGGCCTTCATCTGTGGCCTTTCATCTTGGGCGGAGGGGTTACTCGCGGTGAGCCCCTCACCCTTGGCCTCCTTCTGTGGCCTTTCATCTTGGGCGGAGGGGTTAGTCGCGGTGGGCCCCTCGCCCTTGGCCTTCTTTTGTGGCCTTCTATCTTGGGCAGAGGGGTTATTCGCGGTGATCCCCTCACCCTTGGCCTTCTTCTGTGGCCTTCTATCTTGGGCGGAGGGGTTACTCGCGGTGATCCCCTCACCCTTGGCCTTTTATCTTGGGCGGAGAGGTTACTCACGGTGAGCCCCTCTCCCATGGCCTTCTTCTGTGGCCTTCTATCTTGGGCAGAGGGGTTACTCGCGGTGAGCCCCTCGCCCTTGGCCTTCTTCTGTAGCCTTCTATCTTTGGCAGAGGAGTTACTCAGGGTGGGCCCCTCGCCCTTGGCCTTCTTCTGCGGCCTTTCATCTTGGGCGGCGGGGTTACTCGTGGTGATCCCCTTGCCTTTGGCCTTCATCTTGGGCGGAGGGGTTACTCGCGGTGAGCCCCTAGCCCTTGGATTTCCTTTATGGCCTTCTATCTTGGGCAGAGGGGTTACCCGCGGTGAGCCCCTCGCCCTTGGCCTTCTTCTGCAGCCTTTCATCTTGGGCGGAGGGGTTAGTCGTGGTGGACCCCTCGCCCTTGGCCTTCTTTTGTGGCCTTTTATCTTGGGCGAAGGTGTTACTCGCGGTGAGCCTCTCGCCCTTGGCCTTCTTCTGTGGCCTTCTATCTTGGGCGGAGGGGTTACTTGCGGTGAGCCCCTCGCCCTTGGCATTCTTCTGTGGCCTTCTATCTTGGGTGGAGGGGTTACCCGTGGTGAGCCCCTTGCCCTGGCCTTCTTCTGTGGCCTTCTATCTTGGGCGGAGGGGTTACTCGCGGTGAGCCCCTCGCCCTTGGCCTTCTTCTGTATCCTTTCATCTTGGGTGGAGGGGTTACTCGCGGTGAACCCTATGCCCTTGGCCTTCTTCTGTGGCCTTCTATCTTGGGCAGAGGGGTTACTTGCGGTGAGCCCCTCACCCTTGGCCTTCTTCTATGGCCTTCTATCTTGGGCGGAGGGGTTACTCGCGGTGAGCCCCTCGCCCTTGGCCTTCTTCTACGGCCTTTCATCTTGGTCGGAGCGGTTACTCGCGGTGGATCCCTCAACCTTGGACTTCTTCTGTGGACTTTTATCTTGGGTGGAGGGGTTATTCGCGGTGGGCCCCTCGCCCTTGGCCTTCTTTTGTGGCCTTCTATCTTGGGTGGAGGGGTTACTCGCGGTGAGCCCCTCGCCCTTGGCTTTCTTCTATGGCCTTCTATCTTGGGCGGAGGGGTTACCCGCGGTGAGCCCCTTGCCCTTGGCCTTCTTCTGCAGCCTTTCATCTTGGGCGGAGGGTTTAGTCGCGGTGGGCCCCTCGCCCTTGGCCTTCTTCTGTGGCCTTTTATCTTGGGCGTAAGGGTTACTCGCGGTGAGCCCCTCGCCCTTGGCCTTATTCTGTGGCCTTCTATCTTAGGCGGAGGGGTTACTTGAGGTGAGCCCCTCGCCCTTGGCCTTCTTCTGTGGCCTTCTATATTGGGCGGAGGGGTTACCCGCGGTGAGCCCCTCGCCCTTGGCCTTCTTCTGTGGCCTTCTATCTTAGGCGGAGGGGTTACTCGCGGTGAGCCCCTCGCCCTTGGCCTTCTTCTGTGGCCTTCTATCTTGGGCGGAGGGGTTACTCGCAGTGAGCCCCTCGCCCTTGGCCTTCTTCTATGGCCTTATATCTTGGGTATAGGGGTTGCTCATGGTGATCCCCTCGCCCTGAGTTATTTTCTGTAGCATCAAGTTTGGTAAGAGAGGGAACTCAAGGTGGATCCCCTCGCCCTAGGATATTTTCTGTCAAACATGCAATCTTGGGAAGGTGGAGCCACTGTAAGTGGATCCCCACACTCCAAGCTATTTTATTATTTGTTCACTTGCTTGAGGACTTCTCAATATTAGCCCCCTCGTGCATAAGTGTCTTATAATGTCGAGAGACTTGTGCACGAAACTGTCGTACCTTTTATTTATAGTTGGCAGTTGCTCAAGACTGTGAGCACTCTGGTGCCCTTGGAGCCTTAGGTGCTAAACTGTCGCACCTTATATTTATACTTGACGCTTGCTCAAGACTGTGAGCGCTCTGGTGCCCTTAGAGCCTTAGGTGCTCAACTGGCGTACCTTATATTTATACTTGACGCTTGCTCAAGACTGTGAGCGTTCCGATTCCCTTAGAGCCTTATGTGCTCAACTGGCGCACCTTATATTTATACTTGACGCTTGCTCAAGACTGTGAGCGTTTCGGTTCCTTTAGAGACTTAGGTGCTCAACTGGCACACCTTATATTTATACTTGACACTTGATCAAGACTGTGAGCGCTTCGGTGCCCTTGGAGCCTTAGGTGCTCATCTGGAGCACCTTACGTTTGTACGTGGCATTTGCTCAAGACTGTGAGCACTCCGATGCCCTTAGAGCCTTAGGTGCTCAACTGGCGCACCTTATATTTATACTTGGCACTTGCTCAAGACTGTGAGCTCTTCGGTGCCCTTGGAGCCTTACGTTTATACTTAGCATTTTCTCAATACTGTGAGCGCTCCAATGCCCTTAGAGCCTTAGGTGCTCATCTGGAGCACCTTATGTTTATACTTGGCACTTGCTCAAGACTGTGATCGCTCCGGTGCCCTTAGAGCCTTAGGTACTAAATAGTTGTACCTTATATTTATACTTGACACTTGCTCTATACTATGAGCACTCCGGTGCCCTTGGAGCCTTAAGTACTAAACTATTGTACCTTATGTTTATATTTGGCAGTTGCTCAAGACTGTGAGCGCTCCGGTGCCCTTGGAGCCTTAAGTACTGTGAGTTGCTCTACTTTCTGTGAGAATTTTGGGATTGAACTGCCCCGTAGCCTTAAGTACCCGACATGAGGTATGAGCAAGTTATCTTTTTTGAAGCTGCTCCTCTAACTGCGGGGTACTTGCATATAGGTGAGCGGGCTAAAATTTTGGAGCTGCCCCTCTAGCTGTGTGGTACTTGCATATAACTGAGAAAGTTAAAATTTTGAAGCTGCCCTCTAACTGCGGGGTACTTGCTTATAGTCTCAACGAGTTACGACTTTTTAGCACTGCCCCACATGACTGTCGGGTACCTTCTAGCGCAACCTCGTGTGACTTTGGGGTATATTTTTTTTAGAGGAACCCCATGTGATTGTGGGGTATTTTGTTATGCACATTCATTTCTTAGGGAGTAACTAGGAGATGGGGTTAGCCCTTCTCCTTCCCACAAACTTTGCATAAAATTACACATATATCATAAATAAAGAAATAATTATTTCTTTATACAGAAAATTTCCCTTGGTCTGCAGGGTCCTTGTTCCAAACTTTTCTTGGGAATATTTTTGTATTATAAAAATAACAAGTTTAGAGAGGGGGTAGACTCGCTTCTCCCTATTTTTGAAAACTGCTGAATTACATTTTTCTTGAAAACGGAGGTTATGACTTGTTCTCTAGGCTATAAATCTGTATGGAATAATAAAAAAAATGTAGTGAATTTATTTATTTATTATTACTAGGAGGATAACCTCCTGTTGGTTCTGTCGGGTCCATAGGGACTTTACTCACTATACTTTTACTTTTGGGTTGGATATATCCCCAAGTTTAATGAGGAAAGCTCCATATATCATGAGCCCTCTTCTAATCTAGTAGAGGTTCTACCCTTCTTTTAAGAAAAGAACACATAAATCTGGCGTACCCACCGCACAATGTAGGTAGATAAATTATGCATACAAGTGTTAGTTAAAAATCACTAGTGTTCATTTTCTACTCATAAAATTGCTTTACGTAAAAAAGACTTTATGCATTAGAGCAAGCTATTCAATTTTTTTTTAAGAAAATGAAACTTGGCAGGAGTCAGGCCTAGTACCTCTTCAGTCGTAGTGGTGAGGAAGTCCGCTGAAGATGGGTTGAATTTTGGGGCGAGGACCTATATAGGTCCCTCGCCACTGCCTATAATGGTGGGGGGTTCCTCGCTCAGAGGTACCACTTTTGGAACTGAATTTATTGGGGGTCCGCTGTTGGGGGTTCCTTGCGAGTGCTTCGGTCACCGGGTGGTTCCTCGCAAGCATTGCTGCTAATAGAGGGTTCCTCATTTTTTTCAACGTCAAGGGTTCCTCGCGACTTGGTTCCTTGTATCCACAAAGGGCCATCTTCAGCGCTTTTAATAATGGGGGTTCCTCATCGACCGTCTCATCTATGGTTATCGTCGATGAGGGTTCCTCGCCACTTGCGGGTTCCTCATGCGCTAATCCTCGAATGCCAAATTTCTATTGCTAGTGCTTTGAGATCTGAGGGTTTCTCGCCTATCAGGACTTCACATCTGGGTTACTTATGCTCTGCCCCAGACCATGGGGGTTCCTCGTCGAAAATTATGCAAGAGCCTTATTTTTCCACCGGTTCTTCTCCCACGGCATCTGAGGGTTTTCCTCATGATTTTGGGTTCTGCACTTAAGGTCGCCACTACCAAGGGTTCCTCGCCCATTGGTTTCGTTACCAAAGGTTCCTTGAGTGGATAAATGACTTCTTACCCTCGTCTTGCGTGAGGTACTGCTTCTAATGCGCCAACTAAAATGGTTGATGATTCATCTCCATCTGTTCTAATTAGCGAGGGTTCCTCGCTGGACATTTTTTCGGTTGTGGATTCCTCGTGCGACAGCTCCTCGTGTGATGTCTCAGCCGCCTTAGGCTCCTCGTTTGTGATTCTTGTAACTACGGGTCCCTCACATGAGGCCTTAACTTTGGGGGTTCCTCGCGAGAGCTACTCGCTTCCCGGGGTTCCTCTCTTGGAACAATTACTGCAGGGAGTCTTGCGTTGAGGATCCAGTCTATTAGAGATTACTCATTTGAGTTTTCCATTAGGGGTTCCTCGTACGTTCCTTTACAAACTATAGTTTCTTCGGTCGAGGGTTTGTAATCTATAGGTTCCTCATCAACCAAGACTTCTAACCCGAGTTCTTAGTGCTCCACCCCAGACTTGGGGGTAGCTCGTCAAAAAAATGTGTCATACCCTCGTTTTCCAGTGAGTCCCTCGACGACGGAGTTTGTGTCCAGTGGTTTGGGATTTATTGCAAGTGAGGGTTCCTCGCCTGTGGGTTCTGCGCTTGAGGGTTCCTCGACTAGTTTTTTCATGGCTTTGGGCTCCGTACCTGCTTCTTCAATATTCACGAGTTCCTTACCCTTATCTTTACCGACAATAGCTTCTTGACTTAGTTGTCTTATGACCTCGGGTTCCTCGACCAACCTCTTCATGGATTGAGGTTCCTCGCGTGATAATTTTGTACCCAAGGTTTCCTCGTTCGGGTTCCACCCGATGGCAAAGGATTCCTCGACTGACTTTTTGCATATGGGTTCCTCGTTAGCGCTATCTCATTTGTAGAAGTGGATTTTCTACCCCCCACCATGTATGATCTACTGCTGGTGGGTTACTCGTCGAAGGTCGTGACGAGTTGTGACTGACTAGTATGGATTCCTCGTCGAGGGACGTGACTGGCGAGGGTCTCTCACATGAGGCTGCTGCTGGCGCCAATCTAGGTTTCTCAAAATTTGGAACTCCTTTACTTAAGGGTTCCTCGACCGGGGTGTTACTGGCAAGGGTCCCTCGACTCGGGGTTCCTCGTGTATTGGTTCTCTGCCCATGGGTTCCTCGCACATTGACTTCCCATCCATGGGTCTCTCGACCTCATGCTTCGTCGAGACTGCTGCCACAACTTCTTGGTTGGCGGCAAGGGACACCCAGGGTTCCTCACCCACGAGTTCCTCGTGCCTCGACTTCCCATTCGTGGGTGTCTCGACCTCATGCTTCGTCGAGACTGCTGCCATGACTTTTTTTTGTTGGCGGCGAGGGACACCCAGGGTTCCTCGCCCATGAGTTCCTAGCGCCTCGACTTCCCATCCGGGGGTGTCTTGACCTCATGCTTAGTCGAGACTGCTTCCATGACTTCTTTTTTGGCGGCGAGGGACACCCAGGGTTCCTCGCCTATGAGTTCCTCACTCCTAGACTTCCCATCCGGGGGTGTCTCGACCTCATGCTTCGTCGAGACTGCTGCCACGACTTCTTTTATTGGCGGAGAGGGACACCCAGGGTTCCTCTCCCATGAGTTCCTCGCGCCTCGACTTCCCATCCGGGGATGTCTCGACCTCATGCTTCATCGAGACTGCTTCCACGACTTCTTTTGTTGGCGGTGAGGGACACCCAGGGTTCCTTGCCCGTGAGTTCCTCGCGCCTCGACTTTCCATCTGGGGTTGTCTCGACCTCATGCTTCGTCGAGACTGCTGCCACAACTCCTTTGTTGGCGGCGAGAGACACCCAGGGTTCCTCGCGAGTTGACATTTCTATAAGGGTTTCTGTTGTTACTTCCATTTTTTTTACGACGAGGGACACCCAGGGTTTCTCACCCATGGGTTCCTTGCGAGTTGGTGTTTCTAGAGGGGATGCTGCAGCTGAGAGTTCCTCACTTGGAATTTCTACCACGATGGGTTCTTTTCTTGAGGCTTCCTCATCGCTATCATTGAGCGAGAGGAGTTCCTCGACCATACCGAATTCCTCGCCAAACACTTAGGGTTCCTGCCAGTGATCTTGACGGTTATCACAACTTGCTCCAGTGCCGTCCTCCGCGACTGAGCTACTTCTACCAGAATTGCCGCCGAAATGGCTGCCCCTCCAGAGGGGGCTGCTGCTGGCATTACACAATCTTAACCCAAACTTGCCAAGCCTAAAAAAACATACTCAATACCCTCTGCCACCGGAGCTGCTGTCGGTGAGCTGGTCTTCCCTCTGGGAGGATCAGGTACCTTTTCTCCGGTCACCACAACATCCAATTGAGTGGCTTGGTCTCTTTGAGCTCCATTCCCAGATGGAATGTCTTCAAACACTAGCTACTTAGAAACATTAAAACCTTCTTTGTCCATGGAAGTGAGGATACCTCCCTAGCGGAGTCGCTAAACGTAGGAGGTTAGTGAGACTGGGGTCTATGAATAACTGGAAAGGGTGAGGCATGACCCACTCCAATGGACGCTGTCTGCAAGGTTCTCAAGAACTTCTGCAGCAGCTTCTGATGAGACCTTCTCCTTTTGGTAAAAATGGAGCTTAAGCTGGAACTCCCTCCCTACAAGAAGATGAAATTCCACAACAATAACAGTAATTTTCTCAAGAGGAGCTCCTGAGAGTGATGGTTGTCAGTGGGGAGTGAAAGAACAAGTCACTTAGCACTTAGAGATAGCAGGGAGAGAATACTAGAGAGGTTCTGGTGTGATTTTGACAGAGTGACTTTGCTATTGAGTTTTTCCATCTGTTATGACCTTGCCCGGGGTCCTATTTATACTTGGGCACTAAGGCTGGGTTGGCACTTTTGGCGCCAAAACTTAGGGGGTTAGTGAGGGACAAAGTCTATAGTGTACTATTTGTCCTTACCTGTAGGCAGCTCTGCCTGTCCCTCACCAACCAAAGTTCAAAAGTAAATATGTCTTCTAATGGAGACAAAATATCTGATTTGCTAAATATCTTTTGAAACAGTAACTTTTGGTACAAACTTTGTAAACTTGAGGAGGGGTCTCGAGGACCACCTCCTCTAAAATCCTTCTAAGCTTGATGGGGGTCTTGAGGACCCCCTTCTAAAATCATTTTTCTTGAGAGGGGTTTACAGGACCCTCTCCCTTAAAATCATTTTATAAACAGTTCTTTTCTTGTGAGCAGCCAGCCCTTTGGTTGCTCACTTCACTAGTGACTAAGTGTGAAGTGTGTGTAGTCTTGAGTGACTTTTGGGTCTTCCTACTAGTATTCTCTAAATCCTATAGTGCTAAGTGGTTGGGCTTGCCCAACATACCTTGTCCTTCAGCTGCCAAGCCAAGACTCCCAGGAGGTCCCAACTAGCCTGCTTGAGCCCTGCTTGCTTAACTAGGCAACCTGTACAAGAAAGCAAAGTGTTAATAATGTTGTTCTTTTAAAGAATGACGTTTCATGATGAGGAGTTGCTCGTGGTAGCCACTGCTCATCCTGGCCACCCTGGGTGGGTTCCATCTCAATATGAGTTTCTGCCGGAACCCTTGCGATGGAACTTCTCAATCTTGAACTTCTGTCGGGACCCTGGGTGGGATTCCTTCTTAATATGAGTTTCTTCTAGGAACCTGGGTGGGTTCCTGCTCAATATGAGTTTCTGTCGGGACCCTGGATGGGTTCCTTCTCAATATGAGTTTCTGCCGGGACCCTGGGGGGTTCCTACTCAATATGAGTTTCTGTCGGGACCCTTGGGTGGTTCCTTCTCAATATGAGTTTCTGCCAGGACCCTGGGGGGTTCCTGCTCAATATCAGTTTCTGTCGGGACCCTGGGTGGGTTCCTTCTCAATATGAGTTTCTGCCGGGACCGTGGGGGCCTGCTCAATATGAGTTTCTGTCGGGACCCTGGGGGTTCCTTCTCAATATGAGTTTCTGCCGGGACCCTGGATGGGTTCCTGCTCAATATGAGTTTTTGTCAGGACCCTAGGTGGATTCCCTAAAAATATGAGTTTCTGTCGGGACCCTGGGGGGTTCTTGCTCAATATGGGTTTCTGCCGGGACCCTGGGGTGGTTCCTCCTCAACATGAGTTTCTTCCGGGACCCTAGGGGTTCCTGCTCAATATGAGTTTCTGTCGGGACCCTGGGTGGGTTCCTTACCAATATAAGTTTATGTCGGGACCCTGGGTGGGTTCCTTCTCAATATATCCGATAAAAAAATATTTTTATTTATTTTTTTATTTGTAGGTAGACACCCTTCTACAGATCCCTTCGAATATTCAAAGAGCTTTTGCTCTGGCGATGAAGTTTATTGGGATCAAATCGGATCCCGGGAGAGCCCGATGGCCTATTTATTGAGTTTTGTTAGTAAAATGGTCTATTCGTCCAAACCGTTATGCCGATTCATACACAGGGCAGATCGTTGGAAATAGGATTCAGAGGCCTTCAAAGATTCAAAGAGCTTTTGCTCTGACGATATACTTGACCGGAGTTAAATGGGCCTCGAGAGTGCCTGACGGCCTTTAGATTAGTACTTGGAGTATGACCTAGGATTTGTAATGAAATGGGGAGGTGCTAGGGACCTAAGGAGAGACTTAGGGGGTCCTGGAATGTGGTTTCTACACTTGTCACTTTTCCCTCGAGGTTTTTCTCGTCCAAACCCTCCAATAGAAGTCCCAAACTACCTCAATTATAAAAATAACATCCTACATCATTATACTAATGTCCGAGAAGTATTATAACATATAATTATCCCCGAATCCATTATCAAAACCCTAGGATTCTAAATCAAACATCAATCATATCAAACTCAGAATTTACCCACATTGGATTTTTATTAATTCAACTCTCCTATCAATGTTCTACAGTTTATCATTATAGACCCAAATTTTATTTCAAAATTTCTACATGATCAAAATCAAATTATTATCAATTCTAATCAGATATTAATTATGATCTACATCTCTTAATTAATTAATTAATCATACTTTCAACCTTTAAATCACCGATTTCCATACCATTAACTATGAAAGTGATTAACTACATAAACATGCAATTTAAAGCAAGTAACTACTTGCCTTAGAGGATTTAAATAAGAAGTTCTGACTGTTGTGATGGGTTTAATTCGGAGATGGTTCCCTCTTTTCTTTTCTCCAAGCATTTCTCTCCCTTTTTCTTCTTATGTCTCTTTTCTTAATCTCTCTCTCTCTCTCAAACTCAATTGTGCAGAATTTTAAAGGTGGGATACTATCCACTTCCCCTACCTTTAAATACCTCCTAATTACACTCTAATCCTAATTTCCATTAAACCTCAGGTTTAAAAAGACCATCCTACCCTTATACAAGTTCTGCTATGTCTAAAAATCTCCCGAAACCTAATCATAACACCCGAGTAGCTATTCTAAACTATTTTGACCTATTTCGGATCCCTGGTGCACTAAAAAATGTCATATGAATCACTCAACTACAAATACTCTCCTTATCTCATTAACCGAGCCTGACATGTGCATATAGTACGCGTCGTCCCAAAAATGTATCGATTCGCCAATATAACACTCTATTGACATAAACTAATAAACCATCTCTTTTCACTCATACGCGACATATAATAAATCACTTATCTATTTTCTTATCACACGCAAGTAAATAATAATAATAATAATAATAATAATAATAATAATAATAATAATAATAATAATAATAATAATAATAATAATAATAATAATAAAAATACTAATCAATTATGGGACACCCTCCCTATTCTAACAAAAGGTGATCAGTCCTTCATTAAAGCAAACAGGAATCTCATCTAGTCCATTATTAGCATCACTATCGCAAAACATGTTAATTACTAATCACCTATGTCAATTTAAGGTTGTGACAAATTTTATTATTCCTTATTATAACAACATGCGGAAATAAGATAAATTAACCAAACCATCCACAAAAGTATAGTCTGAACGATCACACGTTAGATATATAAATGAATAATACTGAATAAACCATCGCTTCCCAAAATAAATAATCCAACCACAATCTGAATTAAATAAAACTGAAATCTGAAATAAGTTTGATAAATGAACTGAACAAATAAATAGTCTGAAGGGTAACATGCCCAAATGAAATACTTAAGAAACTCCTATCTAGAAGTGAATAAGTTGTAGCATCTATAGAAACTCCTGCAAGCCTCCACAAATGCTGCAGCTACGCATCCATGGATAGAATAATCAAGTTTGACATCCCTATGGATAGACACCTAAAAGGTTTTGAAAATATTTTGACACGGATCAGAGCCTAAGAAACAGTTTGAAAATATTTTGCAAGTGTTTAAATCACAGATAAATCAGTTATTAAATACACATGTTAGTTCAACGTACACTCCCTTAAGTTTCTCACCTCTCAACTAATGTGCATGCCTAACGTTTCCTACCTAGTTATGATATCCACCCCAACTATATAAAGTATCTAACTATCCATAACATGCCTAACTCCCTTGTATGACACATACGACGTGCAACTGCAGTCTCAATAATTAATATTTCCCACATACTATTATTGAGTCAATTATTTAAGTCTCTCTAATAAAATTTACATTTAGATACACACAATCTATCATTTCTACAATCACACATAAGTAGATATATCATACTTGTATATATTTAACACACATATAATATATACAACTTTAGCATCAATGCCCCCTTGTGATGCTGGCATATTCTGCTATCATGCCAATGTACCTCTCGTACTAAATCAAGGAATATAGGATCGGCATGTCTCCTCAAACCCAAAATAAATCAATAGACAATGGAGGTGAACATGGACTAATCCTTTGGTCAACTCATATACCTAACATACCCAGATGACACGCCAGTCCTACTAATACACTGCATATTGTGAGCCACCCAAAGTTTCATGTTCTGGGACATACATCCAGGCCTCACTGGAATCACTCTCTGGGCAAAAACCTCCTGATAGCAGGCAATTCGGGTATGTTAACACACATAATCAAATCACAACCATAGGTATGCACACAATGATTAGGCATAAATTCTTCACATTTATCCCCTTAATTTCGGTCTTTTATGATCACGTGTATTGTATATAGACTGAATTCATTATATTATATTCATGCTACTAACCCTTTTTGGAAATTATTTCGTGTTTTGTGTATCTCTTATATGTTTTACAGGTATTTCATGTAAGAAAGTGCACGAGAGAACTCAAAACAGTGAAAGTAACTAAGAAACGAGGAGTTGAAGGTCATATTTGTAGTTTTTTAGCCTTAGTCTGGATGTGGGGCCAACTTAAAAGTTGAAGAACTCAAAATCACAAAATCATTGGAAAAAACGGCACCTTAATCCGAGTTACGGTGAAGAAGTTATGCCCATTTAAAGTTGAGAAAGAAATCCAAGGAAAGAAAAGAGGAAACCAACATTGGAAAACCAAACTGGTTCGGGTCAAAACCAAACTGGTTCACCCATTAGTCACGGTTAAAATTAATGGTTAACTCATAGTTCAATTTAGCATTTAAAATTAGTCGTTGAAGATCTTGACACTTTTATTTTGATCGGTTAGGGGAAACGAGTGAGATATTGTCTTAAATACGCGCCAAAATATCTCTTAACTAAATTAATCTCGAGACGCATATGGTAAAATAATGAGTAATTTGGATATATGAAGTTAGGCCATCGTTTGTTACCCAAAAATATTACTCAAAAAAATAGTGAAAAATTATCCTTTTGCTAGCCATTTTAAGCCGAATAAATTTGTCCATTTTGGTTTGGTAACCCGAAAAACCCATTTAGCCTGGAGTTGTGAAAATCGAAAAATTCATTAATAAAGTCCAGCAAGTGCACAAAAAGGGGCAATAGAAAAAATAAAATAAAAATGCTCAACAAAAATAGCAAGAAAAGAAAAAATAGAAAAAAAAGAAAATGAGCAAAAAGCCCAAAAAAGCACTAAAGGACATCCTAAGAATTTTTTCCAACTCGAAAATATCCGACCATTTCCATATTTCTCAATACACCTTATAACTCGAAAAAGTCCTAACCAAGTCCAAGTAATGAAATTAACTACCGCGTGGAGATCTAAGACACAAAAAGATAATAAGAGAGATTATTAATTGGTGTGAATAAGAGGCGATGTTTCCCTTTCCATTGACCGTATTCTGATGATGAGATCTTTTCACCATAATAATTTCATCTTTCAAAATTGTGTGCGTGAAATTGTATTCCTTTATTATTTACTCTTATAAATCACGCATACCGAGAGAAGTAGCCACATTCCGAGTGATTCGTTTGTGAGTGTATTCGTGAGAATTTGAATCAAAAAGAATTTTCAGAAAAGTAACGTATTGCTCATTCAGTGGAAGTTAGCTGTTTACTTTTCGACTTTGCACGCACACACGCACTACAAATTGATACTTGTGAATATAAATCTACGCTGACTATTTTTGGGGAGTTTGAATTGTGCAATTTTTAAGTATTTTGATTTTTCTTTGAGTAGAAAAATGAATTTTGTGGGTATATTCACTCCAAACCCCCACGAGACAATACTCGTCATACTAGGGTAACTTAGAGCTTTAAAGGCTTGTTGCATATGCCATATAAAATCTCTTGCTCGCGAAAAAGATATTTTATCCTAATAAAGTTTTTGAAGGGTCTTAACTCATTATCTTATTATTTTACATTGCTCGGGATGCGCAAAGTTCTAAGTTATGGGAATTTGATTAGGCATAAATTCTTCACATTTATCCCCTTAATTTTGGTCATTTTATGATCCCGTGCATTCTAAATAGACTGGATTCATCTCATATTCATGCTACTAACCCTTTTTGGCAAGTATTTCATGTTTTGTGTATCTTATGTGTTTTACTGGTATTTCATTCAAGAAAGTGCGAGAGAGAACTCAAAATAGTGAAAGAAACCAAGAAACAGGGAGTTGGAGGGAATCTTCATAATTTTGTAGCCTTAGTCCGGAGGTGGGGCTAACAGAAAAGTTTAAGAGCTCGAAATCACAAGAGCACTGGAAAAAATATCAACTCAATCCGAGTTAAGTGAAGAAGTTATGCCCATTTGAAGCTGAGAAAGAAATCCAAGGAAATAAAGGAGGAAACCAATAGTGGAAAACCAAATAGGTTCGCCCATTAGTCACGGTTTAAAACCGTTACAAAATAACCAGAATCGGGATTTTTATTTTGACCTTATCTTTTAGCCAAAAGAGTTTTAAAGTTTGGGGACTCTTCTAAACGACCCAAGACCTATATATTTAGTTATTAGGGTTCTTTTGAAATAGATTTCATTCATGTAAAAACTCCTAATCAAGGTGGCATAACAAGAGTTATTTTTTACATAGTTTTGAGAGATTCTTGAATGCAAGAACCCCAGGTTTCTTCTTCTTCAACAATTGTTCATCTTTTTCAAGGATTTTCTTCAATACAAGTAAATTTTAATTATTGCTTTCATTTTCTCTCATCTTTTTGGTTTACGATTCATTCTTTCTTTGCAAAAAACTTTATTTTACATGTTTGATCACACTTTTTATGTTATAATGATTCATGCAAAGTAATTATCATGTTTCCTTGTACTTGCACCATGCTAGGCTAGATTTTTAAAAGGTTGGGGTACATGAACCCAACTAAGGTACCACATATGGATTTAAAAGTGAATAAAATATAATCCCTCATCCAAAGTTTTGAACTTTATCAAAACAAAAGTTGTAGGCCTTTTAATTTCGTTTATTGTCTTGATAATTTCTCATCCTCGCGAACTACAATTTTTTATTTGATATTATGCGGAGTAAAGTCATCATATATCGAATGCTTAAAATGTATTTGATATTTCTTTAAATGGAGAATTAAAATTTTGGAAGCTTTTATGTTCTATGTAATTATCGACGGTTTGGGGGAATGTATCTTGACTCTACTTTCTTTTATAGTTTAAAAGTTTATTTAGTTTTTTTGCATACGTAGTTTAGTTATTGCTTTAATTGCATTAGTTGATAGGAAATGTCAAAAATCATCATCTTTTACTTTTTTAATTTAGAACTAATAAATCAATTAAAATCTATAAAACATTCCCTGTGGATTCGATACCCAAACTAGCTGCTATACTCCATAAGAGTGTAGTTAAAGTTTAGGTGTTTTTGTATTGTGACAATGATTAGCATATTTACATGGATGCTCAATTTTTTCATCGATCAAAATGGAGCCGTTATCGGGGAGTGTTTGGTTATATATTATAATTGATTTACTATTTCGTAAGTTATTTTTCTTTTGTATTTTTTTTCAATTTAAACCTTTTTTGTAGTATTGTATAATTGAGCGCCAAGAAACGTTGAATCCTCAACCACACACCTTGTTACGTGAATTGTCCATCTATAAACCATTCGGTAATCATGTATTTTCTTAGTGAGTTCGGTAATTATAATGGTTCATATGAGAATCGTTTTCAAATTTTTTATTCACAAGAACCCGCAGCTCGACCTAAGACCATTGGTGAGGCCATTGGAATTATTAAGAATGAAAGGCGTCAAAAACTCACGTTTGTATCGAAGTGGTTATCTATCTTTTTGTGTGCCCACGGCTCGACCTATTACCATTGGCGAGGGACTTAGAATTATTGAAAATGAAAGGCTTGTAAACAAATATCGAGAAGAAAATCGTTTTCAAACTTTTTATTCTCAAGAATACGTGCCTCGACCTAAGACCATTGGTGAGGCCATTAGAATGCTTTAAAATGAAAGGCGTGAAAACAAATATCGAGAAAAAAATTATTTTGGGGAGCAAGAGTTGGATGCATTATTCAAATCCAATGACGATTTTCTTCTGATATTTTTGATAATGAAGAAAGTTTTCGACCAAATGATGAATTTGAGCTTCTAGAGCCAAGGAAGCCTACTTTGGAAGAACTCTTGCTTGTTAGCAAACAACAATTAGAGGGCGCTATTGCTATGGGTTTGAAAATTAGAGAAACTAGCAATGAGATTGATTCATATTTGAAAAATAAAGAGGAGGTTGAGACTTGTGTTTCACCTAAAATATTGGAAGAACATCTTATTGAAAGTGAGTATTTTTCCCTTGAAAGTCAATCTCTAAGTGATAGAGAATCACTTGAGATTGAATTTATTTCATCACCATTTTCATTCTCTGTTATTAAACCATTACAAGTACCGTTAGATTCCTATGAGTCGGTTGAGACGTGTGAAACTTTTAAACCTTTTACTGATGAGGACTCCTGGCTTCAATTATTTTTCAAGATGGACTCTTCTTTCTTATGTGCCCCGCTTCCTATACTACTTGAGAAATTTAGGGGAAATGATTCTATTTTTCTTGGATCCCAATTACACTTGTCCCCCTTTGCATCCAAATCCCCCATCATCCCTTTAAAGATTTTAATTAGTGATGGTTCATTTCTTCCGCCTTACACATGCCTTCCATTGTTCAAACGAAATTCTTATTCTCCGGGAGGCATACATGAAAATGAGGGTACACCAATTATCCCTCAAAGTCAAATCGTATTTTGGGTGGACCGTCAATTTTTTTGACTTCTAGTGTATAGCTTATTAGAAGTTCAAATAGTAGGTTGTACATAGTTAGCTTCTTTCTTTCCTTTTTTTTCCTAATTATAGTTTAGAGTAATTAGGTAAAGTTTTTGTTATTCTTTATGTTTTGTAGATTCAATTGAGTCTTACTTATCGAGGATCGCTCCATTTGGGTAATATCTTTCTTTTCCTATCTTTATGTTGTGTTCTTGATTTGCATTGAAGACAGTGAAACATTTAAGTTAGGGGGTGTGGAATATTCTTCCCTTTTATTATTTAGTTTCATTGATTTGATCACATGTTCGTTCCAAGTATGTTTTTTTAGAAAAATTCAAAAATTTCCAAAAAAAATTGAAAAAAAGCCAAAAATATTTTTCTTCAAAATAAATAATAATTAGAATTAAAAATTTTCAAAAATATCACAATTTTTTTTAAAGTCTCGAATTGCAAAAAAATCAAATCCATGGCCGAAAATTGACTACTTTACGAATAAGTGTGGAGATTAATTAACCTGGTGAGATTTCGAGCCTATCGATTACTTAAAGTTCAATTTAGCGTTTAAAATTAGTCGTTGAAGATCTCGATACTTTTGTTTTGATCGGTTACGGGAAACGAGTGACATATTGTCTTAAATACGCGCTAAAGTATCTCTAAACTAAATTAATCTCGAGACGCATATGGTAAAATAATGAGTAATTCAGATATATGAAGTTAGGCCATCGTTTTTACCCAAAAATATTAGCTATAAAAAGTAGTGAAAAATGATCATTTTGCTAGCCATTTTGAGCGGAATAAATTTGTCCATTTTCGTTTGGTAACTCGAAAAACCCATTTAGCCCGGAGTTGTGAAAATCGAAAAATTCATCATTAAAGTCCAGCAAATGCACAAAAAGGGGCAAGAAAAAAAAATGCACAACAAAAATAGCAAGAAAAGAAAAAATAGAAAAATAGAAAAAGAAGAGAAAATGAGCAAAAAGCCCCCTAAAGCACTAAAGGATATCATAAGAATTTTTTTCGACTCCAAAATATCCGACCGTTTCCATATTACCCAATACACCTTATAACTCGAAAAAGTCCTAACCGAGTCGGAATAACGAAAATAATTATCGCGTGGAGAGCTAAGACCCAAAAATATAATAAGAGAGATAAGTTAGTGTGAATAAGAGGCGATATTTCCCATTTTCCAATGACCGTATTCCGATGATGAGATCTTTTCACCATAATAATTCCGTCTTTCAAAAATGTGTGCGTGAAATTGTATTCCATTATAATTTACTTTGATAAATCACGGATACTGAGAGAAATAGCCACATTCTGAGTGATTCGTTTGTGAGTGTATTCGTAAGAATTTGAATCAAAACGAATTTGTTGGGAAAGTAACGTATTGCTCATTCAGTGGAAGTTAGCGGTTTACTTTTCGGCTTCACACACACACATTACAAATTGAGACTTGTGAATTTAAATTTACGGTGACTATTTTTGGGGAGTTTGAATTGTGCAATGATGAAGTATTTTGATTTTTCTTTGAGTCAAGAAATAAATTTTGTGAGTATATTCACTGCAAACCCTCACGAGACAAAACTCATCCTATTATGGTAACCTAGAGATTTAACGGCATGTTGCATACGCTAAATGCAATCGCTTGCCCACGAAAAAGGTATTCTATCCTAATAAAGTTTTTGAAGGGTTATTAACTCATTCTGTTATTCTTTTACATTGCTCGGGACGCGCAATGTTCTAAGTTAGGGGGATTTGATTAGGCATAAATTCTTCACATTTATCCCCTTAATTTCGGTCTTTTTATGATCCCGTGCATTTTAAATGGACGGGATTTATCTCATATTCATGTTACTAACCCTTTTTGGAAAGTATTTCAATTTTGTGTATCTCTTTTGCATTTTATAGGTATTTCATGCAAGAAAGTGCGAGAGAGAACTCAAAATTGTGAAAGAAACCAAGAAACGGCGAGTTAAAGGGCATCTTCATAATTTTATAGCCTTAGTTCGGAGGTGGGGCTAACTGAAAAGTTGGAGAGCTCGAAATCATAAGAGCACCGGAAAAACGGCACCACAATCCGACTTAAGTGAAGAAGTTATGCTCGTTTGAAGTTGAAAAAGAAATCCAAGGAAATAAAGGAGGAAACCAATAGTGGAAAACCAAATTGGTTCACCCATTAGTCACGGTTTAAAACCGTTATAAAATAACTAGAATCGGGATTTTTATTTTGACCTTATCTTTTAGCCAAAAGAGTTTTTAAGTTTGGCGACTCCCATGACCTATATATTTAGTCATTAGGGTTCTTTCAAAAAATATTTCATTCGTGTAAATGCTCCTAATCAAGGTGGCATAACAAAAATTAGTTTTTACATAGTTTTGAGAGCTTCTTGAAGGCAAGAACCCTAGGTTTCATCTTCTTCAACCATTGTACATCTTTTTCAAGGGTTTTCTTCAATACAAGTAAAGTTTAATTATTGCTTTCAATTTCTCTCATCTTTTTGGTTTGTGATTCATTCTTTCTTTGTAAGAAACTTTATTTTAAATGCTTGATCACACTTTTTACGTTAGAATGATTTCATGCAAAATAGTTATAATGTTTCCTTATAGTTGCACCATGCTAGGCTATATTTCTAAAGGGTTGGGGTATATGAACCCAACTTAGGTACCACATATGGATTTAAAAGTGAATAAAAAATAATCCCTCATTCAAAGGTTTTAATTTTATCAAAACAAAATTTGTAAGCCTTTTAATTTCTTTTGACCTTGTTAACCCGGATGTTTAAGGTTGCAACTAACGTCTTGATATTTTCTCATTCTTGTCAAATATAATTTTTGATTTGATATTATGCGAAGTAAAGTCCTCATATGTCAAATGCTTAAAACGTATTTGATGTTTCTTTGAATGGAGAATTAAATTTTTAGAAGCTTTTATGTTCTATGTAATTACCGACGGTTAGGGGGAATGTATCCTAACTTTACTTTCTCTCATATGTTTAAAAGTTTAATTTAGTTATTTTAGCACACATAGTTTAGTTATTGCTTTAATTGCATTAGTTGATAGGAAAGGTCACAAATCATCATCTTTTACCTTTTTATTTTAGAAGTAATAAATAAATTAAAATCTATAAAACATTCCTCATGGATTTGATACCCAGACTAGCAGCTATACTCCATAAGAGTGTAGTTAAAGTTTAGTTTTTTTTTTGTAATGCTATACTCCATAACAACAATTAGCGTATTTACATGGATGCTCAATTTTTACCTCGATCACACAACCTATATGTATATATGTTCAGTAGGTATGCACACAACCCATTATATAAGTTCGTATATAGTATATATCTCTCGCATACTCAACGTACTATAAATTTCTATTATAACCTCTTATTGTATATTTTTTTAGTATTACTCACTACCCGAAGGGTCCTAGTTACCCCTTCATTTATTTTAGTAGCTAATACACTCATACACTACGGGTTTAAATCATAAGTTCTCTCATCTCTCTATAATCCGTTCTAAATCTCGCGAATTCATTTAAACGACAATTCATGCCCTATAATCCCTAGCCTTAATTCTCCTCATTTGGGTAATTCTCAACCCTATAATAGGGCTGATGGAATTTATTATGTCACTCACTATAGTTTAATTATATCTAAAAAATCTTTCCATAAGTTATTTATGAATTTCAGGCATAAAATAAGGAAAATTATGAAATCTGGGAAATTGAATCGATTCACCCTTGGTCTCATCGATTCGCCATCCGAATCAATTCGGCCAAGGAGCCAAATCGATTCGCTCGTAGCAGATCTTCTTCTCTAATTACGCTGTTACAAAAATTCTACAAATTTAATTCCTCAAACCTTTAAACAATAGCCCCAAACTTCAGCCAACATAACTACACATCAAATATATATGTAGGGATGATTTCTAATGTAAATCATGTATTAAATCCATAAAAATTTAATCTAAAATCAGATTAAAACTCCATTAATCATTAAAGCCCTAGATCTTGTGTTCTTCACATAAGTTCATCAAAAACTTAGATTTCTTTTATGTTCTTATTTCCATAACTTCTGATTTCATTTTATCTACACAAATGGATTCCTTTTACATGCAATCCTACCCAGAATTATGAGTTATATTCATTAAATCACAATAATACCATAATTTATCATCAAATCAAAGGCCCTACACTACATGGGTATTATAACTCATTAAAATATGCAAGATAAAAACTTATTTTATCAGCAGTATGTTTGATTTCATTTTGAGTGTGATGAGGATGCCTTCCCTTCCTTACGATTACAATTTCAGCAAAGTTGGTGGAGAGAAAAGATGTTGCATCTCCAAGAATTCTATTTTCTTCCTCCCTTGTGGCCTACTTTCTCTCAAGATTGATATAACCCTAGCCCTAAATTCCCATGGGCTGATATACTCCTTTAATTTTCAGAGTTCTCTCTACCACAAACTTTCGAATGGTCAAAACGCCCTTTCATGGTGTCGATTTGGCCTAAAATCGACCCGTGACCTAATCTATACGCTCAGGTGTACTATTCCGACCCTTTCGGAATCAATTGTGACCTTAAAATCACCATCCAAGTCACTCTAAAACAATTTCATATCTCGACCTCATATAGTCTACACATGATACCCGGTTGAGATATACCACTATCACGTCACTATCACTCGCTATAACATAAAATACTAAATCACTATTCACTTAGTAATTTTATTCGATAAACATTAATCATTTTCTCTCTGATTAATATTTTAATCAACACATAATATTTATTTCCATTAAACTACATCACACATGTAATTTCAAAATTTACCGAATTAATTCAATTTTAAATACTCAAAAATACGAGGTGTTACATACTCCTCCCCTTACAAAGGAAATTCATCCTCGAATTGGGACATACCTGCAATAAATAACTCTGAATACTGCTCATACATGTTATCCTCCCACCCCCACGTCGACTCATCAACATTGTGGTGCCCCCATTGAACTCTAACCAAGGGTACCACCTTAGATCGCAGTTTAGGCTCACTACAATCAAGTATTTCCACTGATCTTTTCACGTACGAGATATCTGGTTGCAAGTTGATCTCATCTAATGGAACATGCCATAAGGCCCTCTCACTCCTCTGGTACTTCTTCAGCGATGATACATGTAACACATCGTGGATCCGTTGTCGGTGCTCCGATAGTCCAAGCCTATATGCTACTGGTCCCACATATCTCGACGCCAACTTCACCTTCTTGCTGAACCTCATAACTCACTTCATAGGAGACACCCGCATGAAAACTTAGTCACCAATATCAAGATTTCTGTGCTTCCTGTCTGCATCATCATAACTCTTCTGCCTGTCTTGATCTACACAGATACACCCTTGAATCGACTCAATCTTGGCAGTGGTGTCCTGAATCTCTGGTCCCAATAACTTATTATCCCCACTTCTAACCAGTAAGCCAAATAATGACAAGGTCAACCGTACAATGCCTCAAATGGTGCCATATCGATAGTGAACTGGTATGAGTTGTTATACGTAAACTCCACCAAAAGAAGATACTTTTCCCATCCTCCCCCGAAGTTAAGTATGCACATACGCAATTTATCCTTAAACATCTGATTAACTTTCTCCATTTTCCCATATATCTATTGGTGATACGCTGTACGCAAACATAAATTCGTGCCCATCGCCTCCTGAAAGCTCTACCAAAAATGAGGCAAAAATATCTTATTCCGATCGGATATAATATTAATCGAAACCCCGTATAATCATACCATCTCAGCAATAAACAACTGTACATACTGCCTCATCTCAAAATTCATACGAACCAGAGGAAAATGGGCCACCTTAGTCAACCAATCCACTATCACCCATATGGAGTCGTGACTTCTCTGCGTTAACGTTAACCCATTAATGAAATCCATGGAAATACTCTCCCACTTTCACAAGGGAATCTCGAGTGGCTGTAACATCCCTGTTGGCCTCTGGCGGTCTACCTTCACTAGCTGACAGGTTAACACACTTCGAGATAAACTTCGCTATATCTCGCTTCAACCCTAACCATTAATACTGCCTGAGCATATCCTTGTACATCTTATCCCCATCGGTATGTACCATAACTCTAGACCTATAAGACTCTGACATCATCGTATATCTCAAATCCTCATCCTTCGAAACCACGAGTCTCCCATTAAGACACAAACCACCCTCTGAACTGATCGAGTATGAATCTGCCCCATCAGTTAACAACTGGAAAATCCTATCCTAACAATATTGATTCCCTGCCTATGCTTTCCCTGCCCTCATAACAATCTCAATCATGACAGCTAATATAGACATACAGGCCCTGACAATCTCATCATCGCGCTGAAGCTCTCTCTATTTTTCCTTCCAAACCTCCTCTATCTCCCCTGCAGGTCATCGGCTCAATGCATCTGCCACCATATTAGCCTTCCCAGGATAATATTGAATATCCAATCACTTCCTTTGGGCTATAGGCTCAATGCGTCTACCATCACATTAACCTTCCCATGCTCGGGCTATAGGCCTTATACTCGGGATTAGGTCAATTGCGAACTCAATTTCCTGGCTAGGTGGTAGTCTGAGTATCTCTTGGAATACATCCTCAAACGCCCTAACCACTGGAATCAAGTCTAACAAAATAACCACCTCCTATAAGGTATCCTCCTCAATATAGTATAAATGTGTTCTTGACCCTCCCTCAGGAAGAGGCATCGCCACTAAGAACATCTCATGCCTTTAAATTGATGACACAATAGTCCTCCTAATATAATACACCATCGCTCGATATCCATCTAACCAATCCATACCCAAAATAACGCCATATTCCTCCATATCTAACATAAGAAGGTCGGTGGCTAAACATAATCTACCCACATTGATGTCCACACCCCTACAGATCGAGTGTATAAGCGACCCACTACCCAACAATAACTCCACACACATAAGGAGACTACCGACTATCCCTAATAGGCCGACAGCTCGTGCAAATTTGGTCGCTATGAAATAATTTGATGCCTTAGTATCAAATAAAATCCTACCCTCAAGCCCATGAATAAGAAACGCGCCCTCTACTGCTGGTGGTGCCTGTGGGGCCTACTATATGACGGAGTTTCGGACGTTATATACACGTCCGTACTGTAACTGTCCTTGCTACAGTGGGGCTGGTGGGGATGGTGCTGTATTTGGTCTCTATGCCTTCTTTTCCTGCGGGCACCCTACTACTGCGGTGCTCTTTCCTACAATAGACAGTCTCTCTTCTTGTGGCCCGTTCGACCATAAATAAAGCACTGGTCTGGAATCTGTCTCTGAAAACTGTCTGTGTCTCTGGCCCTGATGGTGCTGACCCTACTATTGGCCCTGATGGCCTCAACCCTGTCTCCCATTATTCCCTTAGACCTAACGGACTTGAGGAACCAGTTATTGTTGAGGCCCCTGTGGCCATGCCTATAACCTCCCTCAGGTCGATAACCCCTAGATCTAAACCTCTTTGTGCGACCCCCTGCCGAGAATCCTGCCCCTGGTGTCTGCCTGACTGCTGCTGCTACTGGGGTGCTCCACTAGCACCACTCTCTCTTGCCTTGCCCGAATAGCTAGGCTCACCTCCTCTCTTGCTTCCCTTCACATGGAAGCGATGGTCATGGCTATGTAAAAGTATGGCATTGACGATGTCTGTATAAGTCACCAATGAGGGGTTTCCAATCAAGTTCTGCCTAATCCTCCTATTCTAACCACGCGTGATCAGTCCTTCATTAAAACAAATAAGAATCTTATTTGGTCCATTCTTAGCATTACTGTCGGAAAGTTTGTTAATTACTAATCACCAAACAAAAAGGAAAAAAATTCAGTCCTGGACAAAACCGAATCGATTTTCCCAAAGGCTAAATCGAATCTCCCTAGGCCGAATCGATTCGAAATGTATCAGGTGTCTTCTTCTTCTTCTTCTTCTTCTTCTTCTTCTTCAGTTTGCTGTTACAAAGTTTTACACCATCCAATTCCTAAAACTTTGATACTAAAATCCCAAACTCCCAATTAAGATAACTAAATATCAAATATACATGTAGGGATGATTTCTAACGTAAATCATGTATAAAATCCATAAAATTTCATCCAATATCAGTTTTAAACTCCAATAATCATTAAACCCTACATTTTTGTGTTCTTCACATAAATTCATTAAAAACTCAGATTTATCCCATGATCTAAATCCCACAACTTCTTATTTCATTTTATTCATACATTTGGATTCATTCTACTGTAATCGTATTACGAGTTATGAGTTCTATTCATCAAATCATAAGAATAATATCAATTATCTTTAATTCAAAGACCCTACTCTACATGGGTATTATAACTCATAAAAATTTGCAGGATAAATACTTGCCTTGTATGGGAGTGATTTGATTTGGTTCTCTTGATGACGATTCTCTTTTAATCCACCCTCCAAAGATGATTGTGATGAAAGAACAAGGGGAAAGGCTTCAAGAATCCTCTCCTAAGCTCCAAGAATGTTCTACATTTCTTCTCTAATGGACTCCAAGTGTTTTCTATTCCTCTGACCCTAGCCTCTCACAGTTACAAGTTTATATAACCTTTGGAAATTCGTAGCTCCCTTAACTCTAGGCTAACAAATGATTAAAATGCCCCCTCATGGTACCAGTTTGGTCTAAAATTATCCCATAACCTAAACTATACACCCGGGTATACTATTTTGACTATTTCGACCCTTTCGGACTCAACCATAATCTCGAAATCATCATCTGAGTTACTCACAAATAATTTTCTATCTCGACCTCATATAGTCCACACATGACACCCGGTTGAGATAAATTACTACCACATCACTATCACTCATTATGACGTCAATTACATAGTTACTATTCACATAGTGATTTTATTCGATAAACATTAATTATTTCTCTCCGATTAATAATTTAATCAACCCATAATATTTAATTTCCATTAAATTATGTCACACGTGTAATTTAAATTTAAATGAATTAATTCACTTTTAATTCCTCAAAAATACGGGTTGTTACATTTAAAAAAAATACGGGTTTCTAAGGTTTTATTCGTGTTGAGTGTTGGCATGATGTTCTAATGAGTTTAGTTTGAGTGAGGGTGGTAAAGTAAATGGGAGAAAATGTGATTTTATTTTTTTGGCATAACGGTTTAACTTTAATAAAAATATGATATCGTGTTATTAAGATAATAAGTGTTGTTTTTATTTATGCTCTTTTTTTTCTTATTTTAGTAAAATAAGCTGACGGCTCTAAGTTTCATCATACAATACCACACACCACATCGCCAATGGTCCATGTTTTCCCATGTCCCTAAGAAAAGGAAGCTCACACTCACCCAGAGCATGTCGTAGGTCCAAATACACTGCAACCTAGTTGGGGGTGGTCACACCATTCGTTTGGTTTTGACAACTAGGTTAATTCTAAAACATATAAAATTTATAAGCCCCTTTATGTAAGTTGTAAATACACTCTTTACATAATAATGTTAAATATTTGGTCCATATACATAACTTGAAACAAATAGGTTGACATGGACCTTATGTAATCGTCCGTCATATACTTGCTCAGGGTCTTCCTTGGCTGCAAGTAATTATACCAATTGTTATGGTACCTATAACCTTATGATAGGGTCATTTAAGTGTTGGATTTTATAATCCATGTGGCATGTTATGTGAGCTTTCATCAAATACAATTGGTGGGCTTAGAGCTCGACCAAGTCTAGGGTGAGCTCATTCCCCACCGTTGTACTTTTGGTGAGCCCAATGATACACTCCTATAATTTCAGGACTCTTGAGTCATAAACTCCACAATCTGTGCATGACAAGGGATAATCCACACAATTAGAGTTCAAACCAAATCAGGGTCAATCGAGGAAGGATAAAGGATAATTTTAAGGTGTCCAAGGTCAACAAGAGGTCCTAAACCAACTCAACATAGGTAAACCACTATATATAGTGGTCTTATGCATTGTATTTTCACGTCATTTTTGCATATTCAAACGTTTATAACTATAGGTACCAAAAATTCTCTAATTGTGGGTTCCTCGACAACTGATTGGCCATTTATGGTGTTCTTTTGTAATACATAACAAACACCCCATCCCCAAAAGTGGACGTAGGTTATTTTTTTGTTGAACCACTAAAAATAGTGTTAACTATTATTATTCTTTGTATCATCAACATTAATGTGTATTATATCGATAAGTTGTGTCCTTGATAATAAAAACTTAAATAACAAATACACTATTTTTTTGGTAATGTTGAATATGGTTGATGGTTGATGGTTGATATGATTGCATCACTTGGGTAAATTAGGAAAAGAGATGCAAGATTTTAACCCTCAAACTTACAAATATATATAATTAATGTTACTATAAACATAAATGGTTATCATGTGTTTATCCCCATTTTATGATTAATCGTGGTACCTAATATCTAAAAAATATTGTGTTGCACCCTCAGTCCCCATCTAATTCTTGTACGTTTACCATTTATCATATTACTTTTTTTTTTTTTTTTACTTTAGTACATTACTAATTTTTTATTTTAGATTTAAATACATTTTAATTGAAAAATTAGAATTTAGCCAAAAATTGTTAGAGATTAGTTGACTTTAATTATCACGTGTCATTTTGAATTAAAATAATTTAATAATTCCAAAAAATCATTAAAAATGATAAAAGAAATAAAAATAAATTTTAATTTTGAAATAATTCAAAAACCTCAAAATATACTTTTAAAAGTAAAAAAAAAGAATCTTAAGTATTTAGTCATACTTTTTAAGATTTATTTATAGCTACTCTCATAATTTTATTTTTTTAGTTGTTGGTCCTATTGTAATCACTATGGGACAACTGTCACTCTCTGCGAAAAGGAAGATGGGCGGTTAGTTAGTACTTATGACCGATTTTAAGTGGTTACTAGGTGTAAACCCGCGCGATGCGCGAGCTAGGAAATATACATGCCATTAATGGTTTCTTTTGAATACTCCTCGAGATGGTTTTGGTATTTTGTAAGAAAGCTATTAAATTCCATTATACTTATATATACTTGTATAATTTTTGTAATGAATACCCATGTCTAAGTTTAGCGCAATTTGGACAAATTTGTCTCACAAAGGGATTAGTTTTCAAACTTAAAAAGTGAAAAATTTGACACAAAATGCACTTGAGTTATGTTATGACATGAAAAAACTACTTTTAACAAACATCACTATTCTTTGTTTACCATCATCAAAAGAAACATAAATACCAAACAAAATATCTGAGGGCTCACATTTAGTTTAGTATGCAAACTTCCTTATTACATATATAATAAACATTGAAATAATCTTGCATTGAATCTTTTAACTGATTTTTTAATATGAAATAAATGGAATCAATAATTAACAACTTATATTAAAAATCGGGTCATTGGTACAATGCAATGTTTGTGGTTTGTCTGTAGCTAAATCAAAATTCAGTGATATTGCATACCATTTAGTTATACTATGAATAAATTGCTTACTCAGTAAGGTTCTATCAAATAACCTGAACAAATATGTTCATGGGGAAAACAAAGAACTATCTTAAATATTAAAAAAATTAAAATGTACCAGTATAAGTAAACATAACTTATGAATAAATATTTACACAAATATTAAAATACAAATAAAACAAATAAACTGGTGATAAACGTGAATTTTACTAACCCCTTTGAATGGTGAAAAATCTTTTTCGTAATAAATATATAAGAACACAACAATACACATGTTGTGTTTAGAATTACATAAACATAACAACTTATATTGTAAGAATCATTTTGACAAACAACAAATAAGCACATGATTATCAACTTCTCATCTCCCAACACTTTTTTGGAAAGGTTTCGTTTGACTCGAGTGCTGCATTTGAGTAGAATTAAAAACTAAATCATATGTCAATATGCTTATAAAATAGTAAAATACAATGTATTGTAAACCAGACAACTATTGTAGTAATTATGTGAATCATTCTCTGGGTTTCATCACTGGAAATTGGCATTTACTCATTTGATTCACGGTGATGTATTTTTCAACCTAAACAACTTGGTTTTCGGGCTAAAATATTTTTCATTTGAGTATGAAAGTAAAATATACGTTTAACTTGATTATTTCACTTTCCCCTAATTGAAAAAATTTGAGACCAAAACAATCAAAACTATATGCTTAATCATTGACTCTATAACACACATTCATCAAAAAAGAATTTTATACAAGTGATAAATAATGTTGGAAGGAAAAAATATCGCATAACTATGATAAAATGATAGGGCCACCTTGTGATTCAAATAGCCTTTCATCCTTCATTATCTGAACAATCTTCTGGGTGAACCCTTTCATTGCAACCTTCAAAACCACATAACACAACTTTCTTTTTTAAACAAATGACATTATTCATTGGCAATAAAAAAGATAGATCAATCTGTCCATATTCATAATGGTGTTAGGAAATGTGATTAAAGAGAATAATAGTACGAAAAACATTGAAAGGCTGACACCAGGAATATATTTCAACCACACAGGAAATCCCCTGATTTAAATAAAAAAGAGATTGAGAATTAATTAGTTATCTAATTTGAAAAAACATAATCTCAAGAAACAAACAAATCTCAAGCATATGAACAATCGGGTCATAGATACACAAATGCAATTAACTTTGTTTACTCACCCATGTGCGCGCACACACACACACACACACACACACACACATATATATATATATATATATATATATAGAGATAGATAGATAGATAGATAGAGAGAGAGAGAGAGAGAGAGAGAGAGAGAGAGATGCAGTACCATGCCAATGACGGAGTACCTGATGGATGCCTCCCTCTGAATTTTGGATTCATCCCTTTAATCCAAAACCACACCAAAAGGGGAATTCATGCGCCACACTTTTAAAGTTTAGGCATAAACCAAACCAAACCAACGCTCACTTCTTGCTGAACCAAATCCTTTTGGAGTTTTGGGCCTGGGTAAATAGCATACCGATAAAGGTTAGAAACTTAGTGCCGATAGCAAATTGCAAACTCTTCAAGAATTAAAAATAATGATGAAAACAAAAATATGTCAATAAACAAAAATCCCCAATGACTCTTCTTGTTTTCTATGAGTACATTCTCTCTTTTCAGAACTTAATTAATATTACACAGTAAGTATATACCCCTATTCATGGCGATAGGCCTGTTGTACATGTCAGCTTCCCTTTTTCATTTTTCCTCTTAGTAAACATGTTAAACAATACTGGTCAACACGACATAGTAAGCTGCTTTGCCCATAATAAGCTAGTATTATTAACTTCATTGGCCTGATTGCATTCAATCATCAATCTTCAGATTGTTTAGTGTAACTACCACAAAATTTTCCAACCATTAGATATACCAAATCGATCAAAAAATCTAATTGCAAGCTGTTGAATTAGATATATACTGTAGCATAAGAACAAAAATAGAATTCATAATAGTATTTTCACACCTATTCTTAACAGGACAAATACTCTACCTGCAGAAACCCAATAAAAATTATAGATTATGTACTTTTAGGACTTAAAATAATATTGATTATGGATATAGGACAACAAACATTTCGTTTCAATTTTTAGTCCCTATTTTCAAATTAAAGGGACACGTGGCATGCTGTGATTGGTTGACATTTTATGAATATGGGTCCGTGCCAGCGCCTTTATTCAAAAATAGGAACTAAAACTATAAATAAAATGTTTGTTGTCCTATTTCCAAAATACATATTACAATAGGTCCTAAATTTACAAAGCGCCTAAAAATTAATGACAGCCCGATTGTGGCCTACAACTAAAACTTCATTGGCCCAATTTCAACTTTGCCAGGTGGACTCGAGAGGATTGGTATGATCTCGTTTTAATTTTCCAATCATAGTGTCAATTAATATTTTCTGGTTTGAAGGGGGGGGGGGGGGGGGAGGAGAGAGAAGTGAAATTCTACTTAGTCCCCCAAACCAAATGTAAATTATGTAGGTACTCCTATATTACACAGTTTAGTTCATTTTAGATAACCAATCTCTCTTGGGGTGTCAAATGGATTGCAGAAAAGAATAAAAATCTGCTAAAGAAAGCAAAACATTCATTACAATTTACTAAATCCATAAAAAGTCATCTAAAACAGCGATTAAAATCATCAGTGATCAACTTTCACAAATCAAAAGGTTTTACAAAACTTCCTTAATTCACCGACACCTCAACTTGTGGACCAACACCTCCACCTCAACTTGTGGACCAACACCTCCACCTAAACAAAACCACGATAAACCCAAATCATTAATTGAAGAAATTGTGAATAGATGCAAACCAATCAAAAACAAAACAACATATAAATATTATAGCAGAATGCAACATCAAAATACATGGAAAACCCAAATGAAACCGCAAAATAAGCTATTTGAAAAAAAAAATTACTATAAAAAATAAGCTATTTGAAACAAAAATTCCTGCCAATCATATAAAAACCTCAAAGAAAATATTGAAGTAAATTAAATCTGGAAAATTTACAATACAAAACGATACCCAATTGAAAACTTGAAAAGCCAAAAAACTTACATATTCGGTAGTTCACGCTGTTAAACAACGGTCTGAGAAAACGATGGTGCCTGCAAGAATCGATTATTTATTTTATGAAGTCAATGGCGCCGGCGAGAAAGTGACAATTTGTTTTATGAAATCGATGGCCTCGAAAAGTGTCAATAATCTTCGTGCTCGCTTAAGATATCCGATGTATGTCCTTGACTTAAAAAGAATTTGGGGAAAAAATTAGGGGACAAACTAAAAGGGCATAACTAAAAAAATCCTTTATTAGATAGAAATGGGCATAGGGTTGGAAGCCAAAAGGTTGGGTTAGAGTGGAGGGAGAAACCGAGTAGGTGGGATCAGGAATTATCTCATTTTGGAGAAATGAAATGACCAGAATTTTTTTTAAATGTGTGGATGAAGTCGGCTGAAGGGAATGCAAAGCAGAAGGATTATTGCCACGTGGATAGCCTCTCTGATCAGCAATAATAAATGTCTTGTTTTGCATTTTATAGTAGTAAGAGATATGATTTACTATAATTTTAAAAACACATGGAATGAGAGCTTAACAAATATTAATAGATGACTAAACCCGAAAAAATTATTTTAAAAAATGACGTAACACGCGGCCACAACCATCTGTAACCACCAAATTGCACCACAAAAAACCCTTTTAATGCAAAATCATCGGCTCTCTGTCCCCAAATCAACCGAATTAAACCATTAAACCAAAATCTCTGAAATACCAAAATAGATTATACACTTTTAAGACTTAAAATAATATTAGTTATGAATAGAGGACAATAAATATTCTATTTTTATTTTTAGTTCCTATTTTTTAATAAAGCATCTAGGTGAATCTATATCCATAAAATATCAATCAATCACAGCATATCACGTCAGTCGATAATATAATTGATTGATATTTTATGAATATAAATTCTCCTAAATGCTTTATTAAAAAATAAGAACTAAAATTATAAATAAAATATTTATTATTCTATTTTCAGAATGCATGCTAGAATAGATAGCAAAATAGACGAAATATGAATTGATTTGAACATAATGGGTTTCATCTCACCAAACCAAAATAAGTGGTTACCCATTTGAGCAAAATGGTTTCAACCCAAAAAGCTCTGCAACCACAAGTCGCATTGATCCTATCCAAATACTATTTCTGATCTCTCTCTCTCTCTCTCTCTCTCTCTCTCTCTCTAGACATGGGTTGAGATTTGGAGGTTCCTTTACGGAGGTTTGGAAATGGGTTGAAAATGCATTTTTATTTTGTTTTCCTATTTCTTTAGTTTTTTTAAGAATTTTTTTATTTAAAATACCACAAGGCATATAAAGTTTTAAACATATTTTCTAACATTCAGGGCAAACGTCTAATTTTTCAAATAAAACGTATTTAAGTTTGAAACCAAGAATTAGTAATGCGTTACAACAATAACATCAAAAATTACTTTTAAATATAAAAAAAATTCAAAAAGTATCATAAATACAAAATATGCCCAATTTAATATTAAAAACGTAGTATTTAAATATGAAATTTTCATAATATGTGTTGTGTTATATTTCATCCCTACCAAATTAAAATTTCACGTTTTTATTTTGTATAAATTACTAATACACTCAATCATCGATCAAGATTAACTCATGTGTCATATAAATTAGTGTTTAACGAGTGCACCAGGTAAGCACAATAATTGACTAATCAAATTTATATTTAGTTATTTAGTGAAAATACAAGATATAGCTCGCTAATATATTACTGGAGCATATACCAAATAATTTTTCGAACAATTTTTAATACACGTTTAGTCTAAACCTTTTTATTTTGCTCAAAAAAATCCTTTATCATGCCTCTAGCATAGACATTTAAAAATAAAAGAATATTAATTAAATCGATATTTTCATCATGCCTCTAACATGAACATTTAAAAATAACAAAATATTAATTAAATAGATATTTGAGAAATTTTTTGAAACGAAATAATTTTTTTTTAATTAAATATATATTAAAAAATATTTTTTTTTTTTTTGATATTTAATACTATATTACTTAAACATAATTCAAACACATTACAATTTAGACGGACGTGCCTTTCTATTATGCCCGAAGTAATTGATTGAATGGAGTATCTGAATGACATGGCATCCAATATAAAAAAAAAAAGTTGGGCTTGATAAAGCTTCGTAAGGCTTCTTTTATTTGGTAAAACTTTGTAACTTTCCATCTTTATTGATTTTTCTTCTTTTTTTATGTCGTGTTATACAAAGGCTATTTCCACTCGGTTTTTGTTATTTGTTCCACTTGTTATCTAAATTAACATACGAGAGAATATAGTTTCACTTGCTTTCTAATTTACCTGCTAAATAAATTAGAAAGATAAATCCTAATATATGTATATATTATACATCACACTTAATTATAGGTTTTAAGAATTTTTTTTTTCAAATTTTTTATTTTCCTAACGAAATTAACCTTTTAATTTTGTTCCCTCGAATTGTTTCAGGGAAAGTGATTGTCGGAGTGAACTCGCAATGATAAGACCACAAAGGAAGAAAAAGTACTCCTTTGCACAAAACTTTGAAAAGTGTATCTAAATCATAAAATAATTTTTTATAATTTTTATTTTTACCTAATACAAACACGATCAAATAAAAATAACAATGACCAGCAATATTTTTTTATGAAACATAAATACATTTCAATGAAAATACGAGACAATATGAAATTTTATTTTTTTATCTAACACAAACAACCCAAATACAAAGGACACATCACATAATCATTTTTCTTTACCAAACATGAATACGATCCAATTAAAATACGACACGATATATTATGACACGCTTTTTTTTACCTAATACGATTGCGATCAAAACAAAGCGACATGACACAATTTTTTTTTGTCAAATACGAACATAACCCAATTAGAATGCCACTAGACAAAGCACCACACGAAACCTTACTTTTTTACCTAACACGAGCATTACCTAAATAAAATTGACACGACGTATCATGATATGAAAACTTATTGTTTTTTACTAAACACGAATTCTCTGTCATTAAAATGTGGAACGACACAACGCAAAATTTAATTTTTTTTAACCTAATATGAATACGATACGAAACTTGCCTAATTCAAACACAATAGAACACAACACAAAATCTTATTTTCTCAACCTAACATGAACACGACGCATATAAAACACGATACGAAACTACTCAATTCAAACACAATAGGACACAATACACCATTTTTTTTTACCTGACACCAACACGACCGAAATAAAAGGCAACACGACATAATATATATATAGAGAGAGAGTATTGCTCTTGTGCGGATCGGCCCACATTTTAAGAGTGCGGACAGGACATGTGTCACCTAGCGGTGAGCTTAGAAATTATCGGCTAAATTATAGGCGCACTTTCTCTCTTTTCTAGGTTCACCACCAGGTGACACATGTCCGGTCCGCATTTTTAAAATGCGGAGTGATTCGCACAAGAGCAATACTGTACATATATATATATATATATATCTTATCAATATGACATGTAAGTATTATATATAAAAATATATATTTATGTATATAATAAATATAAGTAATATATTTTTTATTTATACTAATCATATACTATAATACATTACAAAATATTTTAATCTAAGATGAAAAAATAAAGAAGAGGGATAAAATAAAACTAAATATAAAATAAATGTATATATCGGTTCGAACTGGACCAGAAGACTCGTTTCGGATCCGAGTCTAGATCCAATATTATAGACCTTATGAAGACCCGGACTTGGACCCGATGAAGATCCAATTAAATGGATCTGAATCTCCCTAAACCTGACCCGTCTCCGACCCGTTGACAAGCTAACTTAGGCGAGTCGTTTTTAATGATATTTAACTAGTCAACAAAAAATTATTATGCATGGATCTATATAT
Organism: Sambucus nigra; assembly: GCA_949130495.1. Classification (NCBI taxonomy): domain Eukaryota; kingdom Viridiplantae; phylum Streptophyta; class Magnoliopsida; order Dipsacales; family Adoxaceae; genus Sambucus; species Sambucus nigra. The sequence goes on from OX422223.1 coordinate 54,061,778, forward strand.
ATAAATGGGGCCAAACTCATAATAGACCTTTTATATATGGGTACTCATAAAAAGTTCAAAATTAAGTTTAGGTGTTAAAAGATGAAATTCAAATACTTAAAAAAGATGAATCATTTACTTTTAAACAAGACTTAAAAAGGTTGTATTTACTGGGAAGTTTTAACAGGTTTGGTTCTTATATTCATTCTTGCTTTTATTTCTGGTTCATTTAGTCGAATGGCTCTGTTACAATAAAAAAGTTGCATCCAATAAGTTGTTTGGTTACTAAAATTTTAATCATAATTGAATTGCTTTGGGCGGTTGGTGGCAGACAGAGTGATTAACTTTTTGCTTTAAGCTTTTCACACACCAGAAACTCATAACAGAAAGTAAGATTGGTATACTCGTATGAAATACATTTTCCTTTTCAGTCTAATGATTGCTTCCCATGCAAGCTAAAGCACTTCCATGAGACACGAAATGTCATGTTCGTATTTAGCCGCGTTGTGTCAAGAAAAGAAACCTTATGTTTCATTTCTAGGACACACTATTTGCATCAATAATTTCCTTTCTTCTTTGTATCATCAAACCAACATCATACGTACTGTTGCATAACAATTTGTTCTTTCCACAAACAAACCCCCTGAGTTTCAAACAATGGCAGAGATCTTTCTCTCCCCGATCATTGAGGTGCTGTTTGAGAAGGTTGTCTCGGGCGTGTTTTCCAAGTTGGCTAAATGTGGTGGAATTCATGAATCTCAGCTCCAAAAATGGAAGAAAACTCTCTCCATTATTCGAGCTGTACTCACTGACGCAGAGGATAAGCAAATCACTGAGAGATCTGTGCAGTTGTGGCTTGACGAGCTCCAGGATTTGGCTTACGATTTAGACGACATAATTGACGAGTTGCTCACCAAATACTCTCGTCACGAGTTGGAAATGAAGACTCAATCAGCTACAGCTACAGCCAGCAGCAGCAGCAGTAGTAGTAATAAGGTATGGGGGCTCATCATTCCTAGCTGTTGCACTACTTTCACTCCCACTGCTATTAAGTTCAATTACAACATGGGCTCCAAGTTAGATGACATCACCAACAGATTGCAAGATCTTGTTAATCAGAAACAATATTTGGGTCTGAGAGAGAATATGGGTGGGGAAAGGTCATACTCATACGGGACAAGAGTAACGACTCACTTGGTGGATGAGCCTCATGTTTACGGTCGCCAGAAAGAGAAAGAAGAAATACTCGAGTTGCTGTTTAAGGATGAGGAACAAGTCTGTGTCATCCCCATAGTTGGTATGGGTGGGATTGGCAAAACAACCCTTGCTCAACTGGTTTACAATGATGACCAAGTGAAAACACGCTTTGACCTCAAGGCCTGGGTATGCGTTTCCGATGAGTTTGATGAATTCATGATAACCTGCAAGATTTTTGAGTGGGTGTCGAAGGAGACTCGTGAGTTCAAGAGCTTAAGTAAGGTTCAACATAGTTTAATGGAGATGCTCTCTAACAAAAAATTCCTTCTCGTTTTGGATGATGTCTGGAATGAGAACTATGGAAAATGGGACCTCCTCCGTACCCCTTTTCTGGCTGGGGCACCTGGGAGTAAAATTATTGTTACAACTCGTAGTGACTGGGTTGCATCAATAATGCGTTCTCATTCAATTCAGACTCACCATCTGAAACAGTTGACAAATGATGATTGTGTATCTATCTTAGCTCAACATGCTTTGAGAGAAAGGGATTTTGAAGCGCATCCTGATTTGAAAGTAGTTGGTGAGGCTATTGCGAGGAAGTGTAACGGATTGCCCTTGGCTGCAAAGACACTTGGAGGCCTCCTTCGAACAGAACTAAGCCCAAACGCGTGGAATGATGTACTGAATAGCAAGTTCTGGGAATTACCTGCAGAGAATAGTGATGTTCTTCCCGCTTTAAGATTGAGTTATCATCATCTCCCATCTCATCTAAAGCGGTTGTTTGCATACTGTTCAATAATTCCCAAGGACTATGTGTTTGACAAGCTTGAGCTAGTTTTGTTATGGATGGCAGAAGGCTTTTTGCAACAACCAGAAGGGAAGAAGCAAATGGAAGATATAGGTTTTCAATATTTCGAACAGCTATTATCAAGGTCATTTTTTCAACATTCAAGTGGGGACCAGTCACAATTTGTGATGCACGACCTCTTGAATGACTTAGCTCAATTTGTCGCTGGTCAAGTATGCTTTAGGCTCGATGATAAGATGATAAGTAATGGGCAGCAAGCAATTTCTGAAAAGGCTCGTCACTCATCGTCCATCCGCCTTAAGTACGGAACCTTTAGTAAATTTAGGGCCTTTTCCAAGGCTCGGAGTTTGAGGACTTTATTGACGCTTTCAAGATTTGGGGGAGAATTCCACTTGAGCAATACGATTGTCCGTGAATTGTTACCGAAGCTACAGTGCTTACGAGTATTGAATTTGAGTGGTTATTCCATAACTGAGCTATCAAACTCAATTTGTGATTTAATACACCTTCGGTATCTTAACTTATCGGAGACTCTCATCAAACAGTTGCCTGAGTCAGTGAGTGATCTTTATAATTTAGAGACGTTATTGTTACGTAGTTGCAACAAACTAGATAAGTTGCCAGCAAAAATTGGTAATTTATTTAATTTGCGGCATCTTGATGTCTCTGATACTGAAGAATTACAAGAGATGCCACCAGGGATTGGTACCTTGACTAGTCTGCAAACATTGTCGAAGATTGTTCTTGACAAGAGTAATATGTTGCAACTAGCTGCGTTGAGGGGGCTATCTAATCTCAGAGGGACACTTTCCATTATAGGGTTGCAGCATGTGAATAATATCCAAGATGCAAGGGAGGCTAATATATTGTCTAAGCAAGGCCTTAAAGAATTAGTGTTGATATGGAGTAGTGATTTCAATGATTCCCGAAGTGAATCGCTGGAGAATGAAGTACTTGAAGCGCTAAAACCTCAGATAAACTTGACCAAGCTCAAAATGAAATCCTATGGAGGCGTAGAGTTTCCTAGTTGGGTCGGGGATCCCTCATTCTCTAAAATAACGCACCTAACACTTGCTCACTGCAAACAATGTGCGTATTTACCTCCAGTTGGGCAGCTATCCTCACTCAGGGAGTTTTGTGTTCAGAACATGTCTTGCGTAAAAAACGTTGGTGATGAGTTGTATGGAGCTCATCATGATGGGGTTCTTTCTTTCCCATCCCTTGAGATTCTCAAGTTTGAGAACATGAGGTGTTGGGAGGGATGGCTTACCTGTTTAACAGATGTTGATGAAAGTGTTGGAGGATTGTATCCTCGCCTTCGTGAGCTTACTCTATGTCATTGCCCCAAATTGGTCAAGGTTATACTTCCAAGGATTCCATCTCTAAGGGTGTTAAATATAATAGGATGTTGTGAGGTGGTGCTGAGCAGTATGGTTAGTGTCGTCTCCTCAATTGAAACCTTTTACATATGTCGTATCACAGGGCTTATTAACCTACATAAGGGGATTGTACAATCTTTGGAATCTCTTGAACATTTAGTTATTAAATACTGTGCTGAACTAAGTTATTTATGGCAAGAAAAATCTCTGTGTCCGAATCTTGTAAATCTGAAATATTTAAGTGTCAGTCACTGTCCCCAGCTTGTAACCTTGGCGAAGGAAGATCACACGTGGCCTTCAAATATTGAAGAACTGAGAATATATAGTTGTGAGAAGCTTGAGAATCTGCCTAATTGGGGGAACAACCTCACGTCTCTTAGGAAATTGATTATAGAGAAATGCCGAGGGCTCCAGTCGTGTTCAACAACAACAGAGTTGCAAAGCAGCAGCAGTGGCCACGTGGAAAGCTTTCCTCATCTTGAACGTTTAGTTATTGAAGATTGTTCTTCTCTGACATGCTTTCCGACAGGAAAAAATCTACCCCTCGCGCTTCAGTCACTTCACGTTTGGGGTTGCACGAATTTGGAGCCAGATTCAGAGAACTTTTGGCTACACAGTGAAAGCACATCATCACTTGAAGATATTTTTATCCAAAGGTGGTTGAATCTGAAATCCTTACCTGAATGTTTGTTCAGATTCACTCGTCTTACCACATTGGTCATAGATTCCTGTCCAGGGCTAGTGTCCTTTCCAGAAAGAGGTTTGCCCCCCAGCCTGAGAGAACTTTCAATCTCTAATTGCGAGAATATGAAGTCCCTGCCTGATGTTCAGATGCCAAGCCTCACATCTCTGGAAATACTGAGTATAATTGATTGTCCAAGTCTCGAGTCCTTTCCTCGAAGGGCCTGGCCTCCCAACCTAACAGAACTTGAATTTGGGGAAGTCAAACAGCCTATCTTAGAGTGGGGCCTACAAAATCTCGCAACCTCTTTTGTTTCATTACGCATTATTGGCGATTTTCCGGAACTGGTATGCTTTCCAGACACAAGGAGCCTTTTTCCTACATCTCTAACCAGACTCGTCATCACACGCTTCGTGAGTCTGGAATCTCTTTCCACAGGCCTCCAAAACCTAACGTCTCTTCAAGAGCTCGGTATCTCTGACTGTCCTAAGCTTCAATCTTTGCCTGAGGAACTGCTTCCAACACTTTCATCTTTGAGGATCAGTGACTGTCCGCTTCTTAAAGAAGGGTGTTTGAACGGAAATTATAGGCCCCTCATATCCCACATCCCCGACGTGCGGATAAATTGTGGAGAAGTGCATTACCACTGACTGAGTTTCACTTTTGTTTTCTAAATTGAAGGGACAGACCATCCAGTCCCTCGTCATAGAAAATCTTCCAAGATTTTGGTTAAAGTATAACTTCATAGTCTACAAGCGTGAATGGAAAGAAACTCGAGTGTTTCTTTCCTTTATTCGTAATTACTTCCTCTATTTCTTTGGGAATCTAAAACTTCAAAATATATAGCTGAACTTTTGACGAGTTTAAGGCTTGTGGAAGTTGCCTCTTCCCAAATTAACTGATTTATCATTGATGCCCTTAGATTTGAGTTACATGAAAGATCATCTATCTACGTATACCACTGGTAAACGCTCGTGTCAATATCTTATATATAGAAATTTGATAGACAGGGCTGGTATTGGCTTGTAATGTTTGGAAACATGATTGAACTTGAATTTGTTATTAGGGACTTTGTATTGGTTTTTAATTGCCTCTGTTCTTCTTAAGTAGGATAGCATAATGAGGTAAGTACGTATGTTCTCTGTGCTAACTGTAATTATTCTATATATATAAATGAAGCTATTGTTTGTTCTACATCAAACAAAAGATACATGTAAATAATTCTTTTTCCTATCGGACTTTAATGACTTTGTTAATTACTTCTTACTGTGATACATTTTCATCGCTGATTCTTGCGCTTAGTGGCAAATTTCATTTAACGATGAAAGATGTACCAAGCCTGAATATTTCAACAAGTGTACCAAAGTCTTATAAAGCAGATTTATGAAGTACCAAAGTTAAAAGAAATTACAGTAATTTATTTATGTTTAAAACATTCCATTACTTGACAGGTAATATAACTTCACATTATTTAACTAATATATGTGTGTGTGTGTGTGTGTGTATATATATATATATATACATATATTAAACATGTGTTATCGGTACTAAGAATCTAACGGGCATATTGTCTAATGCCAATCCTTGAAGTTTAAGGCACCACATTTCTTTTCATTTCTTGTCTTCCTTTCTTATCCTTAAGATTATTTCAGTTCACAAGAAATTTTATTGGATGAGGTCCATACGCTGGCTTGCTAGACATCAACTTTAGCTTTAGCCCAAAACATTTCAACCTCAGCCCAGCTAGACCTTTCTGAACCCGTACCCAACCCCAAGACATCTTTTTTATTTTGTAGTTGCCTTTCATACCGACATAATTTCAGATCTCACTTTCTTTATGTTGATTGGATTCAGAATGTAGCATTTTTATTCCTTTTCATTTTACTTCTTACATTATATTTATTTTAATTTCAATGGCTCGGTTCAGATCATCAATCAATAACTCTCACATTTATAATAATATCTGAAACGTATTATAAAATACAAGTATATGGGGTAATATATTATTTTTTCTTTACAAAAGAGTGGATAATTTCCTTAACAATCACTCTTAGAACTGGATTTAGACACTTTGTTGACTATATAACCATATGTTTTTCTTCTGGATCATTAATCAACAGTCATGGAGAACTCCTAACGATGAATTAGGGCTGGTAATGCTATGGACATATAAACTATGTTGGTTATGGAGTTTAATTATGTTCTCTAGAAATAGGCCAGGAAAAATGCTTTCCATTCCATTAAATTGCAAGTTCACTGTAGTCACTCGAAGTATTCTATTCATATCAATAAAATTCTTGATTCTGAGTTCACTAAACTGTTTTTGATTCCATGTTAGCCCCCAAACTAATCAAACAAACTTTATGCCTGCTTCTGCCATTAACCATGGAAGAAAATGGTCATGGCCAATGCACGACAGAAAATGTTACCAAAGAACATAGCTACTCAGGTGAATGAAACAGAGAATCAAGTATGGAATTAGCAAGTACTTGATAAGAAGCGGATCAATCACGTTTCACGCAGCTGATCACACCAATTAATTCTAGCCTAATAAGCGTACATGCTAAAGTTCAGCGCTTGACATCTTTAATTAATCCTCACTGGAATACCTATTCTTCTCCTGATAACTTTGTTCTTATTTTTCAGAATTCTTGCTTATGGTCTTGGAGAAGGGACAATGTGCATATGATGGAGATACCCTTTTTTTTTCTTTTAAGTTGATAGAAAGTGGAAGAAAAGCAAGAAGTGAGTTGATGCTAGTTTTGTGATTCAGTATTGGTCGAGCAATTAAACTCTGTTTTTTCTGAACCTGGTATCTATTTTACTTGTAATAATGAAGTTTATTACACCCCAAAACATGAGATTCATGATAGATAGTTAAGATACTTCAGTCTGTTATGTATTTTACCGTAAATAGCGTTCAACTTTGTATGTTCACCACAACATATTTGCAATATATCTTTTTTTATTGAACTGATTACTCTTACAAGTGCTTTCTTTTGGAAATGTTCCCTTTATCCTGTCACCATAAAGGTTTTGCTATAAACATATGTATTTTCATTTTGATTCAAGTTAACTTTCAAGAACTTGTGTGGTGTTGGTAACAAAAGAGATGAATGTGAAGAATCCAAAAATAGGCATTGCATTAGTACCATTAACATTATGTTATGCCTTTAATTGTTAGAATTCGAATAGAAAATACTATTAATAATATTCCAAACGAAGGCATTAGTTTAGTACGGCTATGTCAACTTTCAACGACAATTAACATTAGACATGACTTCCATTTTATCCTACAGATCAGATGCATGCACAATTGAACTTAAATATTTTCAGTGGGCATTTGAATATATCCGCTATTACTTACTGCTTTTTAGGTTTTTTTGCAAAGAATGGTTAGGGCAGAGCACAGCCCCTTGGAAGGAGAACTCTGACATTTTTCTGTAGTATTTAATGGATGGTGTAATTACTTACTGATAAATAAATAAATAAATACAAATATTTTTCTATGCCACTACGTTTGATGAGTAAGCTAAACCATGTATTTTAGTACTTTAGCATTCACACAATAGATTTATGGCCATCTTTTACGACAGTGTTAAGAATGTGTATATCATGTATGGTAAAAACCATCCATTACTTGTCATATAAATATTCAACTGCCTCACATTATTTTACAAATATATATAAAAATATAACGTAATTTGTGTTAAGGTCAACTTCAAAACTATGCTTATATATCATTATTAAGAACTTAAAGGGTAATGTTGTAAAAAATCTGTCCTTTAATTTAACGCACTTCATTTTTTTCCTTTTCTTCTCTTCTCTTACTTTCGTTAAAAGATCCTCGATTTTCAATCATATCTGTTGGGTAGAGCCACATGCTGGCATGCCATAAGTTAAAATCGGCTCAGTCCAAATATTGCAATATATTCCCAGTTAGACTGATTCGAGCTTATAACCAACTCAATAACAAGCTAAAGGCCGGAGTATGCAAATAATTATTCCAAATGTTAGCCGGTAGGGGTGAGGGTGGGGGTGGGCGCTGTGGGCCTGATGTGTCACCACACATGCCTATGCTTAGCTAGATCGATCCAACGTTTTTACCAACCCCATGTCATCTATTTATTCAGTCTAAGGATAGATGTGGCTTTAATCTCAAATATGTAACTGTTTTACTTAGATTGAAACTGATGTGGATAATGGATGTGGAAATCACCTTGGCTCTGTTGCATTTTAAGAATGCGGACCGGACATGTGTCACCTGGCGGTGAGTCCAGAAAAGAGAGAGTGTGCCTATAATTTAGGCGATAATTTCTAGGCGCACCGTTAGGTGACACATGTCCGGTCCGCATTCTTAAAATGCGGACTAGTCCGCACAAGAGCATTATTATGTATATATATATATATATATATATATATATATATATATGTGTGTGTGTGTGTGTGTGTGTGTGTAGTGTACCAGTTCAGATGGCACTAGCTTTGCTTTGATTCTAGTGATCCTAGCACACTCGTGGTCATTTTATATTTCGTAGAAATTTGAGGGGTCAAAATATGATTTTCAAATTCGGATAAAGGTCTAAATAAAAGCTTGAGGTGTTTTATTATTTTTGAAAAATATTGAACTTTCTCTCCCAACAAGGGCAGGTTTATGCTGCTTCTGTCAGGTGCGTGAATGGTATGGCACTATCAATGTTTTTCCTTATTGTTTATTATACAAAATAAAGTGTGCTTTTTCTGTTTCCCCCTACATTGGGAGATGTTACGAGTGTTTAAATAAATACCAACTGTTGGAATATTCTTTGACCGAGCTGGGCTGTTATTGTGCTTTATGAGTGTTTGGTATTTTAGTCACGTTCCTGTTATATTATTTGTGTAGTTGAATTATAAAAAACTTCAATCATATCATGTACAACACCATTGGAATCTGTAGTGAACATTTCAAATCTAATTTTACCATTGGAACAGTCATTATTTTGCACACTTTTACCTACAGCCCCTTTGTGAATATTGTCCAACTCAGTCCCATTCCCAAAACTAAAACATTTGTCATCTTCAAATGGAAGTTCAACAATATAAGCTTCTTCCTCAATGTCAGATTCATCAAATTTGGGTTGAGCTTCAGATGGAAGTTTTACAACACAATTATCATCAATTTCAGATTAGTCAAATGTTGGATAAGCCTAATATTCATCAGAATGGATTTCAGAAGTTGGTTAAATTCTCCCCCAATTTCTTTGAACTCGAACAGATCTCCATCAAAGAAGAAAAGGTATTTATTCTTGAATGATTCTTGAACTTACTAAAATGGAGTTTTCATCCTTTTCTAATGCGAATAGTTCGTCAGTTAATTGATTCCAGCTACTACTCAAATCGTGAATTTCAAATCTTCTAAATTCGGCTTGTCGGCTTATTGAGAGCTCTATCGTCCCATATAGAAAGAAAATAATACTGAGAATCTGTGCTATATGAATCAGCATCAACGTAACTGGAATGAAAATAATGATGAGGCGCTCTAGGCAGCTTCTGAACCAATGTAGTTAAAACTTTCAGTTTTCTTCAAAGTTGACCCACATCATTTTCTTCGTGATTAGTAGCATTACCAATACCTCTAATGTTCATGACTCTCATGTAATCTATTCATAATGAGTTAGTGACTTTTTACAACATGGTGTGCTTGGTCGCTGATCACAAACACACACACACACAAAAAATCTGCAATTGCAAAGCTAGCCTAGGGACAATCACTGGATAGAAGAAACCTGAATTGATTCCAGTAGTGTTTGCAACCTCTAAACCACACTGGAAATGAGACACTAACTCACAATCAACATGCAAATAGCTTGAGATGAACTCCCAAATTGCATTCGAAATTGTAAAACTGAATCGCCACACTTGATGTGAACTTCAATCAAAACTATTGAACTAAAACGTAGAAGCAAGAGGATTTGAGGTATAAAACACGAATAAATTTGAAGCCTTGGCGAATTTGAGATTACAAGAACTGAAATGGTTGCCATCATTCTTCGACGTCAGAAGTGGCAGGAAATTTCCTCGGAACTTCTCACACTAAAATCAGAAAGTGATGAAATTCAGGGACTCAATTTTCAAATTCATTGCTAAAACCCGTGAGCTATGATACCAAATGATGTAATCATCTTCCCAAGATTTAGGCTTAGCTTGAAATGATGAAGAAAATAGAGAAAAATGTCTATTTCTTATAATCTATAATCATTCATCAAAGTTTACTTAAAAATGAGGAAATAAGCTTATTGATATATCCTATTACAACTAACTAGGTAGAGAGTAAGAACAAAGTACCACTATAACAAAATACAACAAACAAGTAAACCTATCAAAAATAAATAAGAGAAATATATCCTAATACATCAGTAACCTAACCTTTACCACCCTTTGAGATGCTAAGATACCTAGCCTAGGTGATCTCTTTCTCTGATCATGCACTTTCTTGCTGGGAGACTGCTCCCCTGTTTTTCTAGGCTTTAGATACATTCTACAAATCCTTTTTTCCAGTACAATCTTTCTCTTTTTGTGAATATTAATGAACTTTCTTTATTGAATTTTAGTCTCCTTAGTTCCATCAAGAAAGAAACTTATGTATTTAGAGTAAAATATATCTTTTCTTTTCCCTCCTCCATTTGAAAATAACGTCACATGAATGGCATATGTTAATAACATATTTGTTGTTTAGACTGAAGCTCGGTTACTATTTATTTTCATTGACCTTGTTAGTGTATATATTGTATTTATTCCCTAAATTATGGGATGGATACTTATAGCATTAATCAAGTTGTAATTTTATGCATTCTTCTTATATAAGTACCCTAATGGGCTCAATGTAAACTAAATGTAGTGTGAAATATGGTGTTTATAGATCCATAGGAGGCTTAGTTTTTAATCATTGTTTTATATTGGTCCCTTATTGATGAGTTTGAAATGGCATACATGTGTATATGTATATAGATAGCCTATAGACGCACTTTTCATTTACTATTTTTTCATCTCATTTAAAAAAACACTTATAGGTACCTTTAACTTTCACAAAGTCAAGTCATACTCTACTGATCCATCCCTCTCATTGTTAACCGTAAGCAATTAAATGCATTCAATCTTTTATTTCAATAAGAAAATCGTTTTTCCTATTCATTTAGTATACAACAGTGACCTAAATACTAGGATATTTCGTTTAACTAGATACCAAAGGTCCTTGAGAAACCAATTGCAAACCGATGGTGAATTGTGGCAATATTTTATGCAAGACGGAAAATAAAGTTTCAAAGTTTGATGACTCATTGAGTATTCTAGATGAAAAGGACTATTTAAGGCCTAACAATCAAGTGCACTCGGACACTATTCCTGCCATTCTCATTTTTAATATGTTTACTACCGTAATCATTTTTCCTCTATATCAAATAGTATATTCCGCTCTATATGTTTGCTGATTTAGCGATCATGATTTTACAAATATAGAAAATGACCTTCACAATGTTCTTGGCTTGTTACAAGGTTAAGTTGTACCAAAGTAAATGTATTTTTAAACTGTTTGATTCAAATTTATGTTTGATGTTTGATTGTGGAGTCTATTGCCCAGTGGTATCACTCTTTCTTTCTTTCCACTATATTGTTGTTGAACCCTATGATAATATCAAGTAGAAACTCCTCAGAAAAAATATTTCCTCCATTCTAAACCTTATAAAGTTAATGCATTCAAAGTTTGAGGCACATGCTGAAGCTGCCAAGGTTTTCAACCCAGTCTTCATCCATCAATCAAGTCTTTGTTTGTAATTTCTTAATAGTAATGCTATACACACAGTGAACACGTGTACATTTTTGGAATCAAATGCTGTTATTTTGAAGAGAAATAAGTTTATGATATAATTGGCGATATCACATGAGGATTACAATCTACCTAAATTATCTGAATCTCTTTGTGACCGTTTCATTCGAGCATTTTTGCTTTCTTGACATTCTAAATTGGTAAATTTATAGATAAATTTTGAGCTTTAGAAAATGGATCTTGTTTTTTTAAGTTTTGAGATGGTTATGACACTTAGTAGATTCCCGGAAATCACAAAGACTCAAGCAAACGAGGACTTACTGTATAGATAGTATTTGTCTTGCAGAGATTCCTATGATCATCGGAACTATTATTTTTTCACTCTCTCTCTCTCTCTCTCTCTCTCTCTCTCTCTATATATATATATATATATATATATATATATATATATATATATATATATATACAGATAATAAACGGTTATTAACACGATATCAGAGTGCCATATGACCTGAAATTATCCCGTTACAGTACGCTTTCAAGCAGAATGACCACAATCCACTAGACCATTTTCATTAGCTCCTGGTATTACCTGCTTCCTTTTACCACAGTGCCAATGTTCCTTTTTTCTTATTCAAAATAGTAAACTCCCATGTTCAAAATGTCTCCTACTAAAGATTCAAAATAGTGCCAATCTAGGCTCTCCTTATTGGCAAAAAATTTGGAAAATATATTGATGATTCCCACCCTCCTCCACCGACCCATCTCTCTATTACAGATTCTTCAGAAACTATTTCCAATCGAGCCTAAGATTTTTGGTTTCAAGCTGATCTAGACAGGCGCAAATCAATACTCGTGGTTGTGAATGTCTACATAAGTTTTCACAATCTCATCAGAATTCAAGTCCTTTACCTTCTTACCTACAGAATCTCCCTCCACTGGTTCCACCTGCCATTAGTGTAACTCTGTCACACACTCGGTCATTGTGAATTCGTTATTATGACTCACCACCCTGCGAGGCTTCTCATTCATACTCATTTTCCGACATGCAACTCGTCCATCTGACTCTACTTGATATATGTTGCTAATTTTACCGGCAATAATTCAGTAAGGTATATTTTTAATCCATGGGGTTTCTCTATCAATGACTTACACTCTGGTCGTACACTTTTCATGGCCAATGTTTCAAGTACTTGAGTCATGATGTTTCAAGTAAATCCTTTGGGAATATCCACGTGATTGCCTTCTTTATGTCTAAACGTTCCACTATCCCCTTTGTGTTGATCCATTTTAACATTTGGAAGTCTAATATTGCTTTTGCTACTAGTTTTAGCTATCGAGTTTTTTTTACTGATGTTTGCACTTGATTTTCTTGGATATAATCCGTGCTCAACAAATCCAATGCATTCTCTCATTTCTATACATTCTCAGAAATAATTAATAATAAATTTTATTCCACCCTAAATGTTCTTCAAAGTGATGGAGGACAGGAGTTTGAGAATAGTTTCACCTACCTGTGTGATAAGTTAGGAATGCACCACTGCCTATAATTCCCTCACACCACTGCTCAAAACAGGGGTTTCCTAGAGGAAATATCATCATATTGGGGATATGACGTGATCCCTATGCTCACAGTTCACATGCCTCTACCCTTTTGTGTTGAGGCTGCTCTCATAGCTGTGTTTCTTTTAATTAATCGCCTGCTTACTCATGTCCTTGGCATGCACTCACCATTTGAGACCTTATATGGGTCTTCATCAGCCTACTCATATTTGCCTGCATTTGCGTGTGCCTGTTATCCTTAACTCGATGATTGTGTTTATGACAAGCTTCTTGCCATGTCCCCTGAATGTTTTAAATCAGGAGCCAGATTCCGATAACTTTTGGGTACCCAGCAACAGCAAGACGTCGCTTGGAGGTATTGAAATCTATGTTTGGGTGACTCTTAATTCCTTACCAAGGTGTTTATTCAGCTTTGATCATCTCACCATATTGATTATATGGAACTGTCACAGCTTAGAATCCATTTTGGAAAGAGGCCATTCCCCCCCCCCCCCCCCCCCCCCAAGAGAACACATATAATTTATAGTTGTGGGAATCTAAACTCATAACCAAGCCTCTTGGCCCAGTGGTATAAGGCTGCCACTGGAGCAGTCTTGGGGGTGGATTGGGTTTGGTCCCCAGTTCGATCCCTAGCACTGTCAAAATAATGCTTGGCCAGCGGAAGCCACAAACAACGAATGGGGATGAGTCGAGGTGCGCATAAGCTGGCCCGGACACCTCATGGTATGCTACCAAAAAAAAATCTAAACTCATTGTCTTATGATCAGATTCAAAGACTCGGATCTCTGGAATTTGTTTTGTCCACTCTCAAGATATTTCCTCGAGTGATCTGGCTAACCAACCTAAGACGACTTACTTTTCTTACCATTTCAAGACCACCACTTGTAAATATGTTCACTGCTGCTTACATTCCCCTTTGATCTCCGTATATTGCCATAGCTATCATGAAATTAAAACATATTCTGCTGATTCTTTCTTGTTATTTCCAAATCTAAGCCCTTAAAAACATGCAATCTTTAATGATTTTCTCTATTCTTTCTTTTTCTGTTTTTTGCGTATCCGCTTACTATTAGACAATGCCGAATTGCAAATGATTAGCTGTATTGAACTAATTTGTGTAATTTTGTATTTTTCGAATCTAAGGCTCCAAAGGACTAATGAGTGTAAATACACATGTAATATGTATCATATGATGTTCAATTAGTCTCTTGGATCCCCTCTTAGAGTTGCTCTAATTCTTAGAACTAATTTGTTGTAATTGTCTATCATCAAATTAATAAAAATCTCAATTGTTTCACGCAATCTCAATTTCTTTTTCACCCCCCAAATTCTATGTCCTAGCTGCTGGAGCATAACAATTGGTAATAGGGCCGTTTCGAATGTGGATTCCACTCGAGATAATGGAGTAGGATACACGGTTTGGACCTACAAGACACAGTCAAGAAGCATGATGATCGAATTCAAGAAATCCAAGGCATTGGGCACACATTTCAAGGCATTGGACACACAATTGATTGTAAGCACTGCTTAATACCCTCAAACAAATGGCCAGGTGGAGAGAGGCAATCAGTGTATGGAGACTTATTTAAGGTGCATATGTAGTCAAAGGCCTAGTAAATGGGCTAACAGCTGTATTTGGCTGAATGGTGGTACAATACAAATTACAATACCAGCTTGAAATGTTCACCTTTTCAAGCATTGTATGGTTATGTCCCTCCCAGTGGTCAGTATGATCAACAATTGACACTACTGTAGCTGCTGTTGAAGACATCATGAAGGTGAAAACTCTCATGTGCCAACTGTTAAAGGAGAATCTGGCACAAGCACAACACAGCTCAGCACTATGCCAACAAAAAATAGGAAAGAGAGACAATTCAATATTGGTTATTTGGTGTATCTCAAGGGACAACCTTATACGGAAACTAGTGTCACCCAGAAAGAACATGAAGCTCACAGCCAGGAATTATGTCCCCTTCAAGGTGTTAGATAAGATTGGGGAGGTGACTTATCAGTTAAAATTACCGCAGGGTTAAAAATCCATCTTGTATTTCATGTTTCACAACTCAAGAAGAAAATTGGGGCCACACTTGTTCATTCAATTCAATTACCTCTAGTAGGCAGTGAGGACCACCTTGAGGACAACGCCTAATTTTGACGGGGAAGGGAATTGTTATGAGATTCTTTATTCGGCGTCATTCTATTTTACCAGTATTAAGTTGAATATAGTCATTTAAAGTGTATCGATTAGAATAAATGATATTGATTGTGATTCCAAATAAAGTGATACACACGCAATAAATATGGGATAGAGAATACACATGGAAAGACACCATATTTACGTGGTTCACCAATTTAGCTACGTCTATAGGCGATTCGTGTCAAAAATAGAAGAAGATTATAAATGGAAGGACATATGTTCCTTCTTCACATATTAATAGTCTCTCTTCTCACTAACAAAATAACCATCATACAATAGTGGAAGACACTTACAAAATTAATCTCACCATAAAAAAGACTCTTAAATTCTGCCCAAATCCTCAATAGAGAATACCCAAAATTGGTTATCCAAGTAACCAATTTTACACAAAAGAGTGAACCCTTAAATTTTCATTCAATACAAATATTCTCTAATGTTTAATACAAGATAAAAAAAACTCACTCTCGCTCTTAATTGCTAAATTTTGGTGTGTTTGCTCAGCTGAATGCCTTCCCTTATATAGGGTCATGGAGGAGACAACGAACCACTAAACATGGAGCAATAATGGGAGAAAATGGACCAGCATTCCTCCACCACCACCGAAACCTCCTACCCACAATTGAAAAGCAAACTAATTTTCATACTTTCAACAATCTCCACCTTGACATAATTTTATAGGTCACCCTGTTAAACTTTTGTCAACAAAAAAAAATTATCTTTTTTAACTTGGCGGACGCAACCACCATACCAAAACGAGTCTTCCACAAAATCAACATAAATCCAGGATCTCACCAAAATACACGATCGCGACCACCGAAAAACACTAATAAAGATTTCTGACTATGTTTGAAGCCTCCTCATACCTAACCATAAGCTTAGTCTTCAATCGATGCATATCTTGCGCTGCCACAACAACGCCTCAACCATCTCTGTCAAACCCACAATGCTCGATAGCATTCTCAGAAACCCTTGGTTCAACATCACATCTAGCAACAACCGTCAACCGCTCTTGAGAATAGGACATCCTCGACTTTCCCTCGCATCTTTATCAATGTCAACTGCTTGCTTCCCACACATATTAATAGCACTCGAATGGACTATTATTTTTCCATCAATATTACCGCAAGCTAACGTCATGTCCGTCCTCTTTAGTCTACCTCTCTTTAAGGACTGTTGTCACCTTAAAACGAATTTCACTCCCCGAGAATATTGTGTAGTCCCCTCACAGATCGAGGGAGAGTAAATATTGCCAGTCTTCCCAAAATGCAAGCCCCTGCCTACTTCTCCATTGCCAAGCTTCAAATGCGAATTTGCACCCGCTATAATGGAAGGCCCCACAAAAGCTCCACTTGTTACCATATTCCCTTAGAGAACATACAAGTTCTTCAGGTGCCCCTATACACCACAAGAGACCTTGCCAAGATGCTCATACCTCCACCTAATGTTACCACCTTGTAACCCATTGAGTCTAGCACACCTACTGACATAAGTTTTACCCGAATACTTGAAACATGTCTCACACGAAACAAAGTTCTCACCAACCCATCATATGTCTTGATTTTGATTGAACCAATTCCCTAAAATTTGAAGGCACTCCCATCGGCCATCAAAACTGAACTAACTTTCACCTCTTTGTAGGAGGAGAAAAAAACCTGATTAGGACATATATGAACTAACTTTCACCTCAAGAACCCAAACCCAAATGTCATACAATGACTCACCAAATGGGGTTGCCGTGAGAGCATAATCATCATCCTCTGAATCACTTGCATACGCCACTGCTGCGGTTGCATTTTGTACCTTCTCTTAGCATTTCCCATTCTTGCCTTTAAATTTGGGATAAGAGGTAATGATGTGTACAACCTCATGATAATAGTAACACTCTCTGTCCTTGTGCCCCTTTAACGTAGACCTTAAACTCTTTTAACCTTGGTTCTCTGATCTTCCTCGAACAACTAGGCCCCGTGGTATCACCGTCACCATCAACCAGTTTCTTCCTATTTTCGTTGAAGAGAAGTGTTGATGTGACCTCATCCAAAATGACACTTTTCTTCCCGTATATCATTGTAGTCACCAAATGATTGTACCTTTCGGGAAAGGAAGCCAACAAAATTGCAACCTTGTTCTCTTCCTCCATTTTTTACCTCCATGTTTAATAGTTCCTCGAGAGGCCTATTGAACTCATTTAGGTGGTCTTGACATGAAATACTCAGACCCATACTGAATTGGTAGAATTTTTTTTTTAGATTAATCTGATTTGTCAACGACTTCTCCAAATAAAGCTTCCCAAGCTTTACCTAAATCACCTTAGCCGAAGTCTCTATCATAACGCTGTGTTTATTCTCCTTAGACAAACACAACCGAATCGTGGAACAAGCCTCCCTATCTATCTTCTTCAACTCGCCATCCTTCGTTGTGTTGAATTTTTCCTCTAAAGCAGGGATCCAACCCTCTTTGACAAGGGTGTCCGTCACCTCCACTCTACAAAGGCCAAAATTGTTCCTCCCATGAAATTTCTCCACATCATGGAGGCCATAACCAAAATGGTTAGTCATAAAAAAACAAACGAAAAAAATTCTAAATCTCAAATTTTTTTCTGGGCTGTGAATAGTAACCGTACGTATGAACAGTGCTCGAATATGTACCGTTTGAATGAACAGTGTCGTATGGATATAATACATCAGAAAAATTCTCCACCAAAATCTAAAACACCTGGATCGTGGGACCTAGGCTCTGATACTAATTTTTTGTGTGGAAGTGTGTCAACAAATGATATTGACTGTGACTTCAAATAAAGTGGCACACATGCAATAAATATGGGGTAGAAAACACACACACGAAAAAACACAGTATTTACGTGGTTCACCTAGGGCTGTAAAATGAACCAAGCTACTCGATCTCGGATCGTGTTCGTTCGAAAAAAAGATCGTTTGAGACTAGCTCGTAAGATAAATGAGCCAAGCTTGAACACAAATTTAAGCTCATTATCTTATTGAGCTCGGCGCGGATTCGGCTCGATCATCGATATCCATATTAAACTAGTGTAAAATAACCAAGTAACTCGAGCTCGGCTCGTATTTGCTTGCTTAGAAGCTCGTTCGAGCTTGGATCGTAGGATAAATGAACCGAGCTTGAACATACTTTTAGGGTCGTTTACATTTACAAACCAAGCTTGAGCAGTCTTAAACTCGGCTCAGCTCGCCTCATTTTCACCCCTAGGTTCACTAATTTGACTACGCCCATAGGAAGGGACGGAGCCACGTTGGGCCGAACGGGGGCTGAAGCCCACACAACCTTTTTGATTTTTTTATTTTACACATATAAGGTGATAACAGCCATCTCCATCGTCAAACAGGTGTCCACCACCAAGGCAAACAAATGTGCACAATTCAAGCTTCAATACCTGTTCATCCATTTTATTATTTGTAAAACGTTTCTTCAACAAGAATTTCTGTTCTTTATATACAAAAGTTATCACAAGGGTTTTGGAAAATATAGGTGCAAAAAATTTGGAGTTTACATTAGGGTAAATGGTTAATGTTTGTTAGAATTATTTTACACTTATTATTGGTTTAATATTTAGGGTCAATTTTATGATTAATTTTAGAGATATTTTTTGTCTGAATTTGGTTTAAATTTGAGATTGATGAAATTAATTATTTTTTTTTAGTTAAAAGAGTTAACTTACGGAGATCTTAAAAAAAAAGAAGGTATGTCTGGTTTCTCTCAATCTCTATTTATAAAATATATTGAAATTTTTATTTGTGATTCCATTTTTTAGGTTTAAAATCTTTAATCAATCAATATTTGTTTATCTTTCTGTTATATTAAATAAATATAAGTAATACTTTGATAAATACTAAAAATAACCTAAAAAAATCGGCTAGGGGTTCCCGCCCCCGAAACCCCGAATATCGCCATTAAATTAGCCCCCTCTCTAGAAATCCTGGCAATAATAAAAGAATATTACAAATGAAAGAATAATATGTTCTTTCCTCACACACTAATAATCTTTCCTCACTAACAAAATAACCCTCACACAATATTGAAAGACACTCACAAATTAATCTTACCACAAAAAAAGGTTCTTAAATTCTACTCAAATCCGCAATAAAAAAAAATCCCAAAATTGGTTCTCTAAATAACCAATTTTACACAAAAGATTGAACCCTTAAATTTTCACTCAACACAATTATTCTCTATTTTGTAATACAAGATCCAAAACTCACTCTCTCTCTTGATTGCTGAATTTTGGTGTGTTTGCTCAGCTGTATGCCTTCCCTGATATAGGGCCATGGAGGAGACATAAAACCACTAAATGGGATAAATTGAACAACCATTCGACATGATCTTCAACTGCATTATTTATTCTCAGTAGTATTTTCCTATGAAGCACGGATACTCTCGGGAGGTCGCGAATTTTTGTTGGACACGTATAGGATACGGGATACGTTAGGATAAGCTGGGATACGCTAGGATACGCGAATCCTAGAGTATCCTAATTTTTATTTAATTGTTAAATGGGCAGGATACGTTAGGATACGCTGGGGATACGCTAGGATACGCTGGGGGTACGTTAGGATACGTTTTTAGGATACGTTTTTTACTTTTTTTATTTTTTTAACTGTGTTTTTTTATTTATTTTTATTTTTTTTAACTGTGTTTTTTTTATTCTTTAATTATTTTTCTTCCTTTACTATGTTTTTTTTTAACTGTGTTGTTTGTTTTTCATTCTTTGATTGTGCTGTACTGTTTTCTGATTTTTTTCTTAACTTTTTTTACGTTTTCATTCTTTTTTTTATCTATGTTGTTTTTAACTGTATTGTTTTCTTTAACTGTTTTCACTCTTAGCTGTGTTATTTTTAACCTTTACATCTGACTGTTTGAATCCTTTTTTATGGTACTTGATGATGTGGTTGACGGAGATGATGATGTCGTTGATATTGGGTCTACTTAGTGATTGAGATACTACGAAGCCGGGATGCTCTCGGGAGGCTTCTCTCTATCTTATTTTATGCTAAGGATATTATCTTTATTTTTGCTTTATGTTTTTGTTGGAACAACCTTTTATGTTAATGATGTTTTATTGTAATGGTGTTTGTTTGGTGACAACAATCAACATATTTGAGCACTTTAATATAATTGTGTTTAATGCTTTAGTTTCATTTTATCAAGTTTATCATTAATATATATAAAATAAATAATAAATATTTAACGTATCTTAGCGTATCCGTATCCTACATTTTGGAAAAATCACGTATCCCGTATCCCGAATCGAGATGTATCCCGTATTACGTGTCGAGTCCGTGCTTCCTAGGTATTTTCTATTATTTACTTTGTTACAACTTTCAACGACTCATTTTTAATCAAGCTTCTTGCCAGTGGTATAAGGCTCCCACTGGGATAATATTGAGGGTGAATTGAGTTTGGTCTCCAATTCGATTCCTCCCACTGTCAAAATAATATTTGGCCAGTGAAAGCCACGACCTGCGAATGGAAATTAGTCGATGTGCGAATAAACTGACCTAAACACCTCATGGTATTCTTAAAAAAAAAAAAAAAAAAACATTTTTCTGTGAGATAAGACGATTTTGAGGCTTAACCCCAAGTTTGTAGTTCAATTTCATTAAAAAAATGTTCCCTTATATATTCATTTATTTTGGTTAAAAGGGAAATCACTGATTTAATATCTTCTTGAAATTGACCTCATGCCACAGCCACTTCTTTTGATACTCACCTCATAATTAGCTAATAACAACAACTTACAAGTTTTTTTTGAAAAAACAACTTACAAGTTATAACAGTCTAATTTTAAACCCATTTTTCTATTTTTTCTATTTTTTACTTTAGTACGTTCAGAATAACTAAGTTTGGAGTATGATACCTTTTTAATTGATTTTGAGTTTAGGAGCAAAAAAAATCAAAATGCAAATAGATATATGAAAAAGAAAAACACTCCCTGTGCATGCTCCCCTCTTGCTCGCCATATCTCCCTCTCTATGTATACACATCTGAATAATACCCAAATGCAAATGTAAAATATTCAAATTAAATCTTAATTTCACTGCCCATTTTTTTTAATTATCAAGTAATTATGGGCGTATTAAAATAAAATAAAAATAACTTTTAGCTAACAACAATTGTGGATATCTTTTTATTTATTTATTAGAGAATTAAGGCAAATGTCATATTCCTTCCTATATTTGGATTTTTAGGGCAATGCTTTTCAAGTTTATAAATCTAGTCCCTATAATACAATAACATTTATAAATCTAGTCCATGTGGTACAATTGCCTTTATTTTTTTTTGTCCGCGCTAGCGGGATGTTTTTAGTACAGGGACTAAATTTATAAAATTATACGGAGTGTCCTATTTTTATATACTTTAAGCATTATGAAGACCTTTTCCCAAAATTTCCTTTATTTATTTATTATTTTTTACTACCCAATTGTTAAACAAAAATAATAACTTTTCTTTTAGGAATAATATGATTAGAACACAATTAAATAACACTATTTTAGTGACAACATGATGTCTTAAATGCACTGGTGAGTCAAACTATAACAAAATAATCAATCAGTGAATTAAAGAGATCACGATGACGGTAAAATAACGTCAATAAATGATATCGCATAAGGCACTACACCACAAACAAAAAATGGTAAAGGATTTTGGTCGTAACCTGTCCTCTGGGTCATAGCTGAGTTCCTTAAACATTTCATGTGTGACCAAATCTAGTGGTCACAAACTTTATCCCTGACCAAAATCGAGGTTCACGGCCTGGATCATGGGGAAGTATATTGTTACATGGTCAGGGCTACATCGGGATTACGTATAGGAAATGTATTCTCTACAACATCATCCCATCTTTCTATTAAGGAAAATAGAATACGATCGTACATGTACTCTTACTAGAGATGAACTCCACGATTTTCAAGGTATTTAAATTGTTCGATCTTCTTATTCCCATACTTGTAGATAAGAGTACACTCTAAATGGTGTGCACTAATTAAAGAGGTATAAGTGCGGTCCAATTGCAACTTCTCGTACTCTTACTGTCAGTGATTATTACCACACCTCATTTTTCTTGAGAAAAATATACGAGGGTGTGAATATGAATCCTACAAGTAATGACTCCAACTAATCATTAACTAGTTATTATTTTTCAATCGATCCAATTTAGTTTTACCTTATTTTAACATATGAGTCCTATGTGAACCCCGTGTGTGGGACGTCTCATCGAAGTGATACCTAAAAAGGAACCCCCTAATACGCTTACATTTAGATATGGTAATTGTTAAGATACGTTTTGTTAGGATTTATTATGAGAGAGTATGGCAAGAGTTTAATTATCTATGTGTATTATCAATCCAAGCAATCCAACATGACTATTCAAGAATCAAACCAACAACCCACATTTTTCCCGTACTCCTTCTATCATCTACATGATAAAACATTTTCAAATAATAACAATATCAAAAGTAAGGGCTTATATATGTTCTTGCATAAAATAGACATGTAATTAACTTAAGTGTATTACATCATAAGGGCTTATATACGTTCTTGCATAAAAGAGACATGTAATTAACTTAAGTGTCTGATATTATAAGCGCTTATATACGTTCTTGCATAAAAGACACATGTAATTAACTTAAGTGTGTTGCATCATAAGGGTTCATATATGTTCTTGCATAAAAGATACATGTAATTAACTTAAGTGTGTTAAATCATAAGGGCTCATATATGTATCAAGTGCCATAGTTATTAATAACACATTCACGTTAATTCTTATAATATGAATGGGATTCTCAAAGCATAAGGTACAATCCTACTAAGCATGCATAATATTTTAATTCACTAACTCTAAATTTAAGTCCATACCTAACACTATCAAATCTAAATCTTCAAATTCAATAAATTGGGTTCAAATATTAAATATCAATTTTTACATGTTTTGGGTTTTAGCGTTTAGGCTTTAGGGCTTATAGTTTTCAATTTAAAATGTAAGGTATATGATCTAGGAATTATGGTCAACTTTTTAAGGTTGAAGTATTAGGGTTGATGTTTTAGGTGTTTGAGTTTAGTAATTAGGGTTTATTGATTTGGGCTTAAGTTTTAGGGTTGAGTAAAAAGAATTTTGAGTATTTCCTCTAATTTTAAACATGGGAAAATACATACACACATACATATATATTCACACACACACATACCCATACATCCGCAAACATATACACACACACACACACACACATTCTCTCTCTCTCTCTCTCTCTCTATATATATATATATATATATATATATATATATATATAGAGAGAGAGAGAGAGAGAGAGAGAGAGAGAGACTCAGTTGGACACTAATTACTAAGACTCAGTTGGACACTAGCTAATTCGTATTCTATCCGCGTAAGAGCCGAAGTCTCTCTCTCTCTCTCTCTATATATATATATATATATATATATATATATATATATATATATATATATATATATATATATATAGAGAGAGAGAGAGAGAGAGAGAGAGAGAGAGACTTCGGCTCTTACGCGGATAGAATACGAATTAGCTAGTGTCCAACTGAGTCTTAGGAACTGTTGTCAAGTTTTATTTGTTACAAAACTACCGCAAGTGCACGGGCTATTGAAATATAGCGGGTGTAAGTACGGGTCGAACCCACAGAGATTTCGTCAATTTTTATAAAGTATTGATTGTCCAACTAGACATATGAGTATATAAGAGTGATTAAGTTTCTAAAATAAAAATAAAAAAATAAAAAATAAACGAACAAGTACAATAGATAATATTAAATGAGGAAGAAACTAGGACGTCGGATCCGTTTGTCAATTTTAATTAAAGTAACACATCAATTTAATTTCGTAGTTCCGAATTTATAATACAAAATATACCGACTCTCGTCGCGTACATTTCAGAGAATAAAACAATACATGTGCTCAAAATATTTTAACGTCTCTTAAATTAGACACCATAAATCCCTATTCCCTCGAAAATATCACGTTCTAAATTTTTAATGTGTATTTAAGCATGAGATATCAAAACATCCAAGTGCAAGCATAACCCATCAAAAATGACAAATCTAAATTTTTAAAGCATGAATTTATAATTAATTCTTGAGGTTTAAAAATACACTCTCGTGTATTTTTAAGAGAATACCGAATTTTTTTATTTCAAATTAAAACATGTCGGAATATGTACGAAATTAAATTAACATGCGTGGTTTAATTAGTCATGACAAACATCACCTATTTGACACACAAATATTGCAAGATAAAAAAAATAAGTTTCATTAATAAATATCAACTTACAAAATTTTGGGGCCAAGACTTGAATTACAATACACAATATGCTCCTCCAAGGTGTGCCTCAATAATACTTCTTACACAGATTTTTTTCTCTCTCAAAGTGTGTCTATATCTCTAAAAAAATGTTGTTAAGAATCTCTCCATCCCCATAATTTATACTAACAAAAGAAACCAACAAAATAGGATAAAGTGGGGGTTAAACAGGTATGGGGGAAAGGCATTTTCGGATGGATCAAAACATGGGTTGGTGGGGTTTTGGTAATGGGCATGTGGGGGTGGGGGAGTTGGGTTTAGTGGGCAAATGGGGGGAGGAGTTTAGAAAAATTCGCCAAAAAGAAATGGGGAGAGGTAGGGGTCAAACCCCTAACCTCGCGCAACTCTCTCCCTTCTGCCAACCAGCTTACCCAACAGCTCTTTCTAATATAAACATACACCCAATTATATTTAACAACATATTAAAACCCAAATTTCATAATTTGCACAATAGCTCAAATCACCATAACTTCTTCATTCAGAGCCCGATTAACATGCCGTTTGAACCGACGTGACCCTCATTTCGGTGCCAACAATATTTCAGTAGTGTCCAGGTCTCGGGATTGACTTTGGGCGTTGACCCGGGGCGTTGACTTTGACTTTCTTTTGAATTCGAACTTTGCACGGCCATAACTTCTTCGTTTCAACTCCGATTGATACGCCGTTTGAGCCCAGGCGTCCCTTGATTAAAGGCCTTCAATTTCCATGGTTAGTCCGAGTCCGAAATCAGCCATTTAAATTTATAATTTTGCCCCTGAAGGTGCGTAAGTGACCTTTTCATGCTCAATTTGCGTCCGGACTTCACCGCTTTCTTTTTAACCCTGTCAATACTCAAAAATAACTTGAACAAGAGATTAGCAATGAATATAAGATGTGAGCTTGCAGTTACCAAAATTGCATTATTAACCCCATTTATTCTTAAATTTATATTTTTCTCTAAAATAATAAAAATATCTATAAGAGCTCTTTATTTATGATAAAATGGGAATAACAACACTTAGATTTGGGTGTAAATAATACAAAATAACGCACTCATCAAATACCCCCAAACCTAAACTTTGCTAGTCCTCGAGCAAAACTAAAATTTTAAAATCTAACTCACTTTCGTAGGAATCACGGTTGCACTTAGCATGTGCAACAAGCCGTTAAACCCCTAGGTTGCCCTAGTGGACGAGTTTTGTCTCGTGAGTGTTTGTAGTGAATATAACCACAAAATTCAAAAACTTGACTCTATTTACAAGAGACTCAAAAGTAATATAACCAAGTTTGAATGCAAACTTCATAAATATAGCAGAATTTCACTTTTCAATCTCAACTTATCGTGTGTGTGTGCATGGCCAATATAACCGTCCATTTCAAAAGATTTGATAGTTACATTTCTTATCCAAAAGTTTGTTTTGATTTCAAAGTCTCACAGAATGCACTCACAATCGAACACTCGGAAATGGGTTATTTTCTCTCGGTATATGTGAATAAAAGAGTAAATTTATATGAACAAATTTCACATTTACATGATCAAGAACGAACTTTTTATAATGGATGAATATGATCTCATGAACGGAAAATCGATTACTTTTTGAAAACATTGAATCACACCATAGATCCTATTCATCTTCTATCCACACTTTAACTAACTTCACTTGAGATCGATTAGGACTTTCTTTGGTTTTATCGTAGGCTCGAATTTTGGCTAGAAAGAATGGCTTTTCGAGTTCAAAATTTCTGAGAATATAGAGGTTTTTCGGTATTTTGACTTTTAGGCACTTTTTCTCACCTCCATTTTTCTTTCTCTTTCCTTTTTTTTTTCTTTTCAAACTCACATTTTTTTTTCTTTCTTTTTTTTCATATATTACTCTTGCAACCTCATTTTCTTTTGGCCTTTTCCTAACCGTACTTTTACCCTAGTATTCTCAGAAAATGGGCATGCTTCTTTTTATGGGTTTTAAACTCCTAGTTGGAGTTGGGTAGGATAGTGGGCTTTCAACAAAAGACTTATCTTCTTTTTGGCTCAAATGGGCTTGCAATGTAATAATGTAAAAAATGTTGGAGTTTGAGCTTAATTTTGGGCTTTCAAACGAGGGTCTAATCTCATTTCTCAAGTTTCATTAAGTTGATTTGTGTCTCAAGACGACTTACTAAGACTTCTAGTGCGTAAGAATTCGATTTTGACCTTTTGTTTTCAGTAATCGAAAAAAACAATGAATTTGAGATCATCAACGAATTTATCACTGAAGGAAAGTTTGAGTTATTTTAACTCGGATTGATTTAAATCTCTCGAAAACGATGAATGGCACAATATCTCACCGGGCTAAAATCTCCACATTTATTCTTTAAGCATATTAACTTTCGCCTCAATATCCATTTTCGATCATATTATATGGCTAAGTGTCAAAATTTTATAAGTTGAGAGATTTCTGAATTAATTCTATATTAAGAAATTGTTTCCAAACTCACTTATATTGAAAATATTTTTGGATTTTTGAATTTTTTTTTTTTTTCAAAAATACTATCCTTACCCCCAAACCTAAATTTTACATTGTCCTCAATGTATACAAAAATCAAAATATGGACAAATAAAATGAAGTAGAGAAGTAAAATGAGGATATTACCTGTGAATTTCCACTTGTGTCACCTACTTACAAACTATACAAGTGTATGTTAGCCATAAAATAAAGCTAAACAACCTAAAAAAATCTAAGAAGGATGGAAAAAAATTATATACAAAGTTGTGACAATTATCACCATCACCATAAATTAATAATCGAAATAGTTGTGGGTCATTCCAATTAATAATCTTTATAGTACTAAGTAAAAAAAGTAGTATAAACTAGTGAATTTGACCGCACAACATAAATCCAAAAATTAAAGTCACGGTCATAATGGTGATCACCGACATCATCACAAATAAAGAATTTCAAAGCACGGGAATCATGTGTCGAAGCATCACATTGGGGTAACAAATCACAATAAGGATCTACATATTTACTATCCCTATTCTTAAAATAGTCATGTAAAATTGAAGATGCATACTCCAATCCTAAATGTGAGACTTTACAAAAAATACGGGACGAAGATGTATCCCACGGGAATGTATTCTCTTCGTCAAAAATGGGAGGACCATCATAATCACTAGAATTATCGAGAAAATCGGGTAACAAATCCTCCACTAGATTTTCCCACAGATAAGGTGAAGTAGCAATTTTATCAATTGAATTATAAGAAGAAACTTGACAAAAGTCAACATCTAAATAATCACAATTATTACTTGTGTCAAGTTTGTCAATTTTCTTCCGAAAAAATTGATTATCTTCAATTATTTCATGACTATTTTTAGAAATCTCGTCATTACAACGTTGGTTCACTTCTTCCCAAATGATACACTTTGGTGGGCAAATTGTAATTAAAGGAGTTGGACTCTCGTCCATGCCATCTTTAATTTCTTTAAAAATTATTACTGACCCATCCGACTCAAATCGAAATATGTAGTCATTCGGATTTTCAATATTTTCTAGCCACACATCCAAATGATCACTATAGGAATCCGAAAAATATGATGGGATAACAATATTGGAATCACTCATTGTAGTTTATTACGTCAATCTCTTTTCTTTTTTCTCTTTTTTTTTTTGCATTTATTTAGTGTGCTACAAAAAAATAACACAAAAATAAATACACCATTTGTAAAGTGCGACACACAAAAAAAAAATAGTGACAAGGAAAGGAAAAAAAAAAATAACACGACACGCGCACTAATGATGTATTCAACACACAAACAAAAATGACCAAGCACACTTATGAAACAATTTTTTTTTATTGCTTTTATTCTGGAAATTACTACTGATTTTTTTTTTTTTTTTTTTTGGGATTAATTTTTTTTTTTGTTAAAGTCGTTTTTTTTTTTTTTTTTTTTTTTGTAAACTTTTTTTTCCACTAATTAAAAAAAACGAATCTGGAAATTTACATTAAAAAAAATATTTTTTTTTTCAAGTTTTTTTCAATTTTTGTATGTATTTTGTGATAAACTAGTACTAAAAGTGCTATTTATTAAAAAAAAAACTTAAATCAGATTTTTTTTTTTTTTTTTTTTTTGCTTTTACTATTTTTTTTATAGCAGCGATAAATTCT
Source organism: Sambucus nigra (assembly GCA_949130495.1). NCBI lineage: Eukaryota > Viridiplantae > Streptophyta > Magnoliopsida > Dipsacales > Adoxaceae > Sambucus > Sambucus nigra. The sequence continues at coordinate 54,090,861 of OX422223.1, forward strand.
GAATGTTTCCGAAAAAAAAATAATATCAATTTTTACAAATATTTAGGTAATTTATGACAAAATTAGTGTCAAAAACACTATTTAATCACAAAAGACTTAACTTTGTTTTTTTTTTCTATATTCTGAAAGTAAATAAAAAAAATTGCTGCTGGAATTTTGAACTTGTCGGATATTTCTTTCTTTTTTTTTTTTTTTTATAAAACTAGTCCGAAATCAATATTCTTAAAATCGACCGAAATCCCCGGCAACGGCGCCAAAAACTCGTTGTCAAGTTTTATTTGTTATAAAACTACCGCACGTGCACGGGCTATTGAAATATAGCGGGGGTAAGTACGGGTCGAACCCACAGAGATTTCGTCAATTTTTATAAAGTATTGATTGTCCAACTAGACATATGAGTATATAAGAGTGATTAAGTTTCTAAAATAAAAAAATAAAATAAAAAATAAACGAACAAGTACAATAGATAATATTAAATGAGGAAGAAACTAGGACGTCGGATCCGTTTGTCAATTTTAATTAAAGTAACACATCAATTTAATTTCGTAGTTCCGAATTTATAACACAAAATATAACGACTCTCGTCGCGTACATTTCGGAGAATAAAACAATACATGTGCTCAAAATATTTTAACGTCTCTTAAATTAGACACCATAAATCCCTATTCCCTCGAAAATATCACGTTCTAAATTTTTAATGTGTATTTAAGCATGGGATATCAAAACATCTAAGTGCAAGCATAACCCATCAAAAATGACAAATCTAAATTTTTAAAGCATGAATTTATAATTAATTCTTGAGGTTTAAAAATACACTCTCGTGTATTTTTAAGCGAATACCGAATTTTTTTATTTCAAATTAAAACATGTCGGAATATGTACGAAATTAAATTAACATGCGTGGTTTAATTAGTCATGACAAACATCACCTAAGTCCTAGTAAATAAACTACTCACACAACATATTTGACACACAAATATTGCAAGATAAAAAAAATAATTTTCATTAATAAATATCAACTTACAAAATTTTGGGGCCAAGACTTGAATTACAATACACAATATGCCCCTCCAAGGTGTGCCTCAATAATACTTCTTACACATATTTTTTTCTCTCTCAAAGTGTGTCTATATCTTTAAAAAAATGTTGTTAAGAGTCTCTCCATCCCCATAATTTATACTAACAAAAGAAACCAACAAAATAGGATAAAGTGGGGGTTAAACAGGTATGGGGGAAAGGCATTTTCGGATGGATCAAAACATGGGTTGGTGGGGTTTTGGTAATGGGCATGTGGGGGTGGGGGAGTTGGGTTTAGTGGGCAAATGGGGGGAGGAGTTTAGAAAAATTCGCCAAAAAGAAATGAGGAGAGGCAGGGGTCGAACCCTTGTCCTCGCGCAACTCACCCCCTTCTGCCAACCAGCTTACCCAACAACTCTTTCCAATATAAACATACACCCAATTATATTTAACAACATATTAAAACCCAAATTTCATAATTTGCACAATAGCTCAAATCACCATAACTTCTTCATTCGGAGCCCGATTAACATGCCTTTTGAACCGACGTGACCCTCATTTCGGTGCCAACAATATTTCAGTAGTGTCCAGGTCTCGGGATTGACTTTGGGCGTTGACCCAGGGCGTTGACTTTGACTTTCTTTTGAATTCGAACTTTGCACGACCATAACTTCTTCGTTTCAACTCCGATTGATACGCCGTTTGAGCCCAGGCGTCCCTTGATTAAAGGCCTTCAATTTCCATGGTTGGTCCGAGTCCGAAATCAGCCATTTAAATTTATAATTTTGCCCCTGAAGATGCGTAAGTGACCTTTTCATGCTCAATTTGCGTCCGGACTTCACCGCTTTCTTTTTAAACCTGTCAATACTCAAAAATAGCTTGAACAAGAGATTAGCAATGAATATAAGATGTGAGCTTGAAGTTACCAAAATTGCATTATTAACCCCATTTATTCTTAAATTTATATTTTTCTCTAAAATAATAAAAATATCTATAAAAGCTCTTTATTTATGATAAAATGGGAATAACAACACTTAGATTTGGGTGTAAATAATACAAAATAATGCACTCATCAGGAACGCGTTTGTCTTTTATGGACCGCATAGGGATCACCTTTTCTTTCTAAGGTTCTTGGGAATATAAATTTCTACCCCAATGGTTTCTAAGGTCTTTTTTTGCTTATTTTAAAGCCTAATCAATCTGGAAGTCTAAGTGTAGAAGTTTCAGGGCTACTGCTACTTCTCAATCTTCTTTCGTCACTGTCGTACTGGAATTATAAATAGCGAGGATTGTCTATATAAATGGTTTCTTCAGGGAGTCTAGAAATTACAAGTGGTTTTGCTGGAAAATATTCTAGTCTTAAATACCTTATACGGTATTGCGGTTTTAACAGTCTAGTTTCTTTATATATCTGATTAACAATATCAATTATATCATCTTCTATAAATTTGTCTAAATCGTTATTTCCGTAGGATGACAAAAATCTTCTATATGTTCTAGGGGAAGCTGTCTATACGTTTTTAAAGAGATGGAAGATTCCTCCGGCTCTAATTAAAATAGCCTTTGTTCCAGCTAACCTTTTACGTCTAATATATTTTAATACGTTTATACTATTTTCAAGTATTCTAGTGTATTCTTGATATATTTTCGATCTTAAAATTTCTTCAACGAATTCTTCCGTTCTTATCTTTTATCTAAAGAGATCTCGGATTCCTGTTCTAATTATTTCTATTTTAGGCACTTCACGTGCTGACCACTCAATAACCTAGTCTATATATTTGAAAGTACTACCTGCGTATGTTAAAGCAGTTTCTATAAGTTCTTTATCTTTAGGGTCTGTAAGAGTTCAATCTTAGATTTCTTTAGTTAAGTCTAAATTTGTTTGATTAACAAATGCTAAAAAGTCTTCAGTTATTTGTAGGCTCATAAAAGTTTCTTTAAAATAATAATATGTAAAATAGCTAAGGGTTTGGTTCGAGTTATACCTTCCTTCTGTTCTGAAATATCTTTATCATCCTTCCTTCTTCTCTTCAGCCTTGCTACTATTCTTCTTCGGTCTCGGCCTCCTACAACTCTCTCTTTATGTGTCGCACCTCAATCCACTATTTTGACGTTGAACCCGTTTCCTACTTGTATGCCTTCATGCCTAATGCTCACCTGGCTAACGGCTCACGGCATATTGGCACCTGACAGCGGTTCACCAGTATAACACCTTGTGTGCTACACCAGAGGTTCCACACAATAGTCCTCTATGAATAGAAAGTTAGAGACAATTTGGAAAATAATAACAACTCAACATCAGAGATTTCTGGAAAAGAAAATACTTTTATTGCATTGCATAAGTAATTACAACTCTCCCCTCTCCCCTAACTATGAGAGGTTTACTCACTCATGTACATATTACTTACTACAAGCTTACACCCTCTTTCTAACTTCTAAACTTTGATCTTAAACTTTGATCCTCAACTTCGATATCTTAAAACTCAATTGGACGCTCCTTTTTATAGCACAAGGGCACTACATATGACTGGATACCGGAGGCTAAAAAGCTAGTCGGTTAAAGAGATACAAATTGTTAAAGTATATACTATTTGCTTTACATAAAGTAAGTATGTCATCTAGCAATAATTCTAACCTAACGTCTTTATGAGGGTCTCTTTCTTCCTTATAAAAAGAAGCTTTCCGGGGGCCCGTGTGGGGCATGTTTGAGTTGTCTTCTTCTTCACACTACAAGGGAATCTAGATGAGTCTTGTCGTCTTTTAATAATGCATAGTTCTAGAGAAGGGCATCTTTTGTCCTTAATAATTCTTCTGCTAATGAGGGACCCGTCTTTGTCTCGTCCGTGTCTTCTTCTACTTTGTCTTGGCTTGGGAGGGCATTTTTAAAAATTTCATCAATGAGGCCCACAATTCTAAGGCTAGCTGGCAAAGCTATCTCTACCAATTCCTTGGCTTGTTTCTTGAGCCTTCCATTAAATGGCTTATCATCTTAGATTATTAGGTCTTCTTTGTGGTAGGGAGTGTACCATCTGTCTTCGCCTGTCAATAATTCCATGACATGAGCAATCTGGAGCTTGGACTTATCAACAATTAATCTTTAGTTTCATCTTCTGATAGAATCTCAACGTCTTCAAATATATAATTGGAAAATCTAACAAGTCTAAATCCTTCAACTCTCATTCCTCTACAGGAACTTGGAGCAATCTGATAAATTCAGTCAAATACAGGAAGGAAGTATTCTACCTTCTTAACGTACTCATGGACTATTTTTTCAAGAGCAACAGTCTTCAATATCCTTTATCTGAACGAGTTCAATGAACTCGTGGTCTGCAAGAGTTAAATGAGCCATATATGATTTTCCAAAAAGATATATTTTTGGAACGTCTTTGAAGAAACCTTTAATCATTAAAGCATCTCCATTTATTTCTAATAATAACATATTAAAATGATCAATAATTTTATTAGTTTCTTTTTGAAAGTCTTCTGCTAATGGGAGATTATTATGACCAAACAGTATAATAATCTTAGTTTGAAAAGTCTTTTTCTGATAATAAAAATCAGCAGGTCTAGTTTTGGAGGATTCTCCAAGAGTCTGAGCATAAGTCTGAGTCTGAGGTCTAGGCATAGCAGTACCACTGAGTTGGGTAACTGCAAGTCTTTGAGTCCTCATGAATCTGGCAATGGCTATAAAATTTTGTTTGAACGCAATCCATAGTCTATTATTCACGTTCCACTGTATTGTGTCTATGAGAGAATTTTCATCATCTGAAAATTCTCGTCTAAATTTTATTAAGTCTGGATATCTTTGATCAGGTCTATATTGGAGAAAATACATCTTCCCAATGAGTCTATTTTGAGAAATAATCTCATGTCTAGATTTTCCAGGAGGAACTAGGATATCATCAAAGTTCTCTAGGATTGGTCTTTCTTGAGAGTCTTGAATATGAGTCTGTCTTTGCGTTACACCAGCATTTGGCCTTATGCGTCTAAGACAGTCAGCAATGTCTTCTTTATTCAGTCTATTTGTCCCAGAGGAACTCATGTTGTCTAGGTCTTCTGTTTGCAACATAAAACATGAAATCATAATAGTGTTAGCAAACATTGGCTCTCTTGATATAATATCTAGAATGGTATTTTTACTTCCCTTAATATATATAACAAAGAAGTCACAACCATTAAGCAATTTTTTCCATCTAATAAGTCTATTACTCCTTGATTTGGACAAGTCTAAATATCTGAATTTTACTGCATATGAAGAGTTAGTATATACAGTAAAATGTTTGGGTCTAAGAAAAAACATATATTTTTCTATTACCCTTACTATAGCTAAAACTTTTTTTTATGGGCAGTGTATCTTATTTCAGGGTTTGTAAAGGTTCTAGAACTATATCTACAAAATTTCTTCTTTTTTGTCTGATGATCAATGGCAAAGTGTACTACTCCCCATTGTTTATCAGAGGTGTCTATTTTTGTTATAAATTGGTCTTCTTCACTAGGCATCTCAAGTAAAGGAATGTTCTTAACTAGATCTTTAATTTGTATTATGACTTCAAAATTATCTATACCCAATAAAAAGGATTAGTTTTGTCTGTTCCTTTTAATTTGGTAGTTAAGCTTTGTCTTTTTGAAGCAAGGTCTATAATAAAGTCTACAACATAATTAAGAAATATTAAAAATGATTGTAATTATTTTCTATCTTTGAGTTGGTCTGGAAACTCAAGAATCTTTTTGGTTATGTGTTCTGCTAAGGATAATTTTCATTTCTTAATATGCATTCCCACAAAGTCTATCTCAATCTCAAATAATTTCATTTTTCTTTCGAAAATACCAATACCATGTTTATCTAATTCTAAAATAATATTTTTAAGATGTTCTACATGCTCTATCTCAGTCTTACTGGCTACAAGAATGTCATCTATGTAAATAAGACAAAATTCTGAATAAGGTCTAAATATATTATCCATTCTTCTTTGGAATACTTGAGGAGCATTCAAGTATCCAAATGGCATTACTAGCCATTCGTATTTTCCTTGGGCACACTAAAGGTTGTCCAAGTAATACTATCTGGATGCATCTTAATTTACTAGAAGCCTGATTTGCAATCAAACTTATTGAATATAATTCTATCTTCAATCAGATTGATTAAATTATTCTTGTCTGGTATCTTATAAGAATCAAATTCACAATTCTTATTTAATTGTCTATAATCTATAACCATACGTCTTTTTCCTCTTTTACGTTCAGATTCATTTTGAACATAGAAGGCAAGGCTATTATGTCTACTTTTACTTTCTCTAATGATTCCTAGCTTAAGCATTTCATCTATGTCTTTCTTGAATTTTTCTGTGTCTTCTTGTGAATATCCTTTCTTATAGGTTCCACCATTAATAGTGGCGTCTGGGTTAATAGGGATGATTTCATAATAACTTTGGTCATTATCCCACTTAGCGATGGGATTTTCTCCTAAAGTAGGCTCTGCTAGTTGCCTAATCTTTTCCTTTTCTACTTCTATATCAATTTTCTTCTGTTTGGATATAGCTTGAACCTGTAATAAGGTATGTTAGGCTTGATCTAAAATGTCTTGTTGTATAAGCGCTATTTTCTTATAACACTTTTGGTCTGGACACTTACAATCCTTTTGTAAGGGTTTGGTTATTTCTAAGGCTTCTTGTTGGGTTGTAGGTCTAGGTCCACCATGCTTAGCTGAAGAACTCTTATGTTTTATGGGTCTATAATTTGGTTTGACCTGCATAAGGTCAAAGGCAGTCTTGTAATCTATTAGAGGGGCTTTAATATTAAATTCCTATGTATCAATAATTAATATCTTATCGTTATACTGCGTATAAGGATGATATTTACTAATAAAGTTTTGTCCTAAAATAATGTTTCTTGTGAAACTAGGACGGGGATCCATTATCCAAAATCGATGATTAACGGTTTTGTTGGTCTGATTTCCTAATTTAAAATAAATAGGAATAGTCTAAAAATATAAGGTAAATGGATCTCCATTATCCACTTTACCCTAGATTTTTTTAGTACTTTCTAAAAGTTAGTCTTCAGGAAAGGCATTAGCCTTACAAATACTTTGAGAGCATCCCGTATCTATAAAAGCTGAAAGTCTTTTAGGATAATCTTTATGTTGTATAAATATTTCTACAAAACAAGCATGTGGTTTAGTAGAAATTCCTAAATTATTCTTTTCTAAAATAGATATTCCTTTTCGGGGATTATCTATAAAACCTAAGGATGTTAGGTCTTCTTCACTGCTATCAGAGCTACTATCGTCTAATTCATGGGAAATTCCTTTTCCTTTTAATTCTTCATTTTCTTGTAATCATTTGGCTATATTTCTATCAATGTCTTGATAATATGTTTTAATATCTATGTCTATTTGAGCGTCATACTGGCTAGTATAAATTGCTCTAAATCTAGTTCTCCAACAGTCTTCATGGTAGTGTAATTGACAAATAACACAAACCATAAATAATTATGTTTGTATGGTCTCAAAGCATTCTACACATATAAAGTCTTTCTTACAACATTTCATTTCAAATATGCAATAATGTCTTTCATCAAAGTAACATCTAGCTATATATGTTAGTAACTTAGGATTACTAACTGTCCATCTTTTCTTTAAAAAGGGGCTTAATATACACTTATACCAAGCTTCTTCAAAGTCTCTATATTCATTATCTAAATAGTCTTGATTAGTTTGCATCATATATAAGTCTAGAGTATCCTGAGAGTCTTCATACTCATCAGTATCACTATAGTCTTCCGAATCACTATATGTATATGCGCTATAGATACTAGTTTTGTCATCATCTTCTATGTCTGATATTTCTATAGCATATAGGATATCTAGTTCTTCTTGATCTTCATAGTTTAATATTGTATTAATATTCTTAATACCTTCTTTATCTTTCTTATTCGGGTAGTCTTTAGCAAAGTGTCCTTCTTTGTCGCACGTCTAATATTCTTTGATGGCAGTCTTAGATTGAGTTACATCTTTTTCTTTCCTATAATTAGGAACTTTCTTATACTTACTACTGTTCTTCTTAAAATATCTTCTTTGGTTAAATTTATTCTTCTTAGTGTTAGAGTTCCTTTCCCTAAAGGTAGTAGATGGTCTAAATATATACTTCTTTGGAAATCGTAAAGGTCTAGTTTTAAACTTTCTATGTTTCCATTCTAGTTTCTTTTTAAATTTCTTAGATTCACTACCACATCCCCATTGGATTAGAGCGATGTCTCTTTCGTCTTTGAGTGGAGGGATCTGTTTGAAAGTCTCTTCTATCAACTTTCCTTGAGTTATATCACGTCTCTTAGATATGATATAGTCTTTGGAGAAATTGATTCTTTCACCAAGGGAGTTATTCTTAACTCCAGCTACTCCTGGCCAATTCCTATATTCATTAATTAGGATTAGTCCTATGGCTGGTATCTTCCTAAAGTATTTATCTTTTAAGGTCTCTCCAAATTCTTTAATTTGGTAATATAGATGCTCACAATTATTGCTATATTCATTTATCTTATCTAGTTTGCAAATGCTAAGGAGGGCTAACTTAGTTTTTGCTTGGTCTTGTTCATTGATTTGAGCTATATGTCCAGCTCTAATGAATTCTGATGTGAACAATTGAATATATTCTTTAATTGATCTTTCTTCTAAGTTTTCTTTCGTCTTCTCAATCTTAGCTAATTCTTCATCTGTAGCCTTTCTTAAACTATCTAAATAATCTTTTGTAATACCTCTAATGGATTGCTCAGCGTATTATTTACATGAACTTGCATCCCATTGTTCATTAGATGCAAAACACATATTCATCTGATTACGCCATTCATCTAAGGCCTTCTTCTTATCTTGAACATTTTCTAGGTTAAGGTATATACCTACTGGATTTATGGCTTGGCTTGCCATAGTCTTAACAGGAGTGAAACTCTTGTCACTAATTGGAAAGTCTTTTATATAATCAGGTTTAGTCTTAACTAAAGTTCTAGAGTATATAGGAATATTTATTCCTATTGGTTTATTAAAAAGTCTAGGAGTATCTTCCAGCCTACTACTACTTTCTATCTCTTGTTAATTAGGATTTACTTGTGTAGCTGGCATTAATCTTTCTGCTCCTTCTTCTATTAGTCTTAAGTTTCTAAGAAATTCCTTTGTATTCTTAGATTCTTTTAATTTTAATATGTGATCTTGGGCTATCATATTAGATCTTTCTCTTTCTTGAAATCTAACATAATGACTTTTCTTAAGGTGATCTTTAAATGTCTTCATATCCAATTCTGAGGGTTCATGTCCAAAGTTTTGGATCCTAGCTTTTTCATTAATTAAGTCTTTTTGTTCAAATGATCTTCTAGGTCTAATTACCGAGGCTTGTCTTAGTAAACTAGCACTAGTCTTACTACTACATTCTCCCTCTGAAGGATCATTGATTATGGCTTCTCCCATATTCCTAATTCTAACTTCTTCAGTCTGGATATTCTTATTGACAATCTTAGGAGGGACAAACTGGATAGTAACATTTCCAGTGACATCGTCTTGATTAATAAACAAAGGTTTATTATGTATAGTCTTAGTTTCTTAGAAATCTGACAATTGCCAAAAGGTCTTAGCTTTTTCTTTCATAGGCCCAGTATTCCTAATACTGTAAGTATGATTATAGTTTGAAACATTGGTTTTAACTAAGATTTCTTCATTAAGTCTACCGCTAGGAATTCCTAATTGCATTCCTTCATATGGATATTGGGAGAACTTCACATAGCTTTGGAATTCTATATTTATATTAGCGTCTGGGATAATATAGTCTTCATAGCCATTAGTATATAAGATTAACTTCAAATGTTTGGTTGTGTCTACGGTTATTGTAAATGCCGAAATGACATTAAGTATCCTATGTTATCTGACATTTCTAGTTGGGCTATCCCAATAAGGCTTTTCTCAAAATATTTCCATCTTTTGTCTACTAAATAACATAATATGTTGATATTATTCTGAGGTCTATGTAATCCTTAGATTCTTGCTTGAAATGGTCCAAAGGTTAGGAATTGGAACTTCCAATCAGTTCCTCTAGATCTAAGCCATTCTGACTCAAACACTTGGAGCTCAGTATAGGATTTGCTTAACACATGATTCCTACAATGGTAAGTCATGTTATAATTAGGAGTCTTAGGAGTGGCACCTTCTTTAAACAAGTCTATGTATCTAACGGCTGGAAGTTGTCCATTATGAATGGAATCTTCAACAATCTTTAAACAAGTCATGGTATTCTTTTCTCTAGTTTCTATAGGAGGAGGTTCTCTAAATTTACAGGTGGCAACCTGTTTTTGTTCAAGTCTTTTTTCAATTATTTCTAAGAAAACTGAATAATCTTTTTGTCTTTTTATCTGACTAAGGATTTCTTCTTTAAAATTCTTATTCTCTTTTCTTGTCTTCTCAGAAATTTCTTTACTACGTCTAGCTAGATAATTAACTAGGGATTTGGCAACATTTGTAATATAGTCTTTTACTTCATTATCTTTTTCTTGTTGTCGCATAGATCTAACTTCTATAGATTCTACAGTTCTTTCTATTTTATCTAAACGAGTTTGAATAAAAGGAGAGTCTATTTCTGCTTGGGAAGGTTTATTATATACGGCCTTAATTCCTTTTATAATTTCTTCATATTTTCTTCTACTTGGGCCATGTCTAGTCTAAGTTCATTAATAATACTATCTATCTTGGATAGGTTATGGCTTTCCATATTATTAAGATAATTTGTTAAATTTTATTGGAATTTAACAAAGTCTGTGTAGAAGGTGGTTAATCCTTCTGTTTTGGCTTTTAAATCTAAATGTAAGTCTTTAACAACGCTATGGTTATAGTCTTGGGTAGCTTCTATGGATGTAGAAATTAAATTTAATCTTTTTAATATGAGTCTAATTGTTTTAGCAGTGTTGGCAATCTCATTTTCATTTATCTTATAATAAAATCTATCATCGTTTATCTTTTCTAAAATTCTTTGATAAAAGTCTGATAAGGTCTGAATAGAGAGGTCTATTGATACCCCATTCCAGTCTGATCTAACTATCTCCATTAGCAAGATAACTATATAATCTAGGAATAAGCTTAGCTTGTTCTTTAGTAAGTTTAATTAACTCACTGTCTTGATTTTAATTAAAGTTTTAATTTCTAAAATGTCTTTGTTAAGGACTTTTATATGATTAGTCTTAATATTTATTTCTTGTAAAACTTGTACTAAGTCTAATGGGATTTGGTTATTCTATTTCTAGTAGTCTTTAGAGATATTTTTGATCTTTGTTTCTAGGGTTTGAGTGTCTTTTATTAATTGTCTTAATATAAGGAGTATACACTTACTTGGGTCTATTATGCTATTAATAGCACTAGAAGTAACTTGTCTACTATTTGCGTGTTTGGATGGAATGTGTTCAGTATGTGAACAACCGTCTATATGTGAGGTTAAGCAACCTACTCGGTCTAAATCAGTTATAGGTATGGGATGGTAGTCTGGGTTGGTTCCAAAAATATCTTTGTAAATGCGAGGGATAAATCCCAAGGAAATTAATGTCTTTTTACTATAAGTCTAAAAGGAGCGTCTTATGGCTTTGATACCACAATTAGGGGTTTGGTCGGAATTTGGTGAGTTTCTAAAGCCTTAAAGGTGTTGATACCAATTTGGGTCTAAACTATAAATCTTTTAAATATATAGTCTTAAAATAAGGTTTTGATATAAGACAATAGGGGGACCATCTAGGGAAAATAACAAAATATCTTAGGGACCACGAGGGGACCATATGAGAAAAAGGACAAAGTCCGCACCGGGTTTGCATGGTTTGGTCCGCACCAAAGAATATATATATATATATATATATATATATATAGTCACATCATCCCTATACATATATATACTAATCCTGCACCCTTAGGTTAAGACCACTTGGTGCAATGCATACTCTATTATCATGTCATGGTGCATCGCTCACTGCATGAAGGACTGCTGGTTCAATCTCTCACGAACCATATTATTCAAATCACAAATATTGGAGGCGAGCATAATCCCCAGCCAAATGGGTCACGCACGTACCTACACTCCCTATGTAACACCCCATATTTTTATGATATTAAGTAATTATGGGATTATTTATTATTGTTGGATAAATTTACTTAAAATGTGAGAAGTTAATTGTTAATTAATCCGGATTAAAATAAATATTAACTAGCAAGCCAAGGGTTAATAATTATTGTTGAGAATTACTACTATGTGAATACGTAATATTCAATTATGAAATTTTATAAATTGTCGAGAGTGAGAAATATGACAATTTGATATATTAAGTCAGGACGCACGTGTGAGTCGTGTCAGGACTAATTTAATGGATTAAAGAAGTAAATTATTTTTAAGTAACACGTATGGTCATTTCGAGTGCTCCATTGAGTCCGGAAGGGTTGAGATAGTCAGAAAACTCTATTTTACCGATCATGCTTATCTCAAGTACCTTCTCTCTAAGAAGGATGCTAAGAGTAGACTTATTCGGTGGGTACTCCTCCTCCAAGAATTTGATCTCTCGATCAAAGACAAGAAAGGGGTGGAGAATGTCGTTGCCGACCATTTGTCCTGATTGACATTTAACCACGATCACATCGATCCAAACCCTATTAGAGAGTGCTGTCTTGATGAGGAACTCATGGTCGTTTCCATCTTACCATGGTATGCTGGTATAGCCAATTTCGTTGTCACATGGGCATACCCACTGCAGTTCTCGCCCAAAGACAAGAAATAATTTTTAATAGTGGCCCGATCATTCTTCTTTGATGATCCGTACATGTTTAAATATTATACAGACCAAATTATTTGAAAATGTATCCCCAAAGATGAGATTCCTTGTGTCTTGTCGTTCTGCCACAATGAAGGGTGTGGGGGACATTTTTCTTCCCAAAAGACTGCATTCAAAATTCTACACTGCGAATTTTATTGGCCCACGCTGTTCAAAGATTCTCAAGTATTCTATACTACTTGCCCTTGCTACCAATTACTTGGGAAGGTCACTAGACGAAACACGATGCCTTTGTCCCCATCCTTGTTATAGAATTCTTCAATTGTTGGGGCATAGACTTTATGGGTCCATCCCATAAATCCAACTATTTTGAGTACATCTTAGTCACTGTCGACTATGTGTCCAAGTGGGTCGAGGCTGTGTCGACATGGAAGAACACCGCAAAAGTGGTGTTAAAGTTTATTAAAGAGCACATCCTTGATCGTTTCGGCACACCCAAAGCTATCATAAGTGACCAAGGTGTTCATTTTTGCAATGAGATATTCACATCCTTGATGTCTCAATATGTAATTACCCACAAAGTCTCCACCACATATCATCCGCAAACAAATAGCCAAGATGAGATGGCTAATAGGGAGATCAAAGGGATTCTAGAGAATACTGTCGATCCCAAGACCAAAGATTGGTCTTTTCGGTTTACCGATGCTCTCTGGGCGTATCAGACGGCTTATAAGACCCATCTCGGTATGTCTCCTTACCGCGTGGTGTATGGACGAGCATGTCATTTGTCTGTAGAGCTTGAGCACCGGGCATATTGGGCCATTAAAAATCTTAACTTTGACACTCAAGAGGGAGGAGAATTACATAAGTTCCAACTCAGTGAAATGGATGAGTTGAGGAACGAGCTATACGAGAACTCTCATATTTTTAAGGCTAAGACTAAAGCCTTTAACGATAAAAGGATAGTGCGCAAGAACATTGAAGCAGGGAACAAAGTTCTATTATATGACTCTCGCCTTCACCTCTTTCTTGGGAAACTGTAATCCCGATGGAAAGGACCATGCATTGTCTATCATATCTATGCTCACGGAGCAGTTGATATCGAGAACCCACGAATCGGGACCATGTCAAAGGTCAACGGTCAAAGATTGAAAGCGTTTCTCAAAGGGTTTAACCCACTGTTTGAAGAGATTACTTTCGAAGAACCATTTATGGGTCCCACTTCGGGTACTCCGTAAACTATCTCGTTTCCAACAGAATCTGAGCATTGCCCAACTTTGTTATTATTGGCAATTTTGTACAAATAAAATAAAATAAATAAATAAAAGATAAAAAATAATAATAAGGGGGGAGATTTTCTTTTAAAAGTCTTTCTTGTGGCTAACATATTTTTTCTTCTTATTTACGTTAAGTGATTATTGGCGGAAGTTTCTTGGTGAAACCAACTCTAATCATTTAACTCATTTTGTATTTGTAAATACTAACATTGTTTTCGCAGGATTTTGGAATGCGTTTTGCCATCGACCATCCCATTTCTCCATAACTTGAATTAAATTTTGTTCTAAATATACATTGAGGGCAATATAAGGTTTTAGTTAAGGGGTGTCATAATGTATTGGCAACATCATGTTCTCTTTCCTTTATCATAAAAATTAAAAACCTCTTTAAGTGATTATTGGCGGAAGTTTCTCGGTGAAACCAACTCTAATCATTTAAAAACAAAAAAAAAAAATTGTGTACCTTAAAAAATTCAACAATATTTTCTTCTTTTTAGCCATTTTGCCTAAACGTTTACTTTTCTTTTATTTTACTCTTCAAAGTTACCTCATTTAAATAAAAATATTAAACTTATCTAAGTTTTTACTTGTCTAAATAGCTCTTTAGTTTATTTAACATTGCTATTATGCTTTAGTAATTCATATGATTCGGGTATTGACAATCTTATGCACCTAACAAATTATACTTGCGTAATTATTAAAGAGACAAACGACTCGATAAATTTAAAGATGCATAGGTATACCTACCTAGTGAGCTTCGTGTTCTCTTTCGTATTTTGAGTGATGTATACACTTATTCATTATTCGTTTGAAAAATGTTTTAAGTCATTGGTAATCTCAGCATTCTTGTTTTGACGATTAACTACAGAATGGTGATATGATCCTTTCCGAAAATAAAAAAAAAAAATCATGTTTTAACCTAACTTTTGATCAAAGACAATTCATTTCATCATTTCATTCAATTCACCAACACCTTGAAATTGATTTAAAAAAAGAAATGCGAAGTGAAGTAGGGACTGAACACAAATAAAAGAAGAGAATAAGAAAAAAGAAAAGAAAAGAAAAAGAAAAGAAAAGAAAATAAAAAAAAATAAAAAATCCTGGACTTCAAAAAACATCATATGCATTCCAAATAAAAGAAAATAAAAACAAGTTACTCTTCAAAATTCACCCTTTCTTCAAAATGTGTATAAAGCATTTTTAGATGTTGATCATCTTCATCCATATTCACATTTTCCACCCTGAAAACTCCTTATATGGTCCCAGGGTTAAACATGAATTTATTCAACCTTGAAAAAATTACACTTTCACGTCTTTAGAAAATAATATCCTATCATGAGATTACATTTTTTTCGCTTTATATAAACATCTTTCATCACTGACATGTGCACGACTTTGTTTTCAATTCAATTTACTCGTTACGCCTGCATGTCCCGAGTGGCTTACCCATATTCATAGTGTTTTTATTTGTTGAGCGTAATCACCCTCGAGAATTGAATCAGTACGCGTCATTATAAGCATCAAGTCAATATAAGGTAAAAATGAGATTGCTTGTAAATTTTGTGACGCACACACACACTCCTCAATACATAGTTATCTAATGAAGTTCTTTAAACATAATAATAATAATAGCGAATAAATTATTGGAGAGATCTACTAGTCATTGCTATTTACTTGATAAAACTCAATATTATGTTTAAATGTTTTGCTTAGAAAAATGGATAACTATTTAGAGTAGAATTCTATGTTTGTGACAATCATCACTGTAACTCTCATGAGACAAAACTCGTCCACTAGGGTAACCTAGGGGTTTAACGGCTTGTTGCATAAGCTAAATGCAACCGTGCACCCCGCGAAAGTGGATATCTATCTTTTTTATACTTATTTTTGAATAAATTATAAAGTTCAGCACGAAACAAATCTCTTACTATGATGATAGGGAGTAGCAACACGTTAGTTAGGGGGTGTGATTCATGCTAAATATTATGCTTTATTCCCTTTATTTTTACATAATAAAATAGTCTCACACTCATTAAACCCGCATTTTATACTCATTCACTGTATAACCTCAATTATTCATCATTAGTCTCTTGTGTAAGATTTATTTGAGTATTTACAGGGTTTATAATGCTACGAATGAAGACTGGATGCATTTCGAATAAAGAACGGACACGTATGAACTTTCAAGGGAAAAATGGTAAATTCATATGACTCATTTTGGACTCGAACTAGCCACAAAAAATGTAGGCCTTGAATAAAAGGATGTATGGATTCAAGCGGTGAGTCAATCAGACTCCAAAAGAAGAAGTTATGATCGTGCAGAGTTTGGAACCAAAAAAAAGTCAAAGTCAATGCCCCGAGTCATGCCCGAAGTAAACACCCGTAATCTGAATATCATGAAAATATTATTGTCCTCTGAAGAAGGGTCACGAGGGTTCTCGCGGATTGTCAATCGGAGTCCGTATGCGAAAGTTACGATTTTTGTAATAATTTAGTTTAGGATTTTTGTACATATTATATATTATTTCTTGCCCTATTAATACTGAGCCACATTGTGGGTCAGATGGTCACGTGTGTTTTGCCGAATCGAACTTTTTCTTTTTTTATTTAATAAAATTTGTAAAAAAAACAAAAATACCTTCAAACCCTAATTTCTACCTATAAAAAGGACCTTAGGAGTTCATTATTCCTCACCATTGATTTTAGATCAGATTTATAGTAGGGAGGCTATATTTTGAGACTTTTTTTAGTCTTGAGTGATTGTAACACCATTATTCCGATTTTAATAAAGAAGTTTTGTTCCATTTTCGTGTTATTTCGAGACTTATTTCGCTTTCAATCTTATGTGTTGAAACCGAGTGATTATTAAACATATTTCAAGCTTGGATTCTAGTACCTAAATTCATTATTCACTAAAAAGCTACTAGATTCACCGACAAGGATCCCGAAGGACTTTCAATCGAGCACTTTTCCTTCTTTTCTTTTATATAATTATCGACCGATTTAAGTAAGTTCTTAACTTTGTTTTTTCTCGTTTTTAAAGAATGCCTACTGTTTTTATTAGCTTTTTAAGTATGTTTATTCCCATGATTAAATTCAGTAGCTAAGTTTATATGGTTGAGAATTATGAACCCACCCGAAATGCGTATACCGTTAGGATTTGTATTATGTTTTAAGGATAAAATTTGTTAAAAAGTGAGTTGAAAATCTATACTCAGGGACTTCGTAATTAATGTCAAGAATTTATTATTATTGAAGATCCATTTATATATGTTCTCTCATGGTTAAGAACTGATTTTTCGTTAAGTTTATCGAAGTTTTCATCCTTTAAGTCAAAAGTTTTCTCACATATTCGATCGTTTACTTCACGAAACTCCGGTTTTCACACATAAATTCTTAAAACTAATTAAAATAATAATGATTTCACTTTTGGGTGGGGGATTAACCCGTAACCTTCTTTTTCTTAAAGTATAGACCTTCTTCCCCATTTTTACCAATTTAGTTTTCAACGATCCAAAAATCGACTTTTGTCCAGTTTCTTAGGATTCTTTCTGCAAAACCACAACAAAAAGCATATTTTATTTATTTATTTTTACAAATTATTGACGAATTTGATTAGTATTAATTAAACTCTTTCAAGAATCAATATATGTGGATACGATACCCAACTTATCACTAAACTCATTAATCTTTAAGTTGTGGAAAATTGAATAAGTGCTTTCTCAAAATGATACGACGATATTACTTCTCACCGTTAATTCGGGGAGAAAGTGATCGCCGCTTTTTTACGATATAAGGAAAAAAACTTATCAGAAGCGTCGCATGGTATTTTTTGTCCATGTCTCAAGTATATCTACCATGTTTGAGAAGGCACCAAATGTCATATTACCATAACCCTGCCATGTCTGCATCTTTTTGAGTGGCGAGCTCTTGCTTTTGAACCAGAAAAGGGGCCATCGTTATTCCCTTATGCATGTCGACTATGGAGGGTAAGGTTTTTAGTGCATCAGTGAGGCTATTCTTTGAGAGGGGGAGGTAATGTAAGGTGAAATCTTTGAATTGAAAGGTGAGATATTCTACATGGGCATGGAAGGGTAAGAGCTTATCGTCTTTGACTTTCCACTTCCTGAGAATTCGTCTGATAATATGGGTTGAGTCTCCATAAACGTCTATATGCTTGATTCTTTTCTCAAGGGCGATCTTGAGCCCTGCGACGCATGCCTCATATTCTATCATATTATTGAAGCAAGGTAAGCCTAACTTAATGGAGATGGGGGTGTGAGAGTCATCAGAAGTGAACAGGAGTATCCCAATACCTTATCCTTTCTTATTGGATTCTCCCTCGAAGAGCATATATCACCTCAGATCCTTTTGAGAGGTGTAGAGGATGTCTTCATCTAGAAACTTAGAGACCCAAACTTCGATTCCTTCCATGGGATAATCAGGTCGATAATCAAAGATGGCCCTCGAACTTGGCTAGTAACATCATCCAATGGGCCATTCAGCTTGACAAGGTGAGTTTCTCTAGCAGGTATTTTATGGGATCCATTTAAGATACTAGTCTGATATAGAATGCCAACATGTATGTCATAGCTTCTGCGTGACCCAAATGAGGGTGACACATGCCTTCTCTAGGGTAGTGTAGTTGACTTCTAGCCAGTCAGCTTTCAATTAGAATAATAGATTGCTGTCTCCTTTTTAGATTCCTCAATGTATTGGGCCAATAAAGCCCATGCTTTAATATAACTGACAATCATGTATAGGAGGAGAGGGGACCTGACTGCAGAGGTATGAGCACCGAAGGTTAGGTGAGGTATCGTTTGATCTGATTAAAGGTTTCTTAGCACACCTCATTCCAAACTTTGGGTGAGTCTTTCTAGAGAAGTTTAAATATTGGTTCACAGATAAAGGTCAGTTAGCTGATGAACCGATTGGTGTATTGCAACTTACCCACGAATACTCACATTTCTTTCTCCATCTGGGGTTATGGCATCTCAAGTATGGATTTTAGTTTGGTGTGGTATGCTTCAATCCTTTTCTCACTAACCATAAATCCAAGGAGTTTTCCTCTTGTGACACTGAAGACAGATTTTTATGGGTTGAGCCGCATCCGGTACTATTGCAGTCACTCGAAGAATTTTCTCAGGGCGGGAATATGACCTTCCCTGGTCTTGGGCTTGATGATCATGTCATCGACATAGAACTTTACTTCTTTATGGATGAGGTGGTGCAGGATGGTTATGGAGGACCTTTGGAATGTAGTCCTAACATGATTAAGCTCAATTATATGACTGTGCAGCAGAAGGTTCCCTATGGGGTGATGAAGGCGATGTTTTCCTAGTGGTTAGGATTCATTTTAATCCTATTGTAACCAAAAAATCCATCTACAAATGACTTGAGGGCATGGTTGGCTGTGTTGTCTATGATCATATCAATATTCAGAAGGGTAATAATCTTTTGGGGATGCCTTATTCAAATCTCGATAGTCGATGCAGATACGGACCTTACCTTCTGATTTAGGCATGGGGACAATGTTTGCAAGCTATATAGGGTGTTTGACTACACGAAAAAAGCCTATGTTTAACTAGTTCACCAGTTCTTTGACCTTGAGGGACCATTTTTTTCGAAGCTTCCTTAGTTTCTATTTGAAGAGTTTTCTCTCTGAGAATGTGGAATCTTGTGTTGAGTTATCTCTAAATCAATGTTAGGCATATCATTGTATGACCATGCGAAGACATCCATGGAACTCTTTCATAAGATCTTCGAAATGCGCTCGCTCATGGTCATTAAGAGTAGGCACTAACCTAATCTCGCACAGATGGCTACTAGAACCGAGATTAATAACAATAGTCTTATCATCCTTAGTTTGAATGCGATTATTTTATTTATTATTTTTCTTATTGATATCAGTTAAGAATTGTTCATTTACCAAATCATCATCATCAAAAGTTTGATTAAAATCATGACAATTAATATAGGGTACATCATGATACTCAAAATCCTCTTTATTTCATTTTCAAGAAATATAGCATTGAGAACCTCCTCAAAAGAGGCCTCATTTACAATTATTTTAGAAATAAGAGAGACAGTAACATGTCCAGGAGTCTCTTGAAGAGAGTGGATAACAGGGTTTAGAATGGCTAGAGTAAGTTGGACTGGAATAGCATGCCAGTTAAGAATAGATGCTTCGATAGTGGCGATCTTTACAGACGAGCCATATAGTGCAGACTCTTGGTGGATTATCTAGAGAATCAACCCCAGTGTGTGTAGGTTGAATGACTCCTTAGTGTCTCTTTCCTTGGGGTTTTCAATGCTTTTTGTGGCTTCATCAATCAGAGGTTGCACCTAATGCTTCTATTCCTTGCCCTAGGTGTTGTCATCTTTGAATAAGACTTCCATCCTGACTTCATCTTTTTGTCGCTGGGGTCATGTTATGGTTAAAGGAACCTAAGGAAGGGTAAATCTTCACCTTCTGATGCATTGTTTGAGCTCTTCGAATCATCACCCCATCCCATGGCGACGATATCATCCTGCCAAGAGTAGTTAATGCATTCAACTACCTCCACAACTTCATCATACAAATCTTAACACTCAGCGAGGAAGTGAAGAAATGAAGGGACAATATATTCCTAAAGCTTCAAGACTGTGAGCAACTCGGGGATCCTCCATATCTTCCCATTTTGGCAGAACACATCTGAAATGGTCTATACGATGTTGTCAAAACTAAACTATTATGTGACCATAACCCATTCATCCAACTTTTGTAATCGATAGTCATCTCTATGGGAAATTTCAACCCAAATCTCCTGATTTAGTCCAGAACTATGGGTAATTCCATGCCTCCCCCCTCTAATCGGGTGCAGACGACAATGCATGATCGAGTGAGGAATGACTGAGCTTGATTAAAGAAGCTCTTGGGATGTCGGATAAATGATGGGAAAACTTTATGGGATTTGGGTGAGATTGTAGATATGCTAGGTGTTTTAACAGGAACTAATTGGGTAAAGTGGTCAGATTCTGTTTTGTTAATCTTGGCACTGAGTTGGGCTTGGATAACCATCAAATCTGGTTGAACATTCAGAGTCTGGTCTATATTTTTCATGAATAACTTGCACAGTTAGATCACAAATTCGATGGAAGCAGTAGAGGAAGCTGTAGAGATTCAGGATGGTTTGGCGGAAGACCGGAGCCAATAAGGGGCTAGGCCAAAATTTGGGTATGCGATCAACCTGAGAGGAAAAATAATTTTGGTTTATTTTTGAAGGAAAAAGGGAGTATTTTTGGTACTTTATTTTTTTTAAATGGAAGATATATTTTTGGTATTTTTTATTTGAAAATAGGAGAAAGGGGAAAATCCTCAGCATGATTATTATTATAAGGTTCCACTTGTATTATGTTTGCCTAAATGTAAGAAAAATGTTGGCCATGACCCAAGCCTAAGGGAAAAGATAGGGTATAAGATGCAAGACACATTTTGACTTGTTTCCAGGCTCACGGATAGGGTCCTTTTTTAAAAACGGGTGAAATGGTAAGAAAACTCGAGCGGTATCGCGACCCAGAATTTTGGCAGATGTTCGCATTATAACCGATAAACTAGATATGAATGTCCTTGGATGGATGCCTATATGAGGTCAATGCATTTTGTGGGTTAGTGGAATGCTTCCCCCCTTTGGCATACCTTCCCTGATATACCTCTTGCCTATAAGGGCAATCATTCATTGGTACGTGTGGATAAGACATTTGATATACCTGATTATATGTGAATTCCCTCACGATATACCTCGTAGGGATGGTACGTGTGAGAGAGAATGCGATACACTCGACGTACGTGAATAAGTTCCCTGCTATATACCTCCTATCGTGAGTTCGGTCAAGAAGTACAATGTGGTGGGGACCGTTCAATATACGTCGAAGGTACTTAGAAAATGGAAGGTGAGAATCATATCGCTTAGGCTAACCACACCCCATAGGACCAACACCCATCACACAGTGACACCCAGTACATAATAAAATTTTGGTCAATATTGCCATGCTCAGGTGATGTAGTGTGAAAAAGGGCATGAATTTTGATTAGTATCTTATGGACATTTTTTTTGTATGCTAAGTAAAGGGAGTACTACCACTATGAGGGAGAATATACAAATAACATGAGATAAGAGGGATAATCATGGAAAGTAAAGCGAAAAGTAAATCTAGCAAGTATATACATGGAGCATGAAGACTATACAAAACATGGTGATGGAGTGCGAACATGTGAATATATAAGTGAGGAATATGTGTAAGGTGAGAGAGTAACATGGGAATAGTGCGAGTGAAATAGCATGTGAATATATACAAGTGAAAGTGTGTGATAGTGAGACTAATTATGGATAATCTACAAGTGGTGTGAGAAATATATGTAAGTGAGCATGGAGATATACAAGTGAGAAAAAAGTGAGGTGTGTTCTAGGGAAGCTAAGCATGGATAATCTATAAGTGGTGTGTGGAGAATGTAATTAAGGGTGAGACTATTACTAGTGTGAGTGTGTTAAGTGAACATGGTGAATATATACAAGTAAGCATATGGTGAACATATACAAGTGAGTAAAAAGTGAAGTATGTGACAAGAAGGCGATATATACATGTGGTAAAAAAGAGAATGGTAAGGATAATCATTATGATAAGAATGATACACACACACACACACACACATACATAAGATGTAAGCATGAGAGCAAGGAGACCATACGAGTGAAGGCGCATGTACAGATATACAAATGTAAGATAGCAGAGAAATAACATCCATGTGAAAATAGAGTCTAGTCCCCCAAAAAGATCCCTAACGGAGTCACCACTATATCCATTCGTCTTGGATTCCTCTGATGCGGTCCGGCCCCAAAATAGGGACGGGAGGGAGAACCTTGAAGAAATCTCCCTCTCTTACCCGCCATGCGGTGCGGGTGATTCGAGGATATAGGGGTCCTCTTTCTGCCACTCACGCTAACGTCTTCGTGGGCTTCCTCAAATATAAAATTGGTCATAATCAAAGGTGAGAAACCGAAGTAATGGAGTCGCCAACCCTTTTTCTCAAAACAGGTGAAAGAAAATATAGCCACCTCGAGAGAACGGCATCAAGGTCATACTGATGCATATGAAACCACGTGATTTGAAGGTCTGGGGACTAAGTTACGGAATGGGAAGGTGTTAGATACCCATTCTTCCCTTTCAATCTCTCATGGGATATGGTAATATTCTCCTTTTCTCCAAAGCGTAATGTGTGTGTATGTGCATGTAATGTAAATAATAGGAGAAGGGGATAATCCGACTCACGTCATCGAAAAGACGGAGTGGAATCATTTGGACGAGTGTACCCGAAAATAACATAAACATATTATATGAGTGTTCGTCGAATCGCAAGTATCTATAGAAAATAGAATGTCCATGTCAGACGGGCGAAAATATATAGGAGTTTATAACTCACAAAAATAGATACAATATAGCATAAAAGCATGAAATAGAAAGAGAGGACTCGAATCCCAAGATTGCCTCGGGATGCCTACGTAGCCCAAAGGGCATCAAAGTCCATGGAGCTCAACATATCATAGGGGTGGGGTTTAAATCATAAACTCATTTTTAAGACTCCTCTTTGAGTGTTCTTGAAGAAAGTGTGCCCAATTGTAAAAGTGTGAGAAAAATGTACTTTTGGAGTTTACAAGTAAACCCTCTTTTTTTGTCTTTTAGATTATATAAAAATAGTTTATGTGAATACTAATAATAAAAATGGATATTATTTGATGTGAGATAATAAAGTGAGACTAAAAGATATAACAAAATGGGAATAAAGTGACTAAATATTGCTAAATGAATAAACTAAGAAAATAATAGGAAGACACCTCCTAGCAGACTTTTGCTACTGAATTTGGAAGGTATGTAGCCTGATTTCGTGGTGGTTTGAGGGTGGTAAATTGGGGTGAGGTAAGTGACTAAGGTTGTAGGAAAGTTTCGTAAGATAAATGATAAGGATGCTGGAAAATAGGTTTTTTTTTGGGAATGATGGCGCTCTGATTTCGATAAAATATTTTCTAATTACTGAAAGGGACCCCCTAGGAGTGAGGTCATGGTGGGATCCTTAAATAATGTAATTTAGGGTTTAGGGTGTCGATCAGCATGGCCCCTGTCCTACCTATCGACACAATGCCTTCTTTGCTGGTCAAGGAAAGTACACCCTGTCGATAGGCAGAGGGTCTGGAGTGCCTATCAGCAATCTGGAATGGAGTTTTTCAAAAAAATAGGCATAAAATACAAATCGTAAGTTTAAAAATAGCACGAGTAGCACCGTTGGAAAGGGAATTCAGATCTCTTCAATAATCCATTTGAGCCACTCTCGAGTTTGGGAGTTGACTGAAATCAAGTGGGAATCAAAAGCATTGGATGGTCTCTAGATGAGGGGTTTTCAGAGTAAAAAAGGTCATTTGTGAGAACCGTGAGGTCGATTCGTGAATGACATGGACAGTTGAAAATGAAATTCAGAGCCCTATGATATTTCATTGAGCTTATCTCAGGTTACAGAGTTGACTAATGTCCAGTGAGGTCCGAAAGCATCCGTTGGCCTTTTGGAGTAAATAGGATCACTCGCGCAAACCGTGAGGCAGATTCATGCACAGTACGAACTGTTGGAGAGGGGATTTAAAGAACTTCAAGGTTTCATTAAGTCTTTCTCAGGTTGGAGAGTTGAACAGAGACAAATGGGCCCCAAGAGCACCCAGTGGACTTCAGATCATTTCTATAAGTAAAAAAGATTATTTGTGCGAATCGTGAGGTCAATTCATAGATGGTACGGAGTGTTGGAGATGGTATTTAGAGCCCTTTAAGGTTTCATTGATCCTCACTTTGGTTGTAAAGTTGATTGGAGTCAAAGGGGGTCAGGTGCGCTCGGTGGCCTCTAGATTAGTTCTCAGAGTAAAAAGGACTATTCGTGCGACCTGTGAGGCCAATTCGCGAATGGTATGGACTTTTGGAAAGGGGATTCGAATCCCTTAAAGGTTTTATTAAGCTTTTCTCAGGTTAGAGAGTTGATCGGAGTCAAATGAGGCTTGAAAGTGCCCGGTGGCCCCTAGATTGGTACTTGGAGTAGGACCTAGGGTTTACTAAGGGAGAAGGACTGTTAGGGACCTGAGAATATACTTGGGGTACTAGGATGGGGTGTCTACAACAAGTTCAAAGGGTGGCCTTGGGATAAACTGAGTTTCTTGATAATTTGGGACTAATTACTTGGGCATATGGACTACATTTGGGACTCAAGATGAAAAATTAAATTAAATTCAAATAAATACTCAAAAATACCCAATTAAAACCACCATAGTTTATTTCTTTTATTTATTCAATTATAATTAATTCCAATAAATAATAATAATAATAATAACGATATTCCAATTTAATTATCTAAGAAATCACTGGGATATAATGTGGTATTATTGGCAAAGATGATAATGGTAGATAATATGATTCTCCTTGTTAAGCCTCTGATACACGCTTGGTCAAATCAATTTGTTGTTAATTGACTTTAACAAACATCTTATTGTCACCCAATATACGGGAATCATTTGATCTAATTTCGAACTGATCCAGAGAAATTAAAGAGACAACTACATAAGAACCACAATCCTCTTCAATCTTAGGATTGAGAATCTATGCACCCATTGCAAACGATGTGAGATTTGCCAAGTCTAATCTAGAAAATGTTTAGATTCAAATCTCAGGGAGTGACCCTTTCAATATATTCCTGGGATATAGTGATCACAATCCTCTGTTGAACTATCACACAAGTTACTGAACCATCACACCATTTCACCGTAGTTTGAGATAAACTACTAGGATTTATCGCGACCCTTCCAATAGGATGTCATGCTCCTATATTAGTTGTGAACATTTCAATAGTGCTAGAATTGGAATTTTATGCTCCTTGTGATAAACCTGAAGTTGCATCATTGGAATTACTACTAAGCTCAATTGTTCGAGATTAATATGAAAGAATATATTTAAACAAATATAAAGATTTCTCACAAACTTAATTCTCATTTTAAAAATACTAAAACACTCATTTATTAACCAATAATAAAATATTTTACACATGGGGTTATAAATTAACCCCAACAATCTCCCACTTAGTATTAAAGTCATGTGGCAATGCATTTGACTCCCATTCCTTATATGCGATTGTTAAAAGTCCTAGATATTAGGTTATTTGTAAAACAATCTTCCAGGTTATATTCAGAGTTAATCGCAGTCATTATGATGTTACCCATCTACACCATCTACCTAATAAGGTGATACTTACAATAATTGTGCTTTTCCCTATTTTGTGTCCTTTATTCTTTCAAATTCAACATCGCCTCGCTATTGTCATAATAAAGCATAATAGGCATTTGTAATGAAGTAACTACACCCAAACCACTTAGGAAGTTTCGGAGCTAAACTGCCTCTGAAGAGGCAATATCCTTATCTTTCAAGGTGGAATCAACAATACAAGACTACTTAATAATCTTCCAACATATGGTTTCACCTCCTAGTGTAAACACATATCCCTATGTTAATTTTTTAGAGTGTCCGTACCACTAAAAATATGAGTCAATGTACCTAATGGACTCTCTTATTAGTTAACCAACACATAATCCTTAGTCCTCTTCAAGTACTTGAGAATTTATTTGACAATAGTCCAATGCTCCTCACATGGATTAGACTCGAATCTACTGACCATGCCATTGGAATAATTAAGATTCGACTCAGTCCTCCAGACATAGTATACATAAGGTTTCCCATCACTAAAGCATAACGTATATTCATCATCCTCACTATCTGCGTACAAATATGGTTTAATCGCACCAGGGCCACTACATTACCCAAACTTAACCCATAATCCACCTTACCAAGTCTAAAGCCCAAATGGGTCATACTAAGTCACCAAATTACACGGGTATGGTTAAAATTATGGGGGTGGGTGTTACATTCTTCCCTCCTTAGGGAATTAATTCCTCGAGATCATGAAGGTTATTAATCCTTATTCTAATTACATGGATCCTTCAAGGTTTGGTGATCGAAATCCTAAACCATTAGGAAGTCATCATAGTTCCTTTCACGAGAGTCGACACCAAAAAACTCAACACGAGGTAGGTCATAATGCTGGTTTAAAACACATTTTTTCTGCACTTGGTTATTTATCGGGACCTAAAAACCATGACACCCCGACTAATTAAATACCAGGTAGCTACTCCTTTATTAAATTAATACAGTATATCAAGTTGGTTCAGTCTTAGCATCACTGTAAAAAACATTTAATTAATTACTAGCTACCTAATATTTAAAAAGTGAGATGTCAAATTTTATTAATTAAATTAACAATCAACCAAATTACTGAATAACCATTCATTTAACATTCACATAAACAATATCATATGAATAACTAATGTAATGAAATAAACTAAGTCTGCAGTAAACACTTCAATAATAATACCAGAGTAAAATAAAATCCCAATACAAGAATCTGAATAGATAAACCATCATCTGAAATAAATGAAAGTCTGTATTACTATCTCTGAATAAGAATGGGTAACATTCCTTAACTAATATGAATGACTCTAAAGGAAATAAGGATAGATGTGGAGGCGTCTAATACTAAGATCATGTAGCTTCCACAACAGCTACAACACGTCAATAAAATGGAACTCATATGCTTGGCGTCCTTGTGGCTGGGCACCTAAAAGGTTTTTAAGAAAACAAAATGGATTTGAAAGAAAACGAGTCAGAGCCCGATTTGAAAATAGTTTAAAAGTAGCAAGTGTTTAAATGAAATTTAAACAATATATATATATATTAGCATGTTAGTCACGTGCTCTCACTTGAGATTCTCACCCCTCAACTAGTGTGTACTTCTAATGCATATTAACTTCCCATCCTAACTCATACTACCCACCTATCTCATCGGTATTAAATCTATTTATAGAGTTTACTTGACTAAACCACCCGTATTACCCAAATTTCATGGATTACCATTACCAATATTTATTAATCAATTTCAAGTACTTAATCTCATTTGAATTCAAATAAGTTTATATTATTCTATAGATCACATCTACTAAACAACAAAGTAAAACAATCTCAAGTAAATATTTATATCACTCTTAATATATATATATATACAAATATGGCACCCCTAGGTTGAGCTACGGTGCATGCATACTCTGTTATCCAATCCCGATACATCATGTACGTAAGGATTATGAGTTCTGAATAACCCAGGCTTTGTATCAATACAAATCACACATATTGGAGGCGAACATAGTTCACATACCCATGGGTCACGCACATACCTATGCTCCCATGGTCAGCTGACTTATCAACTCCTAAATAAGTCTTCACAGTCCTATGTTCTTGAGGTATCAATCTAAATCCCCCCGAAGGCACACAAATATAAGATTTCTGTCTCCAAAAATCAACCTCCCATGATAGCAAGTATGGTAGGTATGTCATATATGTAATAATCCATATACTAAGTAATCACACAATTTAAGTAATTATCATTTCAATATAGGTATACTTCTGCCCTATATTACAAATCATATACGGAGTATAGTTTCATCCCAATTATTCTACGTAATAGGTTTAGCGTGACAACTCTCGTTGTATAAATTCAATGTACTTAAACCTATCCCAAAAGGTTACTAAGTCTCCCCTTGTCTCTAAGGTTATTACAAAGATTTAATGTTCTCCTACTACTGTTTCTAACCTTAAGTTATTCTTTATCCGAATTAAATTCATGTACCCAAAATTTCCAACCGTAACTCACTCGTCGGACACTTGTAAGTTTATCATTTAATCCCAAACCAAAATAATATTTTCTGGCCTCTAATACACCCCTAGTGACTTTACCTAAGTCACAATATGTTCAAATAGTTCACACCAATAATTCTTAAAAGCCAGGACTTGTTTAAACCTTAAAAGGAAATTTTATCCCAATGCATGGGAAGTCGATCGATCGATGGAAATGGGCAATCGATCGATCAAGTCGATTGATCAATCAGGTCGATCGATCCATCCATCAGATATTGGCCTACTGTTACTGCATATTTTTCCCTACGGGTTTCATAGATTTTAACCCTCAAATCTTCTATTTAAATGTACCAAACTCCCTAATATTTATACCAAACATTATACCAACATAAACACATAAATTGTGACATCTTAGAATCATCAAATCATTATAATTATTCATTTAATTGGATCAATTCATGTATTTTTCATAAAAACCCTATTTCTTCAATTTTCTTCAAGAACAACATATAACTCAATATAAATTCGTGATCCTCTACATATACATCATGATTTTGTGGCTATTATAATTTCATAAGTTAATCTACCTGCAAAACCTACCCAGATTAAGATTTAAATCTCCAAAACCATTAATTCTACCATTTTTCAAGGTTTTCTCCAATTCTAACTATCATGGATAATATATATATATATATATATATATGTTGAATTATTGCAAGTTAAATCACTTTCCTTAAATAGAAGTTTTGATCCTTTGAATAAGATGATATGGGAGCGATCCTCTCTTCTCGATCTATCCAATGGTGGTGACGGTGGTTGTTTGGCCCTAGCAACCTTTCGAAACCCTTCCTTCTTCTCTACTTCTTTCTCTCAAGTTTGTAGCAGACAATAACCCTAATGAACCTAGGGGTTGATTTATATTTTTAACCTGAATTTCGTGGGCCATTATTCATCAAAATATAAAATGACTAGAATACCCTCTCGGGTTGCCGGTTTGGCCTAAAAATGCCCCGGGACCCAAACTAAACCCCAGGTAGCCTGTTCTGACTATCTCAGCCCTTATGGACACATTGGCGCACTCAAAATGACCATAAGGATGACATAGAAATAATTTACCTTTTAGATCCATTTAATTTATCCGATATGGCTCGCACGCGTGCCCCAACTTTATCGCCATAACTGTGGTGTCACATATTGCTATTCTCACTAAGTAATATTCAATATAATCATCATAGATAAATAATAACTCTCGTCTTGCTAGTATAAAAATCCAGATTAATTACCAATTAATTTTTCCATTTTAATTCAATTAATCCATAATTAAAATCAGTAAAATTACAGGGTATTACAAAAACTGGTAATAGAGCCTTAAACAAATTTTCTTTTGTTATGATCCCATGTGTTTTTAAAGATGAATTTCAATGGAATGGAACATTTGAAAACTTCCATTTTTTATGGCACTAATTACACCTATTGGAAAATGCGAATGAAAAGTGCTTTAAAAGCGATTGATGATAGGGTGTGGTTAGCGGTTGCAAAAGATTGGTCACCTGCATTAGTTAGAGATGGTGATGTCACAAACACAAAACCTATTGAGACCTGGGCCGAAGATGAACATAAATTGTCTCTTTACAATTCAAAGGGTTTGCACTTGATTCCCTCACACGTCACACAAGATGAGTATAATAGAATCATGACTTGTGAAACCTCGAAAGAGGCTTGGGATGTTTTGGCACTCCCACACGAGGGCACTAGCACGGTTAATGCGTCTAAACTTCAAAATCTCACTACCCAATTTGAAATGATTAAAATGTGAGAAAGTGAGACTTTTGATGAATTTTATGCTAGATTGTCTACAATTGTTAACTCTTTGTTTAACTTGGGAGAAAAGATACGTGACAATCGTGTTATAAATAAATTCTCAGATCGTTGCTGAGTAGATTTGATCTCAAAGTGACCATTTTAAACTCACTAGGTATGCTTGAATCAACGAAATTAGAAGAGCTTATAGGTGACTTACAAACTTATGAGCTTGATATGTTTACGTCAAAGCAAGTGCCTAAGAAATAAAAGGGTATTGCTTTGAAAACTCAGAAGGAGGAAATAAAAATTTCGAATGATGACTCCGATTTCGACTTTGAGGGTATGGCCTTGTTGGAAAAGAAATTCAAAAAATTTATGAAGTCTTAAAGGCAATCGAAATATGCTAAAAAATTTAAAAACCACAAGGATACTAAAATCCCTAAAATTAAAAATGATAAACCAAAAAGGGATGAGTCGGATAGATGTTTCGGGTGTGAGGGATATGGTTACAAAGTTAAGGAGTGCCCCACTAGACTTAAGAAAGAGAGCAAGAAAATAATTGCATTTAATGCCACCTTAAGTGATATTGAATCACAAGAGGGAGAGAAGTCCCCCATTGAGCGTAACTTTGTTACGTTTATGGCATGTCATGTCAGCGATGACGATATATCTTCCCATGAAGATTCTCATATGCATGACACTTCTGAGACAATTGTGTGTGAATATCAAGTGAGTGAAGATGAGGAGAGTGAGGGAGAAGAGGTAGATGTGAAGAAATTACAACTTGCCTTTAATGAATTGTGTAAGGAGACGGTGAAGGTTAAAAAGGCAAACTTTGATGTTGCAAAAAAAGTTGAAAGTGGTTGCCATTGAAAATAATGATAAGTTGATTGAGGATCTTAGGGAACGAGAGAAGACACTTAGGATGAAGTTAGAGTACGTCGAGAAAGAGAGATAAATACCCTTAGAGGTTTGATGGAAGCTTTAAAAAATGAGGTGCTAGATTTTGAGGAGTCTAGGCATCTACTTGAGTCTAGGATTAAGGAGTTGGAGGAGAGTTTAAGAGACTCGTCTAGAGTTCAGTTTGATTTGGAGGCTAGAAGTGAGAAGTTGGATAGGATTCTAGGCACCATCCAAATTAAGAGAGATAGGGGTGGTATTGGTTTTGATGATAGTTTTGTTCCCATTCCCCCCGCACGTGTGAGAGAGCCACTTCGGAATGTTAGAAAAGGTCAACATGTAGGTCACTTTCCATACCATCGCTTCACTTGCACGTTATGTGGTAGGAAAGGCCACCTTAGAAAGTTTTTCCATGACCTTAGGAATGATCCTCAAAAGTTTAGGAATAAAGTTGCTCGATTCCCCCACCCCCATGCATCGTTACACACCTACTTGGGTTAGGAAGTCGAATTTAGAAGCTTTAGGATTAAAACTTCATGGTTCTGGTTTATTGCACGTGATTCCCCCATGATAGATCTAATGGATGATTGTGTAACCATGTTTGTCATATGCTAGTCTTTGCATTCATGATATATACTTTTCTAGTATTATGACATGTGTATCATTTTCTATTTTATTTTTTCATTTAGTTCATCTTATTTTGAAAAATACAAAAAAAAATTTGGTTTTGAAAAATTTTAAGAAAAATCCAAAAATATTTTTATTTTATTTGAGTAAAAATATTTTGAAAAAGCCAAAAAGATTTTCAGTTTTTGTGTCATGAGTTAACATGTTTGATATGGCATATTGGTTTGCTTGATCCCCCATTCCTTCTGTTATCGATGTGGATAGGACATTTGGTCATAATTATAAATGCTTAGAATGATCTTAACCATTGTATTATGGGGTTGTTTCGAAGTTGATATGCGTTTTGATTCAACTTTGTTTATATGCCATGATTGCACATATGCACGAGTTTATATGGATGTTTGGCTACTCTTACATACTAGAGTTTGGTGAGGCGTTCTTATCTCAATCTTGTCATCTATGCGTAAGTAGACTAAAGGAGGGAGTGTGCTTGTAATATCCATTTACTCATGAGCATTTTAATTGAAAAATATGATGAGTGTACGAAAAAGGGCTGTGAGAGTGTAAAATTGACTCGTCGTGAAAGCCACCATTTAAAAGAGCTCAAAAAAACTTGAAATGGCAATAAAAAGAATCGTATGCCAAAATGGGCCTAATTAGTTTAGTTCAGTAAAAAAAAAATATGATATATTTTTAGGGAGTTTGAATGGATTAGAATTTTAAACGGGTTTGCACAAAGAATCCTAAAGGTTGAAAATTTGTGTCATAACGCTATTGTTCGTAGAATCGTCAAAATTTAAGATTCGTGTGCATGCTATTTGTTTAGTTTATTAAGCTCACACTTTAATTATCGCATATGGCTATAATAATGTTTGATGATTTATTACTATTAATTAGAGCTTTTTGATCATTTCGATGAGTTGGAATTGTGATTCATTTGTTTTAGTTCACACACATACATTCCATGTTCATGTTTAGGCACATCGGTACTATGTTGGCATGTTACTTATACTTGTTTATTTTTGAGTTTTCTAGTTTAGTCACTGTTTTGCTACTTATTCGCAGTTTTGAGCCCCTCCCTGTTAGAATTTTTACGAAATCTTTTCACTAGGCAACACTATTTTAAATTATGGGGAATCTGTGAACATTTGAACATGTCGTTCAAACGACATGTTATTTCTTTTGGGCGACATTGTATCTCGTTCAAACGACATCCCTGGCTTGTTCGAACGACACCCCTGGTTGACCTATTTTGACTTTTTCAAGTTGATATCTGTTTCAGTACCCTGCTACATATTGATTCCTATTTTGGTACTAAGTTTTAGTTCATGCAGTTTACTTTGATTTGATGATATCTCTTGCTGTATTGATTCATTTTGATCACACCTGCTTAGCTTGATATAGTCTTTATGTGATTCATTATTTGCTATCTACGTATTTAATATTGCTTGATCATATTTAGCTGGTTGTTTTCCACTTACCTAGATATGCTACATAATGATATATTTCATGCTAGGTTGTTTTATCTTTTCACCGGATTTTCTATTAGAGACAAAAAAGGGGAGAGATGTATGTGATGTAGAAGGAGTTTTGTGAGTTTTATGCTTGATATCCTATTTTATATGTTCATTTACACATATTGGTGTCATTTTTTATACATATTGGTATCATGTTTACTCACATAACAATGATTTGACTTTAATTTTACATATTGATTTATATGATTTGTTCCTCCACACTTCACTAGGTATTTTTCTGTTTCATGTGAGTAGGTATGCTTAATGAGATTCAGAGATTTCAAGTAAACATCACATTCAGACATTGGGAGACAGTTTCATGCTTGCAGGACCATTATTTTCGAGTCTTATCCTGTACTAATGATGTAATTTTCATTTTGGGTTTATGGGATTGAATTTAGGCATCATATGGCTTGACGGCCCAGCTTAGGCATTTCACTGTTGGTTTTGTCCCGGAATAGTCAAAGGGGGAGATTTGTAAGGACCAAATTTCGAATTGAGTCTTAATATAGTGTTGACTTATTCTCGGAACAAAATATGTTTGAGTCATAGATAGTTTTTTTATTGTCACGATCCCACGATTCTGTGACGTGTTGATTTGAAGACGTAGCGGTCAAGTTTCAGTTTATTATCATGTCATGTTATTGATGAAACTTTGAAGTCTTCACTCAAATTGAAAAATGATTCCAAATTTCTCTAAGGTGTGAATGCTAAATGATTATGGAAATTGAAAATTGTTTAAGGATGAATGTTTTTAAAATGTTTTAAAAGTGTTTTATTTGTTTACACATCAGGTAAATGATGGATTAGAGTTGGTTTGAATTAAAACTCTTTTATCAAAGTTGGAACCATTTAGGACTCTAATCAACCAATCGTTCAAACGGGAAACAATTTCGTTCGAATGAGATGCACTGTCGTTTGAATGACGTGTCATCTCGCTCGAACGAGATTGAACTGGCTTAAAAAATGTATTTAAGTCAGGTCCCAATCCTCTTATCGGTGTGTGCAGTATCAAATATTTCTAGAACACTATTACATTTTATGCACGACTGTTTGTAAAGGTTTTTATAGTAAAATCATCCTTTGTGTTTAAAGATCTGATCTTTCGTATTCACATGCGATAGAGACCTTGTGTTTTCATAAAGTGGAATTTGTTCAACCATCTTTGAACAACTTGCGATTACTGGTTTTGCGATGGATAAGAGACGGACATCGTGCTCAACATCGTAGACGAATCAAGCCACATCGGTGGACACCGAGACATTCGTGGAGTCGAGTGTTATGGACGAGCATCGTAGAGGATGGAATTTCTGCGTGGGCACTATTGAATAACGGTAGAGGATCAGAAGGAGCATCAAGACCCGTGGGGATCGAGTCTGTGTGTAAGGCTAATCTGTCTTTGTAAAACCTTTGTTCATAGTGATTGTCTGGCTTAGGCTGTCCGAGGTTTTTTCCCATTTTGGGTTTTTCCTTGTACATCCGATGTTGTGAGTATTGCTTTACTTTATTTTACTTGCTTTAATCACTAGATTCATGCTTAGGGTTAAATAATATAAAATTTGGTTTAGCTAATTTGTAACACAACTTGGTTTGGTGTAAAATACACTTTTTTCGCACTTGGTTATTTATCGGGACCTACAATTTGCAAATTTAATATAAATTTACTATATGCCAGTACTTGTTGTTATGTAAAATTCTTAGAATTCAACATAAATGTATATTTTTATCGGTAATTTCCTTTATGGATCAATTATTAATATACTGTTATCCTTATGATGTCATTATAAGTTTTATGGAGACAAATTTCAGTTATATATCTACTTGAACTATATTATGGTAGGTGTAAATCATAACATTACATCTTTTGGTTCAGTACCCATTAACAATATAGTGTCTATTTGGTGGCAGTGAATTGGGGAAAATAGTTTTGCTAATTTTTTTATGTTTATGAATAGATTTGAATAAGTGGTGTCATGTTAATCTTACACTAACTTTTTCGTTGTTATATATTTGTGCAGTGATATTGCTGATTTGAGGTTGTTGAGGTGTACACACCATTCATCAACATTTGTAGCCGGTTTATCTCCCAGGTTGACATTTATGAATCTTTATGATGCGATTAGATCTAAATTTCTTATACTTAACCATAGTCCATTTGATATTTTTTATTCATTTCCCAATAACCCAGTGTACAATTTGAAGTCGAATTCGGATGTGGAAATGATGTTTATGCATCAATGATTAGTGAATTTCCCTTTTGTTGATATATCTGTGCTAGATGTTGGACAATCCACTAGGAGTTCGAATGAAATTGTGCCTATACGTGATATAGATATGCCTTTGGGATGAGATATGATGTCGTTGGATGCAGGCGATGATGAATATGAAGGGATGTTGACACTAGAGCCATCATGCCCATATTTATCTGAGGCATGGAGGAGTTACGTTACACATGTTGGGCAGCGGTTTGAGTTTGTTAGAGATGTTCATGAAAAATGAGGGAAGTTTGTTTCAGAGTGTGGGTTTTCATTTGTTAATGTAAAAAATGACAGAGTTAGGGTCACTGCCTTTTGTATGAGGGGGATTTCAGATGCGTGTGAATGGTTTTTCCATTTGCGTGTGTGTCAGGTGAATGGCTATTTTTACATTACTTCCTTAAATAATGTTCGTAATTGTAAACGTCGTATTAGAGAACAAAACGTTCATATGGTGAACTCGAAGATGGTTGCATCAATTGTTCAAGAAAAGATACGTGACAAGCCATTTATATCCCCCAAAGGAAATTTCGAAGGATATCAAACAATCTTATGGGTTTAATATTTCATATTGGAATGCGTGGTACGGTAAATAATTGGCAAAGAAGGAGTTATATAGGGATGAGTCACTATTGTATAATAGTTTACAAATGTATGTAACCGCGTTGAAGCAATCTAATCCCGACTCTTATATTGTGTTGGAGTGTGAATATGGGACACACCGTTTAAAGAGATGTTTTATTTCTATTGGGCCTTGCATTACTGGTTTCAAGTAAATTAGACCATTTATGTGCTTGGACGGTACTTTCTTAAAAAATAAGTATCGCGAGACTTTGTTGGCAGCAACATGAAAGAATGGTAACCATGGTAATATATGATATATTGATATATTGGGAATATATGTGTGTTTTATTGAATTTCAATGTTATATATATAAAACTTATTTGTTTGTAGGTATTTTTTCATTTGCATTTGTTGTGGTTGATGCGGATAATGATGATAACTAGAGATGATTCTTGGAGATTTTGAAAGATGTTTTGTTTAAGGATGATCGCATATAACATTTATTTCGGATCAACATCAGGGTATTCATGATGGAGTGGAATGTGTATTTCCTCAGTCTGCACATGGTTATTGTCTCCACCACTTAAAGAATAACTTACTGCATAGATTTCCTAGAAATTATGGTACAAACATTGGTAAGAGGATTGAAAGCCTTTTTAAGAAATGCGCTTATGCTCCCACCCAATATTTATTTTACAACTACTTGAATATGTTAAAAAATGAAGGGAAATAGCAAATTGAGCATTTCTTGAAGGGTATACGATTAGGCATAAATATTGTATATTTATCCCCTTAATTTCGGTATTTTTATGATCCCGTACAGTGTAATTGACTCGATTTTATCTCATAATCATGATACTAACTCTACTTAGTGAGTAACTTGTGTTCTGTGTATCTCTTATGTGTTTTACAGGTATTTCAAGAAAGTTAGTGCGATAGAGAACTCGAAACAGCAACAGAAACCAAGAAATGGAGTGTTTAAGGGAATTTTCATAATATTGCAGCTTCATTCCAAAGGTGGGGCCTACTGGAAAGTTAAAGATCTCGAAATTACCCGAACAGTAGAAAAAATGTCACCCCAATCGGAGCTACGGTGAAAGAGTTATGCCAATTTGAAGATTGAGAAAAAAATTCGAAAGAGAAAGACAAAATGCAAGAGAAGGAAAGTCAAGGGGCAATTTCGTAATTTTACACCAAGAATTCAAAATAGATTCCCGATAAGAAGTTTAATTTCGTGGATCCATGAGCGCGTGGGAAGAAACTACATCCAAATCCGAGTCACGAGTGAAAAGTTATGAAGGTTTAAAGTTGGAAAGAAATCATGGCAAAAAAAGGAAGGAAAGACTTGGAAAAACTCACCTCAATTTTCACATCAACTCTGGAAAAGTGAACCGGTTCGACCCTCAAGAATTTCTAATTTTTTTTTTCAAAAATAGAGTTGTGCATGGATAAATGACTTAATATAACGTGATGTACTTAGTTATTTTAGATACCAGACATTAGGGAGCTAGGTTTTTAATAGTTTTAGAGGGTTCTTACACCCAGGAACCCTAGGGTTTTATTTTATTCAACAACATTCAAGTTTTATGCAATGAATCCAAGGTTTTCTTCTTCAACGTTTGTGCTTTTCATCTTTATTCTTTCAGTTTAACTTTTCTTCGCACGTTTTCCATATTTTCTGAGATTCAAATATTTGTTTACATATTTAGATCTACTTTCTTCATGATTATAATTACATGCACATTAGATTTTATGTTTTTCATTAGGTTGAACATGTCCGACCAAGTTTTTGAGGGTTGGGGTGTATGAATCCCAACCAATGTGATTCATCACAATAGGAAATAAATTTCTAAATTAAATTTTGAAGGAATTGTGTTGCGTAATTATCACAACCGTCGTAGGACTTTTGATCGCGTTTTCCCTAGGTAACCGGGATGCTTAAGAGTGCGACGCGCATGTTAGTTAATGCGACATCGCTTTATTCTTGCCTTTGATTTCTTATGATGTGGGCTTCGTTCCTTCATATACGTAATGATTAGGATTAATAAAGTCCGGGTTCATTTAATGTTTTAATTCTGAAATCTAGTATCCTACGAGATGAATTATACTAGGGTGTGGGGGATTGTAACCCAACCTATTATTTCCATTCGTAGTTAATTCCTCCATATAATTGTAACTTGTTCTTAGGATAAATAGATTAGTTGCATTATGTTAGCATTTAGTTTAGTTAGTTGTTAATTTAAATCTGCATTTAGTTCATAGATATACACCCATTCAAAACATCTTTTCGTTTATTTTTAGAGTCAAGTTAGGATTCTCTATCTCTCCAACGTCGTCACATCTCTATGTCCTATTTCCATGAGGATCGATACCCCGTCTTATCGGGTTTATTACTTCCGCTACCAGTTTGCACTTGAACCGTAATTAGCACACACTTTAGACACAAATTGAGTCATGTCAAGTTTTTGATGTCATTATCGGGGATCTAGGTAGACTGTAGGTTAGATCGAGTTAATCCATAACTTGAAAAAAAAAAATCAATAAAAATCCAAATATAAATTAAAAATTAAAAAAAAAATAAACAAAAAAATTACAACATCTCTCAGAGTCCTGTTATTGCAAAATCACCCCAAACTCCTCAAACTACTCCCACGCGCATTCACGAAAACCCCATAGTCGAGTACAACCCAGACAACCCACACAATCCAGTTATTCCTCAATTTTGGGTCCCACCCCCTACACGTCCAAACTCAGCTGTTAGTTACCCATCAGGTTACACTCCTAGAGCACTAAGTGAGGATATAGAGTCGATAAGTGAGAGAGCCATGTCACAGCCCGGTAGCATAGGTGGGGGAGAGGAAGAGGCACCATATCGACCATTGAGAGAATTTCTATACTGTGAGCAGTCAGTTACTCCGGGATGCATTCCACTCCCATATAATGCAGATAAATTCCATTTTAGTAATGGGATGATCCAAATCCTCCCCACCTATCATGGAATGGATTCAGAAAATCCATGTGGCGCTTCGTTGTACTCTGCCACAGTAAGACTCACATGCTTAAGGTCTATGAACGTCTTTCTCATATTTGTTTGCATTGCTTGAGGAAAGTACTTCCCCTACAATCTCTCCCAAAACTCATCTGTGGTAAGACTGTCCATTTTGGCAACAGTCGTAGTCGCTTCCCACCATCGAAGAGCTTCCCCCACTAATCGAAATGATGATAACATCGACTTCTGCATGGGTGTCCACTCTACCATCCATAAATGCCGTTAAATATCTCTCTGCCACCTACTTGCCACTAATATATCTGAACTGCCTGCAAACTCCAGTGGTTGGCCTTTAGTGAAACCCCCTCTCGCTCGGTCCCAAATCAATCCAGGTTCCTGGACTGGTAGCACCACTTTATGTGGGTGTGGTGGCTGCTGTCGAAGTTGCGGTGGTGGAAAATGTCTTAACATAGCGGCCATAGCGATGGAAACTGCTTCGACAACGATAGTGGTGATCTCTGTCCGACCTACAACACGTGGTGCTGGAGGTGGCTGCTACTATGGCTCCTGCAGGGCCCCCTCCTCGGTAGTTGGGTTGGGGGCATGCCTTGGTCTTCCTCTCCTACCATTTTCCATCTGAAAGTAAACGAAGTTATATTAGTAACTAATCACAAATAGTAAAATGATTCCTAAACATATGTATCTACATCAAAGAACACAACGCAGAACGTAACGAGCTTAAACACAGATCCTAAGGACACTAGAATCATGCTTTGATACCGATTATAAACACCCCCATTTTCTAATGTAAAGGGTGGCCAGGTACAATACGCCGAAGATGGAGCTTATCGATCAATTAATACCATTCTTAACGCAACATAATATAAATACTGTTAATTTAAAGGTTGATGCTTTAAGACTTCATAAATATCTCAATGGTAATATTCAAACTCAACCAAACCAACTAAAATAATAAATCTAGCAGCAAGTAAAAATCACAACTCCAGCATAATGTAAATAAATAAATAAAACTTGGCCTTATGCCCTTAAAAATTTCTCTGAATAAATTATATGAACTCTGATAGAAAAGCACCTAGACTAGAGTTAAGAATCTGGAAATATGCTAAGCACCGAGAGAACGCAAGGCTGGTGAAATAGCGTTGCCAAAGCCGTTTATTAAAAATAAACTATTTAAGCAACTCCGAAAGTTTGTTGAAGAAACTCTTTACTTAAATCAAAACAATTTTGAACACAAGATGTGTTAACAAAAATTATGTACGAGATAAGGACAAGATTTAATAACAAGTTTTAGTAAACAGTTTAATATATTTTAAACTCAGCACACAACAGAATGAGATGAGAAGATGTAGAAAAATTAATACTCAGGATTTTTAACGTGGTAAAACCTCAACCTTGAGGAAACATCCACGACTCCCTCTACGGAGTAAAACAAGAAAATATCACTAAAACAAATATGTGAGTTACAATCTATTTAACTAACATGCACACAAAAATAAATCTATACAAGTTCAGGATTGTACCCTCTGGCGTCCTTAACTTTTCTGCAGTCTTGTTTGTTGATGTAGTTCTCTCAGTTTGTCAACTCTTCTTTTGTTTCAGCACTTTACGTCGACTTATGTTCACCAAATCTTATAGCCAACACTTTCAGTGTATGTAGTGTGAATTTGTTTTTGAAACGTGTTCTATAACACATGCATGCACTCACACACACTTATATTTACAAACAATCCTAAACAAATTACATATAAAGTCTATATGCAGTGATATTGTTATTTTTCTTTCTTACAAAACCAAGAACCTTTTTGACCTTTCAATATAACCCAGATTCCACGGAGATCTTGCTTAAGAAATCGGACAAGACCTTTTTCAATCTGTTTTGAAAATATTTAGAAGATTGAAAACCCTCCAAGTGCGAATCCAACTAGGTCAGGTTAAGTTTTGTAAAAACAGAAACAGAAAAACATCTATTGTTGATTCTGAAGTAAGAAAATGTTTTAATCAGAAAACAATCAACAACGAACTTCTCAAGATGAGAAATAAAAATGCAACTAAGTGTGTTGTGACATGAAAAACTTCAGATCTATGATTTCTATTGAAACATAAACAAGATCTGAGCAAGTGTCTAAGTTGGAAATAAGATTTTATGAACAAAAGGTTTCAGCAACCCAGAAATCACTCAACTCGAACTCTCATAAACTCAAGAAACACTAAGGATGGTGTTTATATGGTTATGGTGTTTATGGAGAGGTAAGTGGTTTAGGTTGAAGAAGGATTTGACGAAGTTTAGGGTTTCTAACTTGGCTCTGGTTTCTCTCTCTCTCTCTCTCTCTATACTCTGAGACTTTTCAAAATGGCAAAAGCTTTCGAAGGCTGAGATGAGAGGTCCTTAAATAGGATGGGAAGAAGATTCCAGACCATCAATCAAAAACAAAGGCTGAGATTGAGTCAAGCTTCTTTGACTACAATCTAAGGGCTCACAACAGGCGGTGGTTTAAACTGGCTGTGATTGGCTTAAGGGTTTACACGGGGATTCACTCAGGAGACATGCAGGCCATCGATAAGGGATGATCCAAGGGCTGTAAACATGCTAGGCTTTGACTCAGTAAAGAAACACAACTCTGGCCAATCAGAGATCAGCAAGTGTTGGCCATAGGACGAAGGCAATCGCGCGTCCCAAACTAATTACAAACCCAACCCTGGATTCTCTGGCGCTTTCGGTTCCTACCCAAAGTAACTTTATGCCAAAAATCACAACATAACATATTTAGATATTAACCTCAAGACTTTTTAATTCAAGTTTTAATTTAATAAAACCTTAATTAAAATATGTTTAAAATTCCCAAAAAATTAATAAAAATCAAATTGAGGG
This sequence comes from Sambucus nigra, assembly GCA_949130495.1. NCBI lineage: Eukaryota > Viridiplantae > Streptophyta > Magnoliopsida > Dipsacales > Adoxaceae > Sambucus > Sambucus nigra. The sequence goes on from OX422223.1 coordinate 54,133,280, forward strand.
ATTAGAACACACTCACCACATTAATACACATAAGGGTGCAATATGATATGCAAGAATTAAATTCTAAGTGTGTGAGTGATGGCTATAGTCTTAGGATCATTACAAGATGGATAAGAGAAGAAGCAAACCAATCTCTGAGGCTCTTTGGTTTCTAGGATGGACACAATTTTGTCACAATTTCCAAACTAGATGAGCTCTTATACAGTCTAGACTCAAATGAGTCAAAAGTATAAGGGCTTCAATCTCCCCCTTTGGAAATATGAGACAAAATCTCCTTTGAGTCATCTAGAACTCGTAGGGTGACAACAAATAAGAAAATCCTATTCCTATAAAAGTTCTATCTACCCAAATCCTAGAAAGCAAAAATTACATAACTCAACTATATACAGTTTAACATCCTATTATTACAGTAAAGAATGGCTGTACAAGAAGAATACCTGCAAAGAATTACTAAGATCAAGCTTTTTAGTATATGCAGTAGACTCAAATTTCTCCCCCATTTTGTCTTAAATGGACAAAGGGAAGGAACTTGGAAAATATAACAGGTATTTACTCAACAAAAATCATACCAATAGATTTACGTAAAGAAATGAATCTATTATAATCAAGAGGTTTGGTAAATAAATCTGCAAGTTGTAGATCAGTAGAAAGATAATTGATTTCTAATTCCTTGGTTTCAACTAATTCACGAATAAAGTGATGTCTTATTTTAATGTGGTTAGTTCGCGAGTGTTGAACCGGGTTCTTAGAAATATTAATCGCGCTTTGATTATCACAATAGAGATGAAGTGTGGGTTCTAGAATACCATAATCACTTAGCATTTGTTTAAGCCATAACAATTGGGCACAACAGCTACCGGCGGCTATGTATTCAGATTCAGCAGTCGAGAGAGATGTGCAGTTCTATTTTTTACTACTCCATCCTACCAAGTTATTACCAATATAACAACATGCGCCTGGAGTGCTTTTACTATCATCAGTACAACCAGCCCAATCAGCATCAGTGTACCCAATAATAGTGCTCGGTGTGTCATTCGTGTACCAAATTCCTAAATTTAGAGTGCCTTTAACATATTTAATTATCCGTTTAACAGAGTTTAAATGGCTCTCTTTGGGGTTGTTTTGATATCGCGCGCAAACACACACAGCATACATGATATCAGGACGCGAGGCAGACAGATAGAGTAATGTGCCAATCATACTACGATATAAAGTAGAGTCTACAAATATTCCATTTTCATCTTTAGATAATTTCTCTGTAGTACTCATAGGCGTTTTAGCACTTTTAGCACTCTCGAGGCCAAATTTTTTAACTATCTCTAATGTGTACTTAGTCTGCGAAAGAAACAATCCATCTGGTTGTTGTTTGACTTGGAGTCCTAGGAAGAACTGTAACTCCCCCATAAGGGACATCTGAAATTCCTTACTCATAATTTCAGCAAAAGATTTTACTTCTGAGGTAGAAGTAGATCCAAATATGATATCGTCGACATAGATTTGAGCGATAGTAATGTGTTTGCCAAAATGTTTGACAAATAAGGTTTGGTCATTTCCACCTCTTTTGAAACCTTTATCCAGCAGAAAACTGGACAGGCGCTCATACCAAGCTCTAGGAGCTTGTTTAAGACCATATAAAGCCTTTTTCAACCGAAATACATGATTAGGATAATTAGGGTCAATGAACCCTTTAGGTTGTTCTACATAGGTTTCCTCGGCAAGTATTCCATTAAGGAACGCAGATTTTACATCCATTTGATATAATGTAAAATGCATGTGACAAGCTATAGTAAGAAGCAGACGAACTGATTCTAATCGAGTAACAGGAGCAAACGTCTCATTAAAATCAAGTCCTTCTATTTGGGAATAACCTTGAGCAACTAGTCTAGCTTTATTTCTAATTATCATCCCATTTTCATCAGTTTTATTTTTGAAAATCCAACGAGTACCAATAACCTTTTTGTGATCAGGACGTGGAACAAGATACCATACATCATGAATGACAAATTGTAAAAGTTCATCCTGCATAGCAAAAATCCAGTGAGAGTCATTCAATGCCTCATTTACATTCTTTGGTTCCACAAGAGAAACAAAGCATGCATAAAGAGCATAATTTCTAAGTTGGGATCTTGTACGTACTGGCTCACTAGGGTTACCAACTACGTTGTTTATGGGATGGTCTTTAGAAACCCAGTTAGGTACTTCAGGTGACTCAATAGGTAATGAATTATCTATTTCAGACGAGTCATTTTCTAAAACATTTGATGATTCTTCTTCTATAGTTAATTCACTAGTCTTGCTTTCTATAGTAGTGTCACTAACAATTACATTTATAGATTCCATTAAGGTCTTAGTGCGAAGATTATACACTCGATAAGCTCTACTGTTAGGTGAATAACCTAAGAATATGGCTTTATCTCCCCTACTCTCAAATTTAGATAAGTGTTCCCTATCTTTGCACACATAGCAGGTACTACCAAAGGTTCTAAGGTACTTAAGATTAGGTTTTTTATTGTACCAAAGTTCATAAGGGGTTTGTTTGGAATTCTTTCTAAGATAGACCATATTAATAAGATGGCAAGCTGTACGAATAGATTCTACCCAAAAATACTTAGGTAAGTTCTTGGCATGGAGCATGACACGTGCCATCTCTTGAAGAGTTCGATTCTTTCTCTCAGCTATACCATTTTGTTGAGGGGTCTTAGGAGCACTGAACTCATGTTTGTAACCATTATAGTCACAATATTCTACAATACCAGTGTCTTTGAATTCACCACCTCTATCACTTCGGATTCTATTTACTTGAGTGTCTTTCTCATTCTCAATCCGTAAAAGAATCTTTAAAAAAGTTTGAAAAGTATCGGATTTCTGTTTTAAGAAAGCTACCCAAGTGAATCTGGTGAAGTCATCAACCATAACTAGAATATAACTGTGTCCACAGAGACTAACAGTTTGAGAAGGACCCATTAGGTCCATATGGATGAGTTCTAATGGATTAGAGGTAAGGATATCTTTAACCCTTTTATGAGGTGCTTTAACAATTTTTCCTTCTTGACAGGGACCACAGACAATGTTATGAATAGGTTTAATTTTTGGTATTCCTCTAACTATTTGTTGACAGGACAATTTACTCAAATTTTCGTAATTAATGTGACCCATTCTATTATGCCATATCTCATTGTCATCCATTCTGGCAACATTACAGATTTCAGAACTAGACATGACAGTATAACAATTGTCAGGAGTCCTGAATCCTGTAATTAAGCATTCTCCCTTTTCATTTAAAATCTTGCAATTGTTCTTTCAAAAGGTAACAGTATAGTTTGAGTCACAAAATTGCAAAATGCTAAGTAAATTAGCCTTAAGACCTTTTACTAAGAGAACATTTTCAAGAACAGGAAGTCCTTTTTCTTTAAGAGTTCCTTTGCCTATGATCTGGGATGATACTCCATCACCAAAAACAACTTTTCCACCATCAAAGATGGTTTTATTTAAAAGTTTTGTATCATCACCTGTCATATGCTTGGAACAACCAGAATCCAAATACCAACCAGAAGATGTAAGTTCAGCTTTTAGGGCAGAAATAACAATGTTACACTTCATCTGGGGTACTAGATCATCTTTTCTAACCCAAATTTCTCTCGTTTTTAGTTTGCGCTTGTTTGCTCTCATTTGATAAAATTTGCGAGCATTAGTTTTTTGTTGAAAAACATTTTGCGCATGATTTTGAGTAAATTTAAACACCTGAGCATTTGATTTAGGAATGTTTCTGGGATTCCTTCTAGTAAATGTCCTTTTAGGTTTAGTCTTTCTATTCCTATAGTTGGAGTTTTTGTCTGGTGGCCTGAGAAGGACATAGTTGTTACGACTCCTCCTAGAGTAGTTAAAGTTTTGATACATGGAAGTATTGTAGACAGGCTTAATCAGTCTCTTAGCATAGCAGTTATCAAAAGAATGACCGTATATATCACAATAGGAGCAATAAAGATTGCTCAGAATGGGGTTTTCCTTAGGAAAGTCTCTAAACAAAGGTTTTGAGAGATTTTGAGGTTGAATTTTATTCCTAGGTAGCACAGGTTTGAAAGCAGGTTCACTTTTCCTAATTGGGGGGCAGACATATTTTCCCTTTGGTAAACTTTCATGCTTAGAGCAACTTGCATCTCCAGTGTTAGTGTTTTGATGATCAAACTCAGTTTTTAGTGAATGAAAGTCTGGACACGTTTCAATAGGTCTTTTGCCTCCTGACACAAATTTGATAGGTTCAACATGTTTTGTTTGTGTCTTCAAATTGGGGAAAAATCCTATTCCAGTTCTATCATCAGAATTGGTTTTAGATTCAGCAACAAATCCATCAAAACAGTTTGAATTGTTTTCAAATTTTGTAAACTTTTTAAAAACAGTTGCTGTCTTTTCTTTGGTTTGTTCCAATTCTAATAATGTCCCTTTGTATTTTTTCACCAGAATTTCATTAGCTTCAGTCAAAGTTTTCAGTTTTTCATCAAACACTTTGATATCACTTTCATGAGACATGCATTGAGTAGTATACTCTTCAGCATTCAGTTTTACCATCAGGCTTAGATCCTCTAGCTTTTTGGTAAGATCTTTCACAATCTTTTCTAGTCTAGTGCTTTTCTTAAGAGTTTTGGCATATAGAGTGTGAATGTCTGGGAGATCTTCATTGTCTGAGTCACTAAGTGAAGTGTGTGAAGTGACCCCTAAGGTTTCATTTCTTAAACTCACGCACCCATTGACATCAGCAGTATCGATTCCCCTTTGACTCACACACCCCGAAGAAGAAGCATTAAAGTTCTCAGTAAGAAAAGCATCTAAACCAGTTAAAGTATGATTCAAGATAACAGAACTAGAATTACTAGGCTCATCCTCAATATCAAGCACAGGCATATCATCATTATATATGATTTTGGCAAAGAAGGATAAACAAGGATCAAAACCATCAGATGTCTCAGGTTCCTCATTTTTAAAGTCACTTGAGTCATCCCATGTTTTGCATATGTTGGATCTAGAGTGTTTATTTTGGGTATTTAAATTAACTCTACAGTCTTGAGCAATGTGTCCTAGTTTACCACATCTATAGCATTCAGTCTTCTTGAGGTCTCTGTGAGGTCTTGTGTTGTCCTTGTTCTGTTTGTCATGAGGTTTCTCATGAGGCTTGTGATTTGAAGGAGTTGAATAATTAGACTTGCCCTGTCTATTTGCAATACTGTTTCTAAATTTAACAATTTTCTTAAATTATTTTGACATTAGGGCAATCTGATTATCTAGACTTTCTAAGTCACAGTCCTCATCAGAATCATTACTAGGGGTGTTTAACTCAGGCTTAGTCATCTTAGAAGTAAAGCTAAGATTGGAATTGGTATGTTTCCTATGAGTGTGGGTCAATTGTTTCTTAAACTCCAATTCCATTTCCACAGTTCTTAATTTACTACTGAGTAATTCAGGAGTGAGATTAATATCACACATCTCCTCAATAGCATATCTTTTATTGTCAAATTTCTGTGGTAATGATCTTAGAATTTTAGACACAATTTCTTGTCTATCATAAGTTATACCATTAGCATGCAGTTTAGTGACAATATCAGTCAGGTTCATATAGAAATCATCAAAGGACTCAGATTCAGACATGATTAAGGAATTATACTGTTGAATTAACATCTGAGTTTTAGCAGCCTTAACCCTAGAGTCTCCTTCATGGGCAGTAATCAAGGTATCCCATGCTTCCTTAGAAGTGGTACAAGATGAGATTCTCTTGAACTCATGTTCATTTATAGACATAAATATAGCATTCTTTCCTTTATTATTATTGCGAGAAACTTGTTTCTCTTCTTGAGTAAACTCACTTAATATTTTCTTAACCCTCTCAGTACTTCCTTCAGTGGCTGGTTTAGTAGGATAAAAGTATCCATTTTCAATAATGTCCCAGACATCATCTCCCAAGGTTCCTTGAATGAAAGCAATCATTCTTACTTTCCAATAAGAAAAATTGGTTCCATCAAAGACTGGAGGTCTGGTTAAGTTACCATATCTTTCATTTTTCTCGTCCATGATTGATTTTGAGAAAACAGTTTCAGAAACTCAGGATATTTTTGAAAAAGTTCACCAAAAGCTCTGATACCAATTGAAGTAGCGTTGCCAAAGCCGTTTATTAAAAATAAACTATTTAAGCAACTCCGAAAGTTTGTTTAAGAAACTCTTTACTTAAATCAAAACAATTTTGAACACAAGATGTGTTAACAAAAATTATGTACGAGATAAGGACAAGATTTAATAACAAGTTTTAGTAAACAGTTTAAAATATTTTAAACTCATCACACAACAGAATGAGATGAGAAGATGTAGAAAAATTAATACTCAGGATTTTTAACGTGGTAAAACCTCAACCTTGAGGAAACATCCACGACTCCCTCTACGGAGTAAAACAAGAAAATATCACTAAAACAAATATGTGAGTTACAATCTATTTAACTAACATGCACACAAAAACAAATCTATACAAGTTGAGGATTATACCCTCTGGCGTCCTTAACTTTTCTGCAGATCTTGTTTGTTGATGTAGTTCTCTCAGTTTGTCAACTCTTCTTTTGTTTCAGCACTTTACGTCGACTTATGTTCACCAAATCTTATAGCCAACACTTTCAGTGTATGTAGTGTGAATTTGTTTGTGAAACGTGTTCTATAACACATGCATGCACTCACACACACTTATATTTACAAACAATCCTAAACAAGTTACATATAAAGTCTATATGCAGTGATATTGTTATTTTTCTTTCTTACAAAACCAAGAACCTTTTTGACCTTTCAATATAACCCAGATTCCACGGAGATCTTGCTTAAGAAATCGGACAAGACCTTTTTCAATCTGTTTTGAAAATATTTAGAAGATTGAAAACCCTCCAAGTGCGAATCCAACTAGGTCAGGTTAAGTTTTGTAAAAACAGAAACAGAAAAACATCTATTGTTGATTCTGAAGTAAGAAAATGTTTTAATCAGAAAACAATCAACAACGAACTTCTCAAGATGAGAAATAAAAATGCAACTAAGTGTGTTGTGACATGAAAAACTTCAGATCTATGATTTCTATTGAAACATAAACAAGATCTGAGCAAGTGTCTAAGTTGGAAATAAGATTTTATGAACAAAAGGTTTCAGCAACCCAGAAATCACTCAACTCGAACTCTCATAAACTCAAGAAACACTAAGGATGGTGTTTATATGGTTATGGTGTTTATGGAGAGGTAAGTGGTTTAGGTTGAAGAAGGATTTGACGAAGTTTAGGGTTTCTAACTTGGCTCTGGTTTCTCTCTCTCTCTCTCTCTCTATACTCTGAGACTTTTCAAAATGGCAAAAGCTTTCGAAGGCTGAGATGAGAGGTCCTTAAATAGGATGGGAAGAAGATTCCAGACCATCAATCAAAAACAAAGGCTGAGATTGAGTCAAGCTTCTTTGACTACAATCTAAGGGCTCACAACAGGCGGTGGTTTAAACTGGCTGTGATTGGCTTAAGGGTTTACACGGGGATTCACTCAGGAGACATGCAGGCCATCGATAAGGGATGATCCAAGGGCTGTAAACATGCTAGGCTTTGACTCAGTAAAGAAACACAACTCTGGCCAATCAGAGATCAGCAAGTGTTGGCCATAGGACGAAGGCAATCGCGCGTCCCAAACTAATTACAAACCCAACCCTGGATTCTCTGGCGCTTTCGGTTCCTACCCAAAGTAACTTTATGCCAAAAATCACAACATAACATATTTAGATATTAACCTCAAGACTTTTTAATTCAAGTTTTAATTTAATAAAACCTTAATTAAAATATGTTTAAAATTCCCAAAAAATTAATAAAAATCAAATTGAGGGATTAGAACACACTCACCACATTAATACACATAAGGGTGCAATATGATATGCAAGAATTAAATTCTAAGTGTGTGAGTGATGGCTATAGTCTTAGGATCATTACAAGATGGATAAGAGAAGAAGCAAACCAATCTCTGAGGCTCTTTGGTTTCTAGGATGGACACAATTTTGTCACAATTTCCAAACTAGATGAGCTCTTATACAGTCTAGACTCAAATGAGTCAAAAGTATAAGGGCTTCAATCTCCCCCTTTGGAAATATGAGACAAAATCTCCTTTGAGTCATCTAGAACTCGTAGGGTGACAACAAATAAGAAAATCCTATTCCTATAAAAGTTCTATCTACCCAAATCCTAGAAAGCAAAAATTACATAACTCAACTATATACAGTTTAACATCCTATTATTACAGTAAAGAATGACTGTACAAGAAGAATACCTGCAAAGAATTACTAAGATCAAGCTTTTTAGTATATGCAGTAGACTCAAATTTCTCCCCCATTTTGTCTTAAATGGACAAAGGGAAGGAACTTGGAAAATATAACAGGTATTTACTCAACAAAAATCATACCAATAGATTTACGTAAAGAAATGAATCTATTATAATCAAGAGGTTTGGTAAATAAATCTGCAAGTTGTAGATCAGTAGAAAGATAATTGATTTCTAATTCCTTGGTTTCAACTAATTCACGAATAAAGTGATGTCTTATTTTAATGTGGTTAGTTCGCGAGTGTTGAACCGGGTTCTTAGAAATATTAATCGCGCTTTGATTATCACAATAGAGATGAAGTGTGGGTTCTAGAATACCATAATCACTTAGCATTTGTTTAAGCCATAACAATTGGGCACAATAGCTACCGGCGGCTATGTATTCAGATTCAGCAGTCGAGAGAGATGTGCAGTTCTGTTTTTTACTACTCCATCCTACCAAGTTATTACCAATATAACAACATGCGCCTGGAGTGCTTTTACTATCATCAGTACAACCAGCCCAATCAGCATCAGTGTACCCAATAATAGTGCTCGGTGTGTCATTCGTGTACCAAATTCCTAAATTTAGAGTGCCTTTAACATATTTAATTATCCGTTTAACAGAGTTTAAATGGCTCTCTTTGGGGTTGTTTTGATATCGCGCGTAAACACACACAGCATACATGATATCAGGACGCGAGGCAGTCAGATAGAGTAATGTGCCAATCATACTACGATATAAAGTAGAGTCTACAGATATTCCATTTTCATCTTTAGATAATTTCTCTGTAGTACTCATAGGCGTTTTAGCACTTTTAGCACTCTCGAGGCCAAATTTTTTAACTATCTCTAATGCGTACTTAGTCTGCGAAAGAAACAATCCATCTGGTTGTTGTTTGACTTGGAGTCCTAGGAAGAACTGTAACTCCCCCATAAGGGACATCTGAAATTCCTTACTCATAATTTCAGCAAAAGATTTTACTTCTGAGGTAGAAGTAGATCCAAATATGATATCGTCTACATAGATTTGAGCGATAGTAATGTGTTTGCCAAAATGTTTGACAAATAAGGTTTGGTCATTTCCACCTCTTTTGAAACCTTTATCCAGCAGAAAACTGGACAGGCGCTCATACCAAGCTCTAGGAGCTTGTTTAAGACCATATAAATCCTTTTTCAACCGAAATACATGATTAGGATAATTAGGGTCAATGAACCCTTTAGGTTGTTCTACATAGGTTTCCTCGGCAAGTATTCCATTAAGGAACGCAGATTTTACATCCATTTGATATAATGTAAAATGCATGTGACAAGCTATAGCAAGAAGCAGACGAACTGATTCTAAACGAGTAACAGGAGCAAACGTCTCATTAAAATCAAGTCCTTCTATTTGGGAATAACCTTGAGCAACTAGTCTAGCTTTATTTCTAATTATCATCCCATTTTCATCAGTTTTATTTTTGAAAATCCAACGAGTACCAATAACCTTTTTGTGATCAGGACGTGGAACAAGATACCATACATCATGAATGACAAATTGTAAATGTTCATCCTGCATAGCAGAAATCCAGTGAGAGTCATTCAATGCCTCATTTACATTCTTTGGTTCCACAAGAGAAACAAAGCATGCATAAAGAGCATAATTTCTAAGTTGGGATCTTGTACGTACTGGCTCACTAGGGTTACCAACTACGTTGTTTATGGGATGGTCTTTAGAAACCCAGTTAGGTACTTCAGGTGACTCAATAGGTAATGAATTATCTATTTCAGACGAGTCATTTTCTAAAACATTTGATGATTCTTCTTCTATAGTTAATTCACTAGTCTTGCTTTCTATAGTAGTGTCACTAACAATTACACTTATAGATTCCATTAAGGTCTTAGTGCGAAGATTATACACTCGATAAGCTCTACTGTTAGGTGAATAACCTAAGAATATGGCTTTATCTCCCCTACTCTCAAATTTAGATAAGTGTTCCCTATCTTTGCACACATAGCAGGTACTACCAAAGGTTCTAAGGTACTTAAGATTAGGTTTTTTATTGTACCAAAGTTCATAAGGGGTTTGTTTGGAATTCTTTCTAAGATAGACCATATTAATAAGATGGCAAGCTGTACGAATAGATTCTACCCAAAAATACTTAGGTAAGTTCTTGGCATGGAGCATGACACGTGCCATCTCTTGAAGAGTTCGATTCTTTCTCTCAGCTATACCATTTTGTTGAGGGGTCTTAGGAGCACTGAACTCATGTTTGTAACCATTATAGTCACAATATTCTACAATACCAGTGTCTTTGAATTCACCACCTCTATCACTTCGGATTCTATTTACTTGAGTGTCTTTCTCATTCTCAATCCGTAAAAGAATCTTTAAAAAAGCTTGAAAAGTATCGGATTTCTGTTTTAAGAAAGCTACCCAAGTGAATCTGGTGAAGTCATCAACCATAACTAGAATATAACTGTGTCCACAGAGACTAACAGTTTGAGAAGGACCCATTAGGTCCATATGGATGAGTTCTAATGGATTAGAGGTAAGGATATCTTTAACCCTTTTATGAGGTGCTTTAACAATTTTTCCTTCTTGACAGGGACCACAGACAATGTTATGAATAGGTTTAATTTTTGGTATTCCTCTAACTATTTGTTGACAGGACAATTTACTCAAATTTTCGTAATTAATGTGACCCATTCTATTATGCCATATCTCATTGTCATCCATTCTGGCAACATTACAGATTTCAGAACTAGACATGACAGTATAACAATTGTCAGGAGTCCTGAATCCTGTAATTAAGCATTCTCCCTTTTCATTTAAAATCTTGCAATTGTTCTTTCAAAAGGTAACAGTATAGTTTGAGTCACAAAATTGCAAAATGCTAAGTAAATTAGCCTTAAGACCTTTTACTAAGAGAACATTTTCAAGAACAGGAAGTCCTTTTTCTTTAAGAGTTCCTTTGCCTATGATCTGGGATGATACTCCATCACCAAAAACAACTTTTCCACCATCAAAGATGGTTTTATTTAAAAGTTTTGTATCATCACCTGTCATATGTTTGGAACAACCAGAATCCAAATACCAACCAGAAGATGTAAGTTCAGCTTTTAGGGCAGAAATAACAATGTTACACTTCATCTGGGGTACTAGATCATCTTTTCTAACCCAAATTTCTCTCGTTTTTAGTTTGCGCTTGTTTGCTCTCATTTGATAAAATTTGCGAGCATTAGTTTTTTGTTGAAAAACATTTTGCGCATGATTTTGAGTAAATTTAAACACCCGAGCATTTGATTTAGGAAAGTTTCTGGGATTCCTTCTAGTAAATGTCCTTTTAGGTTTAGTCTTTCTATTCCTATAGTTGGAGTTTTTGTCTGGTGGCCTGAGAAGGACATAGTTGTTACGACTCCTCCTAGAGTAGTTAAAGTTTTGATACATGGAAGTATTGTAGACAGGCTTAATCAGTCTCTTAGCATAGCAGTTATCAAAAGAATGACCGTATATATCACAATAGGAGCAATAAAGATTGCTCAGAATGGGGTTTTCCTTAGGAAAGTCTCTAAACAAAGGTTTTGAGAGATTTTGAGGTTGAATTTTATTCCTAGGTAGCACAGGTTTGAAAGCAGGTTCACTTTTCCTAATTGGGGGGCAGACATATTTTCCCTTTGGTAAACTTTCATGCTTAGAGCAACTTGCATCTCCAGTGTTAGTGTTTTGATGATCAAACTCAGTTTTTAGTGAATGAAAGTCTGGACACGTTTCAATAGGTCTTTTGCCTCCTGACACAAATTTGATAGGTTCAACATGTTTTGTTTGTGTCTTCAAATTGGGGCAAAATCCTATTCCAGTTCTATCATCAGAATTGGTTTTAGATTCAGCAACAAATCCATCAAAACAGTTTGAATTGTTTTCAAATTTTGTAAACTTTTTAAAAACAGTTGCTGTCTTTTTTTTGGTTTGTTCCAATTCTAATAATGTCCCTTTGTATTTTTTCTCCAGAATTTCATTAGCTTCAGTCAAAGTTTTCAGTTTTTCATCAAACACTTTGATATCACTTTCATAAGACGTGCATTGAGTAGTATACTCTTCAGCATTCAGTTTTACCATCAGGCTTAGATCCTCTAGCTTTTTGGTAAGATCTTTCACAATCTTTTCTAGTCTAGTGCTTTTCTTAAGAGTTTTGGCATATAGAGTGTGAATGTCTGGGAGATCTTCATTGTCTGAGTCACTAAGTGAAGTGTGTGAAGTGACCCCTAAGGTTTCATTTCTTAAACTCACGCACCCATTGACATCAGCAGTATCGATTCCCCTTTGACTCACACACCCCGAAGAAGAAGCATTAAAGTTCTCAGTAAGTAAAGCATCTAAACCAGTTAAAGTATGATTCAAGATAACAGAACTAGAATTACTAGGCTCATCCTCAATATCAAGCACAGGCATATCATCATTATATATGATTTTGGCAAAGAAGGATAAACAAGGATCAAAACCATCAGATGTCTCAGGTTCCTCATTTTCAGAGTCACTTGAGTCATCCCATGTTTTGCATATGTTGGCTCTAGAGTGTTTGTTTTGGGTATTTAAATTAACTCTACAGTCTTGAGCAATGTGTCCTAGTTTACCACATCTATAGCATTCAGTCTTCTTGAGGTGTCTGTGAGGTCTTGTGTTGTCCTTGTTCTGTTTGTCATGAGGTTTCTCATGAGGCTTGTGATTTGAAGGAGTTGAATAATTAGACTTGCCCTACCTATTTGCAATACTGTTTCTAAATTTAACAATTTTCTTAAATTGTTTTGACATTAGGGCAATCTGATTATCTAGACTTTCTAAGTCACAGTCCTCATCAGAATCATTACTAGGGGTGTTTAACTCAGGCTTAGTCATCTTAGAAGTAAAGCTAAGATTGGAATTGGTATGTTTCCTATGAGTGTGGGTCAATTGTTTCTTAAACTCCAATTCCATTTCCACAGTTCTTAATTTACTACTGAGTAATTCAGGAGTGAGATTAATATCACACATCTCCTCAATAGCATATCTTTTATTGTCAAATTTCTGTGGTAATGATCTCAGAATTTTAGACACAATTTCTTGTCTATCATAAGTTATACCATTAGCATGCAGTTTAGTGACAATATCAGTCAGGTTCATATAGGAATCATCAAAGGACTCAGATTCAGACATGATTAAGGAATTATACTGTTGAATTAACATCTGAGTTTTAGCAGCCTTAACCCTAGAGTCTCCTTCATGGGCAGTAATCAAGGTATCCCATGCTTCCTTAGAAGTGGTACAAGATGAGATTCTCTTGAACTCATGTTCATTTATAGACATAAATATAGCATTCTTTCCTTTATTATTATTGCGAGAAACTTGTTTCTCTTCTTGAGTAAACTCACTTAATATTTTCTTAACCCTCTCAGTACTTCCTTCAGTGGCTGGTTTAGTAGGATAAAGTATCCATTTTCAATAATGTCCCAGACATCATCTCCTAAGGTTCCTTGAATGAAAGCAATCATTCTTACTTTCCAGTAAGAAAATTTGGTTCCATCAAAGACTGGAGGTCTGGTCAAGTTACCATATCTTTCATTTTTCTCGTCCATGATTGATTTTGAGAAAACAGTTTCAGAAACTCAGGATCTTTTTGAAAAAGTTCACCAAAAGCTCTGATACCAATTGAAATAGCGTTGCCAAAGCCGTTTATTAAAAATAAACTATTTAAGCAACTCCGAAAGTTTGTTGAAGAAACTCTTTACTTAAATCAAAACAATTTTGAACACAAGATGTGTTAACAAAAATTATGTACGAGATAAGGACAAGATTTAATAACAAGTTTTAGTAAACAGTTTAAAATATTTTAAACTCAGCACACAACAAAATGAGATGAGAAGATGTAGAAAAATTAATACTCAGGATTTTTGACGTGGTAAAACCTCAACCTTGAGGAAACATCCACGACTCCCTCTACGGAGTAATACAAGAAAATATCACTAAAACAAATATGTGAGTTACAATCTATTTAACTAACATGCACACAAAAACAAATCTATACAAGTTCAGGATTGTACCCTCTGGCGTCCTTAACTTTTCTACAGATCTTGTTTGTTGATGTTGTTCTCTCAGTTTGTCAACTCTTCTTTTGTTTCAGCACTTTACGTCGACTTATGTTCACCAAATCTTATAGCCAACACTTTCAGTGTATGTAGTGTGAATTTGTTTGTGAAACGTGTTCTATAACACATGCATGCACTCACACACACTTATATTTACAAACAATCCTAAACAAATTACATATAAAGTCTATATGTAGTGATATTGTTATTTTTCTTTCTTACAAAACCAAGAACCTTTTTGACCTTTCAATATAACCCAGATTCCACGGAGATCTTGCTTAAGAAATCGGACAAGACCTTTTTCAATCTGTTTTGAAAATATTTAGAAGATTGAAAACCCTCCAAGTGCGAATCCAACTAGGTCAGGTTAAGTTTTGTAAAAACAGAAACAGAAAAACATCTATTGTTGATTCTGAAGTAAGAAAATGTTTTAATCAGAAAACAATCAACAACGAACTTCTCAAGATGAGAAATAAAAATGCAACTAAGTGTGTTGTGACATGAAAAACTTCAGATCTATGATTTCTATTGAAATAGAAACAAGATCTGAGCAAGTGTCTAAGTTGGAAATAAGATTTTATGAACAAAAGGTTTCAGCAACCCAGAAATCACTCAACTCGAACTCTCATAAACTCAAGAAACACTAAGGATGGTGTTTATATGGTTATGGTGTTTATGGAGAGGTAAGTGGTTTAGGTTGAAGAAGGATTTGACGAAGTTTAGGGTTTCTAACTTGGCTCTGGTTTCTCTCTCTCTCTCTCTCTCTCTATACTCTGAGACTTTTCAAAATGGCAAAAGCTTTCGAAGGCTGAGATGAGAGGTCCTTAAATAGGATGGGAAGAAGATTCCAGACCATCGTTCAAAAACAAAGGCTGAGATTGAGTCAAGCTTCTTTGACTACAATCTAAGGTCTCACAACAGGCGGTGGTTTAAACTAGCTGTGATTGGCTTAAGGGTTTACACGGGGATTCACTCAGGAGACATGCAGGCCATCGATAAGGGATGATCCAAGGGCTGTAAACATGCGAGGCTTTGTCTCAGTAAAGAAACACAACTCTGGCCAATCAGAGATCAGCAAGTGTTGGCCATAGGACGAAGGCAATCGCGCGTCCCAAACTAATTACAAACCCAACCCTGGATTCTCTGGCGCTTTCGGTTCCTACCCAAAGTAACTTTATGCCAAAAATCACAACATAACATATTTAGATATTAACCCCAAGACTTTTTAATTCAAGTTTTAATTTAATAAAACCTTAATTAAAATATGTTTAAAATTCCCAAAAAATTAATAAAAATCAAATTGAGGGATTAGAACACACTCACCACATTAATACACATAAGGGTGCAATATGATATGCAAGAATTAAATTCTAAGTGTGTGAGTGATGGCTATAGTCTTAGGATCATTACAAGATGGATAAGAGAAGAAGCAAACCAATCTCTGAGGCTCTTTGGTTTCTAGGATGGACACAATTTTGTCACAATTTCCAAACTAGATGAGCTCTTATACAGTATAGACTCAAATGAGTCAAAAGTATAAGGGCTTCAGCTGGTATATCAACAATGCTTATATCCCTGTCTATAAAATAACCTAGGGGAAAACATTTATAATTGGGTCAGAGCCCGTGGTGTGAAAGAATTAACTTATTTAATTTATGATACAATACTATAGTCAATGCACAATAATTATCCCCCTTTGTCATTCACATGCATGTAACACCTCGCCCCTCATCTAAGTGTGACATGTCTCGCATCCCAAAGGTTCTGAAATAATAACTACGACTACCTGTCAATTTTAAACAATGATTAAATGATTTGAATGTGCCGACTGCATTAAATTCTCAATTTCCATAATTTACCAGTCTTATAATTTCCACATAAGAAGCATAAATATTCATTATGCAATAAATGATCTCAAGTTTTAATTTATATCCACATCCATAGACAATTAATTTATTTCCATAGTATCCTAGGAATTTATAATATATATCCTTCCATATATATGACACACAAAGGAATCTAACATAGGTGTCCAGTTCGTGCTCTATCGGCAAGTCCGAAGGAATCCCTACATCCTAAGTGGACACCACAAAATACACATAAGTTGGGGGTGGTCCCTACGCAGGACACCTGTATATAGCCCCATACCCACCAGTGATACAGGACGGGTCAGTTCCACACCTACCCCTCGAGGGTGGAGCCTCTACGTATTACCTGTATTGCCTGCACATCGTCAAGCCTACCTATGCCGACGTGTGGTCTATGATCCGAACGCTCAAACCTCCAAGCCCATAGGTTAGCCCACTGGTTTGAACACACATATAAATATAATAGTACATACTATTATCCCATATAATATGCAAAATGAATTACTCTGTAATTATCATTAAAGTCCAAACCAATGTCCACCACATTCGTCCATGTACTTATAAATTACCATATAATAAATTATAGTTTTTCCATTCCATAAAAATAATTTCTTATCCAACTAGTAATTAGTAATTTTTCCCCTATTTCATGTGGGTACATCCGTATTTTTAATAATTGCACTATTTTCCTAAACCCGATTCCAAACACTCACTTGGACACATAAAAATTCCCACACCCGAAATCCTAAGTCCAATACCCTCGTCAAATAAATTATAAATCTTCCCCCATAAATAATTACTTCCACTGATTATTTGTAATTTCCATCGATTAAATCTGGGCACAGTATTCCTTAATTAGCAATGAAGAGTTTTCCTTTCTAAACTATTACATAACAAAACAATTCAACCCCAAAACCAATCTCCTCTCATTTACTCACGTCAAACCCAAGCCAAAACCCAATTCGTCCAAGCCATACAATTACCTCTTAGTAAAAGAACAATACCAGGCCCAGGTAAAAAGTAATAAAAAGGCAAAACCCTATGACGTCGCTCGAACGAGAGGGAGCCTCGTTCGCGCGACATGATATGTCGCTCGAACGACATGCAACGATGTCAGAGCGACATGTCGTCCCTTTCCTTACGCCTTCTCAAAAATATGGTTCTTCCCAGATGTATTTATAAAACCCATAAACTGTTATGACTCCTGCAAGGCGATTTCATAAATAATAGGTTAAAACTTAAGAGAAAACCACTACCTCTTAAGGATTTAATGGTTTAGTCATTCTCAAAATTTCATTCCCATATAATCTAAAATGTGGGGCATTAACAATGTGACTCACATCACGATTTCCATACAACATATTAGCAGGATGTCATCTATATCAATTCATTAAACATCCCAATTAACTCTAAAATTTTAAGGAAATCTATCATAAATTTTCAGATTTACAATACCTAATTTCTTGGACAACCCTGCATATAAATTAATCCCATATATGTGTGAATCATCATCAAAGGAAATACATAAAGCCCTAAATCCCAGAAATTTAAAGGAAATAATTGTATGTATCAAGAAATAAATTATAAGGTGTAAATTAAGCAAGAAAATTTATGCCTTAAAATTGTAGAAGAGAAACCTCCTTGAAAGCCCTTTATTTCTTCTTGGTTATTGCCCCTTTTTACTTCTATTGGTGTTTCTCCATTTTTCTCCCGTGGGTTCTAATCTACATTTTGTGGAACGATAGTTCGGGAGTGGTTTACCCCACACTTAAACTCATAAATAGTGCAAATCCCGAGTTGGGGCCTAAACCCAACTTTTGGACCTCCAGCTAAGCCCGAATAACCTAATTAGCCCAAAGCTCCCCAACTCATATACCTATGACCCGGAACAAATTTTAAATATTTAAAACACTAAACCGAGTCTCTAACATTCCCCAAAATGCATCCCAATTACTTTTACTTCACTTTGATATTTTATTTTGTTAAAACGACATGTGCCCATACATTATATTTATGTGTTAATTATTTTCCACTCGCAAGCCCCTTACGAATAGTTGAGTTTTATTTTTATATAAAAATCATAATGTTTACTTAAATAAAAAAAATTACTTGCTTAAATTTTAAATCTTCCCAATTTAATTTATTCTCAAAATAAATCTGAAATCATTAAATCCATTTATATCATAATATTTTATTTCTAAAAATTACAGAGTATTACAAGGGACCACATCGAAGATTTGATAAAATTCGATAAATAAATAGTTTGGCGGGAAACTAACACCACATTCAACTATAAAGATTGTGGGTAACAAATGACCCTCATTCAAAGCACATAAATTGCATGGCCAAGAAACTATATCAGTAGTCACCCCGTTTGGGATTTTTCTTGCACCATAAACTCCTCCGGAGAGATTTTATCAAAGATATATACCACTTTAATAGCACAGAGAGAAAAAAACTAAAAGAATGGGATTCTTTTTTTTATAAGTAAATGATATATTAGAACCAAACTGCTTAAGGGAGTGAAACCTGTATACATGGAGTATACAACACAACCAAAATAAAGGCGAGATACCAAAACTGGCATCCACAAAAAAAAAATCACCTACAACCACTCAATGAAAACCACCAACTCCAAAAAAAACTCTAAAAATTCCTATAAGCGCCTATAGATACAACCGCCCCGACAACACAACACCACAAGACGAACTTACGCCTGGCCCACACGGTGGACAATGATACCCCACACCCTCCCATAACCACCGGTTTTCTCAAAAAGTAAACGAGCCTTTTTCTCATTCCCCTCGAAGGTTAACCCTACCATCTTACTGAATCCTATTAGATTCTCTGCCCAACCCACCGGGTCCTTTTCCCACTCCTCTTAAATGCCTCTTCCTGCCTAGGGATATCGATATCTACCCAAATTTGAGAATTGGCCATATTAGAATAAAAAGAGATATTGCCTCCTCCTTCCATATCCCGTGCCTCGTCCAATTCATCCTCAAAGAATTCCTTTCCCACCATGCTACCCAACCCTGTTGTCGCAAAAAAAGAATCTGTAACCAAACTATTTTCTCTACCCACACCGATAGATCCTCCATACTCATAAAATGATTGAGCCCATACTCTCAATCAACTCACGACAACATCTCTCCCATGGGAAGACCATAAATTAAAACAATTATAAAATCATCTATTGTTTGGTGACAAAGCCAAAAGTGGCTTAGCATAGTTGACTACCAGTTCTTCTACACTAAAAGAACTATCACACTACCCATGGAACCCCTCTTCTTATTTTTTCCCCTCTTTGCCTTAATATTTCTTCTCAAAAAACTTGTATGCAACACCTTGCCTGAATAAAGACATGAACCCATCATTTTTAAAAAGGACAAGCATTTACCATGCTTCACAAGAGAATGCCCCCCAATATTAGCCTTAAGCGTCCTATCAGGTTGAGCATAAAAAAAATTCATGTTTGTAGGACCACTCAAGTTGTCTCCATTAGTTCCCACTCCACCCAAACGATTATAAATTGGTCCCACTAGCTTGCCAACCACCTTTAAGACAGCTGATGGAAATAAATGCTAAACACTATCGGCCACTACAACACTCAAACAAGAGGATTCTTACAGTATCAAGCATAATGTTGAAATCTCTACAACAATAAGATGATGAGGCAACAATGGAGGAAAGACGGTTTAAGATAGCAGAAATGAGAAAACACTAAGGGAAAATCAGCCATTTATATGTACAATGATGATTTTTGATATCTGGGATTTGAAATGATTAAGTGTACCAACGTTTGGACTTTCGACGGCATCCCAAATCACGAAAAAAAAATAAACCAATGTACCGTCTAGTCGTTCGCTTTTTTTCAAGTTATTTACAAAATTTCCAGTGCTTTAATATATGCTAAGGGAAAAATTTAGGAGTCCTTATGATCGGTCGTCGACCAATACCCCTATGGTTCTGAGCAATCCTAGAAATGAATACTCCATCCTTCCATTTAAACTTCAAGCATGAAATATTAGGGGCTTTTGATGTAGCCTAAAACTATTTGGCCATGTGGGCCACTGAAACACTAACATCTGCCAACATCATTTCTATGCTTTCCACAAAGGACAACACCTAGTCAGCTCCGGTACCCTCCGATTAGCTCTCCAACCGACCACACAAGAATGTGAACCATCAGTCATATGAAGAAACACACGTGCAGAACTTCAGTAGTCATTATATTCATGCACATGATTAACACCCATTTGTATATTATTGTGTAGAGGTTTAAATGCTTCAAGTTATAAAAGCATTTCACCTCTTGGGATTCCGCTGACTATAAATACACCGTCTCCCCCAGTTGAAGGATGACACGAGTTCCATCCTAGACTTGAACCCAAAATACTGGAATAAAATCCTAAATACTATTGCTCCGTGGATGTAGGCTCCATTCATGAGTTGAATCATGTAAAACTCTCTAGTGTCTTTCATTATATTTTTAATTTTTCTTTTATCTATGATTATAAGTTTGGTAACTAAGAGCTAAGATAAATAATCCAAATTTACACATCAACACATATATACATACATATCTAAAAATAATAACATATATATATATATATATATATATATATATATATATATATATATATATATATATATATATATATATATATATATATATATATATATATATATATATATATATTTTTTTTTTTTTTGATTTTTATATGGTATTTAAACATTTCAAGGAAAGCCCAAAAAATCAATTCAAAATTATTATTTTTTATATTTTCAAAATCAACTCAAAATTAATATTTTTGTTATTTTAAATGGTTAATTATACTTATGCCCCCTGAACTTTGACCTTCCTACACTTCAACACCTTAACTTTCAATTTCATTAGATAACCCCCTAGATGTTGAAAACGGCTACAAGTAGCCCCATGAATGATAACACCGCCAAGTTTTTGAATGAAAATGACATGTGGCATCCCTTTTGACTTTTGTTATGTATTTTTTGGGTATTTTATATTTTTTTAAACCCCAAGACAAATATCTCTTTCTCACTATCTTCTTTCCCTTTTCTCTTTCTTCTCCACATATCTCTCCTCTCTCTAGTTCAAACTTTATCTCTCTCTCTCTCTCTCTCTCTCTCTCTCTCTCTCTCACACACACACACACACACACACACACACACACACACACACACACACACACACAAAATAATACACACGAACATATACATATAAAAACTCCAAAATTTGAAGGCTATTGGGGCGAGGGGGTACTAGGGGGTGGATCGGGGGGCGGGGGTCTGGGAAGTGTTTTGCAGGGGGATGTGGGGTGGGTTTTTTCAAGGGGAAAGGGGGCGGGTTTTTGTGTATCTTTTCAGTTATTTTATTTTTTATTCGAAATAATTATTATTGTTGAAAATCATTTTTTATTACCGGAAATCATATTTCATTTGTTGGAAATAATCTTATATTGCTGAAATTGGTTTTTTCAATGATGTAAATAAATTTTATTTGCTCGAAATAATTTATTATTTCTAAAAAGCACTTTTCATTTGTTGGATATTAATTTTTACATGCTGTAAAAAAAAATTTATTGTTAAAAATCAAATTTTTATATTGAAAATAATTTTTTTTGATGAAAGTAATTAATTATTGCTGGAAATTAATTTTATTTGCTGCAAATCTTTTTTTATTATGTTTCTAGATTTTTTTAAGTTTATTTTTATAATTTTTAGAGTTTAATTATTTTTTTCTTATTTTCTTAATTTTTTTCATTTCATAGTTAGTATTTGTTTTCCTCATTTCTTTATTTTTTTACGAACTTTGATATTTTAGTATGTCTTTTTGTATTTTAATGCATTTTCCAATAAATCTTAGTATTTTTAACCATATTTTCTGAATTATTTTTATAGAATTTTGCAGATTGTAAATATATATTTTTTTAATTTTTTTGAATTTTGAAATATAAATATTTGTATTTTTGTAACATGTTAAAATTTTTGTAAATTTTGCAAATGATTTTTGATATTTTAAATATATTTTTCAAAATTTTCGTAATTTTTAAATTTTTTATTTTTATTTTCATATTTTGTCCAAAAATAATTTGTTTTGACAAAAATGCCCTTCCTATAAGTCATGTGCCACTCACATCCTTAACGTTTCCATAAAAAATTAATCGAGGTGGACGGCGAAGACTTATATGTAGCCGTTTTCAAAGTTAAAAGTGCCAATTGAAAGTTGGGGAGGCGAAGTGTCGGGGGAGTCAAATTTTAAGGGGGCTAAGTGTAATTAACCCTATTTTAAATTATGTTGACAGAATACAACAAGTATTAAAACTTCAACCCTTCAAAGAATGTTTTTAATCTTTTCCGACAACAATGGCCAGACACATAAATATGAAACTTCTAGTTAAACAATCTATAATTGAACGTATATGTGTGAATACTTTCCCCATGGGTTGGGAAGATGTTGAGAAATTAAGCGTAGTAAAGTACTCTTTACAAGAAAACCTAGATGAATGTCAATAGAAGCATGTAATACATTGCCAAATACTACCAAAAATTGATGTGAATTAGAAAAAAAGGTTACAGTAGAGGTTACATTTACAACAAATATAGTCAAATTTTGTACGTTGACTTATGGAAACAACATACCAAGATTGAAGCGTCCTACAACGAAAGAGAATGAATCTTAATATATGTCTGCCTTTTAAAAATGAGCGAAATTAACTAGGGCACAAACTTATATTGTTCTTTCCTAGTCACATTATTACTACGTTATCTTAAAAAAATCAAGTGTTCTTGATTCTTTTTCTTTTTTAAAATCGGTGCTCATTATTCCAAAAATGATAAAAAAAGACTATTAATTTCCCCACAGTCTCAATCTCGCGAGAATGAATTGAATAATTTAGCGGATATGTTTTATTGCAATCCCCCCCACCTGGTATTTCTAAATTTTCTAAAGCCCATAAAATACCATTAAAAAGAAAGAAAGACATAACCAAATTTAGGAAGATGTAGGTACCAATAAATTGACAGATATTGAAATTTCGAATGTTAAGGATGATGCAAAAAAAAAAAAATATTTTTGAGGGTCTAAAAAAACATCATGATAAATGTGAAACCCCATTGGAAGAGGAGAACCAAATGGTGCAATTTATAAAAGAAGCCCAAAAGTATAAAGATGAATGCGTTGAAGAAATTAAGAAAAAGCCAATCTTTCAACGACTCGTGCGAAGACCCGTAAGACTAAATGATGGCTTCATTATTTTTTTCTTATCTAGTTTGGCCTACGCAACAATCTTTTGCCACTTTGGGGCTTAGATATGATCCTAGGCTTTTAGTTATGTGTACTTGTATGTTTGTTGTTAGAGAGTTGTTATATAAGACTCTTTATCGTTAAGATTTTTTGTCCTTTTGACTTTGTGGTGTGCTCGCTCATCCACTGTTTTTATTTTATTTGTAAAATTTCTGCTCCTTTGGAGAAATTTTAAAAAAATTCTTAAGAGCTATCTCCAACATATCCTAACTGCCCATGTCATCTGTATATGTTTCACTTTACGGTTTCTAAATCCTAAACTCAACTTCCTATCTCTCTATTTAAAAGTCATGTTTGTTAGTGTTAATAAGAAATATATTCCACCTATTAATGTAACATATTATTAAAACTTTTACACAAGAAGTTATCTTTTTTTAATCATTCTAGACAACTATTATCAGATACAAGAAGATTAAATTTATCGGTAGACAATTTTGACTTGAAAATATGCATGGGAAAATTTTACATAGAGGTGTGCAAAATATTGACCCCCTTAAATTAAGTCGAAAAGCACAGCTAAAAGAAAACCTTGAGAAAGTAATTGTGCTAGATTACTATTAACAAGAAAACCTACCAGAAATTCAATATGGATTTGCCAATGAGGATGACGTGGTCGAGGAATGCGGTATTAAGCCTACAACCCTCCAACCATAGTCACATATGTAATTTCCATATCATTTATTATTATTATTATTATTATTATTATTATTATTATTATTATTATTATTATTATTATTATTATTATTATTATTATTATTATTATTATTATTATTATTAGTGGTATTATAATAACGATCATATACCGAATGGTCTCTCGAACATTTTTTGATACACGATTAGTCAAAACGTTTTTTCTTTTATTTTAAAAAAAAACTAGCTGAAAGTGAACCGAACTGTGTATATGGCCAATTGAATTTCAGAATTACAATCATTGTTATATTTTTAACAACAAAACACCCTACTGAATCCGGATTATCTTTATTTGACATTTGAGGTTCCTTTGGTTAAATTCATAATAAATTCTCCATTTGTCAAATGAATAGAGCGTCATTTTAGGCAAGTAATCACTTCTTCATTTAGAGTAGAAGAATGAGTTAGCTTATGGCCCCAGGGAGAATGTTGACTCCAAAAACTAAACAAGCGTGTATACCAAAACGAAGAGGACAATATGACTGTTGATGTAAAAAATTAGATCACTCTAATTATTCAATCACAGATAAATATAAATGAAACAAAGATTTTTTAAAGTGGTTCAGCCTTATAAGAATGGCTTACGTCCACTGTTTTGTTATTGCTTAGTGCTTAGGAATTCTCGATTACAAGATCTCTCAAGAAATTCCGGTCCTCGATTCCAAGGTTTGGATTCGGTCCCTTACAATGAGGATTGTACAATGTATTTATAGCCTTGAGGCTGTAATGTGAAAGGGTAATACATTAAATGGGATACATATGAAAGGGTAATACATTTAATGCCCCTTAAGAGTGTGCGTCCAAATGATAAGCATTTAATGAACCAGTTGAATTGTTGGTTATCCAACTATTAATGCTTTGTTCGAGATGCAGCTCGAACCGCCTGAGTTGCTCGGACCGCCTAAGCTTCTCGGTACTCAGGAGTTCCTCGGAGAGGCATTGTTCCTCGGAGCGTGTGATCATCTCGGAAGTGCTTGTTGTTGACATGTAGATAGCCACGTGTATGAATATGATTGGTCCACGTCAGCAGATTAAATTTGGTATCAACAGAAGCCCCCAATGTTTCATAGTTCGAAATTTGAGGAGTATGGAACATTCTTTCTCGGAATACGGTAGCTTTAAATAGTCTTCCTGATTTTTAGGAGCGTTTCCCTTGTATTTATTTTCTCCTTCCAAATTCGTAGAATCATGCTTTTTTGAACTTTTCTGCTCTCTTCGGTTCCCGCGTCACTTTTTGTCTTTTTAGCCGCTGTTGCCCGCTTTGATTCTTGCACCACTTTTCATCTTTTTAGCCGTTGTTGCCCGCTTTGATTCTTGCGCCACTTTTAATCTTTTTAGCCGTCGATAACGTAATCATCCTTTGTTTTGTAATCGTTACTTCACCATTTCCCAAGGCAAGGTATTTAAACTTCATAGACACTCCCATCGTCTTCTACCTTTTCAAATTTTTATCTTCAAGTTTTTCATTGTCTTCTACTCTCTTGTGCGTTCGTATCTTCCATCGTTCATTGTCAATAGCTTCAGTCTTTTTTCTGTAAGATCCTCTTCCTTCTTCTTCTTCATTTCCTTTAATCATCATGGTTTACCCTGTTGAATCTCTTGACAAATTTCGATCTGATTTTTCCATTCCCTCTTGGGTTGTCTTGGAAGAGCTTTCTGAGCCTTCTAATTATTTCAATTTGGCTGAGGGACATTGGTTCCCCAGTCTCTTTTTTGCTGAGTGTGGATTTTCTTTTCCACCAAATCCTTTGTGTCTGGAATTCTATCAGTACTTTGATGTTGTTCCTGCACGAATAGCCCCCAACACATGAAGAATAGTTAATGGGGTGCATAAATTAAATCAAGTGCATGGAACTCGTATAGGAATTCCAAAAATCATGTACTGCTACAGATGGGCAGTTAATGATAATATTTATTATTTAAAAACTAGGTTTTTAAATAGAGCCTTAGTAGTCAATCTCCCTGATGCCAACAGGGATTATTTTGAACATGGAGTTGTCGTAAAAAATTGGCAACACCCTCCTTTAACTGGAGATGAGGTTTACCAGGGTCCCAGATGCCCTCCTTATGGAAATGGGATAGGTTATTCTTATTTTATTTTATTTATTTTGAAATCATGTTTCTTTGGTGTTTGATAAAATGTGCCACTGATAACAATGTTTATTTATTTGCAGTTGATAACAAGAGAAAGTGCCCAAAAGAAGCAGATGTCAATATAAGGCATTTGGGACTTATCTGGAGCCTGCACCAAAGTGTTGCTGACGAGCACATTCGGTCAGCCTCCTATCTTCTCCAATACAAGAGCTACACAACTTCTTTCACTGATCGTCCAGTGATCAGTGAAGCAGAGCCAGTACCAGCCTCTACAAGCTCTTCGCCTGAATCCCATATTCCTTTGAGCGAAAGGATGAAGAAGAGAAGACCTCCTACCCTGTTTGAGAAAACTGCCTCCGGCTCTGGGGAGGCAAAAAGGAGTAGGATTGATGTCCCAAAGGAGGGGACGAAGAAGAAGGATGCAGCTCCTCCAGCTGCTCCTGTTAAAATCGCCGAGAAGCCCGCAGTGGCTCCGAGCAGGTCTACTGCTCCTGGAGAGGTGATTGTGATATCACCGACCAAGGATTCTTCCTTAGTTGAATCTGTACCTGTTCCCCCGAGGAGGCTGAAAAAGGGATCCTCGGTCAATTTGGCTGACACCATTACTCAGCCCCCTGCTACTGGGACTGGAGTTCCCACTTTTGTTCCCCCGAGCTCTGCAATGAGCTCGGTAAAGTCCTGGATCATTACCGAGGTCCAGGGTAATGAAGAAAATCTTACTCGGGACATGGTTACTTCTTTAGCTGCTCGTCATCTCGCTTCAGTAAGTCTTTTTACTTTCAACTTTTCATATTTACCTTGTCATTTCTGTTTCTGACTTATTTTCTTCTTCTATTCACAGTTGACGAGATGCTTTAACATAATCCCAAAGAAGGATGAAGCGATTAAGGCTTCTTGCTCCTCGTCCAGTGTGGAGGGAGCTCTGGAAGAAGCTATCAAGTCTCTGGCAGACTCTCACCAGAAATATGCTGATGATAAGGCTATCTGGGAGAAGAAGCTTGCCTCCTCCGAGAAAGAAAAAGCTTGGGCTGTTGATGCCTCCAAGGAGTTGGAGAAGAGAAAGAATGCCTTGGAGGCGACAAATAAAGAGCTTGAAGAGAAGCTCAGAGCTGCTGGAGAGCTGGAAGATAAACTCAAAACTGTCGAGGAGGAGTTGGCTAAACTTCAGTAAGTAGGTCGACAGAAGGAGGAGGTAGAAAATAAATTGAAGGCTGCTGAGAAATTATTGTTCGAGAAGATCTCCTCGGAGAAATTGAAGAGGAAAGCCGCGGTGAAGAAATCCTTCAGCTCTGGCTGGGACAAGGGGTGGAATAAGGGGTTGGCTTCCATGGTATCTCAAGTGGACTATGGCAGTCTAAAGTACTTTAGGGATGGATGGGTCGCTTCCCTTCAGGAAATGAAGGTCGATGAGTCCTCCGAGCTCTTCCAGAGACATATCCCTGGTCCTCCTCCAACTCCAGAAGAATTAGAAGAGGACGAAGCTACCTCTGAGGAGTCTTTAATGGTGATGGGAGATCGTGCCCTGAAGATTCTGCCTGCTGCCGAGGAAGATCAACATATTGTTTCCTCCTCCGAGCAACTACCTACTCTTCCCGAGCAACTATCTCTTCCCTTCGAGCAACCTACCTCTTCATCCCAGCCACCCGAGAAGGTTTTGGGGGATAAGGAAAAAGGTTTAGTGTTGTTCAGTTTTCTCTTTATTTTGTTTCTCTTTATCAAATGTAACTCAGAAGATGTAACTCTGAATTATGATCTAATAAAACTTGAACTTTTTTCCATACTGTTGTCTCTTCTATTCATACTCTACTTATTCTTTTTATTGATGATTGTTCTTCTTTTTCTGCTAGTTTCTGGCCAGGATGGAACTGCTATCTGCCCATGATTCAAAATTGCTGCGACAATGTAATGAGTACTTTAAGGCTGGCCACACAGACCTGAGTGCTGCACAAGTTGTCGACATCCTTGGCCAGGATGCTTCAGAACAGGCAGTGGAAGCATATCAGTACCTGAAGTGTCTGCTTGATCGAGCGGTGGCCAATAATGTGGCTTACTACGAAATGATCGAGGATCTCCAAGGCACCCTTGAAGACCTTCAGCTTCGATACAAAGAATCCACTGCCTTGTTGCATGAGAGTTACGAGAAGAAGTACAAGCTGATCATTGCTGACAAGGGCTACGAGAAGCTTTTTACTGGTTATGATGTAAGGGAGAGAACCCTGAGGGGCGAGGTCGAGGAATGCAGACAGATTGCCGAGCTGCTGGAAAAGGAAAATAATAACTTGCAGAAAGAGCTATCACAGTTGAAGTCTGCAGCCTCTTCTTCAACAGCCCTAATCCCAGTGACTGACGAGGGGTTTTCATTTTTAGAGGTTGAGAATGCCAAGTTAAGGGAAGAGTTGGACACCTTGAGGAGGTCGGGCCCTTCCACATCTCTTTGGGGATGAGCAAGAGCTCCTCGAGGACGAGCTAGAGCAGCTCGGGTTCTTATCGAGGAACAGAGGACAGCGTCTGCATTAGAGAACCAGGCCTTCCAACTAATGGCGAAGAACCAGGTGTTATCTGATATGTCAAAGAAAATTAGGGACCTGGAAAAACAGCTCTCCGCGCAGAAGTCAGTCTTGGAGAATAAGGAGATTTTCATCAAGAATCTCCACGAGCAGCTAGAAAGGCTAACATATCAATTACACAAACAGCCCAGGGTATTCTGGATGGCTGGATATAACGAAGCACTATTCCATTTGGACGATCGTATCCAGAATGCCAACAATGAGGGCTACAAATAAGGCTGGCTGAATGCCTTAGGTGTGCTGAAGCTCGAACAAGGACACTATTTGTGGGACTACCATGATCCCAGGTTGCTCGACTTGCCTGTGCCACCGTACAATTTGGACATGGAATGGATCCCAGCTCGTGCCATTCCTCGGAGTTTAATTTCAAAGTATCTCGGTGACTACAATTTACATTCTCAAATTGAGGTATCTCATCCCGAGCATCTTTTAGATCGGCCTTCAGTGATGAATGTCAGGATGCTGAAGGATTTTAACTTCATTAATTCTCCTCAGTCTTTAAATGATCCGCCAGCTGGCGAGGAACCTGCGTCAAAAGCTGAGGGGAAAAGACCAGTAGAATAGAAATTTTTGATGTAATAGTTAGTATACATATCAATGTAACTTTCATTTTATCATCAATGTAATTTATTTTGAATTTAATGAAAGACTTTCATTTTTGTTTGCAAATCTTAATTGCTATTGTCTTGTAAATATCAAACACTTTACATTTATGCATATCTCTTAAAAAGATAACAATATTGTGTTGTTTGTCGACCAACTCAATAATAATTAAAAAGTTTCAAGTTTCAATAATATTGCTCGATCATTTAATAATAAAGTCACGAGTATAAAAAATGTTTAAAATGTTTCCAATCAACCAAGGTTGTTAACTTCTGCTTGTCGACCAACTACAGTTAGTGGGTTTTTATCCCCGACCAGCCATACTTGGTAGATTTTTCTTTTTTATGTTTCCGACCAACCAAGGTTGGTAAATGCTCATTGTCGACCAACTACAGTTGGTGGGTTTTTATCCTCGACCAGCCATACTTGGAAGATTTTTCTCTTTTTCATAAAATGTGTCCGAGAAATTCTTCTTGTCGACCAACTACAGTTAGTGGGTTTTATCCCCGACCAGCCATAGTTAGCAACTTTTGCACTTTCTGAAATAATCTTACCTCCCGACCAACATAAGTTGACTTTTTCGAGAATGTACGTACCTTCCGACCAACATAAGTTGGTATTTGCGAGCATATTTTGTTTCCTAGCCAAACATGTTGGCATTTTTAGGAATATATCGTTTCCTAGCCAAACAGGTTGGCATTTTTAGGAATATATCATTTCCTAGCCAAACAGGTTGGCATTTTTAGGAATATATCGTTTCCTAGCCAAACAGGTTGGCATTTTTAGGAATATTTCGTTTCCTAACCAACCGAAGTTGGCATTTTTAGGAATA
Organism: Sambucus nigra; assembly: GCA_949130495.1. Lineage (NCBI taxonomy): Eukaryota > Viridiplantae > Streptophyta > Magnoliopsida > Dipsacales > Adoxaceae > Sambucus > Sambucus nigra. Next base: position 54,163,705 of record OX422223.1, read on the forward strand.
TTTTCGTTTCCTAACCAATCGAAGTTGGTATTTTTAGAAATATTTTCGCTAACCAACCGAAGTTGGCTTTTTTAGGAATATTTTCGTTTCCTAACCAACCGAAGTTGGCATTTTTAGGAATATTTTGCTGAGCAGTCTGAGCTTTGCCGAGTAGTGTGTAGCACTAGTATTCCCCGAAAAATTCTCAATAAAAGGAGAGACTTTGGCAGAAAATCTTCATTTTATTCATACTAATGGAACTGCGTTACATATACATCACTGATAATACTTGCGCAGGTGCTCTGCGTTCCATGCATTCTTAAACTCCTCGCCTTCTAGAGTTTCTATTCGGTAAGTTCCTGGTCGAACAACTTCTGTAACTCGGTATGGTCCATGCCAGTTTGCCTCCAGTTTGTTGTGCTTTTGAATTACTTTCTTCAGCACATAGTCTCCTTCTTTCAGATCGCACTTCTTCACCCTTTTGTTGTAGAACAAAGTTGTTCGCTGCTGGTAAGCAGCATTTCTAATGGCTGCTTCTTCTCTAACCTCCTCGAGCATGTCTAAATCCAATCTTCTCATTAAATCACTGATAGGGGAATTGAAATTCAGTACCCTGTGTGTTGGGAGGTCCAACTCGGCAGGTATGACAGCTTCACTTCCGAACGCCAGCATGTATGGTGATTCTCCGGTTGCTACTCGGGGAGTAGTTTGGTAAGCCTAGAGTACTGATTGCAACTCGTTGATCCAGTTTGCTTTTGCGTCACTTAGTCTTTTCTTCAATCCATTCAGCAGCGTTCTGTTTGTCACTTCAGTTTTTCCATTGCTTTGAGGATGGCCTGGTGCTGAATGAACATTCAAAATGTTTGACTGATGACAATAGGCGACAAACTCCTCGTTTTCAAATTGTGTTCCATGGTCTGTGATGAAGTCATGAGGGAAACCATATCGGCAAATGATGTTCTTCCAAACAAATCGGTACACCTTCTCGTACGTCATATCAATGAGTGGCTCAGCTTTTACCCACTTAGTAAAATAATCCACTGCGACGACGAGGTACTTGAACCTTCCTCGGGTCATTGGCAGTGGCCCAACCAAATCAATTCCCCACATGGAAAATGGCCAAGGGGAAGTTATGGGTGTCAACAATGCTTGTGGAGTTCTTCGGATGGAGGAAAAGCGCTGGTACTTGTCACACTTCTTGGCATATGCTATACAATCATCCCTCATCATCGGCCAGTAATATCCCTGCGTCATCACCCTTTGTAAAAGCGTCCGACCTGCTACATGTGCTCCATAGGACCCTTCGTGGATCTCTTCAATTAATTCTTTCACCTCGGAGGGGTGTACACATCTCTGCAAACCTGCCATAATTCCTCGTCTATATAAAACACCATTAGTTAATACATACCGAGCAGTTTTAAACTTCAATTTTTTGGCTGCGAGCTTGTCAATTGTCAATTATCCCTCTTCGATATACGCCCTGATGGGATCCATCCAGGATGGTCCTAAATCAAGGGTGATAAAGTTCATCGTCAGGTCTTCATCTATACTCCGACCAGCTAACACTTCAATTGGGATTGTTCGTCGTAGCTCGGTGTGAGTAGCTGATGCTAGTCGAGCTAGGGCGTCTGCTCTCGCATTCTCCATTCTTGGTATTCTGACCAGCTGAATAGCGGCAAATTCTGACACCAGCTCCTTTGCCTTTGCATGATATCTGATCATTAATTCTCCTCTGATTGCATATACTCCCAACATTTGATTTACTATCAATTGAGAATCACTGAAAATAATAACCTGCTGCGCCTCCATAATTTTTGCCAAATTAAGTCCCGCAATCATCGCCTCATACTCAGCCTCGTTGTTGGAAGCTTTGAATTGGAAACGCAGGGCGTATTCTATGTCGACCTCGTCCGGAGTTCTTAAAACTTTCCCCGCGCCACATCCTGCAGTGCAAGATGAGCCATCTACATATAGCCTCCATATAGGTAACTCGTCTTCAAATTTTTGACCAGTCAGAGTTCCTCGGTGAAATATTTGTTGCTTCCTTTCATCCTCCCTGGATTTTTCTCGCTCCTCGTCGATCATCTTTTCTTGCCCTTTTACCAACCGGAGTTGGTCTGAGCTCGAATTTAATGATCCTGTAACATGCACTTGCCCTTTTACCAACCGGAGTTGGTCTGATCTAGTGTTTGTCAATCCTGTAACATCCACAGGTTGATCAGCGAGCAATTCTTGTTCCTCGTTCGGAGTCCTCCCAACTATCTCTGCATCACATCCTGTAACATCCACACGGCCTTTTACCAATCGGAATTGGTCTGGGCTTGTGTTTGTTAATCCTGTAACATCCACAGTTTGATCAACGAGCAACTTTTGCTCCTCGGGGGTATCAGGATAGGTGAACTCTGCTATGAAATCTGCTACAGCCAGCCCTTTTAGTGATGATCTGGGTTCATAAAATATATCATATTCACCGAGCTCTATTGCCCAATACATCAATCTCCCTGATTTTTCTGGCTTGTGAAGGGCTTGTCTCAATGGCATATCGGTATATACGACTATAGTATGAGCCTTGAAGTATGGCCTCATTCTCCTACTCGCCTCAATCAGTGCTAGTGCCAATTTCTCCAGCCTTGGATATCTGATCTCTGCTCCTCGGAAGGCTTTACTTGTGTAGTAAATTGGTTTTTGCACTCCATTCTCCATTCTGATCAACGCCGAGCTAACTGCATTCTCGGACACTGCAAGGTACAAATACAATTTTTCTCCCATCACCGGCCTGGACAACAGTGGTGGTGCTCCCAAGTATTTCTTCAAGTCTTGAAAAGCCTTCTCACATTCATCATTCCACTCAAAAGTCTTTCTAAGTGTCTTGAAGAATGAGAGACATCTATCAGTTGCTCGGGACATATATCTGTTGAGTGTCGCTACTCGTCCTGTGAGACTTTGTACTTCCTTCTTCGTTGTTGGAGATCGCAGCCCTAATAGAGCTTTGATCTTTTCAGGATTTGCATCAATGCCTCGTTGATTAACAATGTACCCGAGGAACATGCCTTCTCGTACTCCAAATATGCACTTCGTCGGGTTCAGCTTCATTTGATATTTATCTAGTTGATCAAAAGTCTGACTTAAGTCAACTAGATGATCGGCAGCTTTCTTGCTTTTCATCAGCATATCGTCAACATAGACTTCCATATTGTCACTGATTTGTTCAACAAAGACCTTGTTCATCAGCCTCCAATATGTCGCACCTGCATTTTTCTGTAATACCCCGTACTTTTATTGATATTTATTTGTGGGATTAATTAAATTAAATGGGTATTAATTGAAAATTAATCCGAATAAAATACTAACGAGATGTGAGTTGGTATTTGATTATAATGTGTATGCATATGATATTTTATGAATATTGAAAATATTGAAATTTGTCGTGAGATAGAAATACTGCAATTTGGAAATTTTGTTGGGACGCGTGTGACAATCGCGTCAGGAATATAGTTATTTTAATTAAAAAGTGAATTTTATTTTTATCAACCGTATGGTCATTTTGAGTGCGCCAACGTGTCCGGAAGGGTCGAAATAGCCAGAAAACACTAACCGGGGGTTTAGTTTGGCTCCCGGGGCCTTTTTAGGCCATACCGGCAACTTAAAAGGGTATTTTGGTAATTTTGGAATTTTGGGATTTATGACTAACGAATTTTAGGAATTTAAAATAGAAAATTTAATGACCCACTAACCCATTACCAGCAATTAACTGATTAGAGGGCTACGGGGGTTTCATGAGAAGTTAGGAGAAGTTCCCAAAGAGAGAACCCTAACCCCATCTTCAACCTTCAACCTTGGGAGAAAAGGAGAGAGCAACCTACATCCAAGATTCAACACCAAATTTAGAGAAAGATCAGAGGCAAGTGGTTTAATTACGTTAATTTCAAGCGAATGCTTCTTCCATGCTTAGAAATTTATATAATTGCATTGTATTGGGAGACTTGTAAAAATCCATGTAATTGGAGTTATAAATTCATGTTTTGATAAAGAGATTGCATGTAGAATTGTGTTTGGGCGATTATACTGTTAGAAATACATCTTTTATGTTACAAAACGGATTTAATTATGGATATAGATGACTTTAATTTCCTAGGGTTCATACTCATAAGGTTTGGGGGAAAATTGGGAGATTTGATAATTGGGTGTTGTTTAGGGGGATTAGACCCCATATATATGTTAAAATACGACATAAGTATGTTTATGAATGATTATAAACCTTGAACTACTGTTGGAATGATGTTTAGATGAGATTAGAGGTGAAGAAAATTGGGAAAAACGAGATAGGAGAATTCTGGGCTCGAAACTGTCACCTCGTTAGAAGGCTTGCCCAGGTCGTTCGAACGAGCTTCTAACGAGTTAACAGTTTGACTTCTAACGAGTTGGATGTTCGTTCGATGCCTTTCGTTCAAATGATATCTCGTTAGATGCCCACTTCGTTCGAACGAACTCTCGTTCGAACGACCTCGTTCGAATGAGACTTCTAACGAGTGGACAGATTGGCCTTTTTGGCCTGGTTTGATTTCTAGTGTCCCGTAACCTTGTTTAATTGTAGAGATAACATTACCTTAATGACTAATTGATATAGTTGGGATATTCGGGATATATTGAGGAGTAAAATATAGAAGAATGATTTGAACCAAATGGTATTTGTGGATTAGGACGCGTGCGACTAATAACGATGCGAGGATAATTAATGACTTAAATGCATATAAATCGGGGGCATATAATTTGTGTGACATTAACAGTTGGTATAAGAATGAGAAGTATATCACTAATAAAATATATTAATTACTAAGATGTGTGCATGCTTAGTATGTATGATTTTATGTGTATGACATACCTACCATACTTGCTATCACGGGGGGTTTGCGTTCGTTTAGGACCATCTAATCTTTGTGTGCCTACGGGGGGATATAGATTGGTACCTCTAGGACATAGTTCAGAGAAGGACTTATTGGGAAGTTAATAAGACTGCTGATCATGGGAGCGTAGGTATGTGCGTGACCCATGTGATGGGACTGTGTTCGCCTCCATTGTTTGTGATTGTTGTTATTTGAGAACGATTCCTGAGAGATTCGGAATGCGTAATCCTTATGTACGTGATGTACCGGGATGGATAGCAGAGTATGTGTGCACCGCAGCTTAGTCTCGGGTGCTTATATTGTATATTCATGACGTGAATAATATACACTTAAATAATGAGAACTTTCATGTTGGTATTGTGAGTATAATTATGGTACGCTTTGAGAAAATAAAAAGGGATAACCTGTAGTGAATTGTATTGCTAATAATTGAGAATCCGAGTTTAAGTAAAACCTCTATTTAATTGATAACGTTAGAATGTATAATGGGAATCGAGTAGAAAGGGGTAGAACTTAAAACGGTTTAGTTAGATATGAATATCATTTAGATGGGTACGGTACGTTAGGAGTGCACAATTAGTCGAAAGTTGAGTATTTCATGTGAGTGCACGTCCTAACATGTATTTTGCATTCATTATTTTAATGTTATTAAAGCACTTGCTGTTTTTAAAATACTCTCCACTTTCGGGCTCTGACCCGTTTGCTTTCAAATCTATTTTTGTAAAAACCTTTTAGGTGCCCAGCCACAAGGACACCATGCATAGTATTTCCATTCAGGTGACGGGCTGTAGCTGTTGTGGAAGTTACAGGGCCTTGCTAGTAGACGCTTCTTTTGGTTTTGACTCGATATTCAGTTCCATCACTTGTAGGGCATGTCGCCCATTTCTTCTAGAGACATTTCATATCAGTTATTCAGACTTTTTGCATGTAATTAATTCAGGATACACTGTTTTATTTATTTCAGTTGTGGGATTGTTGTGAGGAGTTTTCCTCCGGACTTACTATTTTTTGTTGGTTACTTTATTGAGACTTTATAGTGTATGGTTATGTTATTCTTTCATAATTCTTTTCGCATGTTGACCAGACTTAATTTAAAATTTGACATCTTACTTTTAAATACTAGGTGGTTAGTAATTATAAAAATGTTTCGACAGTGATGCTATTAACTGAGCCAACTTGGCATTTTGATTTAATTTAATAAAGGAGTAGCTACCCGGTATTTAATTAGTCGGGGTGTCACAGGTGGTATCAGAGCATCAGGTTCTAGTGTCCTTAGGATCTGTATGGCTTGTTATGTTTCCGCTGAGCTTTCTTTGATGTAGAGCCCTATATTTTAGGACTGTTGTATTCTTTTATGTATGCTTCGCTCTTCAGCTATTTTGGGTTTATAACTGCGAACTTATAGACCTTACTCTTATTTCAGATGCCTCCACGACGTGCACCACGGGTTCCTAGGAATGCACAGCCAGAGCCCCAGCCATCACCAGTACAGGGCTCAATGAATGCCGCCGAGGTTGCAGCCATTGTAACCCAAGCGGTAAATGCCTCTCTTACCGTTGTACAGCAGGCACCACCTCAGGCGCCAGTAGCCGCGCCGGTTCAGGCACATGCATTCCCATCTGCTTGGGAACGCGTACGTGATGCTTTTCAGAAAGCACACCCACCGGATTTCGCAGGTAGCTCCGATGTTGTGGTTTCAAGTCAGTGGAGGAAAGACATTCAGAGGCACTTGAGGATGTATGAGTGCACCGATGTTCAGAAGCAGATACTAGCTACTTTCAAGCTAGTGGGATCTGCATTGCAGTGGTGGGAGTCTATTACCACCGCGGAGGAGAGAGATACTCTCACGATACAGGAGTTCTTGGTGCGGTTCGACCGCAAATATTTTCCGTCAGCTGTTCACACGGAAATGAGGAGGAAGTTGATGAACCTCAGACAGGAGGGAAGGACTGTGGCTGAGTATGAGGCTGAATTCACTAATTTACTGAACATTGTTCCGGATGAAATACCGACCGAGGAGAAAAAGATTCAGAAGTTTACAGATGGATTGACTTGGAGGATCCGTCATCATTTATTGGGGAATCTCTCGTTGGCCACTTATTCTGACGTGGTTAACGCTGCATTACTACACTGCCAGGATCACCGCTTTCACATGTCTGAGAGCAAGAGATCAGGAGAGTCCAGCCATCAGGGCAGGACTGGGGGAAATGGTGCCAGCGGGGCACAATCTGCTCAGGGACATCATAGGCAGGGTGATCAGGGTTCCTAATAGGGGGATTATAAGAGATTCAGATCTGGAGGTTTCAGGAGTGGACAGGGAGGTTTTAGACAGGGCCAACAAGGTCCGAACGGCCATTAGGGCCAACAGGGTCAGAATGGTCAACAGCAGTTTCAGCAGGGCCAGCAGGGCCAGGGGAGGAATGGTAACGGCCACCAGGGCCAAGGACAGCAGGGACAGTGAGGGGGAAACTTCCCGGGGAAGTGTTATGTTTGTGGCAAGACTGGCCACAAATGCCAGGATTGTCCTGATAGGGGCAGGGCCCCGCAGCAGCAGCAACAGGGTGTTCGACAGGAGCCGCAGAGACCTATTTTTCCCGCCGCCCTCCCGGCACCACCACAGATGGCAGCGTTACCACCCATTCCAGCAGTCCCAGTTCAGCAGGGACAACTTCAGTATGGGAGAGTATATCAGCTTCAGCAGGCCGTAGCCCCACAGGATCCACCGGCCATTGAGGGTATGTTCTCTATTCAAGGGACTATGGGGCGTATTTTATTTGACACGGGGCCACACATTGTTTCATTGCCATGAGATTTGCACGCACTATTGAGTTATTAGACACCGCAGAGAGCACCGCTACTTGTGTAGACTCACCGTTGAGTAGGGGTTCCATGATTTCGCTTATGTGTAGAGGTGTGGGTATAGAGATCGAGAGGTTTACTTTACCCGCTGATATGTTAGTGTTAGAGATGACCGAGTATGATGCCATTATTGGTATGGATTGGCTAGTTGCGTACCGAGCCATGATTGACTGTTTTAGTAAGAGTATTATCTTTGCCATTCCCGGGCAGGAGATGTTTTTAGTGGCGATGCCTCGCCCTGGGGGAGGATCGTCCACTCACTTGTACTATATAGAGGAGGAGACCTCTAAGGAAGTGGTGATACCACTTGATTCGATTTCGGTTGTTCAAGAGTTTACCGATGTATTTCAGGATATACCTGGATTACCTCCGAGTAGAGAGATAAATTTTGTGATCGATTTGACGCCGGACACTCGGCCTATTGCCCGCGCACCTTACCATATGGCTCCAGCTGAGATGAGAGAGTTACGGGATCAGATTGAGTAGTTGTTGGGTCAGGGGTTTATCCGGAGGAGTACTTCGCCGTGGGGTGCCCCTGTGTTGTTCGTAAAGAAGAGGGATGGATCGTTGAGGTTGTGTGTAGATTACCGGGAGTTGAATAAAGTCACGATACGGAATATGTATCCGTTGCCCCGAATCGATGACTTATTCGACCAGCTGAGAGGAGCTTCTTTCTTCTCAAAGATTGATTTGCGATCTGGTTATCATCAGTTGCGTATCAGGGAAGTGGACGTCTCGAAGACTGCTTTCTTAACGATATATGGTTCCTACGAGTTTCGAGTTATGCCTTTTAGTTTGACCAACGCTCCAGCCGTGTTTATAGACTTGATGAATAGGGTGTTCAGAGAGTTCCTAGACCAGTTCGTCATTGTCTTTATTAATGACATTCTGGTTTACTCCCAGACAGAAGAGGAGCACGCCGAGCATTTGAGGCAGGTTTTGCAGACGCTACGTCAGAACGAGTTGTATGCAAAGTATGAGAAGTGTGGATTTTGGCTGAAGGAGGTTCAGTTTTTGGGGCATATTATTTTGGACCGGGGGAAATCTGTTGATCCGGGGAAGGTATCCGCGGTGAGGGAGTGGGGACAGCCCACGACACCGACTGAGATCCGTAGTTTCTTGGGCTTAGCAGGATACTACAGGAGGTTTATTCGGGGTTTCTCCAAGATAGCGGGTCCCATGACACATCTGACTCGTAAGGGTGTGCCATTCATCTGGAGTGATGCCTATCAGTTGGCATTCGATGAGTTGAAGGACAAATTGACCTCAGCACCTATGTTAGCATTGCCGAGACTGGGAGTTGAGTATCTAGTCTACACCGATGCGTCCTTACAAGGACTTGGAGGTGTATTGCAGCAGGAGAGTCAGGCCATAGATTTTGCTTCTCGAAAGCTAAAGCCTCACGAGAAGAATTACCCCACCCATGACTTGGAGTTAGCGGCAGTTGTATTTGCCCTTTGGATTTGGAGACATTACCTCCTGGGAGAGAAATTTCGGTTGTTCACATACCACAAGTCTCTACAGTACCTCTTTACGTAGAAGGAGTTGAACATGCGTCAACGACGGTGGCTTGAGTTTGTGAAGGATTATCAGTTTGATATCCAATATCACCCAGGAAAGGCTAACGTGGTAGCAGACGCGTTGAGCCGTAGGCCAGTGGATGAGGTGGCTGAGGTGTGGAAGGCAAAGTGGAAGGAGTTGGGACACCAGGATGCAGCGGCCCGATCGTTCATGTCTGTGATGACCGTTACATCGCAGATTGTCACGAAGGTGGTAAAGGCACAGGCAAATGACTCGTTCTGTCAGGAGCAGATAGTTCGATTACTAGCAGAGGGAGACGAATCCTATACCGTTAGTTCAGACGGGGGATTACGCTTCAATGGGAGACTAGTAGTTTCATAAGGGGAGGAATTACGACACGAGGTGATGGCAGAGTCGCACGGCTCACGGTTCGCGGTACATCCCGATGGGGACAAAATGTACCAAGACATAAGACGTCAGTATTGGTGGAGCAGGATGAAGAGAGATATCGCCGTGTTTGTTTCTAAATGCGCCACTTGTCAGCTGGTAAAAGTGGATCATCAGAGACCGGCAGGACTTCTATAGCCATTAGAGGTACCGACGTGGATGTGGGAGAGCATATCCATGGACTTTATCACGGGGTTACCTACGTCACGGAGGGGTCACGACTCCATTTGGGTAATTGTGGACAGGTTGACCAAAGTTGCTCATTTTCTACCCGTAAGGACAGACTACACTACGGGACAGTATGCCCATCTTTTTATTACAGAAATAGTGAGACTTCACGGTGTGCCCCTAAATATCGTGTCTGACAGAGATAAGATATTCGTTTCACGGTTTTGGGAGAGTTTTCAGGAGGCCATGGGCACGGAATTGCGTTTGAGTACGGCTTATCATCCGCAGACCGATGGGCAAACCAAGCGTACAAATCAGATGTTGGAGGACATGTTGCGTATGTGCATCATTGACTTTGGGGGTGGATGGGAGCATTATCTTCCACTGGTTGAGTTTGCTTACAGCAACTCCTACCAGTTCACCATTGGCATGGATCCATTTGAGGCGTTGTATGGTAGACCTTGTCGTTCCCCAGCATGTTGGTTGGAGGTGGGGGATAACAATCTACTTGGGCCGGAAGTGATTCAGGATACTTCGACGAGGATAAAATTGATACGGAGTCGCATTCGGGTAGCTCAGGATCGAAAGAAGAGCTACGCTGATGCGAAGAGATTCTTCAGGGAGTTCCAAGTGGGGTACCAAGTTTTACTCAGAGTATCTCCTATGAAGGGGATTATGCAATTTGGGAAGAAGGGGAAGTTGGCACCGAGATATGTGGGGCCATTTCCTATCGTCGATCGGATTGGGTCTGTTGCATATAGACTTGGGTTACCGGAACATTTGCACATGATTCATGATGCGTTTCATATTTCCTCGCTAAGGAAATATCTTAGAGACGATTTGGCTCATTCTCACATTGCTTTGGAGGACATCGATCTCCAGCCTGATAGCTCATACGAGGAGGGGCCGATTGCTATTTTGGACCGAAGTGAGCGGAAACTGCGGTCAAAGATAGTTTCGTTAGTACGTGTTCAGTGGCGGCATCATAATGCCGAGGAGTCCACATGGGAGCGCGAGGATGAAATGCGCGAACATTATCCAGAGTTATTTTTACCAGGTACTTTCTAGTTCCGAATTTCGGGACGAAATTCTGTTATTAGAGGGGGAAGTATGTAATACCCCGTACTTTTATTGATATTTATTTGTGGGATTAATTAAATTAAATGGGTATTAAGTGAAAATTAATCCGGATAAAATACTAACGAGATGTGAGTTGGTATTTGATTATAATGTGTATGCATATGATATTATATGAATATTGAAAATATTGAAATTTGTCGTGAGATAGAAATACGGCAATTTGGAAATTTTGTTGGGACGCGTGTGACAGTCGCGTCAGGAATATAATTATTTTAATTAAAAAGTGAATTTTATTTTTATCAACCGTATGGTCATTTTGAGTGTGCCAACGTGTCCGGAAGGGTCGAAATAGCCAGAAAACACTAGCCGGGGGTTTAGTTTGGGTCCCGGGGCATTTTTAGGCCATACCGGCAACTTAAAAGGGTAGTTTGGTAATTTTGAAATTTTGGGATTTATGACAAACGAATTTTAGGAATTTAAAATAGAAAATTTAATGACCCACTAACCCATTACCAGCAATTAACTGATTAGAGGGCTACGTGGGTTTCATGAGAAGTTAGGAGAAGTTCCCAAAGAGAGAACCCTAACCCCATCTTTCAACCTTCAACCTTGGGAGAAAAGGAGAGAGCAACCTACATCCAAGATTCAACACCAAATTCAGAGAAAGATCAGAGGCAAGTGGTTTAATTACGTTAATTTCAAGCGAATTCTTCTTCCATACTTAGAAATTTATATAATTGCATTGTATTGGGAGACTTGTAAAAACCCATGTAATTGGAGTTATAAATTCATGTTTTGATAAAGAGATTGCATGTAGAATTGTGTTTGGGTGATTATACTGTTAGAAATACATCTTTTATGTTACAAAAACGGATTTAATTATGGATATAGATAACTTTAATTTTCTAGGGTTCATACTCATAAGGTTTGGGGGAAAATTGGGAGATTTGATAATTGGGTGTTGTTTAGGGGGATTCGACCCCATATATATGTTAAAATACGACCTAAGTATGTTTTGGAATGATTAGAAACCTTGAACTACTGTTGAAATGATGTTTAGATGATATTAGAGGTGAAGAAAATTGGGAAAAACGAGATAGGAGAATTCTGGGCTCGAAACTGTCACCTCGTTAGAAGGCTTGCCCAGGTCGTTCGAACGAGTTAACAGTTTGACTTCTAACGAGTTGGATGTTCGTTCGATGCCTTTCGTTCGAACGATATCTCGTTAGATGCCCACTTCGTTCGAACGACCTCTCGTTCGAACGACCTCGTTCGAACGAGACTTCTAACGACCTCGTTCGAACGAGACTTCTAACGAGTTGAAAGATTGGCCTTTTTGGCCTGGTTTGATTTCTAGTGTCCCGTAACCTTGTTTAATTGTAGAGATAACATTACTTTGATGACTAATTGATATAGTTGGGATATTCGGGATATATTGAGGAGTAAAATATAGAAGAATGATTTGAACCAAATGGTATTTGTGGATTAGGACGCGTGCGACTAATAACGATGCGAGGATAATTAATGACTTAAATGCATATAAACCGTGGGCATATAATTTGTGTGACATTAACAGTTGGTATAAGAATGAGAAGTATACCACTAATAAAATATGGTAATTACTAAGATGTGTGCATGCTTAGTATGTATGATTTTATGTGTATGACATACCTACCATACTTGCTATCACGGGGGGTTTGCGTTCGTTTAGGACCATCTAATCTTTGTGTGCCTACGGGGGGATATAGATTGGTACCTCGAGGACATAGTTCAGAGAAGGACTTATTGGGAAGTTAATAAGACTGCTGATCATGGGAGCGTAGGTATGTGCGTGACCCATGTGATGGGACTGTGTTCGCCTCCATTGTTTGTGATTGTTGTTATCTAAGAACGATTCCCGAGAGATTCGGAATGCGTAATCCTTATGTACGTGATGTACCGGGATGGATAGCAGAGTATGTGTGCACCGCAGCTTAGTCTCGGGTGCTTATATTGTATATTCATGACGTGAATAATATACGCTTAAATAATGAGAACTTTCATGTTGGTATTGTGAGTATAATTATGGTACGCTTTGAGAAAATAAAAAGGGATAACCTGTAGTGAATTGTATTGCTAATAATTGAGAATCCGAGTTTAAGTAAAACCTCTATTTAATTGATAACGTTAGAATGCATAATGGGAATCTAGTAGAAAAGGGTATAACTTAAAACGGTTTAGTTAGATATGAATATCATTTAGATGGGTACGGTACGTTAGGAGAGCACAATGAGTCGAGAGTTGAGTATTTCATGTGAGTGCACGTCCTAACATGTATTTTTCATTCATTGTTTTAATGTTATTAAAGCACTTGCTATTTTTAAAATACTCTCCACTTTCGGGCTCTGACCCGTTTGCTTTCAAATCTATTTTTGTAAAAACCTTTTAGGTGCCCAGCCACAAGGACACCATGCATAGTATTTCCATTCAGGTGACGTGCTGTAGCTGTTGTGGAAGTTACAGGGCCTTGCTAGTAGACGCTTCTTTTGGTTTTGACTCTATATTCAGTTCCATCACTTGTAGGGCATGTCACCCATTTCTTTTAGAGACATTTCATATCAGTTATTCAGACTTTTGGCATGTAATTAATTCAGGATACACTGTTTTATTTATTTCAGTTGTGGGATTGTTGTGAGGAGTTTTCCTCCAGACTTACTATTATTTGTTGGTTACTTTATTGAGACTTTATAGTGTATGGTTATGTTATTATTTCATAATTCTTTTCGCATGTTGACCAGACTTAATTTAAAATTTGACATCTTACTTTTAAATACTAGGTGGTTAGTAATTATAAAAATGTTTCGACAGTGATGCTATTAACTGAGCCAACTTGGCATTTTGATTTAATTTAATAAAGGAGTAGCTACCCGGTATTTAATTAGTCGGGGTGTCACATTTTCAAACCAAAAGGCATAACATTATAACAATAAGTTCCCCTAGGGGTAATGAAAGAAGTACTTTCCCTGTCTTCAGGTTTCATTTTGATCTGATTGTAACCAGAATAAGCATCCATGAAGCTCATCAACTCGTGTCCCGAGGTAGCATCCACCAATTGATCAGTTCGGGGCAATGGAAAGTGATCCTTTGGGCATACTTTGTTGAGGTCGGTGAAGTCTACACACATCCTCCACTGGTTGTTCTTTTTCTTTACCATCACCACATTAGCTAACCAATCTGGATATTTAACATCTTCAATGAAACCAGCTTTCTGGAGCTTCTCGACTTCCTCCTGTATAGCTTGATTCTTCTCAGGACTGAATACTCTTCTTCTCTGCTTCACAGGCTTGATCTCCTTATTCACATTGAGCTCGTGACATAAAAAGTTTGGGTCTATCCCAGGCATATCTTCTGACTCCACGCAAAAGTTTGTCTTCTGCTCCTAAGGAAAGTTACCAATTCCTGTTTTAATGAGGCTTCCAACGATGAACCTATTTGAATAGTTCGCTCAGGGTGATCATCGTCCAGAATGATATTTTCAGTAGCTTCCACCACTTGACCCTTCACGAGTTGCGACTCATTTCTAGGATCCAATGTTTCAATTTCTGCACCTTCATCCACTTGATAAGTAGTAGTCTTTTTCCTCAACTCCTCCATCTCCTCTTGCTCGGCAGATGAATAATAACATTCCCGAGCTACTTTTTGATCACCTTTCACAACTCCTACTCCAAAATTTGTTGGAAATTTTAGGCACTGATGTACTGTAGATGGTACAGCCTCGAACTTCTTCAATCATACTCTTCCCATGATGATATTGTACGATGATTGGACATTCTTATCCATCACGAAGAAACGTATTCTTTCTGTCCGACAAGCAGGCCACGTACCAATGAATATATCCAACTTGATCGTCCCAAGTGGAAATACTTTCTCGCCAGCAAAACCGATGAGGGCTCTGTGGTAAGGCTCCAGTTGAGATAGCTTTAGATTTAAACTATCGAAACACGAGTAGAACATGATGTCTGCCGAGCTACCATTGTCGATCAGCACTCTTGAAATCATTACTTCCTTCATTCTCATATTGATCACCAATGGGTCATCGTGAGGATATAACACACCTGCAAGGTTATTTTTTGAAAAACCGATGACCAATTTCTCCTTGTTCACCTTTCTCGGGCGATCTTCCTCAGCTAGATTTATTCGCTGAATGTACGAGCAAGCTTGAGCCTCACCGAGGTAAGCTTTTCTTTCTGCAGTAAGGTCTCCTCCTCCTGCATCTCCTCCTGTAATAACATTACAATAAAATGACCCAAAACGTATTAAAAATACCTCTCGTTCTGGCTGTCTTGGTTTCTTCGAAAGATCGGGGTCATCATCTGGATCAACTTCATGGTTTCTCTTCTTGTTCTCCTCTGCTCGACGAGGAGATCTAGACCTCTCTCTAGTTCGGTCGTTGTTTTTTCTTTCGCCTCCCCGATCAACATACTTTGCTAGCATTCCTCGTCAGATGAGTGTTTCAATCTCGTTCTGAAGAGCTATGCAATTTTTGGTCATATGGCCATGATCCTTGTGGAACTCGCAATATTTTTCCCTATTCCTCGTGTCAGGGTCTGCCTTCATTTTCTTTGGCCAGTTTAACTCCTCGCTGTTCTTAATTTCTTCCAGGACGTGATTGATGTCCTTCCTCAAAGGAGTATAATTATCGAATTTCTTCATTACGTCCCATACCGACCTATTTTTGGATTGTTTGTCACCGCCATTGTTCTTATGTTCTTTCTTCTTAGCTTTATCACCTTCCACCTTGGTTTCTTTGGCGTCCATGTTATTTTTCGCTGCTATAGCCTCCTCGGCATTCATAATCTTGGACGCTTTTCTCATCAGGTCTGACATAGTTCGAGGTGGATCTTTGGCCAAAGTGTAGTACAACTTGTTCGGCAGTAGTCCACTCATCAAAGCAGTAATAGCTGTCTTCTCCTCATAATCAATGACTTCAAGTTTCTCGTTATTAAAACGAGTTATATAATCTCTGATACTCTCACCAGATTTTTGTCTAACACTTAACAAATGTGCTACTCGTTTAACTGGCTTTGCTCCAAAGCAGAAATTCCCAATGAATAAATCGGCCAGTTGAAGAAAACTTGAAATCTTGCCCCGAGGAAGATTATTATACCATATCTGAGCAGATCCGGTAAGAGTTCCCGAGAATGCCCTGCATCTCATCTCGTCTGGGACAGCATAGATGTCGACAGCAGCTTGATATTGTTTTATATGAAGGACATGGTCAGTCTTCCCATCATACTTGGGAGTCGTAACAGGTGCTTTGAACTTTGATGGTGTTGGAAAATCAACAATGTCCTAGACAAAAGGTGTTCCTCGAACAAAGGTTCATTGTAGAGGGTTCTTGGCCTTAGCCATTTCCCCTAATCTATCCTCCAACCTTTGAATAGATCCTTTCCATGCATCATTTCCTTCCTCGGGCCTGTTGGTTCGAGCAACTGATCGCGTTGAAGTGGCTTCCTGGGATATATCTTGCCGAGGAACTGGTCGGTCACAGGATCTATCTTGACGAGCAGCTAGTCGTGACTGGGCAGATCCTTCCCTTAAATCTGATGGTCGTCGAAAGCTCCTCGACGCTGCATTAAGAGGAATTTTGTTCCTCCTAGGGCCTAGTCGGTCGAAAGGAGAAACTCTACTTAATCTTTCCAATGCGTTGGTTCTTTCTGGGGAAAGAGTGAAACGTTGGTCAGTATCTATGGCTCGCACGGACAAAGTTCGCCCAAGTTGATAAGAGAAATCTTCAGACTCCTCATTGCGATCTGAATTGGTACGCCTAGTACGCGAAGAAGGCGCACGAGTATTTCTTTGAATGCTTCGTGGTCCGAATGGGTTGATGCACCGCCATGGAGGGTTTGGATGAGTTGTCGCATCGTTTCTTGCATGACAGTTTGGCCCTGAGCCAGATTTTCCATTATTCCAGTCAGATCTGGAATAATTGGCGGAGCAGATGGATTTGGAGGGGTTCCGGCATTTCTCTTGTTGGATTTCGGCATACCAGCCATTTATGATGGATTGTTTTTGATGAAAAACGATATTACCAGTCGTTTCCCACAGACGGCGCCAATCTGTTGATGTAAAAAATTAGATCACTCTAATTATTCAATCACAGATAAATATAAATGAAATAAAGAATTTTTAAAGTGGTTCAGCCTTATAAGAATGGCCTACGTCCACTGTTTTGTTATTGCTGAGTGCTTAGGAATTCTCGATTACAAGATCGCTCAAGAAATTCCGGTCCTCGATTCCAAGGTTTGGATTCGGTCCCTTATAATGAGGATTGTACAATGTATTTATAGCCTTGAGGATGTAATGTGAAAGGGTAATACATTAAATGGGATACATATGAAAGGGTAATACATTTAATGCCCCTTAAGAGTGTGCGTCCAAATGATAAACATTTAATGAACCAGTTGAACTGTTGGTTATCCAGCTATTAGTGCTTTGTTCGAGATGCAGCTCGGACCGCCTGAGTTGCTCGGACCGCCTAAGCTTCTCAGTACTCAAGAGTTCCTCAGAGCGTGTGGGTTCCTCGGGGAAGCAATGTTCCTCGAAGAACTAGTCTTCCTCGTTGTAGTCATTGTTCCTCGGAGCGTGTGATCATCTCGAAAGTGCTTGTTGTTGCCATGTAGATAGCCACGTGTCTTCATATGATTGGTCCACGTCAGCAGATTAAATTTGGTATCAACAATGACTGTTAAAATAATCAGGGATAATAGATATAATTTATATATAAATGAATGACATGAATCCTTGAAGGACATTTAAGTGCTCTTTTTCATAAACTTTGAAAGCTACAACACTAAAAATGTAAATGACCACAAACGAAATAAGAGTCGATAGAAAAATAAATAAAAATAGAAATGTAAAATCCTTGTGAAACTAATAGATGATACTCAAACAACGTAGGCCACAATGACCGTTATGTCGTCATATTTTCCACCCATGTACTCCAATCCATCCCTTTTAGAGGCTCTCGCAAAAGGAGTGGAAGTAGATGTGTCCAAAGACCTATCCAAGGCAAATTGTGCTATATTCCATGCTAAAACCTCAGGCATGTTACGCATCTCATCCATAGACAGCTTCACCAAATCCTCAATCTCATTTGAAAAAACATTATCAAATAACCCATCACTTCCTGCCACAATTACGTCTCCTTGTTCAACCACAACGGTAAGCTCGATAGCTGAATTAGAGTAATCCGCGTGAGTACCATTCCCCAACTGATAAGGGTGTTTAACCCGTGCTGCTGAAGTGGAGACTGATATATAATATAACCTTCTCGTATTACAACAAACCCACTATCTCCAACATTTTCCGCATACAATAATTCACCATCAGGAGTGAGAATACAAGCAGTGGATGATCCTTTGGACTCAGTATTCAAGAAAGCTTCACTTAAAATACTCTTTGGGTTTATAATAGCTCCGATCGGGGTATCTTTAATCGATGAAACACAATTACTCATCAATTCTCGGGCATATTCACCTGCGTCCACCCCTCGCCTAGCCCATCCTCCAACCCCGCCAGCCACTCCGATGGTGTTATAATCTGCACAGATGAAATGAGAGTCCTCTCCGAGTGGCTTAAGATTATTTTTCTTGGGTATGTAGAATGACCCTGCAACCATTTTCAAGTCGATATAATAAAAAGAGTCTTCAACCATGGTGAAAGTTTAATGAAAATAAAGAAAGGGATAGACTAATGGCGTTTAGGTTTTGAGAAAAGAGTGTGTGTTATACTGATGTTGATATACGAAAGAGAGAGGGTTGAGTTGCGTGAGGAAGTAATATCAAACACAAATATTACTCACTCTTCTTTTTGGAAATTGGTAAGAACCTTCCAACTGTCTTCCCTACGTATGCTAGGACTCCGTACCTTTATTTTCTCACACGTGAATTAGGATATAAGAAGATCTCAATTGATGTAGTGCAATATGATTCTATTTGTAGATTCCTATTAGTGCTGTAAAGAAAATCAGTTTTTTTAAGATTCACAAATATATTGTAATTTACACGTTATTTATTCCTTTAAAGCTTTTTTTTTCAATGATTTTGTTCTAATTATAATTGATCGTATTACAAAAATCCTTCCAACCATTACAAATTATAGTTTATATATTGTTATGGCCTAAAATAATATCAGTTATGGATATAGGACAACAAACATTCGTTTCCTTTTTACTTCCTATTTTTAAATTATCGATTGACGTGGCATGTTGTGATTGGTTTGCGTTTTATGAATATGGGACTGCGCCAACGACTTTATTTAAAAATTGGGACTAAAATTACAAATGAAATGTTTGTTGTCTTATTTCCGAATAAGCCCCTAAATTTACAAATCCCCTAAAAATTAATGTTTATCCCCTTAGCGTAGTCTTATTTGGTTTTAATCAAATAGGCTAATAAGATCATTATGCTCAAAATAGTGATCTTAGCGTTGTCAAACAAACATTTTACACTGTCATAAAAAAATATCTATTAATATTCATTTGCTACCATCATATCCTTAGTATTCGGAGAGTGTCAAATGATAATGACGCAACGAATTTAATTTGAAAAGCAGTTTAGCTTGTCAAATGTTGGAAAATCTAACTCATATATAATTTGCAATCAGTCGAAGGTTTCGAGGGTATTGTATATTGTGGTAGAAGGCATTCAATTTCTTATGGGACATTTTAATTTCACAACATGAATTATTGTATCATTTTTTTACAACGTTGCTATAAGATTTACCATTTGATTAAAATAAACTACAAGAAATTTTAATATTATTTAATTACGAGCTTAGTTAATAAATAAATATCCTTTGGAATAATTAAACCAATAACATTCCTTTGACTTTAACTACTTTAATTTCAATTCCATGTGCTAAGAATTGAGTAACAAACATTTTCTCCGTCGCAAAATAATATACTACAATGGGATGCAACTAACTACACATGCACAGCAAAAATAAAATGTAATCCTTATTCATTAAGATACGTACGATCTCGTATTATAACTTTTTTATTCCTTTTAAGGCTCGATTGGTTCGAGGTTTGGAAAGGGAATTTAGTATTCCTGGAATTTAGAATTCCTATCGTTTAGAATTATAATGTTTGGTTGCAAATTTGGGGGGAACTTTGATAACTATGCTTTTTGTATATGTCATTGTTGAAAGCCAAGTTAGTCAAAACCTCAAATACCTACAAAATATAACAAATCAAGTGTAGCGGTAAGTATGGGTATTAATCCACTTCTAAGGGGGTAAGCTAGAGACAAATTCAATTGTAATTCACTTTTTATTTTCTTTTTGTGCTTTTTCACTTTTCTACTTTTTTTTAGCTTTTTCAAATATTAAAAGAATTGGGTGAGGGGATGATTTAAACTAAACTAAACTAAATGTGATATGATAACAACTAACTAGAAAGTTACTAAAATGAAAAATAAAGTCTAAACTAAAAAAAAGAGATAAATGGGGTAAATAATGGTGAGAACAATCAAGGAATGGGATTATAACACAAATTTTAGCTATTCTAACTAATTAATTTAATTAATTGAATTCTCCCAAATTAATATCAAAATTACAAATCAACTCTCGTTGCAAATGTAATTTTAGTAGTAACCTTATAGAAAATTAAGTTTATCACCCGACAACTCTAGAAAATAGATCTACCCTCCTTTTAATTAATCAACCGCTAGGATCGATCCATTAAAATTTATGTAAATCTTAGAAAACAAATTTAGAGTTGAAATTGAAGTTATAATACCCCACTTAAAAAAACCCTATCTCTAGTTCGAATCTAAAATGGGTATTATAATTAGAATTTTGACTTTCTCTTGAAAATCATTTACCCTCTCTCGAGGCGTAAATTTAATGGTGAGGGATTAAAATTAACATTCAAATGGACTTTTCAAGTAATTAAACTAATTAAAATAAAATAACATCAAATAAGTGTTTTACCCCACCCCTTAAAAGGGAATTTAGCCTAACATGATATGAAATATGACAAATTAATAATCAAAGGCATAAAATAAATGAGATGAGAAAAGAACAATCAAACCCCAATCTCTTGATGCCTAATTGATCTTCAATCCATGAGTTGAAATTCATAATCCATCAACTTGAGTGATCTAAACAAAATTACATAAAAATTTCACTCAAATTAATCCTCACAATAATTTATTTTCCCCTCACTATAAAAAAAAAAAAATTCTAAGCTAAAAAACCTACACTAAAATGGTATTTTCTCTCTCTACAAATTCCTATCTCAAAAGCTCTCTGAATCTAAACTAAAAATTACAAAATAACATCAAAAAGGATAGTGGATGAATTCATAATGGACAATTAAATAATAAAAGAGATTTGCAAAAAATGAAAATCCTAAAATTATAAAATTGAACATTAGAATTCACCTAAAGAAGTAAATTCTAGATCATTACTTTATATTGAGATAATGGCTAAAAATGCAAAATCTCAATATAAAGAAATTGATTAGAATTTAGCTCCCATAAGGGATAAATTTCACTACATCAATCTATTTTGAATTAATTGCTAAAAATGCAAAAATTCATAATCGAGGGGTGGGGTGAAATTTATCCTAGAGATAATTTTCACTACACACATCTATATTGAGGTATTTGATAAAAATGCAAATACTCAACAGAGAGGGGTGGAGAGAATTTTATCACACCATGCTTAAAACTAAATTGGAGATCTTCTTCAAATGGGGTCTTCCTCTTCATTTATAGTAGATGCATGGAACATATGGGGTAAAAATGGGAGGACAAGAGTGTATGGAATATGGAAGGTATGGGTGAGGGTTAATTTAGAAATTAATGGAGGGTGCATGTGGTTTGGGTGTGAGGTCATGAGGGTGAAGTGGTAATGAGGAATCTGATCAGATTTAGTTTGAGGGTTATAATGGGTATTGGGGTTAAAGTGGTTGTTGTGGGTATTTGGGTAAAATGGTTTAATGGGTTTAATTGGCATGTCTGTATTTGGTTTCATTTTTGGTTTTGGTTGTAGAGATTGGCTTTTGGTAGGTGAATGTCGTGACTTTGGAGGGAAGTGGGTTGACATGAGAAATGGGTTTGGATCAAGGTAAATGGGCATGGGGATTGAACATGGCGGGTTTCTGGGTTGGAGGTGGCAACGGGATGACAGGACGAGGTCCGGCCGTTGAGTTGTTGTCCGACGATGCGCCAGAGAGGTAGTCCATGGGTTGGTGTCGCCGGCGGAGGGTTGCAGTCGCGCCGGAGCTGCGCCGGGGTTAGCTAGTGTCGGGTGAGGGTCCGACTGGAGAAAGGGGGTGAGTTCGCCGGCGGCGGGGTTAAAGAGGGGGGTTGAGATGCCGTCAGGTAAGGGGGAAAGGAGGCAGGCCGGCGGTGTGGAAAGGAGCTGAGATGAGGAGAGAGTGGAGACAAGGTTTTGTTGTTTGTGTTAATGGAGGTTAGGTTAGGTGAGAGGAGAGAGAAGGTGGAGTAGGGGATTATTTTGTGTGTGAGGGTGTATGGGTTATGGTGTGGGTATAGGATATGTTTGGGTGTAGGAAAGTGTATGGGATTAGGGTGTGTGTGAGTTTATGTGTGTATTCAATTTAGACCCTAATAAAATAATAAAGACTCAACTAAACTTAATAAAACTAAAACTAAAAAAATAAAATCTAACTAAAAATAAAACAAACTAAAAACAATAAAAAAAATATTAAAACTAAAAAAAAAATCCTAAGCTTATATAAAAACAAAAGAAATAAAAACTTAAAATCTAAATGAAAATTAAAGTCCTAAAAAATTTAAAATATAAAAATAAACTCCTAAAAACTAATCCTAATAAAACTACAAACTAATAAAAATCAAAATAAAATAAAATTATAAAAAGAAAATATAAAAATAGAGAATAAAACCTAAAAATCCTAAATAAATAAAAAATAAATCCTAAAAATAAAAATGACTCAAACTAAAAATCTAAATAATAATAAAAGGGCACAAACTAACACACACGGACTTCGGGGTAGGTTTAGGCTATGTTTAGGTAGGCTAGGATTATGGGATTGGTAATTAGCTCCATATTAAGTGCAAATTTCTTGGAAATATAGCTTTTGACACCGCAACTGCAATTAAGCCTGCATATTGAACAATTAAGCACATAAGACCCATATTGCCGAGAATTATCAACTAAAGTACATCTATTCGGGGTATAAATTGTACAATTTTGGGTGCTTATCACACCACCTCCAAACAGATCGTTGCTAGTCCTCGAGCAATAAGATAGAGAGAAAGAGAAAGATAAGTAACCAAAAGTGTACCACTTTCGCGGGCACTTGCGATTGCACTTAGCATGTACAACAAGCCTTTAAACCTATAGGTTGCCCTACAGGACGAGTTGTGTCTCGTGAGGGTTTGCAGGGAATATACCCACAAAATTCTTTATTTGCAAAAATTTATTGAAAGGCAGTCAATCTCTTATTAGACATAGAATAATCTCACAATCCATCATGAGAAAAATGATTTCAGAAATAAAAGCTAGAATGTGTAAAAAGATTAAGCTAAGTAAATACTCAAGGCACATCCTTCCTAGAACTCAACGTGTGTGGTGTGAATCAGTCAAAACGGGTCGAGTATCATAAGAGTAATTCCTAGATTGCCTTGTCGGAATCAATGCTTCAACTTCAAATGTCACTAGATATATCTCTCTCAAACGAACTCTCAAGATTTGGGTAAGTGTATCGCTCTTGTGTGTGAGGAGGTGAGTAAATGTAAATAAGTTCAAACGACTCACACACACATAAGAAAGAATGAACAAATTGAAAGAAAAGTGATCTCATATAATAATGCTAACCACTATAGTGAGAACGTCGAGTTATTCACCACGTTGACTATCATTTTCCCGAACACCTAGGGAAAATATGGATGATAATGGGTGAGGGGAAAATGAAATGGGATATGGCATGAGGTGAAGTAGGATAAGATGGGTGTGTGGAATAATGGATGGATGGTGTATGATGGATGTAAAATGGATGGATATGCGATAAGATTGAGAATAGTGTACCATGAAGAACAAATGTCTTTATTACACAATAGCTAACTACAAACTCTCTTTCTTTTCTTTTCTCTCTTTTTTTTCTTTTCTTTTTCTCTATTTTTTTTCTTGTTCTTTTTTCTATTTTTCTATTTTTGCTATTTTTTTTCTCTATTTTTTTTGTTTTTCTCTCTCTTTTCAAACCAACAATGAAGACAATTTTCATTTTGAATCGACACTCTTTTATTTGAAATGATGGAAGATATTTGAAATGAGTGGGGAGTGATGGTGAGGGGAATATATGGGAATATGGAAGAACATGGAAATGTAATGGGTGAGTGAATGAAAATGTGATATGGAAAAGTGGTAAGTGTATGGATGAAAATTTTGTGATCGGGACAAATATCAAGACACACATTTCTTACAACTCGAAAGAGATGTCATTCTCAGTGATCAGCCAAAAAATGAAGAATAATGAGATCGTACAAAAATTTAAGTGCGGACCCAAAGGAAGTTGAATCAACTTGTGACTCGGAGATTGCGTAAAACACTCAAAAAGGGTGAAAGGCACAAATCTCACAAGCTAAAGTCTCTACTAGTGATCCTTAAGGTTCTCTTTAGAATTATAGTACTTCTCAACTCTAAATGTAATGATGTGATAAGTGCGAAAATTTTGTTGAGTCTAGAAATTCATGATGCAACATGCCTTGTTATGTTTTACATAAGCTATTTAGAAAAAATCTTCTCTAGCTTGATTCCTAGACTTAGAAAGATGGATGATTGAAAATTCATATCAATGAATGAGATGCAAGAAATTGCACGAAATTTTAAAAATCAGGTTTAAAATTCAAAATTTTTCAATAGAGGTAAGATTTTGATAAAATTCCCCACCCCCAAACAAAAAGGAACATCGTCCTTGATGTTAAGTAAAATGATTTTTAAAATTGAGAGCATAAGGTAGGAAAGAGATTACCAGAATGAACTGCTAGTGAAGTAGAAAGATGTAGCCAAGAATAAACCTGAATAAATGATAAGAGAAAAAATGTGTACAAGTCTATAAGCATGATAAAGCATTGGGTGATGGGAAACACCACCCCCAAACATGATAAGACTAGTACAAGAAATGCGGGCTACCTCTTGGTAGTGCTAAGTTTAATGTCTTCAGCCAGACCGAACCATTTCTCACCCTAGAGATAGGATCTATGATGGCACGAGGAGGCAGAAAAATTGGGTGATGAGAATCACCCCCAAACAAGACTGAAGCGTCAGTCTTGTTGGATAGAGGCTAAAAGGGTCAATGCACTTGTATGGAAAAGTGCATCACGCGATGCAAATCATTGGTGGACCATGGGTGGGTGGGTGGGTATGAGGGTAATGGTGAGGGGGAAGGGTGAAGAGGTATTGGCCACGAGCCTTGTTAAGCTTAAAAGTGAGGGCAACTAGGGCCCTATAAGCATGGTGATCAAGTTGGTGAGGGAGGAGAAATGGTGTAGAAATAGTGATGGGGTGGGGCTCATAAAAATCGCACGACCGTTCTATGAATGGGCGATGATAATGGTCGCGCCGTGACACGCCAGGGAGCTATCGAGAAGAAAAATTAACACCACAAGAGAGTGGTGGGCATAGAGTAACAAGCTCGGTGACACGGAAGTGGAGAGTATCACCACAAATACTCTCGTAAATGGTGGAGGATGGTTTTTGATGAGGTAGGTAGGATAGTGATATGATGGATAATGGATGAGAATCACCCCCAAACAAGACTGAAGCATCAGTCTTGTTGGAAACAGGCAAAAGGTGTCAATGCACTTGTATGGCAAAGTGCATCACGTGATGCAAAGCATCGATGAACCATGGGCGGGTGGGTATTAGGGTAAAGGTGAGGGTGAATAGGCATCGTTCATGGGCCTTAATGAGCCGAAATGTCAGGGCAAAAGGGCCCTATAAGCATGGTGCTCAAGTTGGTGAAGGAGGCGAAAAAGTGTACAAAGTGGAATGGGGTGGGGCTCATAAAAATCACACGATCGTTCTATGAATGGGCGATGATAATGGTCGTGCCGTGACATGCCAGGGAGCTGTTGAGAAGAAAAATCAACACCACAAGGAAGTGGTGTGCATGGAGGAACAAGCTCGGTGTCACGAAAGAGGAGAGTATCACTACATGTACTCTCGTAGATGGTGGATGGCTTTAGGT
Source organism: Sambucus nigra (assembly GCA_949130495.1). Classification (NCBI taxonomy): domain Eukaryota; kingdom Viridiplantae; phylum Streptophyta; class Magnoliopsida; order Dipsacales; family Adoxaceae; genus Sambucus; species Sambucus nigra. Next base: position 54,189,886 of record OX422223.1, read on the forward strand.
GAGGATCTAAAAATGTAGATGGAAACTTGAAATGTGTAAAATCAAGATCCAATCCAGGTGGTAGGGTGGAAGGAACAATGGGTGGGGTAAAGGGTGGGATAAATGGCGGAGGAAGATGATCCAACTCTAGCGTGGGAGACACACACTCATTGGGAGAAGTAAAGGAATACTCAAAAGGGAGTTTGTTTTCTAAGGATGGAGTGGTCAACTTCTGCATAAGAGTAGCATCGATAAATTTGGTGGGTGGATAAGAAGAGGCGCCAAGATCATAGATAGATGATTCATGAAAAATATCGGGCTCAAAGGGATCCATGGATGGTGGGACAGGGTCCATATCCGGATAGGTGGGAACCATCACGGATTCTATCTCGGGAAAATAGTGAGCACTCGTAGCCGGAGCTAACATAAAAGATATGGTCATGTCAGAGACATATGCAATTGGGGCATAAGTTAAAAGCTCGAGCATATTTTTGAATATCTCGGGAGTGGGAATAGGAATCACAAAGTTGGGTTCATATGGACATGGTGGGATTGTATCAGGCTCACCATCTAAAGGTAAGTCAACACAATTGTCGACTTGGGGACCGGACCATGGATTGGTCTCAACTTTGAGATTCTAGGGGTGGTAAGGTTGGTCACACTCAAAATCCGTGTCACGTGAGAACACATCATCATCACACTCGGTTGCAACGATGGGTGGTTCCATGGGAATGTCCGACTCTCTCGCACACTCAAATTCATTTAATCATTGTTCAAGCCTTTTGAGAGCTTGAATTTGAATTTGAGTGGCTTGCTCTTGCTCGAGTATGAACTTTTGCAAGAGGGTTTGGAGAGAGGATGTGGATGAAGGTGTTGGTGGAGTGATGGGTGGTGGTGGTGGTTGAGGTGGACACAACTCGCTATAATCGGGACTATATGGAGAATATTCATATGAAGTGGGTGGAGTGGGACCAAGTTCATCATACACGAAAGGATCGCTTTCGTGATGGACAAAGGGTTGATTCTCATGGGGTGCGTAGTGAGGAAATTTATCGTGAATGGGTGCATATGGTTGCCAAGACGACTGTTGGAACGTGTGAGTATCCACAACATCGGGTTGGGATTCACATTGCGTGGGAGGGTGATCAGGCCTCCACGAATAGATCGAGTACTCACACAACTCGGGATTGGCTATATAGAGATAATAAGCCGAGGTGGGTTCCGAAATAGTTTCATATGGATACACATGTTCCATGGTGGGTTCGAATGGATTTGACAAGTACGGACACTCATGGGACATGTGATCGGCATAATAACAATGGGTGTACAACAAAGGATGAGACACGTCGACACTGGACACCGAGGGTGATGGAATATGAGGTTCGTGCATGGACGGGTCAAGAGTATCAAGGGCACTCGTGAGAGAGGTGAAACCACTAAAAATATCATAAAGAGACGACTCGGGATCACTCTCACACGTGTCGTGTATCAATGAGAAATGACCAAAGTAGTCCCGTAAAGGACGTTCTTTGGCCATGAGGAGAAAATATTTTTTGGTGTTTTTTAAATTTTTTCAAAAGGAAAGAAAATATTTTTGGATTTTTGTGAAAAATAAAGGAAGAAAAATATTTTTGGATTTTTTTGGAAGAAAAAGGGTGGGGAAAAATATGGACTCTTGATTTGGACGAACCAACCAAAACCGACTACCGAAAGTGGAATTGGACACACACACAAGTCAAGAAAATTTCCTAACTAGCACATAGCCAATTTTTATCTTTAGATTTAGTGAAAGGGTAGTCAAATTTTAATTAAGTCCGCGGGCGATAAAAAATCAAGGAATTATCTTTGTGACTGCCTTTACAAAATTATTCTCCTAGTGGGCTACCTAGTTAATAGATTTTATATTTAGTGATGGCTAGGGTAGCACACAATGGTAAGCGAGTGAGTCGGGTGATGAAATCCCTTCTCGTGAGTGACTGGGTGTAGGTCTTAGTAATCTAATTCATCACACCATTCAAAAAATAAATGCGAGAATAAAAATCACACAAGAGAACAAAAAATAATTAACTCGCTAATAGGAGAGGCGCGAGTGTGTAGAAATGTACCTCCCATGATTTTTACGCCGTGGGGTGCCGAAAAATTAGAGTCGACCGGGGGGAGATCACGCCTATCTCAGTCGTCCCCGTGAGTCCTACCGACCCAAGGTAGAGAGGCTTCTAAATCCTCTCCTTTGGACGCCCTCTCTCTACCTTGTCCGGTTTCCCTATCACACTTGTCTTCAATTATTACAATTTTTAAAATGAAAAATAAAATAAAGGTGTTCTATGCACCGCAATACAAGCAAGGATAAAATAAACCTAATACAAGCCTTATAAAAATATAAAAATGGCACAAAAAAATAATAAAGTGCAAAAACTAAATGAACTACAAGTTGAAATCCACTCCAAGTGCTTACGCTCCCAAGAATGGCAACGGCGCCATTTGATAACTTCTTTTTTATTTCCCCGGCAACGGCGCCATTTGATAAGTAAGTTTTTGTATATGTAGTTGTTGAAAGCCAAGTTAGTCAAAACCTCAAATACCTACAAAATATAACAACTCAAGTGTAGCGATAAGTAAGGGTATCAATCCACTTCCAAGGGGGTAAGCTAGAGACAAATTCAATTGTAATTCACTTTTTATTTTCTTTTTGTGCTTTTTTACTTTTTTTTTTAGCTTTTTCAAATATTAAAACAATTGGGTGAGGTGATGATTTAAACTAAACTAAACTAAATGTGATATGATAACAACTAACTAGAAAATTACTAAAATGAAAAATAAAGTCTAAACTAAAAATAAGAGATAAATAAGGTAAATAATGGTGAGAATAATCAAGGAATGGGATTATACCACAAATTTTAGCTATTCTAACTAATTAATTTAATTAATTGAATTCTCCCAAATTAGTATCAAAATTACAAATCAACTCTCGTTGCAAATGTAATTTTAGCAGTAACCTTTTAGAAAATTAAGTTTAACGCCCCACAACTCTAGAAAATAGATCTACCCTCCTTTTAATTAATCACCCGCTAGGATCGATCCATTAAAATTTATGTAAACCTTATAAAAAAAATTTAGAGTTCAAATTCAAGTTATAATACCCCACTTAAGAAACCCCTATCTCTAGTTCGAATCTAAAATGGGTATTATAGTTAGAATTTTGATTTTCTCTCGAAAATCAATTACCCTCTCTCGAGGCGTAAATTTAAGGGTGAGGGATTAAAATTAACATTCAAATGGACTTTTCAAGTAATTAAACTAATTAAAATAAAATAACATCAAATAAGGGTTTTACCCCACCCTTTAAAATGGAATTTAGCCTAACATGATATGAAATATGACAAATTAATAATCAAAGTCATAAAATAAATGAGATGAGAAAAGAACAATCAAACCCCAATATCTTGATGCCTAATTGATCTTCAATCCATGAGTTGAAATTCATAATCCATCAACTTGTGTGATCCAAACAAAAGTACATAAAAATTTCACTCAAATTAATCCTCACACCATTTTATTTTCTCGTCACTATATAAAAAAAATAAAATATAAATTCTAATCTAAAAAACCTATACTAAAATGGTATTTTCTCTCTCTACAAATTCCTATCTCAAAAGCTCTTTGAATATAAACTAAAAATTACAAAATAACATAAAAAAGGATAGTGGATGAATTCATAATGGACAATTAAATAATAAAAGAGATTTGCTAAAAATTCAAATCCTAAAATTATAAAATTGTACATAAGAATTCACCCAAAGAAGTAAATTCTAGATCATTACTTTATATTGAGATAATTGCTAAAAATGAAAACTCTCAATATAAAGGAATGGATTAGAATTTACCTCCCATAAGGGATAAATTTCACTACATCAATCTATTTTGAATTAATTGTTAAAAATGCAAAAATTCATAATAGAGGGGTAGGGTGAAATTTATCCTAGAGATAATTTTCACTACACACCTCTATATTGAGGTATTTACTAAAAATGAAAATACTCAACATAGAGGGGTGGAGAGAATTTTATCACACCAAGATTAAAACTAAATTGGAGATCTTCTTCAAATGGGGTTTTCCTCTTCATTTATAGTAGATGCTTGGAACATAAGGGGTAAAAATGGGAGGACAAGAATGTATGGAATACGGAAGGTATGGGTAAGGGTTAATTTAGGAATTAATGGAGGGTGCATGTGGTTTGGGTGTGAGGTCATGAGGGTGAGGTGGTAATGAGGAATATGATAAGATTTAGTTTGAGGGTTATATTGGGTATTAGGGTTAAAGTGGTTGTTGTGGGTATTTGGGTAAAATGGTTTAAATGGGTTAATGGGTTTAATTGGCATGTGGGTATTTGGTTTCATTTTTGGCTTTGGTTGTTGAGATTGGCTTTTGGCAAAGGTGAATGTTGTGACTTTAAAGGGAAATGGGTTGACATGAGAAATGGGTTTGGATCAAGGTAAATGGGTATGGGGTTTGAACATGGCGGGTTTCTGGGTTGGAGGTGGCGACGGGATGGCAGGACGAGGTCCGACCGGCGAGTTGCTGGCCGACGATGCGCCAGAGAGAAAGTCCGCGGGTTGGTGTCGCCGGCGGAGGGTTACAGTCCCGTCGGAGCTGCGTCGGGGTTAGCTAGTGCCGGGTGAGGGTCCGACTGGAGAAAGGGGGTGAGTTCGCCGGCGGCGGGGTTAAAGAGGGGGGTTGAGATGCCGTCAGGTAAGGGGGGAAGGAGGCAGGTCGGCGGTGTGGAAAGGAGGTGAGATGAGGAGAGAGTGGAGACAAGGTTTTGTTGTTTGTGTTAATGGAGGTTAGGTTAGGTGAGAGGAGAAAGAAGGTGGTTGGAGGTAGAAGATGGAGTAGGGGATTATTGTGTGTGTGAGGGTGTATGGGTTATGGTGTGGGTATAAGATATGTTTGGGTGTAGGAAAGTGTATGGGATTAGGATGTGTGTGAGTTTATGTGTGTGTTTAATTTAGACCCTAATAAAATAATAAAGACTCAACTAAACTTAATAAAACTAAAACTAAAAAAATAAAATCTAACTAAAAATAAAACAAACTAAAAATAGTAAAAATAAATATATTAAAACTAAAAAAAAATCCTAAGCTTATATAAAAACAAAAGAAATAAAAACTTAAAATCTAAATGAAAATTTAAGTCCTAAAAAATATAAAATCTAAAAATAAACTCCTAAAAACTAATCCTAATAAAACTACAAACTAATAAAAATCAAAATAAAATAAAATTATAAAAAGAAAATATAAAAATAGAGCATAAAACCTAAAAATTCTAAATAAATAAAAAATAAATCTTAAAAATAAAAATGACTCAAACTAAAAATCTAAAAAAATAATAAAAGGGCACAAACTAACACACACGGATTTCGGGGTAGGTTTAGGCTAGGTTAGGTAGGCAAGGATTACGGGATTGGTAATTAGCTCCATATTAACTGCAAATTGCTTGGAAATATAGGTTTGGACACCGTAACTGCAATTAAGCCTGCATATTGAACAATTAAGCACATAAGACCCATATTGCCGAGAATTAGCAACTAAAGTACATTTATTTGTGGTATAAATTGTACAGTTTTGGGTGCTTATCAAACTTAATTCCCACAAAATTGGAATTCTCATTTCCCCTCTAAAATGGGGGGATCTTATATTCCCAAACATTCTAGCTTACTTTTGTGGTGAGACAAAAATACAGCCTCACATAAACTCTCACACATACACTCTCTCTCACACACACATAAACACACACACACACACACACACTCACTCACTCTCTTCTCTCTCTTACACATACACATACACATACACATACACATACACATACACATACTCTCTCTCTCTCTCTTGCGCGCACGCACACACACACACACACCCAAAATCACCCGCTTTCTCTCTCTCACATGCACACACACACAAACTCTCTCTCTCTCTCTCTCTCTCTCTCTCTCTCTCTATATATATATATATATATATATATATATCTCACATACACTCACATATACACACACATAGTCTCCCTCTCTCTCTCTCTCACACACACACACACACGATATCTCTATCTCACACACACATACATACACATACACACACATACACACACACACACACACGCTTTCTATCTCTCTCTCTCTCTCACACACACACTATCTCTCTATCTTATACACACACACACACACACTTCCACATACATACACACATACTCTCACACAGATCCACATACACATATGATTTGGCTCAAATACTTCCGAATTTAGCCCCTCAATTTAGAGACTTCTACCATCTCGAATAATGTAAAACGAGTGTAAGTGTCTCATTTACTTGACACTAACTCCTTCTAACAAGTACATCTAGTTTTGTGTATTTCTCCTAAGTTTTGCAGGTATTTGAAACATTGAGGAAGAAAGAAACTGGAAAAGCTATTTTTATGGGTTCAAACTCTTGTAAATTTCCTGGCTATTTATTCTAGTTTGTACATAATAATAAGAGTTCGAATTTTAGGTTAGCTAATTAGGAGTAGAGGGTTTTTAGAAGAAACCCTAGTTTTCCATTAGAAGATTTTGCTGTAAGGATTGCAATTAATTTTCTTCAATACAAGTAACGTTCTTCCTCTAAATTTGTAATAGTTAATTAGTTTAATTGTTGGTTTTGATTCTGCACTTCTCTTTTCATCTAGTTTCTATTAATTAGGATGTTTTCTTCTTTTCAATCCATGTTTTCTTTAAATTTAACTATGTCCGGCTACGTTTTAAGGGTTGGGGTGCATGAACCCCACCCGATTTAATTCACGATAATGGAAATAGACTTTTGAATTAAAATCTTAGATGAATCGTGTTGCATAACTGGTGCAACCGTCGTTGGACTTTTGATCTCCTTCGCCCTAGGTAACAAGGATGCTTAAGTGTGAGATGCGCGCATTGGTTAATGCAACACCACTTTACTCGTCCTTTGATTACATACTGTACGGGCTATGATCCCTCATATGTGTGGTGCTTGGGAATACTAAAGACCGGGTTCATTTGAAATTCTAATTTCGAATCTAGAATCATGTGAAGTGAATTACTAGGGTGCGGAGGATTGTAATCCAACCTCTTGTTCTCATCTCATACTTAAACTTTTAGTCCATTTATCATCAGCATTTTGTTTAATTAGCGTAGTTGCATTTTGTTCATTCTTAGTTTCATTAGTAGTTACTCTAAAATTTGCCTTTAGTTGTAGTTATTTCATCCCCCAAACCATCTTTTCGTTCTTTTTAGAGTCAAAGCTAGGATTTCTTCATATTTCCAATGTCGTTACGACTTCGTTCGTCCTTTTTCCCTGAGGATCGATACCCAACTTACTGGGATTATTACTTGAGCGATAGGATTGCACTTGAGCCTACATAGTATGCACACTAGACACAATTGTGGTCGCGTCAAGTTTTTGGCACCGTTGCCGGGGAACTAGGTAGACTTAGGATAGATCGAGTCAATCTAGAAGTTTGACCAAAAATCCAAAAAAAAAATCATCATCTCTCAAAAGCCTTTAATGCAAAATCCTGAACATACACAAACTCCTCAAAATACTCCAACCAGAATCCACGAAAATCCAATTGTTGAGTATAACTCTGAAAGCCCCCACACACCTCGCGTTCCAACCAGAATCCACAAAAATCTAATTGTTGAGTATAACTCTGAAAATCCTCGAGTCACACATCTAGGACATCAAGTGAGTATTTCGAGTCATTTGAAGAGAGCGCGAGTGCATGTCTGACGCAGCAAGTTTCGACAGAGGCGAGGGAAAACTACCCTATCGTCCCATGAAAGATTTACTCTTTCCTGAGCAGACTATCACCCCTAGTTGCATTTTACTTTCGTATAATGCTGGTCAGTTCCACTTTCGTAATGGGATGATGCAGATTCTCCCTACATTTCACGACATGGATTCGGAGAAACTATACCTGCATATTCGCGAGTTCGAGGAGGTGTGCGAAACATTTAGTTACCAAGCTTGCATTCAGGATGTCATTTGCCTAAAGATTTTTCCTTTTTCCTTAAAGGATAAAGCCAAGATCTGGCTATGGTCCCTACCCCCGAACTCCGTACTTTCCTGGAGAGATATGCAATCCAAGTTTATCTCAAAATTCTATCCATAGAACAAGACCAACTCTGCCAAAACTCAAATTCAAGGTTTCCGAAAATACGATAATGAACCTTTTGACAGGTGTTGGGAACGTTTCTAAGAGTTGGTAAGAACATGCCCCCATCATAGTTCTAACAAACACCATGTGATCTCTTTCTTCCATAATGGGTTAACAATGGCTTCCAAACAACTTGTGCAAACAATGTGTGAAAGACCTTTTTAGGATTTAAACTCCAGCGATGCCGATCCTATCTTAAGTATGTCGCAGAGACTACTCAAGCATGGGACACATCTGATCCTAATACCCAAGTCTGGCCTAGACAAGCATCGATCTCTCCGACGGCATCCGGTGTATACCATTTGGATAGCAATACCTTAATAGACCATCGATTCGATCAGTTTTAGAGAGATATGAAAGATTGGTTTAATAACCGGTTGAGAGATATTTCTGAATCGAGTCCTGTTTTAAAAGAAAAGGGTTGTGCTATCTGTGAGGCGGGCAATTCCACAAAGGCATTCTCGATAATTTCTGCCTACAAATCCATGCACACCGAACAGGTGGATGATATAAGAGGATTCAAGGGAAATTTTAACGCCCTGCATGGGAACTCGCACAAACTTTCATGGGGAAACCATATTGGTTTTAACTATGGACAACCACAAGTTGTGATGAACCCACATTCACAGGTTGTCCCACCTCCACCACCTCCTCAATACCAATAAGCACCACCACCTCCAACTACATATGTAACTCCATCGTGGAGGAATCTCGAGGATACAATAAACCAGTTCATAAATTCTCAAAGTGCAACCAATGCTAGATATGAACGCCTGTTCACCGCCATGAATGCGCACATCTCTAAGTTGCAATCATCGTTGAGTATCAAGGAGAAAGGAAAACTTCCTGCCCACGACCAAAGACCTACCCAAGGTCAACCTAGTGTTAGCTCGACCTCCATAGAATAAGAGGATCCTTGCCAAGATGTAACCACTCTTTGTAGTGGGAAAGTTGTTAATTTATCACCTCCCCCACACGACATTTCTAAAGTCAAGGAGAATTCGCCCGGCACAAAAGAGGCCGAATATATCCCACTGAATGAGAGGGACAAGGAAGACACTAGTGAGCCCGAGATAGTTGTAAATCCACCCTCCGTCGCGCCATTTCCTCAAAGACTGGTTCCATCCCACAAAGGGACCATAAGTGATGAAGTGATAAAGGTTCTAAAAACCATGAGATTGAACTTACCTTTTCTTGATGCAATAAGGCAAATTCCATCTTATGCAAAAGTTATTAAAGATTTATTAACTGTCAAGAGGAGGATGAAGGTAAAGAAAAATGTGTTTCGAGCCAAGAACGTGATCTTCATTCTTCTTAACGATCTCCCACCTAAATATAAAGATTCCAGTGCACCCACCATTTCCTGCACCATTGGTGAGAATAAAATTGAGAGAGCCTTACTCGACTTGGGGGCGAGTGTTAATATCCTCCCCTATTTGATTTATATGCAACTTGATCTGGGTGATCTTAAGCCCACAAGGACACATCTCCAATTAGTGGATCGAACTGTGAAGATACTGAGGGGTTTAGTTGAGGACGTGATAGTCCAAGTGGACACTTTCTATTTTCCCATAGATTTTGTTATTTGGAACACGGAGCCCTCCTTCGCCTCGAAAAATCACGTTCCTATCATTCTTGGGCGCCCATTCTTAGCTACGTCTAACGCACTGATCAATACTCTAAATGGGCAGATGCAACTCACTTTTGGGAATATGACTTTAGAAACAAACATCTTCAGCATAGCACAACAAGCAGGGAAAGAAGATGATCTTCACGCGGTGAGCTTAACTGATGAGATCGTAGAAGAACACTTTGAGGAAAATTAATGTGGAGATTCCTTAGAAGCTTTCCTAGTATCTAGTCACGAGAATGAGGGAGCTTACACCGAGTTCAAGAGAGAGATTGAGGAGTTGAGAGAGCTTCTTGATGAGAGAGTGTCAGACGAGGACGCGAGAGATGTTAGTTGGGCTTCTCGATTCAAAGATCTACCACCGAGGGAGGCATATATGGCGCCCTCTAGCGATTCATTACCAACTCTCTAGTTGAAGAAACTAACCTCCAACTTTAAATATGCTTTCCTAGGTAAAAGTGAGACATTTCCTGTTATTGTCTCCCCTAGCTTAGATGAAGAGCAAGAGCGTAAGCTATTAAAATTTTTGAGGAAGCACCAAAGTGCTTTTGGTTGGTGTATTACTAATTGAAAGGGCATAAGCCCCCTGATTTTCACCCATAAGATTCACCTTGAGGAGGATGTTAATCCCTCGAGAGAAGTGCAAAGAAGGCTAAACCCCACAATGAAAGATGTGGTGAGGATTGAAATCATAAAGTTGTTGGATGTCGTGATTATCTACCCAATTTCAGAGAGCAAGTGGGTGAGCCCCATTCAAGTCGTCCCGAAGAATTCGGGCATGACTGTGATTGAAAATGCCAAGGGAGAGCTAGTTCCCCAACATACCACCAATGGGTGGCACATTTGCATTAATTACTGGAAACTCAATGCGGGAACTAGGAAATATCATTTCCCCTTGTCTTTTATGGATCAAATGCTTGAAAGAGTAGCGGGCCACCCTTACTATTTCTTCCTAGATGGTTATTTCGATATAACCATATTGAGGTAGATGTACTTGATCAAGAAAAGACAACATTCACTTGCCCCTTTGGCACGTTTGCCAACAAATGTATGCCATTCGGCTTGTGTAATGCACAGACTACCTTTCAAAGGTGCATGTTGAGCTTATTCAGTGACATGGTTGAGAGGGGGATAGAGGTGTGCATGGATGACTTTAGTGTTTTTGGCACCTCTTTTGATCTATGTCTAGCAAATCTTGAGAAAGTACTATCCCGATGTGTGGAAAAGAACTTAGTGCTGAATTGGGAGAAATGCCATTTCATGGTGACTAAGGGCATAGTTCTTGTCCACATTGTGTCATCCAAAGGGATCAAAGTTGATCGAGAAAAAAATGATGTCATAGCTGACCTACCCCCACCTAAATTGATAAAAGACATGCGCTCTTTCTTGGGCCACGCGGGGTTTTATAGAAGGTTCGTCAAGGATTTTAGCACCATCGCTAGGCCCTTAAGCAAGATTCTTATAAAGGACACCCCGTTCGAGTGGAATGAAGCATGTAAAAGTGCTTTTAAAAAATTGAAGAGCATGCTTGTTTTCGCTCCCATCATGCAAGCCCCGGATTGGTCCTTACCATTCGAGCTTATGTGTGATGCGAGAGATTATGCGATAGGGGATGTTTTGGGCCCAAGGAAAGATCAAAATGCCCATGTCATATACTACGCTAGCCGGACTCTTACCGAACCACAACTCAACTAAACCACCACGAAGAATGAATTCCTAGCGGCAGTCTTCGCTCTTGACAAGTTTCGGTCCTATCTTATCAGTTCCCCCATCATTTGTTTCACTGACCATGCGGTTTTAAAATATCTCCTTGCAAAGAAAGACGCAAAGCCTCACCACATAAGGTGGATCCTACTCTGTAGACTATCACCTATCACGGCTCTCGTCTGACGTACCTAGCGATCCTACACCTATAGACGAGTACTTCCGGGATGAGAAGCTCTTTTCCACCTCTTCTTTGCCCTAGTTTGCGGATATAGTCAACTATCTTGTCACGGGAGCCATCCCTCCCGAGTGGACACCGCAAGATAATAAGAGATTTATCAATTGGCCCCGCATGTTTTTCTACCATGATCCCCTCCTTTTAAAATATTTCATCGACCAAATCATCCAACGATGCGCATCGGATGACAAAATTCCTAAAGTCATCCAATTCTGTCATTCAGAAGCATGTGGAGGACATTTTTTTGTGAAAAAGACATCCGCTACAATTCTCTAGAGCAATTTGTATCGACCCACAATTTTTCGAGATGTAAACAATTATTGCAAATATTACAACAGGTGTCAACGGATGGGGGCAATTACCCGATGAGACATGATGTCATTAACCTCGATTCTCATCATTGAGGTTTTCGATTGCTAGGGTATTAACTTCATGAGACCTTTTCCCCCGTCCTTTGGATACCTATATATCCTCGTCGCGCTAGACTATGTTTCTAAATGCGTGGAAGTTATAGCTACCAAAACTAATGATAATAAAATGGTGATAAGTTCCTGCAGGAATACATACTTTCTCGCTTCAGTGCACCGAAAGCGATAATTAGTGATAATGGCAAGCATTTTTGTAACAAGACGTTTGAGAAGATTATGAAAAATTATGGGGTCGTTCACAAGGTTGGAACGACCTATCACCCACAAACGAATGGACATGCTGAATTGGCCAATCCTGAAATAAAAAACATCCTTGAAAAGATCGTCAATCCCACCAGGAAAGATTGGTCCCTTAGATTGAATGATTTCCTATGGGCCTACTGCACCGCATACAAGAACCCACTCAGAATGTCCCCGTTCCATTTTGTTAATGGAAAACCTTGCCATCTTCCTGTTGAGTTGGAGCACAAAGAGTACTGGGCCATCAAGCGGGTAAATTATGATATGGATAAAGTCGGTGATGCCCGCAAGCTTCAACTGAATGAGTTGGTGCATATGAGAATGCCACGATTTCAAAACGAAGGATGAAACTCACGCATGATAAGATTATTCGACGGAAAGAGTTTCAACCCGAATAAAAGGTACTCCCCTATAACTCCCGGCTCCATCAATTTTCGTGTAAATTACGGTCCCCTTGGACTGGCCCATTCGTTGTAAAAGTCGTGTTTCCCCACGGAGCAGTGGAATTAGAAGATCCAAAATGGGGAACACGTTCAAAGTCAATGGACAACGCCTAACGCCATATCTATATGCGTGCATGGATGAAGTTGACACCATTTGGTTGTCGGTCCCCATTTACAGGGTAGAGTGAGCTGAAACTGAGAGGTCGTCGCACCTCCAACATGCATGGGATGATTCTTGTGTACATCAGTTAGGTGAGAATTAGGATCGGATAGGTATATTCAATAAATGGATGTAGAGTACATTTACGGGTAGGAAGCATGCACTTCGAGATTCAAAAATAAGGGTTGAGCATAATTCAGGGTCATAATTGAGTTGAACGTAAGTGGGAATGCATTTAAAGTATGGGAGAGTGTGATACAAGGAGCATAAAGTATTCTATCACAAAAGGCACCCGGCCCGGCCCTCATTCGAAGAAATTAAAAAATAAAAATTAGCCCCCCCAATTCGGACCGCCCCTGGGCACCCGGTCCGGACCACCTTGTGGTTTCTCCAAACAATTCCCTAGGTGCAACCCTTCTCCCCTAACCCCTTCACTTCCCTCCATTTCGTTTCTCGCACCATTTCCCTCCCAAAATTCACACCCATTTACCCTCCTTCTCTTTTCCCTCCACATCCACCCCTTCCCACCTAAAAACCCACTTATAAATACAACCCCTACCCCCACATCTCTCCCACACCTACTCCTCCCAAGAAATTCTCCTACCTCACCTCTCAAGAAATTCTTTCCATCCACTTTCTCACTCCATGGCTGCCCAAGAAAGACCCCCCAAGTACAATTATGTCGCTATCATCGATAATAACCCTGTCGACTACCGCTCCGATCAAGAAATGCAGTGGTGTACGGAACATTTTAGGAAAACACAAAACTTCAAAGTAGAATGGGCCATTCTTTAGGAAAAACTGCCAAATTATATCACTAATTTGTTTCATCCTAAGGGTTGGTGTCGCTTCTTGCATGAGCCTCACAACGTCATTTGGGCTGCGGAGGTCCGAGAATTTTATGGCACCCTCGTACACACCGGTGAGTTCGTGGCTGAAGCGCAAATTCGGGGGTAACGCATCCTATTATCTTTGCCGACAATAGCCGAGAAGCTCGTTGAAAAAGGCATCCCCAATCCCTCCACTTTTGTCTACCCCAACAACTCCCAACTGCTCGAAAAGGATTTCCTCATTGATTGTCTCTCGCATGGGGAAGTCTAGAACAAGGGTGTCTTTCGATTCGATATATTGAGCGAAAAAGTGCTCCTTATTTTTCAAATTGTGTGAGTAAACATTCTCCAAAATTCCAATGACTCTGGCATGTGCCCGCGGCAAACAACACTTGCATACCACCTATTTGACCATATCTCGTCCATCAACCTAGCGCATATCATTTTCCGCGATGTCCATTTTGTGGCGGTGGATGAAAAGGGTGCTACTCCCCTTCTCTATTCCCGGTTCATTACCTCCATTCTTATTGATCGCCTTTTCGGTCATCGATAGCGCGCGAGAGGTGTGCAGGTGTAAAGTGCACAGTCGTTATTTTCGTCTCGTCGCGACTATACAAACATACCTAAACTACGACTACACTCAACGGGTGAGTATAACGGTAAGTCGGGTATCGAAAATCCAAAGAGACGAGTTGCTAGAATTTATAAGGTTTAATATTCCAAAATAAAAGTGTAAAATATGATTACAAACTAAAAAGTAAAAGATGGATAAAAGGAAATGTTATTCTAGGCAAGGGTATTAAAACTAGATTATGAAAGAGGATAAAACTATAGGTTGCATCGAATAACCCTCACCCGGGTTAATTAGTATAAAATGGTTACATGGGTCGACGAGTTATTAAGAATGCGTCTCGTTTCGACATTTAATTTAACCAAGGGTTGTTAAGCCCCTAAATCCACATAAAAAGCCTATTAAGATTTTGGCATCAAAAAAATCCCGGAAATTACGTGCGAAAGGTCGTAAGCACGGGACATACATGATATGCCCCGTCAAATCTCCTAGGCATAATAACTAGGACAAAACACCCAAAATAGACCCGCAAACACTATCACCAAGCCAAGCAACGCGTTAACCCAAGTGAGTTCCATTCAAACACAACCTAATTTAAATTACCTAAAAAGCATATTAAAAAAGCGGTAAATAAACGCAATAAAGAAACCCGATAAATCTACACTACAAAGCAAGTAATCAAAGCATGTAAATTACACGAGAAAGAAAGAAATGACGAAATACAACTATATTAAATGGTAGGGGAGATGAATAGTCAACTTACAATCCAAATGGGGTGTCAAACCAAAGGGAAATGAAGAAGAACCAAGCAAAAATCCCAAAACCCAACTAACCTAAAATCGTCCACCTACTGAATATGTTCTTATTACAACAACATTGGTGTTGTCAACAATTGGCTTATATAGTAAGTTGGAATAAAAGAAAAGAAGAAAGAAAACAAATGCAAAATATCTCCTGAAAACAGGGCATCGATCGATCGATGATTTTGGTCAATCGATCGATCAAGGCCAAATTTAGGCAATTTATAATGGTCGATTGATCGACTAAAATCGTCGATCGATCGATCAAATAGGGGTGAGCCAAGCAGCAGTTTCTGCATCTTTTCTTCCTCTTTTCTTCTCCTCTTTTGATTTCCTTATTTTTCCCTCCACTGAAACTGCCGTAACTTCTTCATACGGACTTGGAATCACGCACCATTCGTAGCCACGTGAAGCTAGCCAGGAGGGCTACAACTTTTGTGAAATGTCGGGCCAGATACCCAAGCTGTGAAAAGACTAAAATTCCCTTGAACGAGCGATTGCGTACGGAACTTCATCGGAATGCGTCCGAACTCAGTACTTATTACCTAAATACCTACAAAAGCCCAATTATACCTCATATAGCATGTTAACAATATAAACCAAGGTTGTCTGGTTAACGGGCTTAAATATAGAGATTAAGGCACCCGAGGGGGCTAAAATGCGTCCGTTCGGAGGATTAAATACGCAGTATTTGCGTATTATCACACCCCCTAACTTACACATTGCTAATCCCTAGCAATGAAATAGGATATAGCAAGAAGAACAAGCAAACCAAAAGCAGGATAAGTACAAAAATACGGTATAAAATCATAAAGCCACTTTCATGGGCGATTCGATTGCATTTAGCGTATGCAATAAGCCATTAAACCCCTAGGTTACCCTAGTGGACGAGTGTCATCTCGTGAGGGTTTTCAGGGATGGTACCCATAAACATCACATGGTTTCCTCAAAATAAGCCCAAACCAACACGCGACAAGCCCAACAATGGTGAAAAGGATTTCATACGGATTACTAGCAAATTGAATGCAAAGTGTGAATTCAAACAAAAGTTCAAATCATTAACATTATAGAATGCACCTCATAGAATTGAAACCTTAAAATGTGGGAGGGGGGCGAGCACATGCAAAGTGTGATTTGGTAAAAACTTAAATAAACCGGATAAGCGTTAAAGCAAGCATATATTCAATCCTCACGGGTATTACACGCATCAAATGAAATTCACTTGAAACAGGGAGGTAACACCCGGAACATGCAGGCATAAAGAGTAAATGTGAATGGAAACTAGGTCGCACACATGTCACAAATGAAGAACGCGATATATAAAATGAGAAACTGTAATCTCAATGAAAGGATACCGCACATTAAAGGAGGCTAAATGCATTTTCACAGATTATCAAAACTATTTCAACTTTTGAATTACATGCACCTAAGATCACATAGGACTTGTATAGGGTTATAATTTAGGTTAGGCTATGGTACGAAATGAAGGAATGTATGTACGGATTCAAAGTGTTCGGGATGAATACTCGGGATAATGGGAAGATGCGGGCAATATCAAAATTGGAAAAGAAGTTCCAAAAGGGCATTAGATATATCATCGGGGAGAGTAATCAAAGCGTATTGAACTCTATACAATAATTACAACTTTCTCTTTCTTTTTATTTCCTTCATTTTCTCATTTTCTCTTTTGTTTTCTTTTTCTTTTTGCTTTCTCTTTTTCTTCACTTTTTTCACTACTTTCTTTCTTTTTACTTTTCAAACTTTCATATGCCTAAATTGCAACCGACATCATAACAACATCATTCAATCACAAGAAACATTCCAAACAAAGGTATGGAAAGTGTATATATGGGCTAAAACTCCAAATTAGAGTTGGTTATGGGATTGGGGTTATGAAACGATAGGCTATATTTAGTCTCAAGGAGTTAACGAGGGTAAACATGTAAGGGTGAGGTAAAGGCTAATATGGGTGATATAACAAAGAGGGCCTATGATCATTTCACAAAATTACGCAATTCTCGAGTCAAAACAATATATGAAAATCATGATCAAGTAACACATTTCAAGTATGAACTCAATTAATGAAGGATCAAATGAAAGAATAGTGAGATTACCAATAAATTTAACGGTTTCAATGAGAAAAGAATAATGTATACACTCAGAAATGACGAAAGGTACAAAGCTTACTTGGTGTAAGTTTATACAATGCAACAAAAGATTATCGAGTTATAAAAATCTTAAACCAAATCAATAAGGCAATAAAAGTGCATGTGCTGATGGGATTAAAGTTTAATTCATGAAGTTATTCATAATATCACTAATTGAGACTAAAGTCTATTAATTCTAAAATCGAGAACATGCATCATTGGGTTGTCTATTGGATCGGGCAATTATTGAAGTTTATCATCGGAAACAAAGGCAAAATGCCCAAAAAAGGAGAAAAAAGAAAGAAAATATTTTTGAAATTTTTGATTTTTTCTAAGAAAAGCATACTAAGTAACTAACATGTGAGCAAAAACATGGACTAAATAATGAAATGGATAGAATATCTCACACGCCCTAACTTAAAACTTGACATTGTCCTCAATGTTAATTAAGAACCAAGTTAAGAAAGGAAAAGAACGATATTACCCAAAATTCGAGCCATCCCCATAAGAACAAGTCCATAGAATCTACAAAACAAGTTAGTACCGAGCATAGAAAAAACAAATAACGAAAAGTTAACAAATTAGACTAAAGTAAATTAAAAAGGAAAGAAAAAAAAAATAAAAAGAAAGAAAGCTAACTATATACAACCTACTATTTAGGCTTCACTCTAATTATACACTAGAAGTCTAAATAGCTGAAGGTCCACCGTGAAAACGATTCGACTTTGGAGGATAACCGGTGTACCCTCACATACAAGCATGCCTTCCGAAAAATATGGATCCCGTTTGCACAACGAAAGGCATGTGTAAGGCGTAAGAAAGGAACCATCATCAATAAAAAGTTTTGGTGGGATGATGGGGTGTTTGGATTGAACGGGTGACAAAAACAAGTGGGGACCGAGAAAAGCCTAATATACTCCCAATGATTTTGAAGTTGGAATGGGAGGCGGCGCTCACGAAGGAAAAGATGCGATCGTGGAGGGCAACTCGAGTAAGTTATCCTCATCCGCGATAGCATTTAAAACATTAAAGTTTGAAACCAAATCATTGGGTACTTGTGACGGTGTGATAACAGAGAATGACAATGGGGATGAAAGAAATTAAAACTCATGAGATGAATCATCAACGCATGAAGTTTGAGTTTCAAAGGAAATAATATCATTTTCAATGAAATGTTCTTATTTGGGGGCCAAAGAAGAAATCATTTCATTGCAAATAGATATTACGTCATTTTCATCCTCACTTTCAATATCTATTATGCAATGGACAAAGTCGACAATGCTTTGTTTCAAAGTAGGCACAAATTCCTCATTTGGTTCAAAACATTCCTCGACTTCAAAAGTCTCGGAAGAAAAATCGTCGTCGGATTCGAATAATAAATCCAAGTCCTGTTCCCAGTAATTCTTTTCTTCCCGATAGTGATTTTCAATTTTCTCATTTTCCTACATCGCAAACCCTCACCGAATGTCATAGGCCGAGGTGCGGATCCATGAAAATGGAAATTGTGAAAATTACCATCGGACTTAAACGAAAACTCATTATTATAGGAATTTTGAAAACTATTCGAATTCGTTTCAAAATTCCTATTATAAGGAGCCAAAGGCCCAAAATCATTATCATCATCATCATCGAAATTCCAATAACCAAATTTTGACTTTGGTTATACTCGCCCAAAGTAAAATGTGAATTTGCAAATTTTTTGGGATTCTAAGTATTGATCGAAAGTCATAGGCTTGCGGGAATTTTGAGAATTATAACAATGATTACCTAAAGAATTGGAATAAGACATGCTTACCCCAAAAATGGATCAAAATGGCAAATTCCACAAAGTAAGTGCGCGCGGGAAATTCAAGCATTTCTAAGTGCTCAAATGTGGAAGTCCTACAAAATATTAGAAAATAATACAAATAGAAAGATAATACTATGAAATACTAAATCAAATAAAGTCTAAAACAAACTCATCCCCGGCAGTGGCGCCATTTTGATAGTCCGCGAGAGGTGTGCGGGTGTAAAGTGCACAATCGTTGTTTTCGTCTTGTCGCGACTATACAAACAAACATAAACTATGACTACACTCAACGGGTGAGGATAACGGTAAGTCGGGAATCGAAAATCCACAGAGATGAGTTGCTAGAATTTATAAGGTTTAATATTCCGAAATAAAAGTGTAAAAGATGATTACAAACTAAAAAGTAAAAGAGGCATAAAAGGAAATGTTATTCTAGGCATGGTTATTGAAACTAGATTATGAAAGCGGATAAAACTATAGGTTGCGTTGAATAACCCTCACCCGGGTAAATTAGTATAAAATGGTTACATGGGTTGACGAGTTATTAAGAACGCATCTCGTTTCGACAGTTAATTGAACCAATGGTTGTTACGTCCCTAAATCCGTATAAAAATCCTAATAAAATTTTGGCATCAACAAATATCCCAAAAATTTCGCGCGAAAGGTCGTAAGCACGGGACATACAAGATATGCCCCGTCAAATCTCCTAGGCGTAATAACTAAGACAACGCACCCAAAATATACCCGCAAACACTATCACCAAGCCAAGCAACGCGTTAACCCGAGTGAGTTCCATTGAAGCACAACCTAATTTAAATTACCTAGAAAGCATAGTAAAAACGCGGTAAATAAACGCAATAAAGAAATGCGATAAATCTAAACTAGAAAGAAAGTAATCAAAGCATGTAAACCTAAATTATAAAGCATGTAAATTACACTAGAAAGCAAGAAATGAAGAATTACAACTATATTAAATGGTAGGGGAGATGAATAGTCAACTTACAATCCAAATGGAGTGCCAAACCAAAGAGAAATGAAGAAGAACCAAGCAAAAACCCCAAAACCCTAAGCTAAACTAACCTAAAATCGTCCATCTACTGAATATATTCTTTTTACAACAAAATTGGCTTACATAGTAAGTTGGAATAAAAGAAAAGAAGAAAGAAAACAAATGCAAAATATTTCTTGAATACAGGGCATCGATCAATCGATGATTTTGGTCGATCGATCAAGGCCAAATTTCGACAATTTATAATGGTCGATCGATCGACAAAAATCGTCGATCGATGGATCAAGAAGGGGTGAGCCAAGCAGCATCTTTTGCATCTTTTCTTCCTCTCTTCTTCTCCTCTTTTTATTTCCTTATTTTTCCCTCCGCTGAAATCGCCGTAACTTCTTCATACAGACTCGAAATCGCGCACCGTTCATGGTCACGTGAAGCTAGCATGGAGGGCTACAACTTTCGTGAAATGTGGGGCCAGTTACCCAAGCTCTGAAAAGACTAAACTGCCCTTAAATTTGTGATTGCGTACGGAACTTTACCGGAATGCGTCTGAACTCCATACTTAGTACCTAAATACCTACAAAAGCCCAATTATGCCACATATAGCATGTTAATAATATAAATCGAGGTTGTCTAGTTAACGGACTTAAATATAGAGATTAAGGCACCCGAGGGGGGCTAAAATGCGTCTGTTCGGAGGATGAAATACACAGTATTTGCGTATTATCCACCCCCTAACTTACACATTGCTAGTCCGTAGGAATGAAATAGGATGTAGCAAGAAGAACAAGCAAACCAAAAGCTGGATAAGTACAAAAATATGGTATAAAATCATAAAGCCACTTTTGCGGGGGATTCGATTGCATTTAGCGTATGGAATAAGCCGTTAAACCCCTAGGTTACCCAAGTGGACGAGTGTCATCTCGTGAGGGTTTTCAGGGATGGAACCCACAAACATCACATGGTTTCCTCAAAATAAGCCCAAACCAAGACGCGATAAGCCCAACAATGGGGAAAAGGATTTCATACGGATTACTAGCAAATTGAATGAATTCAAACAAAAGTTCAAATCATTGACATTATAGAATGCACGTCACAGAATTGTAACCTTAAAATGTGGGAGGGGGCGAGCACATGAAAAGTGTGATTTGGCAAAAACTTAAATAAATCGGATAAGCGTTAAAGCAAGCATATATTCAATCCTCACGGGTAATACACTCATCAAATGAAATTCACTTGAAACCGGGTGGCATGCGTGCATAAAGAGTAAATGTAAATGGAAACTAGGTCGCACACATTTCACAAATGAAGAACGCGATATATAAAATGAGAAACTGAAATCTCAATGAAAGGATACCGCACATTAAAGGAGGCTAAATGCATTTTCACAGATTATCAAAACTATTTCAACTTTTGAATTACATGCACCTAAGACCACATAGGACTTGTATAGGGTTACAATGTAGGTTAGGCTATGGTACGAAATGAAGGAATGTATGTACGGATTCAAAGTGTTCGGGATGAAAACTCGGGATAATGGGACGATGCGGGCAATATCAAAATTGGAAAACAAGTTCCAAAACGGCGTTAGATATATCACTGGGGAGAGTAATTAAAGCTTATTGAACTCTATACAATAATTACAACTTTCTCTTTCTTTTTCTTTTTCTTCTTTTTCTCATTCTCTCTTTTATTTTCTTTTTCTTTTTGTTTTCTCTTTTTCTTCACTTTTTTCACTACTTTCTTTCTTTTTACTTTTCAAACTCTCATATGCCTAAATTGCAACCGACATCATAACAACATTATTCAATCCCAAGAAACATTCCAAACAAAGGTATAGAAAGTGTATATATGGGCTAAAACTCCAATTTAGAGTTGTTTATGGGATTGGGGTTATGAAATGAAAGGCTATATTTAGGTTCAAGGGGTTAACGAGGGTAAATATGTAAGGGTGAGGTCAAGGCTAATATGGTTGATATAACAAAGAGGGCCTATGATCATTTCACAAAGTTTACGCAATTCTCGAGTCAAAACAATATATGAAAATCATGAGCAACTAACACATTTCAAGTATGAACCCAATTAATGAATGATCAAATGAAAGAATAGTGAGATTACCAACGAATTTAACGTTTTCCATAAGAAAAGAATAATGTATACACTCAGAAATGACGAAATGTACAACGCTTACTCGGTGTAAGTATATACAATGCAACAAAAGATTATCGAGTTATAAAAATCTTAAACCAAATCATTAAGGCAATAAAAGTGCAAGTGGTCATGGGATTAAAGCATGAAGTTATTCATAATATCACTATTGATGTAAAAAATTAGATTATCTCTAATTACTTAATCACAGATAAAAAATAAATAAGACAAAAGATTTTTAAAGTGGTTCAGCCTTGAATGAATGGCCTACGTCCACTGTTTGTGTTATTATTGACAGTTTGGGAATTCTCGATTACATGTTTTACCAAGAAATTCTGAGTCCCCCTACAATGAGGATGATACAATGTATTTATAGCCTTCAGGTTGTAAATGTGAAAGGGTAATACATAGCTGTCCAATAGGCGTGTACATCTGTATGATAATCAACATTTAATGCGTATTCAATCCTCTTAATTATTCAGTTATAAATGCTCCGAACGCGGTGCTGCTCGGACCGCCTAAGTAGCTCGGTATAATAAAGTTCCTCGGACCTATTGCTCGGAGTGTCTGAGTTGGTCGGGGAGGTTGAGTTCCTCGAAGTCAAGGTGTTGTTTAGAAATGTTTGTAAGTGCCATGTAGATTCACACGTGTCTTCACTTAACTGATCCGCGTCAGCAGACTAAATTTGGTATCAACAGAAGCCCCCAATGTTTCACAGTTCGAGGTTGGGGAGTGTGGAACATTCTTCTTGAAATATGGCGGGATTAAATAGTCATCCTGAATTTTAGGAGCGTTTTCCTTGTATTTAATTTTCTTTTCGAATTCATAGAATCAGACTTTTTGAATTTTTCCCATTGCTTTGGTCTCCGTGCCTTTTTTGTCCTTTTAGTCACCGGTAGCGCAAACGTCTTTCTTTGTAATCATTATTTTTACCCCTTCCCAAGGTAAGGTATTTAAGCGTTGCAGAAAATCCTATCATCTCTTACTTTTTCAAATCTGTATCTTTGATCTCTCCATTTCTTCTCCATCTTCTGCGTTCATTCCTTCCATCGTTCGTTATCAACTGATCTACCCTTCTTCTGTAAGATCTTCTTCCTTCTCTTTTATTTTCTTTGTTCATCATGGTTTACCTTATTGAGTCGCTTGATAAATTTCATTCTGATTTTTCTATTCCTTCCTGGGTCATTTTGGAAGAACTTTCTGGTCCTCCTGATTATTTTCGTTTGGCTGAGGGACATTGGTTCCCCAGTCTCTTTGTAGCCGAATGTGGCTTTTCTTTTCCTCAAAACCCCTTGTGTTTGGAATTCTGTCAATATTTTGATGTA
The DNA here is from genome assembly GCA_949130495.1 of Sambucus nigra. Taxonomy (NCBI): domain Eukaryota; kingdom Viridiplantae; phylum Streptophyta; class Magnoliopsida; order Dipsacales; family Adoxaceae; genus Sambucus; species Sambucus nigra. The sequence goes on from OX422223.1 coordinate 54,213,542, forward strand.
GTACCTGTAAAATAGCCCCCAATACATGGAGAATAGTTAATGGAGTCCATAGGTTAAATCAGATTCATGGAACCCGTTTAGGAATTCCAGAGATTATGTTTTGCTATAGATGGGCTATCAGTGACAGTACTTTTTATTTGAAAACTGGGCTTTAAATAAGGCTTTAGTTGTCAATCTCCCAGATGCCAACATGGATTACTTTGAGCATGGGGTTGTCATGAAAAATTGGCAACATGCTCCATTAATCGAAAACGATGTATATCAGGGTCCCAGATGCCCTCCCTATGGCAATGGGTTAGGTTGTTTTTATTTTAGTTAGTTTTTGAAATCATGTTTTCTTTATATTCGATAAAATGCGTCACTGATATTTTGATTTTTATTTATTTGCAGTTGACAGCAAAAGAAGGTATCCAAAGGAGACAGAAGTTAATTTAAAGCATCTGAAACTTATCTAGGGTTTGCATCAAACTGTCACTGACGGACATATCAGATCAGCTTCATACTTGTTGTAATACAAGAGTTACACCTCGTCTTTCACGGCTCGTCTAGTGATAAGTAACATAGAACCAGCACTAGTTTCTGAAGGTTCTTCTCCTGAATCGCATATTCCTCTCAACGACAGAATGAAGAGAAGAAGAGCTCCTTCCCTCTTCGATAAGTCTGCCTCTACTACTGGAGAGGCAAAGAAAAGTAAGCAGGATGTCCCAGAAGAAGAGACAAGACAATTTGAGGCACCTCCTCCAGCTGTTACTAAGAAGGTTTCCGAGAAGCCCCCTGTGGCTCCAAGCAAGATTACGGTTGTTTCCCCTCCTAGCGAGGTTATAGTTATATCACCGGCCAAGACGACATCCTTGGTCGAGAATGTTCCTGCTCCCACGAGGAAGTTAAAGAAAAGCTCCTCGGATAAAGTGGTTGAATCCATTTCTCAGCCTCTAACTGCTGGAAGTGGTGTTCCCACTTTCGTTGCTCCGAGATCTTCCATGAGCTCGGTGAAGTCTTGGATCATCCTCGAGATCCAGGGTATTGAAGACAGTCTTTCTCGGGATAGGGTTACCACCCTGGCAGCTCAACACATTGCCTCAGTAAGTATTATTAATCTAAACTTTCATTTTTCAATGTTATGTCCCTGTACTGACATACAGTTACTTTCTTTTTCTCAGTTGGTAACATGCTTTAATACTATTCTGAAGAAGGACGAATCCATCAAATCATCAATCTCCTCAGGAGGTGTAGAGGAGGCTTTTACTGGATTATCCCAATCTTTAAAGGATTCTCATCAAAAGTATGACGAAGATAAAGCTTCTTGGGAAAAGCAATTAAAAGCCACCGAGCAAGAGAGAGATAAAGCTGTTGAAGTCTCCAAGGGTTTGGAGAAAAAAATAAAAGACTTGGAAAGTAAGAATAAAGAGCTCGAGGGGAAGCTCCAAAATGCTAAAGAGCTTGAAAGTAAGCTCAAGTTTGCTGAGGAAGAGTTAAACAAGCTTCGTGAAGTTGGTCGTCAGAAGGAAGAAGTTGAGAATAAGCTGAAGGGTGTTGAGGAGCTCCTTAGGGAAAGGACCTCCTCGGAGAGAGAAAAAAGGAGAAAGGTTGTTAAGAAATCCTTCAGCGTTGGCTGGGATAAGGGGTGGAATAAGGGTTTGGCTGTCATGATTTCACAAATGGAGTATGACAGCCTCAAATACTTCAGGGATGGTTGGGTTGCTTCTCTGAAAGAGATGAATGTCGTGAGAATTCAGACTTATTTCAGCGACACATTCTTGCCCCCCCTCCTTCTCCCTGGGAAGAAGAAGAAGAAGATGAAGCTGCCTCCGAGGAATCCTCTATGGTGACCGAAGATCAGATTTCTCATCCCCAAGTTGTTCATACCTCCTGCGAGCAACTTCAATCGACCAGCATTTCAACCGAGCAACTTTCAACACCCTCTGAGCAACCTTCTATGCCTTCCGAGTAACCTACCTCTTTGTCCCAGCCTCTCGAGAAAGTTTTAGGAGAGAAGGAGAAGGTGTAGCGTTGTTTGGACTTTTCTCTTTTTTGTTAAATGTAACTCTGGGCTATGTACTTTTGTTATGATGTAATAAAATTTTAAGTTTTTGGTTGTGCAACTTAACACCCTTTTTCTTGCTCTGCTTTTATTCTTCTTGCTCTATCTGCATTTTATTGATTCTTTCCATCTCTTTTCTTTACTAGTTTATGGCTAGAATGGAACTCTTGTCAGCCCATGATACATAACTGATGACAAAATGTAACAACTACTTCAAGGATGACCATGCTGACTTGAATAAATCTCAAATTGTCAATATCCTCGGTCCAGATGCTTCAGAGCGAGCAGTAGAAGCCTACCAGTATTTGAAATGCTTGCTCGACCGTGCACTGGCCAACAGTGTAGCATATTACGAGATGATTGAAGACCTTCAGGGTACTCTTGAGGAACTTTAACAATAATACAAGGAGTCTACATCCCTTTTGCATCAGGGATATGAGAAAAAGTATCAGCAACTAAGTGCTGATAAGGGATATGATAAGTTGTTTGCTGCTTACGATATAAAGGAAAGGACTTTGAAGACCGAGGTTGAAAAGCATAGGCAGATCGCCAAATTGTTAGAGCAGACAAACAATAATTTGCGAGGAGAGATATCTCAGCTGAAATCTGCAGCCTCTACCTCTGGAGCCTTAGTTCCTGTCAGCGATGAAGGTTTTTCTTTCTTGGAGGTCAAAAATGCCAATCTGAGAGGCGAATTAGAAACCTTGAAGAGAGTTAGTCCTTCTACATCTTCTCGCCAACAAGCAAGAGCTTCTTAGGGATGAGCAAGGGCTTCTCGGGTCACTATTAAAGAAACTAGAACGCAGGCAGTCTTAGAGAATCAAGCATTCCAGTTGGCGATGAAGAATCAAGCATTAGCTGAGATGTCCAAGAAGATTCTGAATATGGACGAGCAACTCTCTGCACAAAAGTCTGCCTTGGAGAGTAAAGAACTTTTAACGAAGAACCTCCACGAGCAACTGGAGAGGTTAACCTATCAATTCCACAAGCAGCCCAGAGAGTTCTGGATGGCTGGTTATAGTGAATCCCTCTACCATCTAGATGATCGGATCCAAAATGCAAATAATGTGGGTTATAAGCAAGGATGGCTGAATGCCTTGGGCGTGCTGCAGTTGGACCAGGGTCACTATTTGTGGGATTACTATGACCCTGGGTTGCTCGAGTTACCGGTGCCACCTTTCAAACTAGATATGAGCTGGAATCCTGCTCGGGCCATTCCTCAATGTCTGATTTCAAAGTATCTCGGTGACTACAGTCTTCATTCCGATTTCGAGATATCTCGCCCTGAACACCTACTTGATCGTCCCTCAGTAATGAATGTCAGGATGCTTAAAGATATAAATTTCATCAATTCCCCCTATGCCTTAGACGATCCTCCCGCTGGTGAAGAAACTATTTCAAAGGCAGAGGGGAAGAAACCAATAGAATAGGATTCTTGATGTAACAATTTTTTATGTATTTCATTCTCAATGTATTTTGTTTTGGATTTAATGAAAAACTTCTAGTTTTCTTTGCAATTTGTCATTATCTTTGGAAATATTTTGTAGATATTTTCTAATGAATGTGCATGTATATCTGTTGACAAGATAAAGATATTTTGTGCTATTTTAAATTGTCGATCAACTAGAGTTGGTGAAAATTTATTGTCGACTATCTGAATTTATCTGACGACCAAGCAGAATTGGTGATATTTTATTTCTCGGCCAACTATGGTGGTAGTTTAAAATGCCATAAGTTTCAAGAACTTTATCACTTTTTAATTTTAAGCCCTGAAATGACTTTCATTTGTTTAACCAATTGTTTCCGACCAACCGGAGTTGGCGGTTTTTGTTCCCGACCAACCTTAGTTGGTGGATTTTCTTCCCAACCAACCGTAGTTGGTATTTCTGGGAAATTTTTTATTCCCGACCAACTATAATTGGTGGATTTTCTTCCCAACCAACCGTAGTTGGTATTTATAGGAAATTTTTTATTCCCGACCAACTATAGTTGGTGGATTTTCTTCCCAACCAACTGTAGTTGGTATTTATGGGAAATTTTTTATTCCGTACCAACTATAGTTGGTGGAATTTTTCTTCCCAACCAACCGTAGTTGGTATTTCTGGGAAATTTTTTATTCCCGACCAACTATAGTTGGTGGATTTTCTTCCCAACCAACCGTAGTTGGTATTTCTAGGAAATGTTTTATACCCGACCAACTATTGTTGGTGGATTTTCTTCCCAACCAACCGTAGTTGGTATTTCTGGGAAATTTTTTATTCCCGACCAACTATAGTTGGTGGATTTTTCCTTCCCAACCAACCGTAGTTGGTATTTCTGGGAAAATTTTATTCCCGACCAACTATAGTTGGTGGATTTTCTTCCCAACCAACCGTAGTTGGTATTTCTGGGCTTGATGCGTAGTGTGTAGCACTAATACTCCGAAAAAATTTCAACAAGAGGAGAGAATTAAGCGAAATATCCAAAACTTTATTCATATCGAAGAAAACTACATTACATAAAGATTAAATTACTTATAATATTTGCGCAGATGCTCTGTGTTCCATGCATTCTTAAACTCCTCTCCTTCTAAGGTTTCGATTCTATACGTCCCCGGTCGAACAACCACTATTACTCTGTAGGGACCATGCCAGTTAGCTTCCAATTTGTTGTGCTTTTGAATTACTTTCTTTAGCACATAATCTCCTTCTTTCAGGTCGCATTTCTTTACTCTCTTGTTGTAGAACAGAGTTGTCCATTGCTGGTATGCAGCATTTCCGATTGCTGCTTCTTCTCTAACTTCCTCGAGCATATGAAAATCTAATCTTCTCATCAAGTCATTGATAAGAGAGTTAAAATTCAGCACCCTGTGTGTGGGGAGACCCAGCTCGGCAGGTATAACAGCTTCACTTCCAAATGCCAGCATATATGGAGATTCTACTGTGGCTGCTCATAGAGTAGTACGATAAGCCCATAGTACAGAATGTAGCTCGTTGATCCAATTTGCCTTTGCATTATTTAATCTTTTCTTCAATCCATTCAGCAACGTTATGTTTGTCACTTCAGTTTGTCCATTACTTTGAGGGTGGCCTGGTGCAGAGTGGGTTTTCAATATGTTCGACTGATGACAATATGCAGCAAACTCCTCATTGTCGAATTGGGTTCCATGGTCTGTGATGAATGCATAAGGAAGACCATATCTACAAATGATGTTCTTCCATATAAATTGATACACTTTGTCATATGTCATATCGATAAGGGGCTAAGTTTTCACCCACTTAGTAAAGTAATCCACTGCGACGATGAGATATTTAAACCTTCCTCTGGTCGTTGGAAGTGGCCCGACCAAGTCAATTCCCCACATGGAAAATGGCCAAGGGGAAGTAATGGGTGTCAATAATTCTTGGGGAGTTCTTCAGATAGTGGATAAGCGTTGACATTTGTCACATTTTTTTGTCATAGGCTATGCAATCAACCCTCATTGTCGGCCAATAGTATCCCTGCGTCATTATCCTGTGCAGAAGTGTCTGACCTGCTACATGGACTCCACAAGACCCTTCATGGACTTCTTCGATCAAGTCTTTCACCTCGGTGGGATGTACACATCTTTGCAAGCCAGTTATAATTCCTCGTCTATATAGAACACCATTAATCAATACATAATGAGCAGCTTTAAACCTTAGTTTCTTGGCTGCGAGTTTATCAGTTGGCAAATACGCTTCTTTAATATATGCCCTGGTAGGATCCATCCAAGATGGTCCAAAATCAAGGGTAATAAAGTTCATCATCAGATCTTCATCTATGCTCCAACTAGCCAAGACTTCTATTGGGATTGTTCTTCGTAGCTCGGTGCGTGTGGCTGAAGCTAATCGAGCTAAAGCATCTGCTCTGGAATTCTTCAATCTTGGTATTCTAATTATCTGCACTTCCATCAGTCTTGATAAAATCTCAATCGCTTTTGCATGATACCTGATCATTAATTCTCCTTTGGCTTCATACACTCCCAATATTTAATTTACGATCAACTGCGAGTCACTGAATACAATAACTTACTCTGCCCCCATGGTTTTTGCCAAATTAAGACTTGTAATCATAGCTTCATATTCATCCTCATTATTAGAAGCCTTGAATTGGAAGCGCAGAGCATACTCCACATCGACCTCATCCAGGTTGTTTAAAACAATCCTTGCCCCACAGCCTGTAGTGCAAGATGAGCCATCCACATATAGATTCCATATAGGTACCTCGTCTTCAAATTCTTGATCGGACAGAGTTCCTCGGTGGAATATTTGCTGCTTCCTTTTATCCTCCTCTAGAACTTCTTGTTGCTCGTCGACCATCTTCTCTTGCTCGCCGACCAACTTCTCTTGCTCGTCGACCAATTTCTTTTGTTCGTCGACCAACGTAAGTTAATAGGGGTTTAAATTTGATGATCCTGTAACATCCACAGGTTGGTCGGTATCCAGCTTTTGCTTCTCGGAGGTATCAGGATAGGTGAACTCTGCTATAAAATCTTCTACTGCTTGCCCTTTAAGCGACGATCTAGGATCATAAACTATGTCATATTCACAAAGTTTACTATCCAGTACATCAATCTCCCTGATTTTTCTGGTTTATGAAGAGCTTGCCTCAATGGCATATCAGTATACACAACTATGGTATGAGCTTGGAAGTACGGCCTCATTCTCCTACTCACCTCGATCAATGCTAGTGCCAATTTTTCCAGTCTTGGATATCTGATCTCTGCTCCTCGGAAGGCTTTGCTAGTGTAATAGATTGGTTTTTGCACTCCATCCTCCATTCTTATTAATGCCGAGCTAACTGCATTCTCCGACACTGCCAAATACAAGTACAATCTTTCCCTCATCACTGGCCTGGATAACAGTGAAGGTGCTCCCAGATATTTCTTCAATTCTTGAAAAGCCTTCTTGCATTCGTCATTCCATTCAAACTTTTTTTGGAGTGTTTTGAAGAATGGGAGGCATCTATCTGCTGCTCGTGATACAAATCTATTAAGTGCTGCAACTCGCCCAGTGAGACTTTGTACTTCCTTCTTCGTCGTTGGAGATCGTAGTCCCAATAGAGCCTTGATCTTCTCTGGGTTTGCTTCGATTCCTCATTGGTTGACAATATACCTGAGGAATATGCCTTCTCGTACTCCGAATATGCACTTGGTGGGATTCAACTTCATTTGATATTTATCTAGTTGATCAAAGGTCTGGCCTAAGTCAATTAGATGGTCAGCAGCTCTCTTGCTCTTCGTCAGCATATCATCAACATAAACTTCCATATTGCAACTGATTTGTTCTGCAAATACCTTGTTCATCAGCCGTTGATATGTTGCACCTGCATTTTTCAAACCAAAAGGCATAACATTATAACAGTAAGTTCCCCTAGGGGTAATGAAAGAGGTACTCTCCCTGTCTTCAGGTTTCATTTTAATCTGGTTGTAACCAGAATAAACATCCATAAAGCTCAATAACTCGTGTCCCGAGGTAGCATCCACTAATTGATCAATTCGGGGCAAAGGAAAATGATCCTTTGGGCATGTCTTGTTAAGGTCGGTAAAGTCTACACACATCCTCCACTTGTTATTTTTCTTCCTTACCATTACTACATTTGCCAACCAGTCTGGATATTTGACATTGTCAATAAAGCAAGCTTTCTGGAGCTTCTCGACCTCCTCTTGTATGGCTTGGTTCTTCTCGGGGTTGAACACTCTTCGTCTCTGCTTCACTGGCTTGATCTCCTTATTCACATTGAGCTCGTGACATAAGAAATTTGGGTATATTCCTGGCATATCCTCATGACTCCAAGCAAAAGTTTGTTTTCTTCTTTTTAGAAAAACTATCAATTCCTGTTTTAGTGAGGCATCTAACGACGAACCTATTTGAGTTGTTCGTTCCTGGTGCTTATCGTCCAAAATGATATTTTCAGTAGCTTCCACCACCTGAACTTTCACGAGCTGCGATTCATCTCTAGGATCCAATGTTTCAATCTCTGCACCTTCATCCACTTGGTAGGTTGTAGTCTTTTTCCTAGATTCCTCCAATTATTCTTACTCGGCAGATAAGTAATAACATTCCCGAGCAACTTTTTGGTCACCCTTTATAACTCCTACTCCAAAATTGGTTGGAAACTTCAGACATTGATGTACAGTAGATGGTACTGCTTCGAACTTCTTCAAACCTACCGTTCCCATGATGATATTATAAGCTGAGTGGACATTCTTATCCATCACAAAGAAACGTAATCTTTATGTTCCACAAGAAGGCCATGTGCCGATGAACATATCCAACTTGATCGTCCCAAGTGGAAAGACTTTCTCGCCAGCAAACCCGAGGAGGGGCCTGTGATAAGGTTCCAACTGAGACAACTTTAGATTTAAACTATCGAAGCATGAGTAGAACATAATATCCGTCGAGCTACCATTATCCACCAGTACTCTTGAAATTATTACTTCCTTCATCCTTATTTTGATAACCAGTGGATCATTGTGAGGATATAATACACCTGCGAGGTCGTTCTTGGAGAAACAAATGACCAGTTTTTCTTTGTTCACCTTCCTCGGGCGATCATCCTCAGCTAGATTTATTCGCTGAATGTATGAACAAGCTTGAGCTTCATTGAGGTAAGCTTTCCTTTCCGCAGTAAGGTCCCCACCTCCTGTATCTCCACCTGTAATAATGTTACAATCAAATGATCCAAAAAGAATTGAAAATACCTCACGTTCTGGTTGTCTTGGTCTCTTGGGGAGATCAGGGTCATCTTCTGGATCATCTTCATGATCTCTTTTCTTGTTTTCTTCTGATCGACGAGGAGATCTAGACCTCTGTCTTGCTCGGTCGTTGCTTTTTCTTTCATTTCTTCGATCAACATACTTGGACAGCTTTCCTCGTCTGATGAGTGCTTCGATTTCATTCTGGAGAGCTATGCAATTTTTGGTCGTGTGACCATAGTCTTTATGGAACTCACAATATTTGGCCTTATTCCTCTTGTCAGGATCTGACTTCATTTTCTCAGGCCAGTTTAGTTCCTCGCTGTTCTTGATCTCCTCTAGGACATGGTTTATGTCTACTTTCAAAGGAGTATAATTTTCAAATTTCTTCAATATTTCCCATGATGGCTTTGCTTTTGACTGCTTGTCACCAACATTATTCTTATATTCTTTCTTTTTAGCCTTATCAACCTCTACCTTGGTCTCTTTGGTGTCCATGTTCTTTTTCACAGCCATAGCCTCCTTGGCATTCATGATCTTGGTCGCTTTTGCCATTAGTTCTGACATGGTTCTAGGTGGATCTTTGGCCAATGTATAATACAATTTATTGGGCAACAGTCCACTCATCAAAGTAGTAATTGCTATCTTTTCCTCGTAATCAATAACTTCGAGCTTCTCGTTATTGAAACGAGTTATGTAATCCCTAGTGCTCTCACCTGTTTTTTTGTCTAAAACTTAACAAATGTGCCACTCGTTTAACTGGTTTTGCTCCAAAACAGAAATTTCCAATGAAGAGCTCGGCCAGTTGAAAGAAAGTTGAAATCTTCCCCCGAGGAAGATTATTGTACCATATTTGTGCAGATCCGGTAAGAATTACCAAAAATTCCCTGCATCTCATCTCGTCTGGCACGGCATAGATGTCGATAGCAGCTTGGTATTATTCTATATGAAGGATATGGTCAGTTTTTCCATCATATTTAGGGGTCACAACAGGTGCTTTGAACTTCGATTAGGTGGGAAAATCCACAATTGCCTATATAAAAGGTGTCCCTTGGACAAAAATTCTTTGTAGAGGATTCTTGGCCTTAGCCATTTCCCCTAGTCTATCCTCCAACCTTTGAATAGAGACTTTCCATGCATCCTTTCCCTCCTCAGGCCTATTGGTTCAAGCAATTGATCGTGTTGAAGTCTCTTCCTGGGATCTATCTTGTCGAGCAACTGGTTGTGATTGGACAGAACCCTATCTTAGATCAGATGGTCGTCGAAAGTTTCTCGACACAGCCTTAGGAGGGATTTTATTCTTCCTAGGGCTCAACCGATCAAAAGGAGAGATCTTACTTAATCTCTCCAATGCACTAGTTCTTTCTGGAGAGAGAGTGATGTGTTGTTCAGTATCTGTGGCTCGTACTGACGAAGTTCGACCCGGTTGATAAGAAAAATCATCAGATTTCTCAGTGCGATATGAATCGCTTTGCCTAATACGCGAAGAAACTAAACAGGTATTTCTTTGAACACTTCGTTGTCCTGAATGGGTCGGCGCTCCACCTTGGATAGTTTTCATGAGTTGTCACATAGTCTCTTGCATAGCCGTCTGGCCTTGAGCCAAATTGGTCATAATTCCACCCAGATCTTGGACATTTGGAGGAGCGGATGGATTCGGGGGGTTTCCAGCGTTTCGATTACTGGATTCAGGATTATCAGCCATTGGTGATAAATTATTTTGGTGAAAAACGAGAATTTCAGTCGTTTTCCATAGACGTGCCAATATGTTGATGTAAAAAATTAGATTATCTCTAATTACTTAATCACAGATAAAAAATAAATAAGACAAAAGATTTTTAAAGTGGTTCAGCCTTGAATGAATGGCCTACGTCCACTGTTTGTGTTATTATTGACTGTTTGGGAATTCTCGATTACAGGTTTTACCAAGAAATTTCGAGTCCCCCTACAATGAGGATGATATAATGTATTTATAGCCCTTAGGCTGTAAATGTGAAAGGGTAATACATAGATGTCCAATAGGCGTGTACATATGTATGATAATCAGCATTTAATGCGCATTCAATCCTCTTAATTATTCAGTTATAAATGCTCCGAATGAGGTGCAGCTCGGACTTCCTAAGTAGCTCGGTATAATAAAGTTCCTCGGAGAGCACCTGTTGCTCGGAGTGTCTGAGTTGGTCGGGGAGGTTGAGTTCCTCGAAGTCAAGGTCTTGTTCAAAAATGTTTGTAAGTACCATGTAGATTGACACGTGTATTCACTTAACTGATCCACTTCAGAAGACTAAATTTGGTATCAACAATCACAAATTGAGACTAAAGTCTAATAACTTCTAAAATCGAGAACATGCATCATTGGGTTGTCTATTGGATCGGGCAATTATTGAAATTTATCATCAGAAATAAAGGAAAAATGCCCCAAAAAGGAGAAAAAAGAAAGAAAATATTTTTGAAAATTTTGAATTTTTCTAAGAAAAGCATACTAAGTAACTAACATGTGAGCAAAAACATGGACTAAATAATGAAATGGATAGAATATCCCACACCCCCTAACTAAAAACTTGACATTGTCCTCAATGTTAATCAAGAACCAAGTTAAAAAAGGAAAAGAGTGATATTACCGAAAATTGGAGCGATCCCCATAAGAACAAGTCCAAAGAATATACAAAACAAGTTAGTACCGAGCGCAAAAACAAATAACGAAAAGTTAACTAATTACACTAAACTAAATTAAAAAGGAAAGAAAAAAAATAAAAAGAAAGAAACCTAACTATATACAACCTACTATTTAGGCTTCACACTAACTATACACTAGAAGTCTAAATAGTCGAGGGTCCACCGTGAAAACGATTTGACTTTGGAGGATAACCGGTGTACCCTCACATACAAGCATGCCTTCCGAAAAATATGGATTTCGTTTGCACAACGGAAGGCATGTGTAAGGTGTAAGAAAGGAACCATCATCAATAAAAAGTTTTGGTGGGACTATGGGGTGCTTGGATTGAACGGGTGACAAAAACTAGTGGGGACCGAGAAAAGCCGAATATCCTCCCAGTGATTTTGAAGTTGGAATGGGAGGCGGAGCACACAAAGGCAAAGATACGATCGTGGAGGGCAACTCGAGCAAGTAATCCTCATCGACGATAGCATTTAAAACATTAAAGTTTGAAACCGAATCATCGGGTACTTGTGACGGTGTGATAACAGAGAATGACAATGGGGATGAAAGAAATTAAAACTCATGAGATGAATCATCATCGCATGAAGTTTGAGTTTCAAAGGAAATAATATCATTTTCAATGAAATGTTCTTCTTTGGGTGCCAAAGAAGAAATCATTTCATTGCAAATAGATATTACCTCATTTTCATCCTCACTTTCAATATCTATTATGCAATGGGCAAAGTCGACAATGCTTTGTTTCAATGTAGGCACAAAGTTCTCATTTGGTTCAAAACATTCCTCGACTTCAAAAGTCTCGGAAGCAAAATCGTCGTCGTATTCGAATGATAAATCCAAGTCGTGTTCCCAACAACGATTTTCTCCCCGATAGCGATTTTCAATTTTCTCATTTTCATACATATGCAAACCCTCACCGAATGTCATAGGTTGAGGTGCGGATCCATGAAAATGGGAACTTTGAAAATTACCATCGGACTTAAACGAAAACTCATTATCATAGGAATTTTGAAAAAAATTCGAATTCGTTTCAAAATTCCTATTATAAGGAGGTAGAGGCCCAAAATCATTATCATCATCATCATCGAAATTCCAATAACCCAAATTTTGACTTTGGTTATACTCGCCCAAAGTAAAATGTGAATTTGCAAATTTTTGGGATTCTAAGTATTGACCGAAAGTCATAGGCTTGCGGGAATTTTGAGAATTATAACAATGATTACCTAAAGAATTGGAATAAGACATGCTTACCCCAAAAATGGCTCGAATGGCGAATTCCACAAAGTAAGTGCGAGCGTGAAATTCAAGCATTTCTAAGTGCTCAAATGTGGAAGTCCTGCAAAATATTAGAAAATAATACAAATAGAAAGATAATACTACGAAATACTAAATCAAATAAAGTCTAAAACAAACTCATCCCCGGCAAGGTCGCCATTTTGATAGCGCGCGATGGGTGTGCGGGTGTAAAGTGCACGGTCGTTGTTTTCGTCTCGTCGCGACTATACAAACAAACATAAACTACGACTACACTCAACAGGTGAGGATAACGGTAAGTCGGGAATCAAAAATCCACAGAGACGAGTTGCTAGAATTTATAAGGTTTAATATTCCGAAATAAAAGTGTAAAAGATGATTACAAACTAAAAAGTAAAAGAGGCATACAAGGAAATGTTATTCTAGGCATGGTTATTGAAACTAGATTATGAAAGCGGATAAAACTATAGGTTGTGTCGAATAACCCTCACCCGGGTAAATTAGTATAAAATGGTTACATGGGTTGACGAGTTATTAAGAACGCATCTCATTTCGACAGTTAATTGAACCAATGGTTGTTACGTCCCTAAATCCGCATAAAAATCCTAATAAAATTTTGGCGTCAACAAATATCCTGAAAATTACGCGCGAAAGGTCGTAAGCATGGGACATATAAGATATGCCCAGTCAAATCTCCTAGGCGTAATAACTAGGACAACGCACCCAAAATATACCCGCAAACACTATCACCAAGCCAAGCAACGCGTTAACCCGAGTGAGTTCCATTGAAGCACAACCTAATTTAAATTACCTAGAAAGCATATTAAAAATGTGGTAAATAAACGCAAGAAAGAAATGCGCTAAATCTACACTAGAAAGTAAGTAATCAAAGCATGTAAACCTAAATTAGAAAGCATGTAAATTATACTAGAAAGCAAAGAATGAAGAAATACAACTATATTAAATGGTAGGGGAGATGAATAGTCAACTTACAATCCAAATGGGGTGTCAAACCAAAGAGAAATGAAGAAGAACCAAGAAAAAACCCCAAAACCCTAAGCTAAACTAACCTAAAATCGTACACCTACTGAATATGTTCTTATTACAACAAAATTGGCTTATATAGTAAGTTGGAATAAAATAAAAGAAGAAAGAAAACAAACGCAAAATATCTCCTGAAAATAGGTCATTGATCGATCAATGATTTTGGTCGATCGATCGATCAAGGTCAAATTTTGGCAATTTATAATGGTCGATCGATCGACCAAAATCGTCGATCGATCGATCAAGCAGGGGTGAGCCAAGCAGCAGCTTCTGCATCTTTTCTTCCTCTTTTCTTCTCCTATTTTGATTTCCTTGTTTTTCCCTCCGCTGAAATCGCCGTAACTTCTTCGTATGGACTCGCAATCACACACCGTTCACGGCTACGCGAAGCTAGCGAGGAGGGCTACAACTTCCGTGAAATGTGGGGCCAGTTTCCCAAGCTGTGAAAAGACTAAAATGCCCTTGAGCATGCGATTGCGTACGGAACTTTATCGGAATGCGTCAGAACTCCATACTTAGTACCTAAATACCTACAGAAGCCCAATTATACCTCATATAGCATGTTAACAATATAAATTGAGATTTTCTGGTTAAAGGGCTTAAATATAGAGATTAAGGCACTCGAGGGGGCTAAAATGCGTCCGTTCGGAGGATGAAATACGCAGTATTTGCGTATTATCACACCCCTAACTTACACATTGCCAGTCCCTAGCAATGAAATAGGATGCAACAAGAAGAACAAGCAAACCAAAAGCAGGATAAGTACAAAAATATGGTATAAAATTATAAAGCCACTTTCGCGGGTGATTCGATTGCATTTAGCATATGCAATAAGCCGTTAAACCCCTAGGTTACCCAAGTGGACGAGTGTCGTCTCGTGTGGGTTTTCAGGGATGGTACCCATAAACATCACATGGTTTCCTCAAAATAAGCCCAAACCAACACGCGACAAGCCCAATAATGGCGAAAAGGATTTCATACGGATTACTAGCAAATTTAATGAATTCAAGCAAAGGTTCAAATCATTAACATTATAGAATGTACCTCATAGAATTAAAACTTTAAATTGTGGGAGGGGGCGAGCACATGCAAAGTGTGATTTGGCAAAAACTTCAATAAACCGGATAAACATTAAAGCAATCATATATTCAATCCTCACGGGTATTACACTCATCAAATGAAATTCACTTGAAACAGGGAGGTAACACACGGAACATGCGGGCATAAAGAGTAAATGTAAACGGAAACTAGGCCGCACACATGTCACAAATGAAGAACGCTATATATAAAATGAGAAACTGTAATCGCAATGAAAGGATACCGCACATTAAAGGAGACTAAATGCATTTTCATAGATTATCAAAACTATTTCAACTTTTGAATTACATGCACCTAAGATCACATAGGTCTTGTATAGGGTTATAATGTAGGTTAGGCTATGGTACGGAATGAAGGAATGAATTAATGGATTCAAAGTGTTCGAGATGAAAACTCGGGATAATGGGACGATGCGGGCAATATCAAAATTGGAAAACAAGTTCCAAAAGGGCATTAGATATATCATCGGTGAGAGTAATCAAAGCTTATTGAACTCTATACAATAATTACAACTTTCTCTTTCTTTTTCTTTTCTTCTTTTTCTCATTTTCTCTTTTGTTTTCTTTTTCTTTTTGCTTTCTCTTTTTCTTCACTTTTTTCACTACTTTCTTTCCTTTTACTTTTCAAACTCTCATATGCGTAAATTGCAACCGACATCATAACAACATCATTCAATCCCAAGAAACATTCCAAACAAAGGTATGGAAAGTGTATATATGGGCTAAAACTCCAATATATAGTTGGTTATGGGATTGGGGTTATGAAACGAAAGGCTATATTTAGGCTCAAGGGGTTAACGAGGATAAACATATAAGGGTAAGGTCAAGGCTAATATGGGTGATGTAACAAAGAGGGCCTATGATCATTTCACAAAGTTTACGCAATTCTCGAGTCAAAACAATATATGAAAATCATGATCAAGTAACACATTTCAAGTATGAACTCAATTAATGAACGATCAAATGAAAGAATAGTGAGATTACCAACGAATTCGACGTTTTCAATGAGAAAAGAATAGTGTATACACTCACAAACGACAAAAGGTACAAAGATTACTCGGTGTAAGTATATACAATGCAACAAAAGATTACCGAGTTATAAAAATCTTAAACCAAATCAATAAGGCAATAAAAGTGCATGTGGTCATGGGATTCAAGTTTAATTCATGAAGTTATTCATAATATCACTAATTGAGACTAAAGTCAAATAACTTCTAAAATCGTGAACATGCATTATCGAGTTGTCTATTGGATCGGGCAATTATTGAAATTTATTATTGGAAACAAAGGAAAAATGCCCAAAAAAGGAGAAAAAAGAAAGAAAATATTTTTGAAATTTTTGATTTTTTTAAGAAAAGCATACTAAGTAGCTAACATGTGAGCAAAAACATTTACTAAATAATGAAATGGATAGAATATCCCACACCCCCTAACTTAAAACTTGACATTGTCCTCAATGTTAATTAAGAACCAAGTTAAGAAAGGAAAAGAGCGATATTACCCAAAATTGGAGCCATCCCCATAAGAACAAGTCCAAAGAATCTACAAAACAAGTTAGTACCGAGCATAGCAAAAACAAATAACGAAAAGTTAACTAATTACACTAAACTAAATTAAAAAGGAAAGAAAAAAAATAAAAAGAAAGAAAGCTAACTATATATAACTTACTATTTAGGCTTCACACTAACTATACACTAGAAGTCTAAATATCTGAGGGTCCACCGTGAAAATGATTTGACTTTGGAGGATAACCGGTGTACCCTCACATACAAGCATGCCTTCCGAAAAATATGGATTCCGCTTGCACAATGAAGAAGAACCAAGAAAAAACCCCTAAACCCTAAGCTAAACTAACCTAAAATCGTCCACCTACTGAATATGTTCTTATTACAATAAAATTGACTTATATAGTAAGTTGGAATAAAAGAAAAGAAGAAAGAAAACAAATGCAAAATATCTCCTGAAAACAGGGCATCGATGGATCGATGATTTTGGTTGATCGATCGATCAAGGACAAATTTTGGCAATTTATAATGGTCGATCGATCGACCAAAATCGTCGATCGATAGATGCCGAAGGGGTGAGACAAGCATCATCTTCTGCATATTTTCTTCCTCTTTTCTTCTCCTCTTTTGATTTCCTTATTTTTCCATCCGCTGAAATCGCCGTAACTTCTTCATACGGACTCGGAATCGTGCATTGTCCATGGACACATGAAGCTAGCAAGGAGGGCTACAACTTCCGTGAAATGGAGGGCCAGGTACCCAAGTTGTGAAATGACTAAAATGCCCTTGAACGTGCGATTGCATACGGAACTTCACCAGAATGCGTCCGAACTCCATACTTAGTACCTAAATACCTACAAATGCCCAATTATACCTCATATAGCATGTTAACAATATAAACTGAGGTTGTCTGGTTAACGGGCTTAAATATAAAGATTAAGGCACTCGAGGGGGCTAAAATGCGTCCGTTCGGAGGATGAAATACGTAATATTTGCGTATTATCAGTCATCATGTCGGGACTCTTCGTCTCCCAAACCCTTTTGGGCAGGCCACTCGGACTAAAAGCAAGAAATAAAGGGCCATTCTAAGATCCCGAGAAGTTGAAGAGTCTGATGAGGATGAGAGTAGCGAGTAGGAGGAAGCAGCGACCGATGTCGAGATGGGGGACCAAGAGGTGGGGTCTGATATGCCCCAAGTGTCACCTCGGCCCAAAAACTACCGCCTCGGCCATGACATTGTCGAGGTTGGAAATGTCTTGGATCCATGACAACAGGCCTCGGCCATGGTGACACCTGGGCCCCTGCCGACACTACCACTAACCTCATCAAAGGGACACTGCACGTATCATAAGGGTCAGCAGCACTTCAATTCACCTGGGAATGACAACCTCGGCTAGGGGTTGGCCGAGGTCGCGGGAAGCCGTGCTTCTACCAAGGTTAACCTCATCAGTAAATTAGTCAATGTTCCAGGTACATGCCAGCTCAACCTCGGCCCAGGCTGACCCTAAATCCTAACCTCGGCTTCACTTAAGCCGAGACCTTCATAGCCCATCTCGGATTGAATGAGCAGCTAGACTTTATCAACCTCGGCTTCTCCCCGGCCGAGGTCATGACCAAGCATGATGGCCGAGCAACTATTGACATGGGGATAAGGACACGTGGATACAAATCAGTTATAACAAATCATTCCCCACACGTGGGGGGAATATTTTATCATCATTCTCTACATGTGACAGTGACAGATGTGTTCTTCAGATTGGCTGGATCAACACACACATGCTCATTGCATGCATGGGGGGTACATTACACCCCCAAGGTACTATATATAGAGGTCATCCTCTACCTTGCAAAGGATCCGAAATTAGCAACCCTAGCTGAAACTCTGTCTAAACACACAGTAGAGAGAGAAAGATTGAGAGATTATAACTATGGACATTAGAGCCCTCATACAGTGATACATGTCATACACTTGCACAGTGGATGTAGGCCTAATTGTCTGAACCACTTATATTCTGCTGTGAATCCTCTTCTCCTCACCTCCTTCTACTATATGTGTATGTACCCTTATGCGGCCATTGTTAACATTGAGTTGAGCTCACAAATACCTTGAAGGGTGGTGCCATTTCCATCATCATCATTTTGGCGCCATCTGTGGGAATGAGAAGTTGTCTCTTCCTTTTCTTTAGCTTAACCTCACCAGAGACTCTGGTGGTGAACCAGGCACCACCCCTTGCGTGGAGCTGTTTCACCATTGAAAGAGGTCCTTTAAGGTATTAAGCTCACCTGCTACTCAAGCTCTTTATTATTAACACATGGCACCGGAGTTACCACCGCCTCTTCCGTCGACTGGTGGGGGAGGGCCCAGTTCCAGCCAGGCACCGCCCCAGTCTGAAATGGAGGAGGTAGCTGCAGTTTTGAGGTCTTTGGCTGCAACGCAATAAGCTATGCAGGAACAGTTTACATAGCTCAGCCAAACTATGATGAGGCCACCTGGAGTCTCACCGGATATGATCACTCCAGCGGCTATCCAGCCTCATCCTGATGCTAGGGGACCACCCCAGGCACCAATGAAGGACCAGCCTGCACCCCAGCGGAGGAGGGACATTGCTAACCCTAGGTGCTTACGCCTGAGGAGGCAAGGAAACCCTTGCCCGGAGGACAGGTATAACGATTTAGAGGCGGAAGAGGTCCCGGAAGACTATTGGGAGCCGTATGAGGTTTCGAATAATACGGTTCATCCTTTTCAGTAGAGCCAAGGATGTGTTGGCCGAAGAGCTGAAGAGGCCCAACAACGAGGATCAGCTTTTGATCGATTGAGTAGAGGGTCAGCCTTTGAGAGGTTGGGCCCAGTGAATGACCTAAGACAGAGGTTATCTAGGTCAAGAAGTGCTACCGGATCGCAAAGAGGGGACAGACCAGGTCGGCCTGACCAAGGCCGACCCCATGAAAGAAGGGGCAGAGACCAGGAAGAGGTCAACAGCCGATGTTGTGCTGCGGCAGGGGAACCCTCAGTCCATCCCTTAGAGGTGGCTGGGGACAACCTAGGCTAGGTAGATGGCAGGAGACCGTGGAATGACTCTATCCAATGTATTGAGGAGAATATAGGAGACCTCATCAAAAGTAGGGACCCATTGCAAAGGGGTTACTCAGAGGGCTCTCTATTTGTGGCTAGGATAGTGAGCTTCCCGACTCATGCTAAGTTCAAACCTCCCGTGGTGTATCCTAAGTATGATGGAAGCACCAACCCTGTACATCACATTGAGATGTATCAGTCGGCAGTAGACATCTACTCAATACCTGATGAGATGAAGTGTCGGGCCTTCTCTGGTACTTTGATAGGAGCAGCACACAGTTAGTTTACTTCTCTTCCAAAGAATTCAATCGAGAACTTTAAAGTCTTGGCTGAACGATTCATTCACAACTTCTGCTTTGGGGTAAGACCTCAAAAGAAGACCACTCACCTACTGTATGTCAAGCAGGGAAAGGATGAGAGCCTAAGAGACTACATCACCAAGTTCAACCAAGAGAAACTTGAGGTTGAAGACTACGAAGAGAATATAGCCATGAACGCCCTTATAGGAGGGCTTCAGAAAGGAAAGTTGTTGTGGAAACTTGCCTAAGACCCTCCCAGGTCCATGGTCGAGCTACTGGCAACTGCGGGGAAAGTCATGAATACCGAAGAGGCAATGGCCGCCAAGTACGAGGATGAGAACCGCGGTAGTAGCGGGAAGGCCCAGAGAAAGAAAGATGGAAAGAAGAGGTCAGTCGATGACAAGTTCGCTCACTATACTCCTCTAACTGTGAGCTATGAGCATATCCTCAACAAGATCAAGAATGACAAGACTCTAAGGTGGCCAAAAAAATTGAAGGCTCCGCCACATAAGAGGAACAAAAACTTGTGGTGTGAGTTCCACCAGGACCATGGCCATGTCACAGACAGATGTTTCGCCTTGAAGGATGAGATTGAAAAAATGTTAAAATCCAGAAAATTAAGGAAGTATGTGGATGGTAAGACACCTAAAGGGGGAAGAGATGACCCTAGAAAGAGGCGAAACGACAGATGCTGTGACGATGTCCCATCTAGAAGAGACAATGATTCAGAAGGTGATGATGAATACGATCCGGACCTCCCGCCGAAAGATGACAACACCCTAGTGAAGAGGGTTGGCATGATCTCCTTTGGTGTTGACACCATATGCGGAGGACTTGTAGGAGGTGGCTCTGAAGTGGCTGATATGAAAGCTCATGTGGCAGAGGCTAGGTCAGTGGCCAAACATGAGGTTGTCAATCTAACTTCTTTTGACACAGTACAGAAGAGAAAGAAGGTAGACATGGACACCCTTATAGTTGGGTTCTCCCGACTCGATTTTAAAGATATCTTAGCCCCCCATGATGACCCTTTGGTAATAACAACAAGGGTGCATGGGTGCGAGGTGCAGAGGATCCTCGTGGATGGGGGGAGTTCAGCAGACATGATGTTTTGTCCTTGATTCAAGAGCGTATGTCTTAGCAGAGCTAGACTGGTACCTTATCATCATCCTTTGATGGGATTCAGCGGCGAAAAGTTCCACCCATTGGGCATGTATGAGATGGACGTTCGGATGGGTGACGAGTGGCCCAAGAGGTTGACCCGAAAGATAAATTTTTTCGTGATGGACGAGAACATCTTCTCGGCCTATAACCTCATCATAGGAAGAGTGGCCCTTAAGGAGTTTGAAGTTGTGCCGTCGACGGTCCACTAGATGCTAAAATTCCCGACCCCCTATGGGGTAGGGGAAGTACAAGGTGACCATACCATAGTGCGAGAATGTTACTTCAACTCGGCCGAAGAGAGAGAGGCCTATAAGAGGGAAACCACCACATACAGCATTGATACATTGGACCCGAGAGATGAAATAAAGTTGAAGAAGGGATAGGCCGTGGAAGAGGTAGAATCCATCGTCCTCAATGAGGACGAGCCGAAAAAAACCATCCAGGTTAGTAAAACCCTAAAGACAGAAATCAAGGAAGAGATGATAAACTTCCTCGAGAAGAGGCAGAGTGTCTTCGCTTGGAGTCACGCGGACATGCCCGGCATCAACCCTGAGGTTATGAGTCACAAGCTCAACGTGACCAAAGATGCCAGGCCTATCAAACAAAGACAAAGAGTTTACACCAGGGAGAAGTATGAAGTCATCCAGGAAGAGGTCAAAAAATTAGAAGAGGCTGAGTTTATAAGAGAAGTCATATATCTGGAGTGGTTATCAAATGCAGTCATCGTGCCCAAAGCCAGTGGGAAGTGGAGGATGTGTGTTGATTTCACAGATCTGAACAGGTCTTATCCAAAAGACAACTATCCTTTACCTCAGATAGATCAGATGGTGGATGCTACTGCAGGACATGAGCTCATGAGCTTCATGGACACGTATTCAGGCTATAACCAGATCTTTATGGATGCGAAAGACTCAGAGAAGACAGCCTTCATTACCGACAAAGGGACGTACTGTTATAAAGTGATGCCCTTCGGTCTGAAAAATGCAGGGGCAACATACCAACGTCTTGTGAATAAGATGTTCGAAGATCAAATAGGCAAGACTATGGAGGTGTATGTAGACGATATTCTAACGAAGAGCTTAAAAGCTTGCACTCATGTGGCAGACCTCGAAAAGACCTTCGATACTATGGACTTATACAGGATGAAAATCAACCCAACGAAGTGTGTCTTCGGGGTAGGAGCTGGGAATTTTCTTAGATTCATTGTCAATCAAAGAGGAATTGAAGCAAACCCTGAGAAAATCAAGGCTTTGCTTGATATGCAGACACCGAGGAGTATCAAAGACGTCCAAAGACTCACCGGGGGACTGGCTGCACTTAACAGATTTGTTTCCAGGGAAATGGACAAGTGTCTTCCATTCTTTAAAGTGCTTAGAAAGGCCTTCCAGTGGGATAAAGAGTGCGAAGAAGCATTCAACAAACTCAAGTCTTACCTTGGGTCTCCCTTGCTACTATCTCGGCCTATAGTAGTCACTGCAGCCATAGTACGGGAAGATATTAAAATCCAAAGGCCTGTGTATTTCAACAGTAAAGCCCTTCAAGGGTCTGAACAAAACTACCCTCGTATGGAAAATCTGGCTTATGCCCTGATTCATGCTTCAAGGAAGATGAAGACCTACTTCCAAGACCACTCCATAGTTGTCCTTACCGACTCACCACTAAGACAGGTCCTGTATAAACTTGAGAAATCTGGAAGGTTGATGACTTGGGCCATTGAGTTGGGGGAGTATGACCTTACCTACCAACCTAGGACAGCCATCATGGGGCAGGCCCTCACAGACTTTGTTACTTAATTCACTTGGGAAGAGGCCGAGGCAAAGAATGACCTAGAGGGTGCTGAAGGGTCAAACAATAGTGTCTTCCGAGAGCAGGAAGAGATGGCACCGAACGTCTCCCGAGATCAGGAAAAGGTCGCGTCTAAAAAGAACAGGAACAAAGTAGCGGAGAACGAGGAGGATCGGTACCTCTTCCAGAAAGGAATCATGTCAGAGGGGGCATTCGCAACGGATACAGACATTTAGAACCTCTTCGTTGATGGTTCTTCTTGCGATAATGGAAGCGGTGCAGGGTTGATACTTTCAGCTCTAGATGGTGCCAACATCGAATACGCATTGAGGTTTAACTTTAAGGCATCTAAAAATAAGTCAGAATATGAAGCTATGATAGCAGGTCTCTCGTTGGCAAAGACTATGGGTGAAAAATGACTCCTGCTTCATAGCGACTCAAGGTTGGTTGTCAATCAAGTATTGGGAGTCTATGAGGCTAAAGATAAAAGGATATCCAAGTATCTGAAGAAGGTGAGAACGATGTTAGAATATTTCGAAGAGACAAAACTGAAAAGAGTACCTCGACAAAGTAACAGCCACGAAGACGCGTTGGCAAGATTGGCCTCGGCGACGAAGATAGACATCAGAAGGATAGTTCCGGTCGAGGTCTTAGGAAAAGTGACCATTGAGGAAGAAGAGGTATGTAACCCTTGTCTCAATTTGAACGTAGGAGACTCATGGATGGACCCCCTCGTCAGGTATATCATAGAGGGAGAGCTACCCAAATCCAATTTAGAGAGGAGGAAATTGAGATACAGGGCTGCCAAGTTCTCGATAATAGGAGATGTCTTGTACAAGAAGGGATTTCTATTGCCTCTCCTCAGATGAGTGAATCCCTCCGAAGTTCCCCGGGTCTTACAGGAAGTTCATGAGGGTTCTTGCTTCAGCCACATAGGAGGAAGACCCTTGGCCAAGAGAATCATTACGCAGGGATACTGGTGGCCAACCTTAGCCAAAGATACTGGAGCTTATGTAAAGAGGTGTGATAAATGTCAGAGATTCACCACTATTCCACATCAACCTCATCAACCTATGACTTTAATCACATCTCCATGGCCATTTATAGTATGGGGGATTGCCTTAGTGGGACCTCTACCAAGAGCTGCCAACAGTTATCGGTTCCTGATAGTTGCCATTGACTACTTCTCAAAGTGGGTGGAGGCAGAGCCGATGATAACGATCACAGAGCAGAAGACCTTCCAATTTATTTGGAGGAACATCATATGGAGGCATGGCCTCCCCAACACTCTTATCTCAGATAATGGAACCCAGTTCAAGAACTCCTCTTTAGAGAAGTATTGCGTAAGAGTTGGGATAAAGAAGTTCTTCTCATCTCCTGGACGACCTCAGGCAAACGGTCAGACCGAGGTCACGAACAGAATAATCCTCGATGGAATCAAGAAGAGGTTAAAAGAAGCGAAGGGATGATGGACTGAAGAGGTCTACGCTGTGTTATGGTCCTACAGAACCACGGTAAGGACACCTACAGGAGAAACCCCATTCATGCTCGCACATGGCTCAGAGGACATCATACCAACAGAGGTGGGACTCCCTACTCGCAGGGTTCAGACTTATGACCCTGATAAAAATGGGGAAGAAAGGAGGCTAGACCTAGATCTGATTGAAGAGAGAAGAGAAGACGCAGAGATCAGACAAGCAGCTTACCAGCAGAGAGCAGCGAAATTCTACAATCAGAGGGTGAAGTCAAGACCCATCACTGTGGGAGACCTAGTGCTGAAGAAGACCTTGCAGAAAACAAACAAGCTCCACCCAAACTGGCATGGTCCCTACAAAGTGACTAAAGAGGTTATGCCTGGCACCTATAGGCTAGAAAACCTAGAAGGGGAACCTTTCGCTAACCCATGGAATGTTGATCACCTAAAAAAGTATTACATATAATGTTGCAAAGAGTTATGTAAATGTACCATCTTATTATAAAGAGGTTATTAATGAAAGATCAATTTCCATGACGGTTCTTGATTCATTGCCCTCTAATATCAGAAATTATGAGGATAACACCTGAGGTGATGACCTCAGACCCTTATAACATCATTCAGTGGTGAGAAGGTCTGAGGTCAGACACCATAAGGGGATGACCTCAGACCCTTAACATAATTAATTTGGTGAGATTAATTATAAGGATAACACCTTAGGTGATGACCTCAGACCCTTATAACATCATTCAGTGGTGACAAGGTCTGAGGTCAGACACCATAAGTGGATGACCTCAGACCCTTAACATCATTAATTTGGTGAGATTAATTATGAGGATAACACCTTAGGTGATGACCTCAGACCCTTATAACATCATTCAGTGGTGATAAGGTCTGAGGTCAGACACCGTAAGGGGATGACCTCAGACCTTAACATCATTAATTTGGTGAGATTAATTATGAGGATAACACCTTAGGTGATGACCTCAGACCCTTATAACATCATTCAGTGGTGACAAGGTCTGAGGTCAGACACCGTAAGGGGATGACCTCAGACCCTTAACATCATTAATTTGGTGAGATTAATTATGAGGATAACACCTTAGGTGATGACCTCGGACCCTTATAACATCACAGTGGTGATAAGGTCTGAGGTCAGACACCGTAAGGGGATGACCTTAGACCCTTAACATCATTCAGTGGTGACAAGGTCTGAGGTCAGACACCATAAGGGGATGACCTCAGACCCTTAACATCATTAATTTGGTGAGATCGATTATGAGGATAACACCTTAGGTGATGACCTCAGACCCTTATAACATCATTCAGTGGTGACAAGGTCTGAGGTCAGACACCATAAGGGGATAACCTCAGACCCTTAACATCATTAATTTGGTGAGATTAATTATGAGGATAACACCTTAGGTGATGACCTCAGACCCTTATAACATCATTTAATGGTGACAATGTCTGAGGTCAAACACTATAAGGGGATGACCTTAGACCCTTAACATCATTAATTTGGTGAGATTAATTATGAGGATAACACCATAAGGTGATGACCTCAGACCCTTATAACATCATTCAGTGGTGACAAGCTCTGAGATCAGACGCCATAAGGGGATGACCTCAGACCCTTAACATCATTAATTTGGTGAGATTAATTATGAGGATAACACCTTAGGTGATGACCTCAGACCTTTATAACATCATTCAGTGGTGACAAGGTCTGAGTTCAGATACCATAAGGGGCTGACCTCATACCCTTAACATCAATAATTTTGTGAGATCAATTATGAGGATAACACCTTAGGTGATGACCTCAGACCCTTATAACATCACAGTGGTGACAAGGTCTGAGGCCAGACACCGTAAGGGGATGACCTCAGACCCTTAACATCATTCAGTGGTGACAAGGTCTGAGGTTAGACACCATAAGGGGATGATCTTAGACCCTTAACATCATAAATTTGGTGAGATCGATTATGAGGATAACACCTTAGGTGATGACCTCAGACCCTTATAACATCATTCAGTGGTGATAAGGTCTGAGGTCAGACACCATAAGGGGATGACCTCAGACTCTTAACATCATTAATTTGGTGAGATTAATTATGAGGATAACACCTTAGGTGATGACCTAAGACCCTTATAACATCATTTAGTGGTGACAAGGTCTGAGGTCAGACACCATAAGGGGATGACCTCAGACCCTTAACATCATTAATTTGGTGAGATTAATTATGAGGATAACACCATAAGGTGATGACCTCAGACCCTTATAACATGATTCAGTGGTGACAAGCTCTGAGATCAGACACCATAAGGGGATGACCTCACACCCTTAACATCATTAATTTGGTGAGATTAATTATGAGGATAACACCTTAGGTGATGACCTCAGACCTTTATAACATCATTAAGTGGTGACAAGGTCTGAGGTCAGACACCAAAAGGGGATGACCTCAGACCCTTAACATCATTAATTCTATGAGATCGATTATGAGGGTGATATCTTAGTTGATGACCTCAGACCCTTATAACATCATTCAGTGGTGACAAGGTCTAAGGCCATACTATTGATTGAGTTTAAACAAGACCATCGTAACAAGACTTCAGAGTTAAAACATCATAAGACATAAGCATTCAACAAATGAATGAAGTGAAAGATCCTCCTCAGAGGTCACCATACAGTGTTAAGATTCAACAAATAAGAGAACCATGTTCTTTAAAGATTACAAACATTCAGGGGTTACAAGATAAAGCTTCACAATTGAACCTACGGGTTAGAGTGGAAAATGATGGTGTCTTCGGCCTGGTCCTGTTGGATGACCTTGGTCACCTTGGTAATGTCTTCACTGAGGTCAGTCCCTTCAATCTCTATGCCGTCCAGTGTGGTAGTCTCTACAGGCGCAGCAACATCCTCCTCAACCTCTTGAAGGGCCTAGGCAAGCTGAGGGTTAACAAAGCCGAGGCCTACGAAATCAGAGGCCTTCAAACTTCCAGCCTCCTCCTCCTTGGCAGCCGCCCATTTGATAGTGGCTTTGATACCTCTGTAAGGACACAAATTTCCAATTGAGTCCTCTTATAGTTTTGGCTCAATTCCGGACAAAAACATTTTTCATAGGATTTTATTTAATTGTAATATTCAAGACCTATGAAGTGTTTGTTGAAGACGTAGCGGCAAAGAGTATAAAGCATCATCAACATGCCGTAGTTTATGTGCCTCGTTTGTACGTCATCAACTTAGGTTCCATGCTCCCAAGGTATGAATGTATTTATATGTATATAGGAGCTTGGAACAATTTGTATTGGGTGTTAGGTGAATTAAAACTGCATTTTATTTTTCAGAAAGAATCAATTAGAAACTTAAAAATAAGTATATAAAAGTTATAAAAGTTTCTGGGCCAAAATCGAATTTTTAAATCTTCCTGGTCGTTCGTTTGAAATGTCGTTCGAACGAGTTTTTTCGTTCGAACCAGGTTTCGTTCGAACGAGTTTTGTCGTTCGAACCAAGTTCGTTCGAACGAGTTTGCCAACGACCCTATTCTGGTCAGTCGTTCGATATGTCGTTCGAACGAGTTTTCGTTCTAACGAGATATCTAACGAGATTCTAACGAGCCCAGGCTGGTCGCTCGATAGAAGTCTCGTTCGAACGAGAGTCAAGTTCGTTCGAACGAGACGTCAGGCGGGAACGGTTTTGAGCAGTTTTTGGCAATTTTTTCCCCACTTCTCCACTTCGTTTTCAACCAACTTTTTCATGCATTATTATGTGCGGGAAACACATTTTCCAAGACAACTTTTCCATTCCATATCCATCTCTTAGAGAGAGTTTGAGAGCAAATTTATTTAAGGAAAATGTTCAAGTTTTGAGTGTTAATTTTTAATGGAAAATTCATACACACTCTAGTTTACAACCATTGTTGTTTATCCAAGTTCTACATATACATATCTTTACTTGGAGTTATTTGGCACCGGTTTTCTCTACCGAACTCAAGAGACGTTTCGGGTTTGCTTCTACACCCCATCACAAAGAAGACCTTTGTTGAGATTCTACCCAAAAGGAGAAACGCTCCATGTTTGGGTGACGGTGACCATACAAAGTCCCATCAGTGAATTCCGAGACCACGGTGGAGCTCCGTTGGTTATCTGCTAATTGGAGGTTGATACAAGAAGGAGCATCACGGCTTGAGAGGGTTCGAGTTTAGGAAGTAAGTCTTTTGTCTTGTATTTTGTAATACCATTTTTAGTGGATTTGAGGCTAGGGCCGTCCCGAGGTTTTTTCCCGTTAGTGGGTTTTTCCTCGTACATCGCGGTGTTGTGTGACTGTTTATTTTATCTTGCTTTATATCACTTAGAACGCATGCTAGATTAATTTCAAGATAAAATTTGGTTTTTACAATCACACTAAATTAAATTGGGACTTTAATTTAATTGGTTTATTCAAGTCACTTGCATTAATTTGGTTTCGCCTAACTTTGGATAATTGTTAATTATGACTTAGGCAAATTCTAGGACTTGAATTAATTATGTTGTTTTAATTTGTTTCTTAAGATATTAAAACCTGGCCTTGTTTATTTTGTTACAACCATCATCCTTACGCTTCCGCATCTATTGAAAAAAGGTTATTTTAATTTGATATTATTTAAAATTCGGGGATTCCACTTTTACAAATTGGTATCAGAGCCAAAAGCGATAAATTATTTCGTTAAGATCCTTTAATTTTTGGCTAAATATGGATTTTTCCCCATTTTCAAAATTTCCTATTTTTGATGGTTCTAACTACGAGTATTGGAAAGCGCGAATGAAATCGGCACTTAAATCTATCGATGAACGTGTTTGGATGTCTATTGTTAACGGTTGGACTCCACCAACACATTTAATTGAAAATGAACAAGTTCCCAAACCCGTCGATAGATGGACCGAAAATGAGTTTAAGCTTGCAAATTTTAATTCCCGTGGTTTAAATGCCTTATTTAGCGCTGTCGCACCGGATGAATTCCGACGTATTATGACGTGTGAAACCGCTAAAGAAGCTTGGGATATTTTACAATTAACTCATGA